>CM068371.1:170188040-171388040 GCA_034769895.1 Magicicada septendecula | reverse complement strand
TCACAACAGACGAGTTTGAAAAATGTTTCCAGGAATGGGATCGCAGATTGGACAAATGTATTAAGTGTAATGGAGAGTACTTTGAAGGTGAAGGTTGTTTTGTAAAAAAACTAAATACATAGCTTTAAAAAAAAATTCCGGTTATTTTTGGGTACCCCCTCGTACACCTCAGAATAAAGACAAGTATACCATCAAAATTCACTGTGAAATATGCATAAATGCAATCTTTTTAGTAATAAAGTACAAAGAAGAATAAAATGAACATAATTAGTAAAGAAATGAAGACACAACATATTATTTAAAGATAAATACTGTAATAGGGAATTAAGGAATAAAAACTCATGAAGTAAATAATTTAATGACAGTAACAAACAATGACTGACGATGACAATAATACCCAGAAGTGAAGATCAAGTGACAAACAAACATGTAAATAATTATTAATTAATATAATTATAATGTACAAATGTTAAACGTAGAAAATAAGTAAAATTGAACTACAAACGGTGCATGATATAAATTTTACAAGTATAATAATATCAAACTATAATTATATAAGTTAGGTTGTGTGATAGTGCTAGAAAATAAGAATAACACTGATAGACTTTAAAAAGGAAAAAATCATGTATAATGAAAGTGATTAAACATAATTATAATATGAGCATTGAATGAAACATATAATCTATATGAAACAGTTATGTAGCCCGTATAGTGAGATCAAACCAAGTGTAAATAATTAAAAAATAGAAAAATCTTATGTTACAAACTTACAATATAATGTAGTGACAAAGGAAAAATAAGATTCAACGGAATCATATTCATTATAAAAGATGAAACCGAACCTGTGACCCATAAACATATCATAGCCAAAGGAAACTGAACTGATTAACTGAAGGAATTAGTATTTTGGTAAAAAGGAAGGGATTGTTGGAAAAATATTGAAACTAGGCAGAACATGTTAATTTGACTGCTGGACGTTTATACAAATTAGTTGCAGATAGAAGGCGAGATGACAAAGAAAGACTATTTAAATAATTGAAGACTAATATTTTAATCGAAAGTACCAAAAACTTGAAGGCCAGAAGTGAAGAATCAAGCAATAAGTTCATAAGGAAAACTACCAGATGGGTGAGATTGCTCCGATATGCTAAACCAGATATTTGAACCAACATTACTACATTTTAACGATCGAGTTACAGTGAAATACTATAAACAAAACAATATAAACGTTATAATAGTGAATTTTATTTTTACACCATAACTATTAGTATTAAGAGTTCCTTTTTAATTTGTTCTTTTGTATGAACCAAAGGACTCGGTAGTCAACATACATCCACAACACCCAGTTACAAAACCTTCAATATAAATATTATGTTTTATATTATATTATGACTTGAACAATACTTTGACTTTAATTTTACATTAACCCTGAGATTGAGATTTTCCATGTAATCCAACCGAAATGAGCTACGATGTTAGATAGGGATGTTGAATGTCGATACAATTAAAGAAATGTTAAAGAGAAATAATAAATTTTATTGAAGTTCAGTCAAGATAGAAAAGGAGTTTGATTATTTATTTAACATAGAAGTATATATCGAAGAAGGGTAAGTTTAGGAGTTAAGATAAGGATTTAAGATTCAAATAAGATAATCACATAAGACAAAACATCGCGTACGAGTCGACTTACATAATTGGCACCAACAATTTGGGGCTAACAAAAACAACAGATAAACTTAAATAAATAAATAAAAAATAAATCAATATACAAAATTGACGCTTACAACGTGAGGGGTTAACCATTTAACACAGTTTAACAAAAAAGAGATAATTGTGTTTTACTACAAATTGGCGACCAACTTGAGGGCTAGAAAAAAGAAATAAACAAAGATTGAAAAGAATTATAGTTGTCATTTCTAGCTGGCGATCATACAGTTGAATCAAGGTCAAAACATAAGGAGAAATAATAAAAATAATTGAGTTTAAGACAAGATAGAGCAGGAGTTGGATTATTTATTATATAGCTTAGAGAGAATTATTATTTATTATTATATTTATATTTATTATATATTTATTATTATAAACATGGAGAGAAAGGTAAGACAAAACACACGGAGAAAGAGTTAAGTTATATAATATGACGACCAACCTGAGAGGCTCGAATTAGGTAAAATAAATTAACCTAAATAATTATAAATAATAAAAATAGATAACCTAACTTCTAGTAGCAGCTGCAATACGAGACAGCAATGCATCGTCGAGCTACGTCTAAAAAACGCGAATCCGACGCGGAAAAAGAAATCGATATGGGAGATAAGGAGGACCAACCAGCACCCGAAGTGGAGGTTATAGTAGGGGATAATCCAGAAAAACAAACCGACGCAAACCGCAGAGGAAGGATTCCAGGAAATAATGAGGGCAATAATGGAAATTAATAAGAAATGGGATAATATTAACAAGAAAATATATGATAATAATAAATAATTAAAGGAATCAATAAAAAAGAAAATAGATGATAGTTTTAAGAAATTGGGAGAGAAAATGGACGATATGACCAAAGAAATAATAAATGATACTAAACTGTGGAGGGAAGAATTAAAAAATGTTAGCAAACCGGGAACAGAAGAAATACCAAACGATAAAGACATGGAACAAGTAAATCAGAAAATAGAAGATAAAGAAGATACAATGGCATTGTTATCTGAGAATAAATTTTAACAGAAACAAAGAAAATATGAAGCACATAGAAATTAACATTAAAGGAGTAAAGAACCAAATAATTAAGAAGACGAAGGAAATAGGAATAATACATGCTAACAAAATAAAAAATACACGGAAGAACTAGATATGATTAAGAATGGGCTAGTTAATGTACTTAATCTCCCAATTATTGATCATAGAGAAATAATTAAGGTTAAGAATCATAGAAGGAACTTGATAAAAATTCTCGAAGGTACTCACCATAAAACAGTGAGAAAAAACTTCAACAAAACAATATTTAAATTAAATATACCAGAAAATGAAATGTATAATAATAGGTCAGTGATATCGTCAATAAATTATATACCATTGACATATTTGTTCAATAAACTAGGTGATAAAGTGAGTGATGTAGGCCTTGATACCAGTGAAAATGTGGTATTCGAAAAATTGAATTATAAGGTAATAGAGAGCCATATCACTAGAACAGAAATAACTCTGAACAACAGAATAATCCGAACAACAAGTGCAGATGAAGTAAGTGACCACGGTTAACCTAAGCACAAAAACAACATCGAAAAAAGGGACTGATTTTAAGGAAATTGACAAGAGCAAATAAACTAGGAGAAAAGAAAAAATATATAATATATTAAACTAATGATTATATGACAAAACAATTAAGGGTAATTAACTGAGACAAGACGGTAAAAATAAGAACGACAATGACTAATTCAATAACCGTAATTACAATAAAAAACAATTAGAATAATAACAATTAGTACAGCTACGATTTAGAACTTTTTAGAATTGAAAGTGATAAAGGAAAAAAGAGATACGAAAAACATCTGTCACAAGAAGGAAGATAAAAAGGGTCTTACAGACTATACCTGTCAGAAACATTGTCTCATACAGAGCTACAGAACATTAGAATAAATCGATAAAGAAGGAAAGTATTCCTAGATCTGATCAACAACCGAGTGATTAATCCCAGAATGTTTTTTATTAGTCGCAAAGAGACTATTTTTTAAGGTTTTATAAAATGATTGTAGAGATAAGCTCCAACAATCATTGACCTGAGCAGACGGTACGTCCCTCTGAACTCAGAAGATGTAGTATGGCCGGCAGAGTAATGGAAGCCGAAAGTGCCCCTCCGATCCGTACCAGCTCACATATTAGGGAAATTAAATATTCCAGGGATGACACACCATGCGAGAAGATTATATCAGATTAACTATAATGATTTATGAAAGAATAAAATAGACGAAATAAGAAATAGAAGACAGAAGCTCAAGTAAGAAAGAAACAGGTATAAAAGTGGATAGAAAAAATGAGAGGCATCGACATGTTTTTTCGGAACATAAGTCATTATTTCCTCAAACACAAGGAAGTGTATTTCGAAATAACCACTTTTTATGGGGGGGGGCTTTATGTAACATAACAAGATTACACCTCAGAATAAAGACAAGTATACCATCAAAATTCACTGTGAAATATGCATAAACGCAATCTTTTTAGTAATAAAGTACAAAGAAGAATAAAATGAACATAATAAATAAAGAAATGAAGACACAACATATTATTTAAAGATAAATAATAAGGTCAAGAAATAAAAAGTAATTAAAACAAAAAGGAAAATATTATAATTAATAAATAATAGGGAATTAAGGAATAAAAACTCATGAAGTAAATAATTTAATGACAGTAACAAACAATGACTGACGATGACAATAATACCCAGAAGTGAAGATCAAGTGACCAACAAACATATAAATAATGATTAATTAATAGAATTATAATGTACAAATGTTAAACTTAGAAAATAAGTTAAAAGACATTTGTTAGTTCATAAGCATTATATTAAAACTATGAGGAGGTCTGCATACCTCAGACAGTTATTTTGTATCATTGAACTACAAATGGTGAATGATATAAATTTTACAAATATAATAATATCAAACTATAATTATATAAGTTAGGTTGTGTGATAGTGCTAGAAAGTGAGACTAACAGTGATATACTTTAAAAAGGAAAAAATCATGTATAATGAAAGTGATTAAACATAATTATAATATGAGCATTGAATGAAACATATAATCTATATGAAACAGTTATGTAACCCATATAGTGAGATCAAACCAAGTGTAAATAATTAAAAAATAGAAAAATCTTACGTTACAAACTTATCACGATATTAATTGATGACTCGTTGGGCACTTGGTGAAACATATTAATACATAACCTTTTTACATAAACGTATTAATATACATATATATATACATATACATAAACATATTAATACATATTTTACAAAACCTTTTTACAAACTTATAATATAATGTAGTGACAAAGAAAAAATAAGATTCAACGGAATCATAATTATTCATTATAAAAGATGAAATCAAACCTGTGACCCATAAACATATCATAACCAAAGCCTGAACTGAAGGAATTAGTATTTTGGTAAAAAGGAAGGGATTGTTGGAAAAATATTGAAACGAGGCAGAACATGTTAATTTGACTGCTGGACTTTTATACAAATTAATTGCAGATAGAAGGCGAGATGACAAAGAAAGACTATTGAAATAACTAGAAGACTAATATTTTAATCGAAAGTACCAAAAACTTGAAGGCCAGAAGCGAAGAATCAAGCAATAAGTTCAAGGAAAACTACCAGATGGGTGAGATTGCTCTGATATGCTAAGCCAGATATTTGAACCAACATTACTACATTTTAACGATCGAGTTACAGTGAAATACTATAAACAAAACAATATAAATGTTAGAATAGTGAATTTTATTTTTACACCATAACTATTAGTATTAAGAGTTCCTTTTTAATTTGTTCTATTGTATGATCCAAAGGACTCACTAGTCAACATACATCCACAACACCCAATTACAAAACCTTCAATATAAATATTATGTTTTATGTTATATTATGACTTGAACAATACTTTGACTTTAATTTTACATTAACCCTGAGATTGAGATTTTCCATGTAATCCAACCGAAATGAGCTACCAATGTTAGATAGGGACGTTGAATGTCAATACAATTAAAGAAATGTTAAAGAGAAATAATAAATTTTATTGAAGTTCAGTCAAGATAGAAAAGGAGTTTGATTATTTATTTAACATAGAAGTATATTTTATATCGAAGAAGGTTAAGTTTAGGAGTTAAGATAAGGATTTAAGATTCAAATAAGATAATCACATAAGACAAAACATCACGTACAAGTCGACTTACATAATTGGCACCAACAATTTGGGGCTAACAAAAACAACAGATAAACTTGAATAAATAAATAAATAAATAAAACAAAATCTATCTACAAAATTGACGCTTACAACATGAGGCGTTATCCACTTAACACAATTTAACAAAAAAGAAATCATAATGTTTTATTACATTATTTACAGTAGCCCACCACATTGAAAAATGTAGAGAGTATCAGCTGCCTACTACATAGCTTTCATCGACTTCGAGAAGACATTTAACAGGGTGAATTGGAGCCAGACTATGGGCAATAATGGCAAGGAAACCCCACAACATCTAATTAGAGCTATACAGAGTCTTTGTGTGGAGAATAAAATCTTAATTGAAACCGGGAAACCAAAAACAGCTCCTACAGCTGGCCTGATCAATTGTGGAGTACAAGGGTGTTCATTATCACCTTCTCTTTTTAATTTATATATTGACAGTGTCATACAAAACTGGCAGCTGTGTCTTCCGGAGAATTTTATGATTGGCCACTCTTCAATTGACACTTTGTTGTTTGTAGATAATCAGGTTATTCTGTCAGACTCCGAAAAAAGGTTGCAGATGGGTATTCATTTGTTAAATTGAATCGGCAAAGACTCTGGATTACAAATATCCACAGTTAAGACCAAGAGATGGATTTCCGTGGAACTGATCCCGTACAAAAATTGTTATGATGGCATTGCCCTTAACAAGTCAGCAATTTTGGGCTACAGTGCGTCTTATAATACAGGCAACGATGTTGTGAATAAGTTGCATAAGTTCAACCTTATGCACGGGACCGTCAGGTGAACTCTTAAGTCAGCAAGTAAAAAGTAAAGAAAGACGCCTAAAATTTTACAAGGTGATGGCCCTTCCCCCACTTCTTTTTGGGTCTGAGAATTTGACTTTAACGAAAGGCCAGGCCAGTCATATCCAAACGGCTGAAATGAGTCATATCCTCAGGCACATGGCAGGGTATACTGCTACATATACATGATCATAGAAGAAACACAGATATATGGCAGAAACTGAATATTATGAGTATACGTGACAAAATTTACCAGTATTAGCTGAATCGGTGGTAACATCTTTGCCGAATGGATTACTGCTGCATCCCCAAACAACTATGGAACTATAAGCTGAAGGGATGGAGAGGTGTGGGACGTCCAACAAAGCACTGGAGTGACCAACTCTAGACTTTGCCTGTTTGAGACCGGAACAAACCATTCTTGGTTTTATCCTTGTAGATTGTCCAGTTTAAACAGTCCTCTCTTAAGTTTAGTTAAGCAATTTGTAAAGTTTTTAGGGTACTATATTAACAGCAAACTTCTACACATACACACAGGTACATTGTTATTTGAGATTTATCATAGTCACTTTGTCACTAATGTAGTAGACAACTTGTGTACATGCTCACTACAGGGGAGCAAGTACTCAACAGAGCAAGTGGGAGTTTGTTGGTAAGAGCACTCGGATGGTGTGCTGTAAGTAACAGGACATGTGAATGATTATAAAAATTTTATTTTATGTAATCATATTCAAAGAGCAGACAACAAATAAATTAGAATAATAAATTAAAATTATTATGGCAGAGACCAGCAAATTTGTTAAATTCACCAAGTAATGGTAAACTGTGATTAATATTTCAATATTTTAAAATATTGATAAACTTAAAATTGATAGGTTTGCTCACAAGTGTAAATTCAATTTACGTTGATAAGTGCATAAAAATGTGTCAATTGTCACACCAAATTTTACTTCCTTTAAACATGTATCATTAAAAATTAAATTATTATTTTTGTGATATAAATCAGGTTAGATGTATATTTCGAGGGGTCTTATAGAACTAAATTGTTGGAATTCTAAAATTATTGAAGTGTGTTTGTAACTCAAAATAATTATTTAAATTCTAAAACCTAATTTTTATAATATTTATCATGTTTGTGTGTAGAGCCCTCATAAAACAGAAGAACGAACTGCATTGGTAGGGCCAGAAGAAGTATGGGAAGACTGGCTGATAGATGACTTGGAGCCAAGACAGTCAAAAGGAATAAAAAAGAGCTGTGTTAGACAGTTTATTGATGAACCGTTAAGGAAAAGTGGCCCACGTTTTCGTGCTGTCAGCCCTGTAATGAATGATAGCTCTGAGTCTGGATCAGAATCTAACGCAGTGGTGGGTACTAAATGTAGATCATGTAACTGAAACATTTTTTGTGTTACTGTGCTGAAATTTTATTTTGTACAATTACAGTATTATTTGTTCTGCATGAAGTCACTGTTCAGTGTATTTATACATTCATTGCAAAATTATATTAAATTTTAAAAATAATTGTAAACGATATATTAGAAAACTGGTTCATTATGTTTATATTCTTTTATATAAAATAACGTTTTTAATGTTTTTTTTTTTAGAAACAGAGTTTATAACATTATATCTAAATAAAACAAACTAACATTAGCATAGTTTGCTGCAAATGTCAGGATACTCAGATCTAGCACAGACAGGATTACCCTGACATGAAAAGAGAAGTGCACAATACTATAAATCTATACTACTATTATAAAGAGGTAAAGTTTGTTTGTTTCAATGTCCGGCTAATCTCAGAAACTACTGATCCGATTAAAAAAATTCTTTCACCACCATGTTCCTTGAAGTTTGAGGATGGTTTTAGACATACATTTTACCAATGACTTTAAAATTTTCAGATGAGAGCCCTAAAATGGTCCCATGTTATGAAATTTCTTTGTTAATTTTTGTGTAGTAAAATTTTAAGCATGCGACAAACTTTTGTTCTATAAGAGATAGCTATATAGTGTCAGCGAGTGAAATTTAGAGAGCATTCCAAATTTTAGTTTGGTTTTAGTTTCAATAAAAATTCTCCTTTTCGTTTTTGAGATAGTGGCATTTTTGTAAAAAAATTTATAGTCGTTTTGACAAGTTCCATTACTTTGTATTATTTACTGCATACCTTTGTGTACACTCGCCTATCTACTGACATCTCCCTTTACTCTTTCCCCCTTCACACAAATGCATACTCTGTCTCCCTCTTTCATTGTCACCATCGCCCTAAGCCATCAACAGTTGCATCAGTATGAGTGTGTATGTATACTACAGTTTCCTGTTAACTCTGATATCGAAGATACTGGAAAGGCAAAATACTTTCTGCTATCGGTCAGAAAGGCAATTAAATGTTTTACATACATTTAAGCTTTGTTATAACAACTTGCTTATATTCTTTTTTGTTGGCATTTAAATGGTTACTGTACAATAATATTATGTTGTGATATCCTTAACATAACCAGAGCTTAGAAATTGTTGGTTTAAAAAATGGAGTCTGGTTTTAGCATCTTAATGGAGAATGGATCTTAATTGGGTTTAATGAATTTTTCCTACAACAGTGTGACTCGTTAATTGTTTATATTGGTTATATATTTTACTTTGCTTTTAGTTAGATTATAGCACAGATGTTAAAGATGGATAATATATGTCTTCTAGTATCTGGTATCATTTAAAGTCCTCAGATGCATAACTGCAGATCAGTGAAATTACATTACAGTGATTACTGTCAAAACAGATGTGCTATTCATACAAATAGTATTTGATTACCACAAGAGCAAATACTCAACCCATCCATTTTAAAAACTGTTTTACAATGATAATGAACAAAGGCTTCCATGCCCAAACAAAGTCAGTAGAAGTAAAACATTCCAAGATGTTAGGCTATGGTCAGTGGTTCACAGATATGAATATTTTGGCTATGCCCATGGTAGCTATCTTCACAGGTGTATGGATGAGGTGAAGTCCATTTACAGCTCACAATGTGGTACAAAAACAACCTTGCTGGCAGGATGCAACTTCCATACATAAATTTTCACTCCAGCTCCAGACCAATCCCAAGCCATCACTTTTATATTGTGTAACAGAAGTTCCTTCCCAACTTGTCAGATGTATCTGCTCATAACACTCCTTTTTTTTTGTCTCATAAAGTGTGTTATGCATGCATTTTTCTGTAGATGAGAACATAGATATAATAAGGCCTGTACTTCAGTCTCTAGTTATGAGAATCTTTCAGAATGGTGTAAAATTGTATGCTTGCAAAGAGAGTATAGAAAAACATTAAATCAGTGAGAATGTATGAAGTATGAATTGAGGTGAAATTTGAGAGAAATATCTATATCTGCTATATTAGGCTACATTACATATTCATAGCAGTCAAGTGAATTGAATTGCATAAATTTTGTTGATTATGTGATTAATATAACTGTTAGACTCGTATTAACTCTGTGTGTGTGTGTGCGCGCACGTGTGTGTGTGTGGGGGGGGGGGTTTAACCCAGGATGTTTTTAACTCTTAAGGTTCTATATATTAAGGAGAAAGTTGAAGACACAAAGTACCTTATTTTAGAATGTTGCACTGACTCATTGTGATTTCTTGATTTAGCATGTTAATGAGAGAGCTTGTTAAAGACTGAACTTCTTAATTGTAGCAAATTGAACATAAAGACAATGTTGATCTAAAGCCATTTTAATGAGTACAAGTCTTTGTTTCCCAGGAGAGGACTGTTAATCGAGTGCCTAAAATAATTGAATCAGAAGATAGTTCAGACATTGAAATAACAGAATTTGCTTTATCAGCAGCTGCAGACCAACCATCCACATCAGCTACAGTTATATCACAAGTCCCTTCTCCTAAGAAAGAACCCAGATTGAATAAACTGTGAGTAACCTCTTGTAGATAGTTAGGTTTGTATATTGTTACGACGGTCTACTTGATCGTCGCAGGTACAGTGGAAACAAAATACAAAACACCAATTAAATCACTAATCACCAGCTTTAATTTTCACAGTTAAACAGTTCGTAATAACAACACAGTCTCTACAACAAATCAAATAGAAATTGTTCACACGCCATAAAATGTCCACTAAAATTAAACACAATTGTATTACAATTATTCCGCCTGATTTTAAACACTTCACTAATAACCACTTGGACGCACACAGTAATCTTGCCCGATAATAACTTCGAACCGCACTGTAAATATATGGCCACTATACTGAATACTAAGGCCGCTGCCGCCTGTACTGTATTTATACCTCCACTCACAGTCGAGAACATTCCTAACTACACATTATCTGTACTACGAGGTAATTAATTGAGGCCTTGACACAGTCCACGCGGCTGGCGCTTCGAGAAAACTCTCGAATGTGTCTAGAGTCACGTATGCCACACATATTAGAGCGAGATTCTTCTGGCACATTCGACAAACACGTAGACTGTTCTGTAATGTCGTAACACTGCCTCCTCCTTAAGCCTGTTCGTCCTGAACTGGCAAACCGTCTCGGAAGTAATACTCGACCAGGCGATGTAGGTGGAAGTCCTTGCAAAAGATAATTCTCCGGTTCTTCGAATTCAGTCTCGTGTGATCCGAACATCACGTTCCCAGGAATGCGAGTCTTCCGCTCAACCACTAGTTTTGCTGGAATCACTCCTGTTGTGTCATGTACTGATGACCTAAACACCACTGGCTGATCCAAGTGTGTTTGCCCTCGGGCGCTTCCATCAGCTCAGGAACAAGCAAGAGTTTTGTCTCGACACCCATAGTTGGCTTTCCAATCACTTCTTTTGTCGTTACACTTATTTGTATTTCCTCTGCTAGTTCTTCCTCCATTTCCGCTTGCAATAGGGAGGGTTCCTCTTGACCAGACCTGCTGACTTTTTCTTCGACTAATGCCACTTGCTTAATCGAATTGCTTAATTGCTTAGTCGGTAGACCCTGTCATTTTAGCCATGCAAAGCTTTATCTTCTCTTGGCCAACCTTCAGGACATTCTCTCTTAAGTCCACAACGAATCCGTAGGCATTCATAATGTCCGTGCCAAGAATCACTTCATCGACAATGTCTGCAACGAGCATTTGGTGGCTAAACTCGAGAAGGCCCAGGCGTACACGTATGTCTACCTTTCCTAGCACCTTGACGGGGCTTCAGTTGCTGATTAAGTCAGGGCGCACAATAGACACTGTTGCGCCCGTGTCAGCTATAAATGATGTTGGTTTACCTTCCACAAATCCATTAACAATCAAGTTTCCACTGGTCTTATGTAGCGTGGAAACTGTGTGCTGTTCTGGGTCTTTACTTCTCTAATTGGTGCAGTCACTCTCTTCTCTCAGTATCTTCTTCTCCCAACAGTCTACCTGTAGATGACTACGTTTTCCACAGTTGTAACATTTCGGTCTTCTGTCTTTTTCAAATCGTTGCGACTCTCTTGAACTTTTGAATTGTTTGTCTGACAACATTGTTTTTCTACACCCATCGTAACGGTAATGTGATACAGGGATCTTCTGACTGCAACGTGATGGCACAAACCCATTAATGTAGCGGGACGCTGACTAGGCAGCTTCAAACTTTAGGGCGTGAACAAGAGCTTTTGAGCTATTTCGGTGTCTTGCCATTCGTAACACTTTCTGAAGTTCACAATCTCCGATGCCATCAATAAATGTCTGCACCGCAAACCTTATTCGAAAATCTTCTGGTACGTCAGGATAGGCCGATCTAATCAGTCTGTCGATACTTGCTTCAAACTCTTGAAGACCCTCCCCCGGAACGTTGTCATCTTTTTCCCAACTGAGCGTAGTACACATCTCGCAAATGTTTATCACCGTAGCGTAATTCTAGAGCTTTTATCAACTCGGCATAAATGTTCTGGCTGTCAGGTGGCACTTTCTGTAGTAATTTTGCCGCAGGTCCTTTTAATGCAAGAATGAATGAAACAGCCTTGTCTTTCTCTGTCCTGTTATTTGTGCATGCAGCAGCTTCGAATTGGCATAAATACGTCTCCCAGTGCGTGCTTCCATCAAAGGTTGGGGGTATGACTAGAACTGTCCCTACTGCAGGCATAGTGACTTTCTCTACTGACTTATTTTCTGTATCTTTTTCTGTCTTTATCATTGGTACAGTCTGTTCAGAAATTTGTTTTGGTTGTATTTTCATGAACTGTTCAACTTCATTTTTAATTTGCTCTTACGTATTCTCCATTGAGTTTTCTACTGCAGATATTTTTGTTGACATAGCTTCTTCCACACTCAAGACAGATTTTTCTACTTCAGCTATTTTATTTGACATGGATTCTTCTACGTCAGATATTCTGGTAATCTGATTATTAAGCTCACCTCGTAATTCACCTACGTCACCACGTAGGAGACCCAGTTCTGCTGTAGTATGTTCTTGCATCTGCTTTTGCTCTTGAATTAAGGCTTTGATGTCATCTCCTTCATGCTTACGTTTTTCATCCTTTTGTTTTTCTGCTTCTTCCGCCTCCTGCCTGCGTTTCTCATCCTGTCATTTTTCTGCTTCTTCTCTTTCTTGTCTTCGTTCTTCTTTTTGTCGTCTTTCTGCTTCTTTCTGTGTCTGCCGCAGCAGTGTTTGGAAAGCTTCCATCATCTGACTTGCATCCATTGTTTTCCGATTAATTACGAATTACACTCGTCTTGTACAATGTGTCCACTGTTAATCGTTCTATCCCACTTCTGACACCACTGTTACGACGGTCTACTTGATCGTCGTAGGTACAGTGGAAACAAAATACAAGACACCAATTAAGTCACTAATCACCAGCTTTAATTTCCACAGTTAAACAGTTCGTAATTAACAACACAGTCTCTTACAACAAAAAAATAGAAATTGTTCACACGCCATAAAATGTCCACTAAAATTAAACACAATTGTATTACAATTATACTGCCCGATTTTAAACACTTCACTAATTACCACTTGAATGCACACAGTAATCTCGCCCGATAATAACTCGAACTGCACTGTAAATATATGGCCACTATACTGAATACTAAGGCTGCTGCCGCCTGTATTTATACCCCCCGCTCACAGACGAGAACATTCCTAACTACGCATTATCTCTACTATGGCGTAATTAATTGCGGCCTTGACACAGTCCATGTGGTTGGCGGCTTCGAGAAAACTCTCGCGAATGTGTCTAGAGTCACGTATGCCACACACATTAGAGCGAGATTCTTCTGGCACATTCGACAAACACGTAGACTGTTCTGTAATGTCGTAACAATATGTTTTGTAACTGTATAAACTTTTTGTCTCAGAATATTTGTGTTGACCAAATATTAACAATGGAATTTACAGTTATAAACTGTAGTTTAGTTTTTAAACAATATACTTAAGTTTTACTGCAATCTTATACGCAGGCTCTTTCTTTTTCTTGTTAAACACATTCAGAAATCTAGGATTGTTTTGTATATGAGGGTGTCTTATATTCGTGCCAATATGGTATTATCTGGGAGAGTCAGAGTGCCTGCACAGTTGGTACTAGACTGGTATGTATTAAATAATATATACATTATGATACCCTGTTTAAATTCCTTAACACATAATATTAAATATTAAATTAAATTGTGCATTTTTAGACAAACACATTTCTTGTACTTGTTACATGCTTATAAAATTATAATTGCATGCGAATATATGAGTGTTCACTGATCGTACAAACAGAAAATACGCTGTTCCACACCACTATATAAAAAAATTCCCAATTTTTGATTTCAAGCTTCACTGCTCATCATCGGATCGGAAATTACCAATAAGTATACAGATAGGTATATTTCCGATCTGGTGATGAGCTGTGAAGCTTGAAAGCGCAAATCGGGAATTTTTTATATAGTGGTGTGCAACAGTGTAATTTATGTTTGCGATTATAACCACTAACATAACTTTATTAAGTAAAGATTCTACAAAGTTCACAATTTCAATAGATGTTAATGTTTCTGTTAACAGTCAGTTAAGCAGGAGTGGAAAGAAAAAGCAGTTGTCTTTGCTTGCAACTGGAATACAACGCCATGTAGAATCTCGACCTATAGATGAAATAAGTATATCTACTTTATTCAGAGAACAAGAGGATCAAGGTTCCTTTTCACATCAGACTACCTCAGGTCATGATTCAGTCATTAGTTGTCCTGCAGGTGGACGTAATACAGATAAGGTTGCACCCACTGTCTCCAGTCAGCTGGTGAGTTTTCAGATTTTAACTATTTTTTTTTATTTGTTACTATTAAGAAATTGTAATGTGTCAAAAAGGGGGTTTTTATTTTTCATTAAATTTATTTAAATTTATTCTGTATCATCATTGCAAGTCCCATGTAAAATAAGATTGTATTCAAACAATGAACTGTAATGTAACTTTTTGGGCGGAGTGTAGTTGGAGAATGCAATACTCGTTTGTGAATCGAATGTTTGTCACGGACGCTGTGCGCATCCACTAGTCGGGGCGCGGCTTCTATGCATAACAGGCGAAACCGACGCTATGAAAATGGTGAAGCAGAAAGATTGTCGGGCCATGTGCTCTGGAGACGGAGGAAATCAAGTAGAGGCTCTACCCACCTAAGCCTCTTATATCGTCACCGTTTAACAACATTAGCCCACTTGGCACACACACAGTCCAGACATTGTACGACGACAAAAAGATCGGAGCCTGAAGGCAGTGCCTTCCTGTTCAGTAACAAATATAGTGGGGAGTTTTGTTGGCACTCTCCGCTCAGCCGTAACCACGGCCGGGTGAACACAAAGGCTCGTGGGCCTAATTTTGATAAAATTACTAAAAATGTGAGTCAACTAGAATATGATAAACAGTGAAACCGTAACATCTTAATCAGTGAATCAAATTTAACCAGCAGAAAACTTTTTCGGACGAACCAGTGAACGAACAAAAACAGACTAATAACAGCACATGTCAGACACAGCCAGAGAAGTAGAATCATCACATTTTATTTCAGTTCAATGGGGGAAATTATTTAATAAAGAGCTCTAGTTTTTTTTTTGAGGGGGGGAATAATGTAAATCAGGTATGAGAGGGAGAGAGTAAGCAAGCTGGGTTACTTTTTAAAGAATTATTTAGACTTGTTATTAGAATAAGTGAAGCAATGTTAAAGTAGCCTAGATATTTGTTTTTGTATTTTTAAAAGAAAAAAGTAATTGAAAGAAACAGTAATATTTTTTGAGAAGAGAAATGAATAGCAAGTAAATTCAAAGAGAGTATGAAAGAAGGTGAAATAAAAAAATTAAGTTGATTAACAAATGCAATAAGAGTCGAGTTTCTTAATGACACAACCCTAAATCACTTATAGGTCACGAGTTCACGTGAAGACCCTGGAACCCAAGACGAGGTAAGAATTGTGTAGAATGTTTAATAAAATTATTAAATATTTTGTTATTAATCAGTAATTTCTCAAAATGTATTTTCTATTAGAAAGAGTATTGTTCTATTACACTGGTTTTTTATGTAATTGTAAATATTGTTAGTATTGTTAGTAATATTGTAGTAAAAATTGTTAAACTGTTTTGTATCCTCACATAAATGTTTGTGAAAGGTTGTGTTTCTATTTTACGATATTCATAGGCAGTAAATTTAACATACATACATGTTTATACTGACAAAGTTATCAAGTTCGTAACCTGTTGTCTGATAAAGCATAATGTGAACTTGACTTCCTCTGTAAAGATTTTACAGAATTACCAAACTCATTGTGTTTACTCTGTGTATTATAGTATTAATATTATATGTTAACTACTGGCATTGCATTCCAATAACAATGTAGAAAGTCTTTATAAATTTAACATGGTATATTATGAAAGGACAATATATAATTTTTTTTCTAAATATTAATGAAACGTGGGATCATAGAAAGGAAATTTTAAATTATTTTGTATGAGAATAAGCAAGGGATTTATGAAAAAAAAAGAAACAAAAACTGTACAACTTGCTAAAAATTAATAGTCTGTGGAAAGGCAAAATCTCACAGTTTACGGTTTGGCAGGCATAAGGATCCATGTACCATATCTTCCTACAGAGTCAAAATAGCAGGAAAGTAAGAAAACAACTGAAACATGAAGATTGGATCAAGGATGAGAATGAGGGCTGTGTTTCCGTATAACTGGGGAGAGATTTTCATTAAATATCAAAACATGTGGACAATTATTCCTTCCCAACAAATATATAAGTTCTTGGATTTCGTTGTCCATGACGTGTCCGTTACTTAACTAAATACAACTATTATATTGTAACGTAACAAAATAATGGTTACATATAAATAATATAATACGTCGAATAAGAGTGTACCACAAACATATTTAATCAAACATGAAAAGGAATAACGGAAGTATAAAAGCCAAATGTGTATCTATATATGAATAATGTCAAAGCAAGCCAACGAAGAAGAAAGAAGAACCATAATAAATGTATCATCAAAGCGAAAGGAGGAAAAGAGATGATAAAGGATCAAACCAATACCTTAGCAAAATAGGCCCAATAGATTATAATTGTGAGGGGACTTATTAAATATTATCATGATAGTGAGGAGACATATTAAATATTTATCATAATAGTGAGTAGGTATATTAAATATTATCATAAAAGTGATGTGACATATGAACTAAGGAAAATAAATTATCACTATAGTGAGCGGACATAATATGTAAACAAAATAAATGTGAATTGTGACAAATAACTACGAATATGATGTAAATAATTATGTTATCAATATGATATGAGTTATCATAATAGTGAGGGAACAAAAGATACCCTGTAAGTGATAATAATTAAAAATAAAGAAGAAGCAACCGAATAACCAGAAGAGGAAGTATGAAGAAGAAGAAGAAATGTATCATGAAAAATGAAGAATATGTAACAAAGACAAAACACCAGCATTCCCGAAGTAAGGAAGGCACCACGACCAGAAAAGTGATAAGATAAGAATAATGACTACCAGATTAACAGTTATAAAATTATCCAACAAGGAAGGATAATGAAACCAATATGATAAGAATCAAGTGTTGAAAACTTAATAAGTAGTCACAGACAATAATAGTGAATACCTTATATGAGTGCAACGATACATAATATAGTGACACTAACCCAAATAAGCACCGCAGACAATATAAGCGAAATGTTTATAATAAGGGAGGTAAAAAAGTGTTAACAAGTGGAACCAATGATTATCAAGTAAAATACACAAACATTCAGTGTACGAATTGTAATCCAAGATTGTAACACAGACATACTTAGCAAGACCACCAATGTATTGAAATTGAAAAGAGAAAGAATTGCTCAAAAGACCAATGAAACAAAATATAAAACCCTTGATATGAAATATGCCTGAATGTCAGAGTAACACAGGACAAAATGTAAATAAATATAATAACAAATGTATTGTAAACAAGACAATTAGTTATAAAGAAACAAAACCATGTATACAAACCAAGATACAAACCCATAAAATGTGTAACATAAATCAGTAAAAAATTAAGTATTGTTGTATGAACAGATAGTATAAAATGTGTACAAAATATGTAGAACATTGTAATAGACAATAGTAATAACATGTCATAATAAGATTACAATATTTAGGCAGAATGTTGAACAAAATATGAAGCATATTGTTGTCAAATCAGTAACACATAACCTCATTTGAGCAGGACCTACAACATAAAATCACACACAATAATTAGATAAAGTAATTACAAGTAATTGTTCAAAGCAGAAACCAAATAAGGACAAATGTATAAGACAGTGAATACATTATAAGCTGAGGAACATAACTGTATAAGTCAAATTATTGATACAAACAATAGACAAATCAGACAAAAGCCCAAGTGACTACAGAGTTACATAAAAAACACTAATAAAACTTGTAAATAGAGAGTAAAGAAGGTTACCAGTAGTGAGAGGAATATTCAATTCAACTATGAGTATACCTAACAATCATTATATAAGTAAATTAATAACAATAAAATGATAAACCAATTTACTTGACCAGTAGGACTAGGTGTAAATAACCATTCTACTGCAATTTAAAGAAAGTTCAACCAACAAAAAGTTAGTAAGTACACTAGCGAGACAATGTACAATGTCTGGGTACACTTTAAATAATAATAATACATGTAATAAATACTAACAATGACTAAATAAGAGTGACAAAATAACGAAATTATAGCATGGTGCATTTAAACAATGCTATATGATTAAATAAGACACCATTTGCTGGAGTAAAGTATCAGCAAAGGTATAAAAGGATGTTAAGTAACATTTGAATACCGAAAGGGTATAATAGGATAAGACATAATGGTAATATAAGCAAATACAAATGCTAGGACATATATGGCTTGCACGCCATGAATGCATTTTGCTAAAACCATAAATATCTTAATATTTTGTATTAATTAGTGAGAGATATGGAGTCTAAACACTTAATTATAAATATTAGAATAAGATAACACCGAAATATAGTGGAAAAGACATATTTTTTATTAAGAACCACTATAAGTGAATTGTGTGAAGTGAATTAACTTGTTAATGGACGGATTTGTAACTTGTTTGGACTTAAAAGAAAGATCCAAGTATCCGCAAAACAATGAGACTATTCATTTATTGATCAGACAAATAATAAGAAAATTATGTATGATATAAGATTTTCTATCATTTCCGAATTGGAATGAACTCGTCACAGGATACTCTCCGACCCAAAATCCGACGCCAAAAATTAAAATTTTTAATGTCACTAAGGTGTTTGGGGTTGAGATTAAAGATTTCTCAACCAATGAGATCACCTGATTTTACTAGATGCGAGAAGAAACTTCGACGAGACGGATTAATTGTATTGCAACCATCACGGCGAGCGGAGCGTGCAGTAGCCAGCAAGAGAAATTTCAAATTTGTGCGCGTCACCCAGTAAATATTAGTAAACTAACCTCAACAGAGGAGCTAACCCTTTACGTGTGACAGTGCGACGAGTGATAGTGAGAATTATTTAACATCACTAGTGTATAATAAGGGCGATGAGAAGTGTTAATGACAGGGAGTACTATTTATTAACGATATTTAAAAATAAAATGAAATATAATAATTGCCGATTGGTAAACATTATATCGAACTACTCTAGTCAAGTACGCACTGTACATGGCTAAACTAGTAGATGATTGTACGTTGACAGGCACAATGAGTAAAAGTTCTCGATTAATTAATTATGTTGTTTAATTAAAATATTTTAATATTCTTAAAGAAAATATTACGTGGAGTCAAAATAATATCAAATGTTGTAAGCAACACGAATAAATATAGACGCTTACTTGACTACCTCTAACGTTTGAATCAAGTTAATTGTAATATAACCTATGAGAACTATCACTGCCTTTAATAAACAATCCTATCATGCTAAATGTGTGTTGAATATAGTTTTAAGATTTATATACTATGAATTATCTTATTTTAATAACTTACTCTGAACTATAGGTAGAGTTAACCTATAAAGAACAAACGTTCAATGTCAACAAAGAGTCATATCGTAAATTTATATTCCTTTTGAAGAGACTCAAGTAACAAGAATCTTTCTATTCAATAAGATACCTTGCATTGGTAATAATTAAACAAATAATATCATTTTAATGTGTAGCGTTTATGAACACGTGTTACACCTGCCTAAATAACGGACGATTGTACACCAGTTGTACCATGATACGATAGTTTTGATATCGTATTTGAGGTTAAATATTTTTAATTTTCTGATTATTCTATATAAAGTAATATTATTCATTATAAACATCTTTGTATCTTGTATCATGACAATTCAAAAAACTCATGAACTTTGGTAATAATAACCAAAATTAACCTAACAAGGTTCACAGTAATATTGTATATCGTATCAGTGTTACCAGCCCTGAGCTGAAGGATTCTCATAAAGTAATTAACTTTTTTGTTGTTTAAAAATCATTCATTGTTTTTAAAAGGAATTCAATGCAAATTAATTGATGTTAATAAAGTCATAGTTATCTTACCTGTGAATCAATCGTATTTATTTCTCTTAAAATATGCACAAGTAAAGTTCATTCAAGGAGCAATTGTTTCCCAAGGTGGCAGCATTGTTCGAGCGGCCAGTATTTAAATATTTAATTCAATATTAAATATACTTATCACCTTATTTACTGTCTGCATACTAATGTCAAAGTGATATATTTTGTGAATTATGTTATGACTTTTCAGTAATATAGAGCCTATGTGAGAAGATTGAGGACGTTCACCGATGGTAAGTGGGGAGGTAAACATATCAGAAAGCATCAAGATAACATTTATTACAGTCCTTTTAAACAGCTAGTTAGAAATCATAATAACACGAAATAATTTAAACAACATAAACATTATTTTAATTATAATTATATTACAACGTGACAAATCGTTGATTAATGACAACGTGACGAACCCAACGGGGGGCTTGAAAGGATACCTCCAATTATAAATAAATTTAAACAACTACACCTATCAGTTTAGTTACAACGTGACGAATCCAACGTGGGGCATTATATACACACAACACACCATTGTTAAAGTTTTGTTACAACGTGGCGCCAACGTCTGAGCAGCGAATTAGGCCAACAATATCTAATTAAATAGATAAATAATACATAATTATTAAACCTAATTCGACGGCAATTGCATTACAAGAATACAGAGATGTATAGAAGATCGACATCCAAGAGGCGAGCGGCGGAAGCTGAAAAAGGAACCAGGATGGAGGAGAAGGAAGCGACGTCGGTCGAAGACGTGGAAGAAATATTAATTACAGCGGGAGATAGACAACCTGAACCGGTGGAAGAGACCCAGCAACCGGAAGTGAGCCAACCTGAGAGACCAACGCAAACAGCGGACGCCAACCTTTTGGAAATATTAAGGGCAATAAAGGAATTGAATGAGAACAGCCGATCATTGAATAAAAAAGTGGAAGAAGGCCAGAAGAAGATGGAAGAAGGCAACCGATCCACGAAGGAAGAATTAAGTAAGAAAATGGAAGAAGGCCAGAAAGAGAGCCAGAAAAATATAGAATCATTGAAGGAAGACAGCCAGAAGAACATGGAATCTTTGAAGAAAGATTTAAATGATAAAATAGACGAGACCAATAAGAAGACGGAAGAATCAATAAACCAGAAGGTGGAAGACGGACAGAAGAAGACGGAAGAGTTACTGGAAAAAAATATCGAATTGATTAAAGAAAATTTAGCTGAAGAATTGGGAATTAAGATCGGAGAAACCAATAAGAAATTAGACCAAATGAATAAGAAAATGAAGGAAAATTACAAGAAGAGCGTGGAGTCGTTAAGTAAGGTAGTGGGCGATGATTGTAAGAGATTGGGAGAGACAATAAAAAGATGTTGTGAAGAGACGAAAGAGAGGGTTAAGAAGACAAGAGGAGAATTACGATACGACAACAACTCAGGAACTGAAGAGGTACCCGAGGATGAAAACTTGGAACAAAATAATCTGCCAATGAATGATAACCAAATGGAGGTAAAAGAATTACCCGAAGATAAAAACACGGAACAAGTGAGCCCGAAACCCAAAGATAATGGAATCAAGAACAAAATAATTAAGAAAACGGAAGAGAAAAAGATGAAAATAAGAGGAATAATACGCCCAAAGAAGACAAGGATTACAAAGGAAATAGTAGAGATGACTCGAAGTGGTTTAATTGGTATACTTAACTTCCCAATCATCGACCGCAGAGAAGGAATTTATATGAAGGAATATAGAAGGAACTTTACAAAGATGGACAAAGAGAAGGACTATATTATGACGAAGAAGGTTATAAACAATAAGGTATTTAAAGCAAATATTCCTAGAAGAAGGATGCATCCCAAGAAGAAGGAAAATTACAAGGAACAAATGGACCGGATTTTTGAAAAATACGCTCAGGCAATAAAGGAATTAAGGAAGGAGAGGAACCAGTCGATGGAAAAACCCAGCCAGAAGACAGATGACAATAAACCAGAATTAGAAGAGATACCAGAAGTTGAAAATAACGAAAACCAGGAGGACACTAAACACGTGGGTACCAAAGATAATGAGGAGAAGAAAACGGAAGAACGTGAAGTAGATGAAGATTTGGTAGCGGCGAAATGGAAGAGCCGAATGATAATGAGGTACGTGACAAGGACAGAAAGAAGCCTGAACACTGAAGAAATCCGAACAACAAGAACAGATGAGATAAGTGACTATGGATAAGCTAAATAGAAACACGTTGAGAAAAGGGACGGATTCTTTTGATAATGACCAAGGTAACCAAAAACAATATGAATAATACGTATGAGATACAGGACCCTGTAACGAAGAGAATCAAGGGTAATTATAATCAGACCTCAATAAAGAGGTATATTGAAAATTGAATAATGTAAAAAGATAGAATGTTATAATGGAAATTACTTAATGATGATACTAAGTGCGGAAATGACAATTATAAATGTAAAAATGAATGTTGACAAGATACTAATATAATGATATAACAGTGTAACCCAAAGAAATAATGTAAAATGTGATGAATATAGTAATTTACCACCTTACCCGTACTACTAAATATGAAAGGTTATATGAGGCCGACATCTACCACCTATGGCACATAAAATAAATAAATATTTCCAAGAGCCAGTCAACTGTAATTTACCATCTTACCCGTACTAAAAATATGAAAAAAAAAATATACGAGACGGACAATTAACAACTTGGCATAAACAAAATAATAATTCCCTAGAGCCAGTCAACAGTAATTTACCATCTTACCCATACTAAATATAAAAAGAAGAATTATACGAGAACGACACCCAAGATCCACGGCAAAATATAATTCCAAGAGCCAGTCAACAGTAATATAACATCTTACCCGTACTACTTAAGAAGGAACTATACGAGATGATCTACAAAGAAATTAACATAAGAAGTTGGAAGACAGAAGCAAGCGAATATTATTAATATAAAACGGATATACGATACCCGAGACATGAGGCAAAACCAAAAGAGAGCATATACTAAATAAAATGTAACTCGAAGACGTGGATAGCGAAGATGAAGAAGATTATAAAGTGACGTTAAAAGTAATACCAAAAGAAAGATTAATTGATGACGAAGAAAAATGAAAATAATATACTAACGAAGGAAATCATGAGAAGATACCAGTGATGAATTGTAAATGAATTATCCCAGAAAAATATGAAGATTAAGTTAAGATGAATCAAGAAGAGAAGAATATAATTATGTATAAACCGCAAATGCGTGAAGTAATCCCAAGGATATTTATTAATAGTCGGAAGAATGACTACTTTATATTGTAAGATGAATTGACTGAAGAATTATTCCAGCAGTCATTTTGTCAACAATCCAACAATTATTATTTTCTGCCATTTTTGTAATTTAAATGTTGGAATTACTATTTCGTTCTACTTGTAATTAGTTACACAATTACTACTTACTATGTTTTGTCAACATAACCTCCATAACCTCTCGTATTAGGTTCTGGATTATTTCGTCACTCTCTATGTCTCTGAATCTGGCTTATTTATATAAAGTAATTTTATATAAAGTCGACTGTTCGGGGCCAATTGTCAACAATCCGCCTTTGTTACATATTTTATTCTTGTATTTTATGGTAATAACATACAATAAAAAAAAAAAAAAAACATCTACTTACCATAAATTTCTCGGTTTTAGTGCATGATTTAGATTCCAATTGAATTTCTTCTCTAGGGTCCAGGGTTTCGTTGCAGCGAGATTTAGAAACAAGAGAGGTATACGAAACAATGATTTGAACAACTTTAGTGTGGACATATACTGAATTTAATATCATACCTTTTCTGAGTTACATATTACAATACAACAAAATGGCGTCTTACCATCCCTAGCTACGTGATTTCTACTCCTCTATCAATACTGAGTACACTAATTTCATTATTTGATGGTATGTCTGGTTTATTACCATACCTCTCCAAGAGACTGCAGTTCTCTCGTTATTATTTCTCTTTAATAAATGACAGAAACCAATGCCTCAATTTGCTGATTAATAATTTATGAGTACAAACATATTCTTATGCACACACACACACTCTTTCCCCCATGTTATATGGTCGGTACCTTTTGTAAATTTTGGATTTATATTTAGAGCTCATTTTCACCAAAGAATAACAGTTAATTAGTTTGCACTTTCCTGATTATTAGTTGCAGTCTCCCTTCCGATGTTCTCCGTTCGGCCAGGTGTTCGGCATCTCTCATAATCTCGTTTTGTTCCCTTGTTACACTGAATCTAATTACATCTCAAGTAGCAGTTAACTGTGCTACATTACTTGTACTGTTAATTACATTTTAAATCAGTAAAAGAACACTTTTACTGGCGAAACTGTGCCAGCCACAAATTTAGCGTGTAGACATCTTGATGAGTTGTAAGGAACTGGGAAGATGCAAAGCACATATTTTGTGTATGTGTTAGCGCATCCACGTCATTGTCTATTGTTCGGAATTGGCTCACGCCCTGTTGTCATGTCATTGTTTGTTAGGTCATCACTTATTTTAATGACGTCCCATCTTCTGGACCAATGAGAGTGCCTATTTACGATCTATTTCCACTTGGATGGCCATTTCGTACGTTCATCTCTGCACGTCGGCTCCTGACCTTGGAATCGTGGTGATCTATTTGAATATGCGTAGTTGTCTCTTCACAAAGGAAATTGTTCTCTCCATGCATGTGTGTGTGTGATACAATAAAATCCGATAATTGGTTACCACTCATACCATAATTCTGACATCGAGATTATTGTACTGTCACAATTTATATTTTGACAGAGATGATGTACCTCTGAAATTTTTGATGTTAGTATGGCCAGCAGAGATTTATGCCACAGTGAGCCACTCTGAACTGCCCCAGCTAAAATATGTTAGGGAATTAGGGAATTAAATAAACAAGGGAATACAATTACATGGAGAGAAATACAAATAGGATTCATAAAAGAGAATGGAAGGATATAAAAAGAACGTAAGAGTCAACCTGGAAATATACAACAATTGATAAATTCTTCATAAAATGAGTATACAGATTCAGAATTAATCAATTCTTATAGGAAGGCATATGTAATGTAACAAAATAATGGTTACATATAAATAATATAATACGTAGAATAAGAGTGTACCACGAACATATTTAATCAAACATGAAAAGGAATAACGGAAGTATAAAAGCCAAATGTGTATCTATATATGAATAATGTCAAAGCAAGCCTACGAAGAAGAAAGAAGAACCATAATAAATGTATCATCAAAGCGAAAGGAGGAAAAGAGATGATAAAGGATCAAACCAATACGTTAGCAAAATAGGCCCAATAGATCATAATTGTGAGGGGACTTATTAAATATTATCATGATAGTGAGGAGACATATTAAATATTTATCATAATAGTGAGTAGGTATATTAAATATTATCATAAAAGTGATGTGACATATGAACTAAGGAAAATAAATTATCACTATAGTGAGCGGACATAATATGTAAACAAAATAAATGTGAATTGTGACAAATAACTACGAATATGATGTAAATAATTATGTTATCAATATGATATGAGTTATCATAATCGTGAGGGAACAAAAGATACCCTGTAAGTGATAATAATTAAAAATAAAGAAGAAGCAACCGAATAACCAGAAGAGGAAGTATGAAGAAGAAGAAGAAATGTATCATGAAAAATGAAGAATATGTAACAAAGACAAAACACCAGCATTCCCGAAGTAAGGAAGGCACCACGACCAGAAAAGTGATAAGATAAGAATAATGACTACCAGATTAACAGTTATAAAATTATCCAACAAGGAAGGATAATGAAACCAATATGATAAGAATCAAGTGTTGAAAACTTAATAAGTAGACACAGACAATAATAGTGAATACCTTATATGAGTGCAACGATACATAATATAGTGACACTAACCCAAATAAGCACCGCAGACAATATGAGCGAAATGTTTATAATAAGGGAGGTAAAAAAGTGTTAACAAGTGGAACCAATGATTATCAAGTAAAATACACAAACATTCAGTGTACGAATTGAGACGTTTATTACTCTTTAAAAAATATATTAAATATGTTAATATAATATAATAAATTCCACCTACGTCGAAAGTTCGTTTGTTTTGGGCCAGGATTCTTTCGTACGAACGCTAGATACAAACATGTGTTTCATGGGTTAAGCAAATCACTGACACAACTCGTTTTTGAAGAGAATTACTATTTAATCTTTTACTTTTGAACTGTTGTAAAATTAGGAAGATTCCTTAAATACATGTTTCAGAAGTTGTGCAACTCTTGCATAATAGAACTTACGAACTATAGCTTACCTTGTATCATTTATAATTATACAAAACACAAACACAAATACAAACAGCCCAGCATTGCTCACTCACGCATACATACCGAAAATTTATCTTGCCCTTAACATTTTATAATCAACCCCCCCAGCCCGTACACGTAAACCGCCGGCACGTGGTTCGCGCACGCACTCATTGTTCTTTTCTAAATTCGTATTAAATGCCCAAAAAGTGTCTGATGCTATTCGATACTTTTTCTTGACCGCGGTCACATAAACTTTTACTGTTTTACCCCTTTTACTGGAAGAATTAAAATATTTGTGACGAGCCTACTTTGCTCGTCCCGGCACCGGGGAGTTCAGTTAGTAGACTGGGGACGATAATGTAACAGGTATTACTATTGTGATCTCATACTTGGTACGGAAATCACTGCCTTGATCTTCGTCGCCGTAGCTTAGTCCTATGCTAAGCATGTAGTCTTGGAGTTAATATAGGATACGATCTCAGCTAGGCACTGGCTAACGTCCCAAGAGGGCAGGACTTAGCCATGACTTCCTGCCGCTCAAACGCACATTGCTGAATTACATTTGCTCAAGCCATCTTGCTTTAAACCAACTAGGCGTCCTGGCCGAGCGTGTACTTGAGTAGTGGCGTGCGTGCATTGCCACACATATACAGAGTTCTTAGAATTTTGTGGAGATGCAAATTCCTTTGCCGAGTTACACAATGGAAATTGCGTATCGCCTTTGTCTCAAACTGTTCAGCTTACCATGAGTTCTGTAGTAATGAAATAACGTTGCACAATAATTTTATAAATCCCACACAAAAACGAAATAAACAAAAATGTAAATACCCCATACTGTAAAAAATAGAATGACCCAAAATTGATACGTTACAATACCCCCTCGATGAGAATTCTGCTGTCTACAACAGAAGAAATCTCATCGATAAACCCCAAAGAGGACCGGTGAGGAACTGGTGCCAACAACCCCCTTGTTCTTAATCTACATGGGTACACGACCCCCCTGGCTCAGCGACCATGGACCCATCTGAACGAGATCACTGGACTTCCCCGTAAGAGATCCCAACACCGAGAAATCGAACAGACGAGTACCACAGCACGCCTCGCTTTTTAACATGCTATCCCCAAATATCCTCAATCCCTGGCTTAAATTATGCCAGATCCTCCACCGATATGTTTCCCCTTTTATGCAAGCTAGGCTTTTATGCCTTTAGCAGATACTGGGCTCACACGCACTCACATTACATATTACACCTTGACGAATTCTTTAAAATTTCAAAAAAAAAATAAAAAAATTCAAAATAATCTACTTTATCAAAAAAATTCTCTTCCTTGTTTTTTTTTTTTTTTAAATGACTTAATTTAGACATTTCTACTATTCAAAACATATCCTTACTTTAACATGTTAATACTTAGAGTCTAACAATACAATGCAATACAAAATAAATCAATAAAATAAACATGGTGAACACACAAATAACATAATCATTACTCAAAAATATTCATTAACTGGCAGGCGAAAAATCAAGATTTTTTTTTTTTCAAAAATTAAAATTTCCAAAAATTTTTAAACTCAAGAAAAAATTTAATTTTATTTAAATGTTTCCTTTATATGTAGAAATTATTTGGAAATTGGTTTAAATTGATTAAATAAACAAATTAAATTGACTTCCAACTATACAAGCTTAGTATGCATATGACCTCATCAGCTGATCGAGACTAGGTCAAGTCCAAGACCCTTGACCTACATATGTTATGTATACTTTCTGAAAATACATTCATCATCTGTAACAATCTGACTTGAAACGCAAAACATAATAAAATAAAATATTTAAAATTAACAAAATATTATTATAAATAATAAGCAAATTGATATTTAAACTATTCAAAATAAACAATTCTGAATTTTACATTACTTCCACATTCTCTCAAAATTCTGTCACTGGTTTCAAAAAAATAAAATAAAATTTTATATTTTTTATCATAAATCTCTCTCTTTGCTTAACAATCTCCATTACTATGGGTGATTTGAATATTTATTCTCATTTAATTTACTACTTGAACTGTATACATATACAATCTTTCTCCCTTTGATTCTAACTAACAACTTCAACTACCATGACACCCATCTCTATCAAAATCTCAATCTCATTACCTCACTACACATACAACAAAATAACCTCTTTAATTATACACATCAATATATCACTCAAAACTTCACATAAATTCTCCACAACTACTGTGTCAACATCAATGCTTCTCAAAATTCTATAATATACATTACTTCAAAACAATATTTCGATCTTTACTACTTCAACCCTAACTTCAACTTGGACAGATCTACATGTCCCACAACATATTTATCACCCACAAACTATCTTTTGTTAACTTACATAAATTATTACTTTATTTCTCATTTTATCAAATTATTTTTATTATTACTTTAAAACATCGGTAATACGTTAAAACATTACATTGAACATTAATTACTTGGAGCCTTTATAACCATTTTACCAGTGACCTGTTATTGCTGATCAGCTGATCTTACTAACACTGTGAAAACACATCTCAAAATTGAACAACTTATATGAAATATATATTTTTATTTATACTCACTTCTCACCTCATCTGAAACATTTAGCACAAAATTTAGTTTAAATCCAACAATTCATTCAATTACAAAATTCATCTCGTAAAACCATTTGACTTCAAAAAAACAAATTCACTTATATAACCTTTAAATAATCAATCAAAATATTTAACACGTATCAAATTGTTTTAATTAAATTAATTACCAAAAAATATTATATAGTTATCGAAACAATTACCATTAATCAATTACTGTTTTCAAAATTAATTCTGATATTTGTTTAACTTGCAAAAGTTTCAATATTATTATTACAACAATCATCTTACGTACACACATTACTTACTTAACATTCCACAATGCACACAAATAAATTCACTATATTTTTATTTACAGATGTTTTTTATTTACTGTTCAGTTTTCCCACACTTCATTGTCCAAATTTGCCATGTCAAAAACCATTAAACACAATGTTTATAGCTGTATTTTATTGTTTTACAGTTTAACCTCCATCGTCCCAGATAAGTCTTGGTTTTATACAACACTGTTGATTTTTATCGACAAACCCACGGTTATTTTGTGTGTCATAACCAGAACAACTAAACTCACTCATTTTACCAGAATACTCATTCAACCAGTCTACGTTAAGTATTTTTGTTACATCTCCATTGGTAAATACATTCATGATCGGGTTAATTATTTTAGTCAAATCATTATAATCATTGTTACTCAAATATACTTTTATACTTTCCTTCCATTCATCATACTTTCTATTTAAGTTATATAATTCTGTTACTTTCTCCACATACCCTTCTCTGTTTAACTCTCTCTCATCACAATACCAAGTCATACTTTCAACATCATTATTACAGACAGAGGGTACAAATTCAATTAAACCTTTCCTGACTTCTCCAGGAAAAACAAAAAACTTCAAAAAACAATTATCTGTAGCACACTTGTCTACACAATATATCCGTGAAGGTCTTCCTTCACCCCCCATTCTACCTCGTAAAAAATTTACCCTCTGTTTCATACCCATAATATAACTCTCTTTCCACTCTCTCTCTAACTCATTAACACACATCAACATCTCATAATCACATTCTACAAACTCATCAGTACTCTCTGATATTACATTTGCAATTACATTATTATTCTCATTGTTTTCAACAACATCATTATTATTTATTAATTCTTTATCTAATACAACACTGTCATTACAACTTTCGTTTGTATTACTCTTACTCTGTTCTACTTTATTCAAATTATTTCTTATCATTTCATTGGCATTTTCAAGACATTTATTCTTTTCTTGTATCTCATTTATTAACTTATCAAATTTTACATTTATATTCTGCTGCAATTGAACATTCTGTTGTTCGAGTTTTATATTAAAATTGCTATTCTGAACGTCAAATTTTTTGTCAATTGCATCGAATTTTACGTTAATATCACTAGACATAGTTCTCATGTCACTAGACATGGTTCTCATGTCACTAGACATGGTTCTCATGAAATTAAATAGATCGTCTACTGACAACCCTTTCTCTTTACTTGTTACAGGAGTTGATATCGCTCCCGGTGTATGAAGAACAGATTCTTCTGCATTATACTCATTTATTGGCGTTAATTCTATTTGAATACCAGAGTCAGCATTTACTTGACACTCTGTCTGACTGTCAGATAATTCATTGTTATCTGCCATTTCTTATTTTATACTTGATACTTGTGCAAATATAATATAATCAATATAATGTATTATATAACCAATTTTGCGTTAATAACGCACTTTTGTTTTATTCCGCTAACCCCAAAAACATGTTTGTATCTTTTCTGTAGGTACGGTCTTTACTATTTTAATTAATAAAAACTGTCCCTGTTAACGGAAGCCATTGAGACGTTTATTACTCTTTAAAAAATATATTAAATATGTTAATATAATATAATAACTTCCACCTACCTCGAAAGTTCGTTTTGTTTTGGGCCAGGATTCTTTCGTACGAACGCTAGATACAAACATGTGTTTCATGGGTTAAGCAAATCACTGACACAACTCGTTTTTGAAGAGAATTACTATTTAATCTTTTACTTTTGAACTGTTGTAAAATTAGGAAGATTCCTTAAATACATGTTTCAGAAGTTGTGCAACTCTTGCATAATAGAACTTACGAACTATAGCTTACCTTGTATCATTTATAATTATACAAAACACAAACACAAATACAAACAGCCCAGCATTGCTCACTCACGCATACATACCGAAAATTTATCTTGCCCTTAACATTTTATAATCAACCCCCCCAGCCCTTACACGTAAACCGCCGGCACGTGGTTCGCGCACGCACTCATTGTTCTTTTCTAAATTCGTATTAAATGCCCAAAAAGTGTCTGATGCTATTCGATACTTTTTCTTGACCGCGGTCACATAAACTTTTACTGTTTTACCCCTTTTACTGGAAGAATTAAAATATTTGTGACGAGCCTACTTTGCTCGTCCCGGCACCGGGGAGTTCAGTTAGTAGACTGGGGACGATAATGTAACAGGTATTACTATTGTGATCTCATACTTGGTACGGAAATCACTGCCTTGATCTTCGTCGCCGTAGCTTAGTCCTATGCTAAGCATGTAGTCTTGGAGTTAATATAGGATACGATCTCAGCTAGGCACTGGCTAACATCCCAAGAGGGCAGGACTTAGCCATGACTTCCTGCCGCTCAAACGCACATTGCTGAATTACATTTGCTCAAGCCATCTTGCTTTAAACCAACTAGGCGTCCTGGCCGAGCGTGTACTTGAGTAGTGGCGTGCGTGCATTGCCACACATATACAGAGTTCTTAGAATTTTGTGGAGATGCAAATTCCTTTGCCGAGTTACACAATGGAAATTGCGTATCGCCTTTGTCTCAAACTGTTCAGCTTACCACGAGTTCTGTAGTAATGAAATAACGTTGCACAATAATTTTATAAATCCCACACAAAAACGAAATAAACAAAAATGTAAATACCCCATACTGTAAAAAATAGAATGACTCAAAATTGATACGTTACAGAATTGTAATCCAAGATTGTAACACAGACATACTTAGTAAGACCACCAATGTATTGAAATTGAAAAGAGAAAGAATTGCTCAAAAGACCAATGAAACAAAATATAAAACCCTTGATATGAAATGTGCCTGAATGTCAGAGTAACACAGGACAAAATGTAAATAAATATAATAACAAATGTGTTGTAAACAAGACAATTAGTTATAAAGAAACAAAACCATGTATACAAACCAAGATACAAACCCATAAAATGTGTAACATAAATCAGTAAAAAATTAAGTATTGTTGTATGAACAGATAGTATAAAATGTGTACAAAATATGTAGAACATTGTAATAGACAATAGTAATAACATGTCATAATAAGATTACAATATTTAGGCAGAATGTTGAACAAAATATGAAGCATATTGTTGTCAAATCAGTAACACATAACCTCATTTGAGCAGGACCTACAACATAAAATCACACACAATAATTAGATAAAGTAATTACAAGTAATTGTTCAAAGCAGAAACCAAATAAGGACAAATGTATAAGACAGTGAATACATTATAAGCTGAGGAACATAACTGTATAAGTCAAATTATTGATACAAACAATAGACAAATCAGACAAAAGCCCAAGTGACTACAGAGTTACATAAAAAACACTAATAAAACTTGTAAATAGAGAATAAAGAAGGTTACCAGTAGTGAGAGGAATATTCAATTCAACTATGAGTATACCTAACAATCATTATATAAGTAAATTAATAACAATAAAATGATAAACCAATTTACTTGACCAGTAGGACTAGGTGTAAATAACCATTCTACTGCAATTTAAAGAAAGTTCAACCAACAAAAAGTTAGTAAGTACACTAGCGAGACAATGTACAATGTCTGGGTACACTTTAAATAATAATAATACATGTAATAAATACTAACAATGACTAAATAAGAGTGACAAAATAACGAAATTATAGCATGGTGCATTTAAACAATGCTATATGATTAAATAAGACACCATTTGCTGGAGTAAAGTATCAGCAAAGGTATAAAAGGATGTTAAGTAACATTTGAATACCGAAAGGGTATAATAGGATAAGACATAATGGTAATATAAGCAAATACAAATGCTAGGACATATATGGCTTGCACGCCATGAATGCATTTTGCTAAAACCATAAATATCTTAATATTTTGTATTAATTAGTGAGAGATATGGAGTCTAAACACTTAATTATAAATATTAGAATAAGATAACACCGAAATATAGTGGAAAAGACTTATTTTTTATTAAGAACCACTATAAGTGAATTGTGTGAAGTGAATTAACTTGTTAATGGACGGATTTGTAACTTGTTTGGACTTAAAAGAAAGACCCAAGTATCCGCAAAACAATGAGACTATTCATTTATTGATCAGACAAATAATAAGAAAATTATGTATGATATAAGATTTTCTATCATTTCCGAATTGGAATGAACTCGTCACAGGATACTCTCCGACCCAAAATCCGACGCCAAAAATTAAAATTTTTAATGTCACTAAGGCGTTTGGGGTTGAGATTAAAGATTTCTCAACCAATGAGATGACCTGATTTTACTAGACGCGAGAAGAAACTTCGACGAGACGGATTAATTGTATTGCAACCATCACGGCGAGCGGAGCGTGCAGTAGTCAGCAAGAGAAATTTCAAATTTGTGCGCGTCACCCAGTAAGTATTAGTAAACTAACCTCAACAGAGGAGCTAACCCTTTACGTGTGACTGTGCGACGAGTGGTAGTGAGAATTATTTAACATCACTAGTGTATAATAAGGGCGATGAGAAGTGTTAATGACAGGGAGTACTATTTATTAACAATATTTAAAAATAAAATGAAATATAATAATTGCCGATTGGTAAACATTATATCGAACTACTCTAGTCAAGTACGCACTGTACATGGCTAAACTAGTAGATGATTGTACGTTGACAGGCACAATGAGTAAAAGTTCTCGATTAATTAATTATGTTGTTTAATTAAAATATTTTAATATTCTTAAAGAAAATATTAAGTGGAGTCAAAATAATATCAAATGTTGTAAGCAACACGAATAAATATAGACGCTTACTTGACTACCTCTAACGTTTGAATCAAGTTAATTGTAATATAACCTATGAGAACTATCACTGCCTTTAATAAACAATCCTATCATGCTAAATATGTGTTGAATATAGTTTTAAGATTTATATACTATGAATTAACTTATTTTAATAACTTACTCTGAACTATAGGTAGAGTTAACCTATAAAGAACAAACGTTCAATGTCAACAAAGAGTCATATCGTAAATTTATATTCCTTTTGAAGAGACTCAAGTAACAAGAATCTTTCTACTCAATAAGATACCTTGCATTGGTAATAATTAAACAAATAATATCATTTTAATGTGTAGCGTTTATGAACACGTGTTACACCTGCCTAAATAACGGACGATTGTACACCAGTTGTACCATGATACGATAGTTTTGATATCGTATTTGAGGTTAAATATTTTTAATTTTCTGATTATTCTATATAAAGTAATATTATTCATTATAAACATCTTTGTATCTTGTATCATGACAATTCAAAAAACTCATGAACTTTGGTAATAATAACCAAAATTAACCTAACAAGGTTCACAATAATATTGTATATCGTATCAGTGTTACCAGCCCTGAGCTGAAGGATTCTCATAAAATAATTAACTTTTTTGTTGTTTAAAATCATTCATTGTTTTTAAAAGGAATTCAATGTAAATTAATTGATGTTAATAAAGTCATAGTTATCTTACCTGTGAATCAATCGTATTTATTTCTCTTAAAATAGGCACAAGTAAAGTTCATTCAAGGAGCAATTGTTTCCCAAGGTGGCAGCATTGTTCGAGCGGCCAGTATTTAAATATATAATTCAATATTAAATATACTTATCACCTTATTTACTGTCTGCATACTAATGTCAAAGTGATATATTTTGTGAATTATGTTATGACTTTTCAGTAATATAGAGCCTATGTGAGAAGATTGAGGACGTTCACCGATGGTAAGTGGGGAGGTAAACATATCAGAAAGCATCAAGATAACATTTATTACAGTCCTTTTAAACAGCTAGTTAGAAATCATAATAACACGAAATAATTTAAACAACATAAACATTATTTTAATTACAATTATATTACAACGTGACAAATCGTTGATTAGTAACAACGTGAACAACCCAACGGGGGGGCTTGAAAGGATACCTCCAATTATAAATAAATTTAAACAACTACACCTATCAGTTTAGTTACAACGTGACGAATCCAACGTGGGGCATGATATACACACAACACACCATTGTTAAAGTTTTGTTACAATATTAACGACTCGGAACACAAAGTTTTTTATAAGTAAAAACATAAAGTTTTACCTTACAACCTGAACTGGTTTTCACCTTTAAAAGGCTTCTTCAGATGTTGCCGCTGGTAACTAAATTGCTCAAATTGCAACAAATTCTACATAGGCCAGACAGGACGTAGCTTCAAACAGAGATACATTGAACACACAAAGGCACTCCACTCCACTACAGAATCCACCTTTGCAAACCACCTCATCGAAGCAAACCACACATACAAAAACATCGACAATAACATGAACATTCTACACGTACACACAAAAGGCCAAAAACTAGACACTCTAGAACAATTGGAAATATACAAACACACGAAAACAAATAAAAACGACATCCTAAACGAACAGACACAATTCAAATCGCACGCATTATTCGAACACATCTCACCCCACACACACAACATCGATCTTTCAAAATTCGATTCCGTCGCCCACAACAGGACGGACAGCGCTACCAGTGGCAACCTCTGAAGAAGCCTTTTAAAGGTGAAAACCGGTTCAGGTTGTAAGGTAAAACTTTATGTTTTTACTTATAAAAAACTTTGTGTTCCGAGTCGTTAATATAATAGTTGTATTTAAATATATAAGGTCAATGAGATGGCATTTTATTTGAAAAAAATGCTCGTGTGAACTCATCTAATAAAAGATAAGACCATAAAGTATCAGTAGTTAATTTGACTTTGTTTTAAACAACATTATGGAAGATTTAAGTTAAACTCTAATATTAACTTTCCATCCAAGAGGGACGAAGTTAAGACAGTGCTTCCACTTATTTGTAAGGTAAATTTTTCAGCTTGGATAACTGAATAGTTTTCAAAGACTTGTTATGTTTGCATTTTAGTTCTCAGTCTCAAGACTATTGACAAGGCAATAATTTGGTGTTCAAAGTCTTAATAATTTTAGAAAAAGACCCTGGGTGATCTCAGATTTGCAAAAAATTCAAAGTGATTTGAAATCACAATATTGTTTCTGCCACCAAATATGACAAGTCTAATCCAGAAGATGACTAGAGTGTGTTAGCAGTATTCAGGTGGCATTACCTGAAGGAAGTAAAAATCGACGAATATTGACAACTGTTAAACATGGTAGAAATTGCTAAAAAAATTCCTAAAACTTTTATAGTAATATTGTATACACTACCAGAAACATCAGCAGTAGTTAAAATGAAGGTAATTAGAGTGAAGTGATGCATAAAGCCTCAAATGTGCCTGAAAGAAAGTATTCCCATAATTACTTAACATGAATAAGTTTTAAGAAAGTCATTATAACTTCATTAATAATATAATACTTACATAAATAACTTAAAAAATATGAATGACTTATCTGAAATTAAAAACGTACAGAATAATCTAAACCCTGAATTTAGTTCCCTTCTAAAAAATGTTAAAGTTTAATTTCTTTTAAGTGCTTTGGTCCACAATCAAAAGACATGTGGATCACAAGGGAAACCAAATTGTAGTAACTCAGAGAAGTTATAAACTTAAAGTTTTCTCATTGTAATAGAATATAACACAAGTTTACCGATCTGTAAGAGAATAGAAAAATGAATTAATTTATTTAAATAAAAAATTAAAAGCTGTTTAAATACCTGACAATAATGGAATTATTTTAGCGCCATCAAAGATAAAGTAGAACAGACATGTTTGGGTTCCTATTTGAGCCACATGGCAAGGGTAGCGAAAACATTTACCTTTACAAAACTTTTCAAGAAAAGTGGCATAATCATAAAAGAATTAAGGTTAGATCTTAACTCTGGTCAAGTTCTAACATTTTCTTCAACTATTATGGTAATTTTCATTTAATTACCCAATCACTTTGATCCATATGCTTTATTAATTAAAAACAAGTTAATGGTTTTCTTAGTCAATATCTGGTCTTCATACATTGTAAATTAATTGTTGATTGTGAAATAATTATCCAAAATGTGTTTTTTGTTGCTGTATGTATATTGTAACAAGACATATGACCCTGATATTTTAAGTATCAAAATATAAGCACATGTCATGATAAACTGAGGGGACAAGACCCATCAAGTAATTACGATGAAAATGCCAAGCATGAAACTACATAAACAACTAATAAAGAAGAATGAACTCACCACGCAGGAGTTAATAAAAGTAATGGTAATAATAATTAATAAGAAGAAAGAAGATACATTAAATAGTGATTATACAACAGGAACCAATACCCAATAGATTCGGTCAGTAAGAAGCCAATATACCAAGAAAGAAACATATAAGAGGAAGAAATAACAATACTGATGACATTAATAAAAGAATGGTGATATAGGAAGAACACAAGAATACAACAACATCGAGATAAGAAAGTTTAATGTGAAGTAAATAGCCAACACCAGTAAAACACTAACTGAGAGACATACAACTTGTAGACAAAACAATAACTGACTAACTTAGATGACTTTGTAATTAAGGGATTACAGGTAATAATTAATAATATAGTACTTGTAAAAACAAGGTTAAAAATGTAAATTTGTATCAACTCAATTCACCCATTGTTGCTACATAGGGGGGAAACACATAACCTAGATACAGGTACTTTCCACCTAGTTTCATATTTAGTAATAAATAAAACATGTCTAAACTAAAATCTCTTGTACACAAAATCAAGTAGAGGTAATAAGGTGTCTACCAGTACCAAGATCAGCTACATAGAGTAGTACTTATGTAAGCATTAATGTAAACAAAGTGTACAAAAACAGTCAAAATGAGAATCACCATGTGAAACTGAGATAAAACCATATTGTAAAGTTACACAGGAGCAAAAAGGGGAATACCTGTATGGTAAATAAGATGTAATATCACTAGTATGATAGTGTAAGTGAATTATTATCAGTAATATTAAACATTATAATCATAAATAAGCACATCTGTCATGTGACACTAGATGTGAATACTATTATCCAATTCTCTATACAAAAGCAGAGACAAATGTATTATAACACCAGATGAGTAATCAATGTAACAACTATAGTGAACTATTATAAACCAGATAGTGGCCTGAAAGGACACTAATTAATTAGAAAAGAATTAAAGTAAAGTGCCACTTAAAAGTGCTATACAGAGGTCACTAAATAGACTAAAAACCCAGGGAATAACAATATATTCCCATTAAAAAAGTCAACCAGTAGTGGTAATAACACTGTGTGTATTGGGGCAACATAGAAATTGCCCAAAAACTGTTTCTAATAAATAGCTAATCAATATAGTTTAGTAGACTCCTAGGCCTAAGACAAGGTTAGAATAAGAGTTGTATTTTGTTAATAATTAAGTAAATAACAAATAAGGAATATCAAAGGACTTGGAAGGCATACTCTTTAAGAGATATGATAGTCATTAACTAGTTTTAATACAAGAATATGTAAAGTTAATAATAAATAGTGTAAAGTGTACATCTCAAACAATAACTTCCCTAATAATGGACGAAAACATATCATGAGTGGACTCTAAATTAAGAGCCATACATTGTAAACTTGTTACTTGTTACTACATTGTAAACCATGTTCGCCATACAGTGGTAAACTTAGATTCAAAATCTAAGCAGTGATAAGAAAATTATGCCAATTTTAAAATATTCGAGTTAGTTTGGGAAAAATATCTAGTGTCAGTCGCAATCTCGAACCCAGCTACCCCACGCCTATTACAACAATTAAATAATTTCATGAAGGGGGTAGGTGCGCTAAATTAAAGATCGTCAGCCAATCAAATCAGAGAAATTGACAAATTTTAGAAGGATCGCAGAGGAGAACGGCATCACGAGTCGGCTCGACACACTTTTTGAATAACCTTTCATGTGTACAGACGGCAACTCGACACCACCAGAAAACAGCTGATTAACCTAGTTTGTACGCGTCATCAATGTCAACAAGTCAACCTAACCTAAATTTGTGCGATAATAACAACACTACTACAGAAGATTTATAAAGAATAAACAGTGCGTTTGTACGAATTGCTAAGTGTATAATCCCTAGCAATTCCGGGATTTACAGGGAGTACAGTGATTTTATAATATTAGTTAAGGAAGTTGAAAAAATGACGACATAATCGAACAACATTATTGTAATGTGTATAAATAAAGGTATAAAGGGCAATGCACCCGATTAATTTCACACAGCAACCATTTATAGAGATAATCCTCAATTCATTTTAATTAATTCATAAATAAGTATTCTCAAGACAGTAATAGTCTGTTATGTATAAATATTGAGTGTGTTACAATCACACACCTGAATGAATTTATTAATGTTAAACTAAGATTAACTAACGATAGTTAGTAAGACGAGGATTTTCAGCTGACGAAATTAATTAATGAAAGTTAACAAAAGCAAATATTATTATGTGTGTTTATTTAATTTTAGGAAGAGTCTACTACTATTTGAATATTTCTTTCTATTTCTATTATGAATAAAGCATGTTGTACCAAGCAACATAATATAATGACAATTAAACGATTACCTTTGAAGGAATCCAGTATGACAATCCAGATGATTCTTTAAAGAACACTGCATTGAGCTATTATTTAGTTATGTTCACATTTTGATATTGCAAAGAGTTCTTTTAACGTTCATTAAGTCATTTAATATTTATTGTCGATTGACTATTAAACCAGTTAACCTATAATGCCCAATCAGGCCTGGTTATAATTTTATTTGTTATGCATTAAGATATAAGTGAATTGTAATCACTTTCCGACTACCTATAATGGTAGAATAAGATTTTCTAGTTACTTTATTGGTATTCTGCAGGCTAAAAGAACCTACACTTGAATTAAAATAGTTAACCAAAAATTATGTTAATACAGTCTGATGTTTGTAGATCAGTACTGCCAACCCTGAGACAACTTTTTATAAACAAATTTCAAATGTAAAGTAAATTTTAACCGAGGATGGTTTATGATATTTTAATTTATTAAAGAGATGTTAACAGAAAATAAACTATAATTTTCACACAGCAAATTAGAGTCAGACAGTTTATTTCAATAGACTAGGACATTTCAGGATAAGTGAACGTCTCTCATTGGATGGCAAGACAGACGGTGGCGATTTGAATTGTGATAATTAAATCTAAAATTAGATTATCTCATCAACACTACGAAGTCAGCCAGACCAACTACAAGTAAGTAAATATAACTAACTGTATTTTCAGTGAGAGTTAACTTCACAGAATTACCTAGTCAACAGAAGAACGTCACACCTGAACAAACTTCGAAGAAAAAACAAATTGAACTAAATTATCAACACTAAATATTTTCTTTAAATCACGTCAAGAGACACTCACCGATTTAATTAATGGAATCAATTAAACATTAATTGAATGTAATTAAACAATTAAATCAAATTTTCTTACAAAACATAAACTTTAAACTTCAAAATAAAAAAGTAAATACAATTTAACACGAACGAATTGGGTTCTGTTACAATATTTATATAAGCATTTTGTTTTCTTCAAATGTCGTGCGCGCGCGCTTGCATGATGCATGCCCACGCAGAAATGATGTGTTTAGCTGTTACTAATGATACAGCAATAAGTATTTTAAATTAATGTTATCAAGCATAAAATGCGTACTATAATTCAACCTCATTCATTTCAGTTTTTCACATCCTAATTTAACCTTGTAAATGGGTTATTATATGTGAAAGATCACCTAATATCATATACTCACTTTGTTTCCTTGCATACCTTTCCTTGTTGTTGTTACCTCTTATCACTCCACAAAATTTTCTGTTCTGTTATACAGACTTTGTACTACCTTACCAATTACTCATCTTTGTATCATCATCTTGCCGACTCTTTTCTTTGAATGCTGCCAAAGGCTTTTCCAAATTAATTGTACACGAAAATCTTTGTGTTCTTGTGCTGAGCCTATCTAAACCATACCTGTGTGTTCCCAGTCGCAATATCTGTTTTCATCTTTATCCTTTTTATTCGATTATTTTGTATACATACAGTCTGATTGTAAATAAACATAAATTAAAAAAAGAAATCTGTAGCCTTTCTTCAGTAACCATTTCTTTTGTTTAGTACACATCCATAATAGCTATAGTCCTCTAACATTGTTACAGTTAGTAACAATACTGTAAGAATTGCTATATTTTGATTTATTGGTATTGACACTGCTGTTATGTAGATGTTCTATACCCTGTTCTCCAACAACTTAAATAGTTAGGAACAGAATTCTACTAATTGGTTTGTGGCTCAGTTTTCTCACTTGATTTCAGGAACTACTTACTTATGAAAGTCGAATGCTCCAGACAGGCCAGATGGAGGCATGTACAATGATACCAGTAACTGCATTAGAGAATAGTGTTGAAAATATGTGTTGATTGTACTGATGGTCCTATAAACTATAAATTTATGCAGTGTAAAAAATTAAATTTGAAGTGAACTGAATTTAAAATTAATGACAAAATTTTGATACAGATGCCATGTCAGTCGTTGAAAGTACGTGTTGAAGATAAACTACTTTTGGTTCCACTACCATCTTCATCAGAACCTCTGACAGTTGCTTGGTTAGCTAAAGAAGCTGCTCGCAGATATCAAAGGTATGTTCAATGTTCTATTATGCATTCATTAAAGTATGTGCTGCAGCAGATTCTCACCTTGGCATCTAGTAGTTTGGTACCCACATCTTAGAAAAGGGTCATAATGGACTTTTTTTTATAACATGTTATACTTTTTTTTAATATGTAAATAATCTTTGTGCCCATTTCTAGTAAAAATTATAGACACGACCCGTGTTTTATTTATGATTATGTATTGTAATGGCGGCACATATAAACAGCATGCACAGACTATATGAAGGTTTGTGAAGCTTACTTCCTGGGTCAGCAAGGTGATACAGTGTTCTAGAAGTATAGGACAACAAAGAGGAGCTGGTGTTTTTGATGCTGCATAATGAACAGGAATTATCTTGATTTTTCTCATCAGTATTATATAACAGATGACTTTGACTGGGCTTTACACTTTAAATAATGTGTGTCCTCAGTTCAGCAGTGATGTTCTGACAATCATTGATTGGCGTTCATGTGTACCGGCAGAATTACTTTCAGGGGGTTAATTTAGAAGAAGATGTACTTACTGCATACACATGTGACAATAAATTGTTCTTATAAAAAAGATATAATAAATATATTTGTTTGTAATGTACATGCATTCTTTCATTACATGCTTTGTCTCTTATAAATAATATTTGAAATATTGATTTCCCTTGCAATTAAAACATGTAATAACAAAATTAAGTATATAGTATGTACGAACTTGTAAGTGCTCTGACACGGACATTGAATTTATGGTTTCTTTGAATTTGTTGTTACAAAATAGCAATAGCAAAAATAATTTATAAACATAGGTAGTTTTTTAGTGGACTTATTTTACTATCTCTTTTGATAACTAGTGGCCATCAAAAGTGTCTAAGCACTGCAATCACAAAACAGGATTTCTTCACCTATATTGTATGTGACTGCAACCAGTATGGCTGATAGTTATTGTAATATAACTAGATTCCCCTTCTATATAATTTATAGATTTATTTATCGATTTGTTCGATTTGCAGTTTAATGGAGTCTCTTGTATTACATGCAGTAATTATTTTTATGGTTGGTAAAATATAATTTAATTGTAGTGATATGGTTTATTAATTTGTAGTAATAAAACATTAATTTGTTGTTCTGCTAATGAATGTAATGGTCACGTCGAACTTGAAGTCTAACTCCTCTTCTATAGAAAAATGTCGTCAGTGTAAGTATAAGTCAAGTGTTGTCTGGACAAATATATTATAGTAATGAACACTTTACGTACCTGGTTGTTGTACTTGATGTTCAGACGTTCACCGCCACTGAATAAACTGTCAAGTTTCCTTTTTGACCAGTCTAAAATTTATAAACAAGGTTTTATAACACCTTGAATGTTATGTGGGCGCCATATGGGTTTTCTTAGAGAAATGTCCCATAAAAAACAAACTTCTAATTTTATAATTGTGTATGTTTACTTTTTACTGTTTCAATCTTTAAATGCTTATTGAATTGAAACTATTTCAAATGGTATACTGAAAAATTTCTGTTTTAATGTACCTCAGTGTATGCTATACTGAGGGCTGATTAGTTAAATTAAAATAATTAAAAACAAAAGTTACTGCTGTATAACATTATCAGTTTATTATAACCTCTAAAATTGGATTGAATAAAAATACATTTTTACAATAATACAATTCGGATCGCAAGTTATCCGTCTACTGACTGGTCTAGCTCAGTTAAGCACAATATAAAAAACTCTTATTTTTATTAACAAAATTTTAATCTTAATAGACTAAGTACCTCTACTAAGACTAAGTACTTTAATCAAAGTTCTTTAAAATACAAAATAGAACGATATTAATTGCTTTTAATAAATACTACTATGATAGTAATTCATTTTTGGCCTCTTTAAAAATTTGCAATTAAATATTTGGTTAATGAGAATTTCGTCTGCTTATATTCTAATTAATATTGTAATAAATAATTCTAACACATATATTCTTACGTCGGGTTATTAAACCCTCTAAATAAATGAATCTCTATGAATAGTTTGATTGTTTTTGCATCAGTACAAGTATGTTAATTGCTACGATCAATTGAAGGTATATAAACAATAAAATTGGTCACCGTACTACCTTGATTTTTAATCATATAGATCAGCCGTTCTCAACCTGGTGCTCGCGAGCACTGTAGTGCTCGCGTAACTAAAAATGGTGCTCATCATGGATGTATAAAAAAGTGCTCGCGAGCAACAGTGACCCCTAATTTTCAATTATGAACTATATAGCACGCCCGTACAGCTGTTGTCCACCAACAACTGAGTATAGCAGAATACTGTTTGGAAACCTTTGTTACTTCTAAGAGCACTACTTGCAATGGTTTCCGGAATTGTCCGTAGTTTACAAGCCGATACCGACTCTATTGTTTGCAGCTTTAAAAGGCAGAGACAGCCTACGACGAGGGGTTTATTACTGTAGGCGCCAGGTTGTCTCATCTTGTAAATGGGCTGTTAAACACGTACTAGTTCCCTCAAAAGAAGCGGTTATTCAAAATATTTAATTTTATTGCCTCTGAAATCCCTAAACTTGGCAGCTTTAAGTACGTTCTCACAGAAATAGTCACGTTGCATTTTACACTTAGCTCAACCAATCAATTTTCAGATTTTAAATAGAAATTTCGAAATTTGCCAATGAGACTTTAAGAGCAGCCACTACCATAGAGGTATATAGATAGAAGTGGTGAACTGGCTGAGAAACCGTCCGGCTGGAAAAGAGAGATGGAATCACGTAGGGGTCATTTCTGTCCTTGTCTGCCTCTAACGCTGAACTGACGCTGAATCAGCTGATCCGCGCGAGTTCCACTCTCGCGCATGTGTCAGTAGACAAGGATAGAAATGACCTCTATGAATGTTTCTGCGTGGACATTTCCACTTACACGAGCGCCTATACTTTGCCCCCTCTATCTATGCCACTACTCTCCTCCCATCCCGTTTGAGGGCACGGAAAGCAGAAATTAGATGTGTTGTTGATTTATCAGTTTTATTTAGATGGTGACTGTAGTGACATAGTGTAGCGGTGTACACCAGTTTTGTGACGTATTTTGGTTGTAGTATTGCTGTTCTGTTATTTGTGAAATACGCGTAATTATTGTCAGTTTGCAATTTTCCTTTCGCCTTGAAGTGTGTTGTGAACGTTCTTAAAAAAGAGACATGGATAAATTTGTAATACGAAAACGTAGTGAAGAATCGATACCTAAGTTACCTTCTTCATCAACCCAAGATTCCAATAAAAGTAGCGAAGCAAAAACAAAGAAACTGTATTCTTTTCAAGGTAACTTGAAGACAGATTTTTTGGTGGTCATTAATGACAAGAATACCGGAGTTATTTGCGTTTTGTGTCATGCACCTTTATCGGGTTTCAGAAAAGCAAATTGTGAAAGACATTATGAAACTCATCATAGTGCGTTTTCTGATCAATATCCCACGGGATCAGATGCAATGATACATAAAATCAAAGAATTAAAATCACAACTCCAACGTCAACAGAAGTCTTTTTCATTTAATGTTAATAGTTCTGTTAACAAACTTTCAACCGAAGTGTCTGTATCTGTGTCTCATAAACTTGTTCAGCATGGGATGCCATTTACAAGTGGAGAAATTGTGAAGGAGTGCATAGTTTCCGCAGTGACAACTCTCGCTGAAAGTATACCTGAGAAATACAGAAGTGTTTTGATTAATGCGGCAAAAAATGTGCCACTTAGTAATGACACTGTTGCCAGGTGCGTTGACCTCATCGCGGCTCAAATTAAACAAAAAGCACTCCAGAAACTTTCTGAACGTAGTTATTTTTCTCTTGCTGTTGACGAATCAACAGACATTGCTTCTGTAGCACAATTGGCGTGCTTTGTACGTTGTATAGATAATGTGGGAATTGTAGAAGATTTCTTTTTAACAATTTTACCGCTCCCGGGTACAACTACGGGGCAAGACATTTACAACGCTGTCGTGAATTTCCTGAAACCTAATGGCATTGACTTATCAAAGCTCGTGTGTGTGGTTACTGATGGCGCACCTTCCATGGTAGGTAAAAATAAAGGATTTGTCGCTCTTCTGAAAAATGATGAACATTTTCCTCCCTTTGTTCACTATCATTGTTTAATTCACGTTGAAAACTTAGCCAGTCATCTTATATCTGTTCCTGAAATTTCAGAACAGTTAAAACTGATAGTTAAGTTGATCAACTTTTTGGTTTCTAAACCCCTGAATAAACGCTTACTAAAAGTCTTCTTGCATGATTTATCAGCGCCACATTCAGAACTAATCCTACATGCGGATGTTCGTTGGCTAAGTCACGGGGAAGCAATTACAAGGGTCTGGTAAGTTTTCGAAGAAATCAAAGCATTTATTTCTGCCAACGATTATGTCACTAAGTTTCCAGAAATATTCGGGGATGATTTCAAGATCAATCTTGCTTTCATGGTAGACCTATTTCAATATCTTACCGAGCTGAACAAACGTCTTCATGGTCAGAAAAACACAATTTGTGAACTGAAAGAAATTATATTTTCCTTTCGATCAAAGTTACAAAGATTCCTTGGGACGGCAAGTAAAAATGACTTGGTTCATTTTCCTGAACTGGCACATACACTCTCGAGTCTTGGTCGTCCCCACTCGGAGTGTCCTAAAATTGTCGTTCTGGCAATTCAAGATCTGTTGAAAGAGTTTGCTACACGTTTTCATGTACTCGAAGAAAGTGAGCCGTTGTTTAATATGGTGCTCAATCCATTTGAATTCAATGTGGACTCTCTCAGAAAAATTCAGATTATTCAACAGCACAATCTTGCTCGCGCGGAACTTGAATTATTAGAGCTCCAGTCCTCTCAAGCCTTAAAATATCTTTTCGAAAAGGAAAGGTCACAGATTTCTGGGGTGCAAATGATACAATGAAATTTCCGACATTGCGAAATGCTTCTCTCAAATGCTTGGCGATGTTTGGGACAACCTACCTGTGTGAAAAATGTTTTTCATTAATGAAATACATCAAGAACAAAGCACGATCAAGATTAAATGACTCACATTTGGAGGACTGTTTACGTGTGGCTGCAAGCGACTTCTCCTTAGATATTAGTGAAATTCTGATGAGTGTGTTTATTATTATTATTATTAAATTTTCATGGTGCTCTCCCACTTGCCCCGGATTATGAAAGGTGCTCTCAATCACAAAAAGGTTGAGAATCCCTGGTATAGATTAAAAATGAACACTTTAACGATCGGATTATATTGATCGCTAATACACTACACTTTAATCGCACTTGGAAACGAGAAATAACCCTCTTCTTACTAATGATTGGTTGTAGCCTTTACAGGTTATGTTTATGTTTATGAATTTGCTCGTTCCGAATACACGCACTGTTTAAAAAGATTCACTATTAACTTTCGACGCACTCATAGACGATGACTCGCCTTTCCAATAGTTAATTTGATAAAATTTAAAGTATTTACTACAATTGTGTTGTAGTAGATTATCAAAATATAAACAACGCCGAGACCGCAACTGGTTAGCTCGTGAAGAATGATGCGAATCCGAATTTCTTAGCGTCCCTCTGATTATATACACAGCTTCTCGATCGCCGTTAGGAATAATTTTCGCTAAGTAAACTCTTTTGTGATTGGTACAAAATTATGTCATAGTGACGTAATGTTTTTAAGAAACACCACCGACGCGTCTTTTGTACTCAACTGTCGTTATTGTTTGTATTCACATGCAATTTCTTAAATCTTGTTAAAAAATGATGCTAACACTAATTATTAAATTATTACAATTCCATTCTTTAAGTTATTATCATCAAATTAAAGCTTAGTTTCTGCTCTTTATTTTGATGTGGCTTAATGCCGGTTTGAACCTAGTTTTCACTGGCAATATATAGAAATACCGTCCTGAAACATGGTTTCTTAGTGTCGTCTGCTAATAATGCAAAATGCGACTATTTTCCTATCTTTGACATTTGATTATTTATATCTGTGTTCTCTTTTGAACGTTATTACATGAATAAAAATACATACATTATTAAAACTAAAAGCTGTTTATAGCTGAACAATATTAAATCTTAGTATAATTATGACAATACATTATTCTGAAAATTCCTTATTCTCTAATTACATTTTTTACCTGGCCTACGCATTTTTAAGGCATACAATACTAATTCAGTGGTGGTATTTCACACCTTATTCGTTATATTTACTATTCTGTAAACTTAATGTTAATTAGGGGTCCTGTTTCCCTATTATTTTACTGACATAAACTCGTTTATGCAGGGTCTAGATACAGTTATAGTACAAGGTTTATTCCCTGCTTATTATTATTATTTCTAATTACATTTCATTTACTTAGGAAGTTGCTTATTTACACATAAGGCTTCCGTTTATAATTATCCTTATCCTATATTGTTACATCTTTGTTGGTAAAGCTATTTTTTATAGCTGTGTGGCTACAGCTAGTATAGTAATAGTCTTTGTTATTTATGTATCATTGTTCTACTATTTTCAGCCAAAATGCTGTTATTTGTGATTATCTTATTAAAGTCATTGGTTATTTAGTTTATAGTATATGACTCTACACATCAGTGTCTTGAACTGGCTCACTTGACAGCTTATTTGTGAACTTTGTTTGTCCATTAGTTATAGTCAGTAATTGTTTTTAAGTTGTAGTGTCATGCAGTGTATTCATCACTGCTTCTTGGGATACCTCCTCTTCTTTCTTCTTTGCTGGTCCCTTCTCTTCTTTGTTACATTCATTACAATTATTCACTTTATAACTCTAGTGTCATATTTTACCCTTCTGGTGTGTATTTTGGTTATGTAACATTTTGTGATGTTACATTATACAGAAAAGCAAGATAAGAACTGCTTGTTTACAAAGAAAAGCATACTAGACTATACGAAAATGTGTGTACTTACTGGCTAATACAATGGCTATGCTAAATCACAGAAAAAGAGATTACACAAGAGTTAATGTTTGAAGAAAAGACAGATTTGAGTATGCCATACACTTCAACGTACTTAATTCACCCTGCATACTTCGTCCCACAACCACATGCAGGGCTGACACAGGCAGTACCTTTTCATTATAGTACTTCAGTACATACATACATATATCCTTGGTTTTACAGCAAAGATCGAGCCTTGGCCTCCAAAACAAATTGCCTCCATTTATTCCTGTCCTCAGCCATCACTGTGCCCAGCTTCCTTTCATCAGTGCCGACGTGGTCCAACCATCTGTTCTTCGGTCTTCCAATCTTCCTTTTTCCTATTGGCTTGTGTTTCATAATTCTTTTTGCTGTACATTTGTCATCCATTCTCTGAACGTGTTCTGCCCATTTTAATATATTAATTTTGGCTAATCGGACAACTGTAATGTCATTATACTTAGCATATAATTCATTATTATTTCTCTTTCTCCAGACTCCATCCTGTTGAATTGGCCCATAAATCCTTCTGAGTATTTATAATTTATAAATATATATCCTTTCAAACACAGCCAGCCTCTGTTCATCAATTTTCTTGAGTACCCAGCACTCAGAGCCATATGTCAATACAGGCCTTACCAGTGTTTTATAAAGTGTGGCTTTGGTAAATAGTCTTGATTTAAAATGTTTACTCAGCCCGTAATAGCTTGTATTAGCAGCCAGATTTCTTCTTTCAATCTCTCTTGTGCAGTTATTCTCAGCATCGACATATGACCCCAGATATACGCAGCCTTTTACTCTTTCAAAATTATAGCCATCTATTAGTATATTTGAAATATTATCATTATTGCTTCCCACAGCCATAAACTTTGTTTTATTTTCATTTACAACATGCCCCATACTCTTAGCCGATGATTCAAGTGCTCTAATGGTATTCTTTAGATTATTTTCATTTCTGCTGATAATACATCAATACACGACTTCTTTTTATATGTAGATTTTCTATCTTCCCCACTTATTTCATGAGCCATGGGAAGCTCAGGTGCAGTCTATAAAGAATGTTTGTTAGAGAGCGGTATTAATAAAAGTGTTTAATTGTTTATTTCTTTTGTAGATTATTATAATTTATTTAACTTGAAGAGACTTTTTATTATTGGTTGTGAATACAGTAGTATGTATTGAGTATCAACTACAGTTTATAGTTTTTAATTGTTCATAATTGCAACTGTTTTTATAGACAGTTTTTAAAATTTATCATAACACATTGTATGAATCAGGAGTCCAAAAACATATATTTCAATAAGAAACCTAGATATAAACTGTTGAGTGAAATTACTACAACTTATCTAACATGTAGCAAAATTATGAGACAATAGTACACAGGTGAATTATATAACTAGGAGAACTACAGTCACTGTGAGTATTGGTGTTTAATCAGTTATTTCACTGTTTTATGATCACAGTCCATGTGATCCTCATGACAATGGTGTCAGAAGTTATATGTGTGATCTTTAAGAGTGAAAACTAGAGCATGGACTTGCTGAAATGAAAAGTGCTTTACAGAACAGCAGTTGTCCAAAATAATTGGAGCAGAGTATTATTGGATAATCAGTTGTTTTTTTTTTTAGCTGATTTTAGTTCTGGTATTATAAGAAAATATCTTTAAAATATTAGAATTTAATAGGGTTTGCCAGTAAAAGCAATAACAAAATGGCAGAACATATTGAAAAGTTGTAAGTGTAGTATACCACAGTACATACATAATACAGTATACTGTATTTGCAAAATAGGGATTCACAAATGTGCTCTCATACAACAGTTTCTCTCAGAATAAATTGAGTTTTCTGATAATCTAAATCCACACAAATCAAATATGATTTGTTGAGATTACCAATATTAAATGTTTAAAAATTCACATTTCTTATAATGTATAACTTGATTTTATGATACTAAAAACAAAATATAATTTGACTATATACAAGTCACTAAGGACAATTTTTTTAAATTGGAAGTACAAAGTAATTAAAAGATTAAAGTGGGTGAACTAAGTCGGCACTAATCTGATTACTGTTATATAAGTTACATGGGTTTGATCATGTCTGTCATCTATAGTTGTTTTTAAAGTACCACTTCACCTAGTGTTAATAAAAAAATTATTTGTTTAAAATTTGGTAAATCAGAAAATTAGAGTGGTATTTTTAGTAAAATAATTTTGATTAAAAACCTTTTCACACTCACTAGCAAATCTAACAAAATTTCTGATTCCATTTGTTTTCTAGTTGTTAGTTTTTTATAGTTTTTAATTGTTCATAATTGAAACTATTTTTATAGACAGTTTAAAAAAAAATAGAGATTATGAATCAGTAGTCTTAAAACATATATTTTTATAAGAAAGCTGAATATAAACTGTAGAGTTTAATCACTACAGCATACCTAAGATGTAGCAAAATTATGAGAGACTGAGTGTGTGTGTGTGTGTGTGTGTGTGTGTGTGTGTGTGTGTGTGTGTGTGTGTGTGTGTGTGTGTGTGTGTGTGTGTGTGTTTTCATGCACATAGTAATAGTGTTGTTTGTTATTTCAGTGTTCAAGGAATTGAGCCACAACTCAGCTTGTCAACACAAGATGGAGCTCTGCTTGCACCTGAGGATCCTGTATCATTGCTTTTGTCAGCCAGTGAAGTACATGCAAGTGTGGTCTCTTGGAATCTGGCACCAATTATTGAACGATATAAAGAAGCATGTAGCAATCTGAATACAGGTGAATAAGATACTCAGGTAACATAATGAACACAATGCTAATTTGTTCTCATATTTGTAATTAAGCAGGAGTTGTTGGCTTTTAACAATACAATGATTAAATTAGATTGAGAAGTGTACACTTCTTATTACTCAGAAATAATGTGAATGTAGATAGATAAATAGTATAAATATGTGATAAAAGATTTTGAAAGCATTATTCAATAAGTAGACAACATTTGTAAACCATTTTCATTTTCAATATATTGATGTGGTGTAGATGTAGGTAGTTCTTTAAAAAGTATTTGTTGTAATTATTTCTGTTTAATTAATCATTTATTTGTGGCATTGAGCCAATAACTTAGAGCAATAGTCTCTTTTTGTAAAAGTACAATCTGTTTAGTTCTCCATAAGTTCATACAATGAGGGAATCTGTAAAAAATGAAAGACTTTGTACAACTTGTTAACCAAAATGCATTCAGAGAATATGTTGACTTTTCCTAGGATTCTAAAAAAGTTTTGTTGGAAGTCCAGTTGTACAATTAGAACTATTACATTCATATTTGCTCATTTTTTCTTGTATATACTGTATATATTTTTGATATTATATTAATAATAATCAAACTTTTTGTACAAGAGTATATTTTGTATTACTTTGTGAGTATTGTGAATATTACAGTGTTTCAATAATATTAACTATCAAAATGACACAATAACTTCTTGCACAAAAAGTTTTATTATTATTATTAATAATCATACATGGGTATAAAAAAATTAGAACTGTATAGGCCCGGACAGTCGTTCCTGAACAGTAAGCTGCGCCAATCCAGCGAATGAATTACGCCTACGTACAAGTATACCCAAGTTGTCTAGAGTGAAGAGAAGGAAGACAATGCGATAACAGTTTATTGTCTCACTTCCATATTATCTCCCTCTCTATCACACACATGCTTCCACTGATCTCGCCAGTCTTGTTGCAGATGTACAAGACTGTTGTGTACATGTGTGAAACAAATTAAATTTTTGTAGTCTCACAATGAGATGTTTGTACACTGTGCATCTCTAAGCCACCGTTCAGTTTCTATCATCAGGTTTCTATTAAGGACCTCTAATATCAATAACACCTTAATCTTCCTTGCAGTATGGATTGGTAATATGATGTGTACTTTACTGTCTGTGACTGAAGTTGTTACAGATGTTGTTTAACATATTATGTTAATATGTTTAATGTTTAATTCACCATATGAAGGTGTTGATTGTAAACTAGGTGTTGAGAGGTTTTATCATAGATAAATGAATTCTTTCCTGTTATATAATCTGTTTTCAGCACATCAGTGCATTGCACATTGTTTCTTCAAGAAATTTGAGAGACTTTAATACCAGTTTCATTGTCAGATAAAGAAGAAGGGTTGTTTTGCAAGAACATACGATGTGTGTTCAAAAAGAAACCGAACTTTCACAATACCACGCCGGTATATGCAAGAGCGTGGTCCAACAAGTGGCGCTGACTAGCGGCAACTTTCTGAAACATCATCCAGTATTCTGCTTCTTTCTATAATTGTTGTGATTCTCACTACAGCAGCTGAAATTAATACGTGTACTAACCGCTTGGCAAATTTTTCCCATAGTGAAGATGAATGAGATTGAATAACAATGTGTTTGCATAAAATTTTGCTTAAAACTTGCTAAAACTTTTACAGAAATGTTCGAATTGCTTCAGCAAGCATAGGGGGACGATTGTATGAGCCAAATGCAGTATACGACTAGTTTTCTCTTTCAAAACGGGAAGAACATCGTCCGATGAAAATCCAAGACCTGGTTGCCCTTCAACGTCAATAAGTGACGATAAAATCGATGAAGCTCACACTATGATATGTGAAAATCATCGTTTGACTGTACGTCAGATTGCCGAGGAATTGGGTACCACTGTGGGTTCATGCCACGAAAATTTAACAGGAAAACTGAACATGCATCGCATCTCCGCAAAATCCGTGCCGTGTTTGTTCTCTGATGATCAAAAAGAGAATCGCATTAACATCAGTCAGGAACTGCTTGACAGTGCCAGTGCTGATGAAAACTTCATCAAAAACATTATAACAGGGGACGAGACGTGGGTGTACGGATACGATGTCAAAACGAACGCACAGTCTTTGCACTGGGTGGGAAAGGATCGCCTCGACCAGAAAAGCCCAGATGTGTCGGTCAAACATGAAGGTGATGTTGGTGGTGTTTTTTGACTGGAAAGGGTTGGTTCATCATGAATTCGTTCCACATGGTTAGACAGTAAATAAAGAGTATTATAAGGAAGTTTTATGGCGTTTGAGGGAAGCGGTATGCAAGAAGAGGCCAGACCTGTGGAAAGAACAGATGTGGGTGTTAAAACATGATAATGCACCAGTTCACGCATCACTCCTTGTCGTCAATTATCTGGCAAAAAACAATACGACTGTTTTGACCCATCTATTCTACTCTCCAGACTTAGCCCCAGCAGACATTTTCTTGTTCCCAAATCTGAAGGTGACCTTGAAAGGACATTTTGAAACAATAGAGATCAAGAAAAATATGGAAGAACAGCTGCACGTCATTCCAAAAAAGTGCATTCCAGGAATCGTTGTAACAGTATAAACCTTTTACCATTATAAGATACTCAAACTCACTGCTGCCAGAATATTACTTACCATCATAAACTTACCTTTTAATCACCAAAAAAAAACTTCAGGGCCGCCACGATGTTTTAGGTTATACATCGAAATCTTTACACTCTTCCTTAATTAAAAACACTGGACAATTTTGCTATCTGACTTCCCACAATTCAGAAAATTCCCCGGAACGTTAGACGAGTTTTTTAGCACAAAGTATAGGAAATGGTTCACGGCGAAATAACTACTCTACCACATTTTTATTCTGGTAAAACAAATCTTATTTATTTTTAAATTCAATGTTATATTTTCTTGTTATCTTTTACTTCAATACTTAAAACAGAATTACTTATACAAATACCCTCTATAATAATCTTTCTCGACCAACCAGTACTTTTATATTTTATTTTTCCCTTGTTCCCTACACACACACTCTCACGCTCTTTACACTGGTTAATACACTGGTTTTCTGAGCTCTTTATATAATTATTAATTTTAATTTTCACGCCGCTGACTGTATACTGTACCTGCATATGCTATTCCGCCATCTTTCTCACTTCACTCTTACTTCATCATCAAACACTGTTCTAATTCTTTATGGTTACATATTATGTAGATTTCACTAACAATTTTCTTCCTTATGTTGTTCTCCGTCACTGTTACATATTTTGGTAGACCTTGGCTACTTAATTCACGTCAGTCTACCGAAATTCCGAGGCTGCGTTACATTTACGACTGTACTGTTTAATTAGTGGTGTCCAACTGCCTGGCATCAAGCGAAGCGTGGGTACGTTCTGCCACGTATATCCGGCCAAGTTGCCGCAAAATCGAACTCTGATTGGCTGAAAACCTTCTCGAACATTTCACTCGGACCGGAAAGCCATCCGAATTGTCGCTACGAGGTAATTTTTGCGCAGTACAAACACGTGCTTTTTTGTGACTCACATATTTAGTTCTAATCGGTACCTGGCGCAGAGCCTACAGGTTGTTCACCAAAAGTTGTACATTGATTGGTTAAAACGGGATGCCTAATCTGGGCCGTTACATCGTTCCAGAATTTGAAAAAACATTGGGAGTGGTGCACTGCAAGCAGGGGGGGAATACTTTGAAGGGGATAAGCATGCAGGAAGTAATAAGTTGTAACATAACAGATTACACCTCAGAATAAAGACGAGTATATCATCAAAATTCACTGTGAATTACGCATAAACGCAATCTTTTTAATAATAAAATACAAAGAAGAATAAAATAAACTTAATAAATAAAGAAATGCAAACAAAATATACTATTTAAAGATAAATAATAAGGTCAAGGAATAAAAAGTAATCAAAACAAAAAGCAACTTTGTCGAATTTTGTTGCTTCTCTGCTATATACAATTTTCCCTCGAACGAGGCCTTTCGGTTTCGCAACCATTATCAAGTTCTTCCTACAACCTTATTCAATTCTTCCGCTTGCAACGCGCGTCTATTATCAGTTATTTTCTCTATGTTAGCAGTCTTCATAACAACTTAGTCGAATTTTGTTGCTTCTCTGCTATATACACTTGACAAGGTTGTAGGAAGAACTTGATAATGGTTGCAAAACCGAAAGGCCTCGTTCGAGGGAAAAGTGTATATACCAGAGAAGCAACAAAATTCGACAAAGTTGTTATGAAGACTGCTAACATAGAGAAAATAGCTGACAAAACAAAAAGGGAAATATTATAATTAATAAATAATAGGGAAATAGGGAATGCAAATTTAAGAATTAAATAATTCAATTACCATGACAAAACAATAACTGACGATGACCATAATACCCAGAAGAGACGATCAAAAGAAAAATACAATGTAAATAGTTATTAGTAGACAGAAATATAATGTACAAATGTTAAATTTAGTATATTGTAACTTTTATAATTTTTCAATATATTAAATAACAACACACTCCCACTTACCTTGAATTTTTTATTTGCTTGGCCAGATCATCTAGTGGTGGAAACCCTTTTTCGTATAGCGAATTTACCAGCACAGAAAATGAAGTTAGGTTGTTGAAATGATTACGCTAACACACATATAGCAAGTTAAAATAAAATACTATTTTATTATACTTTAATATGACATTCATTGTTATATTCCCTTTTACATAAAATATCCTTCACCCTCTTCTACACATCTACTCTGTGAACATTAATTTATTTCGTTTTTTTATTTAAAATTTTCCCTTACATTATACTCAATGCTACATTATACATAATGAAAACGTACTGTTTAAAACATTATTCTAAAATTTACTTAACGCTAACCAGTGCCATTAATTACGTAATTTCCACTCGCTCATATACTCACACACGCTCACCCCTACATGATTTAAATTCCCCTTAGAGCTCATTTAATTTTTATTTTATTTTTTTTTTATTTTGCTAATTTTGATTACTTTCCTTATGTAGTCCTTGGTTGAAAACGTTCATAAGATGTCCCCTCGTTCACGCGCACTACATAGCTGATTCCCTGTTTTTTTTTTACTTTTTTGTCTCTAGCCGAAACTGTTATTTCATTTAAATTTGTCACTGCCTTTAACTTGTTGATAAAACACGGTTTTATATATATATATATATATAAAATTCACATTTTATGAGGTGCAAAAAGCCCGCGTTTTTTGTTCCGGAACTTGGTTCGGCTGTACAGTGTTACGGATGATAGTCGACTGGCTTTTTTCTCTGCGCACTGGGAGAGAAGGAATTTTTGAGGCATGACATTTTCGTGGGGACATTGGCCAACACCTGCGCGTGAATACGCACCCTTTCTGACACTTAACATTCCCAGACTCTTAATTGCTTGTGTGCCTCACACGGTTTGGTACAAGGGGGACTGCAAGGTGTTCAAAAATGTCAAGCGTTTGTGATCAAACGTTGTTCAGCTTGAGTTGCTACTATTTTTTACAATTATTAAAGAATAAAATAAATCCCAATCGTTTGTCCCGCTACAATACCCCCTCAATGAGAGGTCTTATGCCAAAGCATAAAAACTCTCATTGACACTCATACTTCCTAAAGGGATCAGCCAGGATATGTCGCCACAACCCCCTTACGTTTTATTTAAAATATAATTAACTTACCCCCTGGTCCAGTGACTGCGGCCATACCTGAATGACCTTACTGGACTTCCCTTTGAGATCCCAACACCGCAAGGCCAGACAGGCACTTGACGCCCCTGCTCTGACGCACAGGCCAGCACAGGACCGCCGCCACAGCATCACCAGACACTGAAACATCACATCAAAATATCAAATAGTGGCCTTATTTAATTACCATATCCTTAACTGATCTGGTTCCCCTTAGCTGTGCTGGTTTGCATTAAGCAGCACTGGTTTTTGTTTTTTACATATGAATACATACTTAACATGATATAAAATATTTAAATTCATTGTCAAAAATCTCTTCATTTTATTTTTTCATTTCAACATGACTGCCGTATTGCTATCATTAGCTAATACAGAACATAATTAATAAAAAATACAAAGTTATTCGATACAACAGATACATGGATAATCAAAACAACTTCCTTCAATACTTCACTGTTATCGCATCATTACAATAATCATCAATTTTATCTTCTTTTTATTCAATAAGAAATTATTTAGTAACAATTTAAAAACCTTCCACACACACTATGCCCCTCCCCTGGACTGTAGCGCCCAGTTGCCTCCACAAGAACTGAAGTTTTTAGGGTGTAGACGCTGCCTACCCCGTTCTTGCTTCGGCGTTACAAAACATTCAGTATTACTGATGGCCGAGGACACCAGTAATCCTACTAAAACTTAGGTATATGCTCTTAAACGGTCTACCATCCCATTCGATGGATAGCCGCTGTTCCATAGTTCTGGTAATTCCCCTGATTTACCCCCCGGTTAATTTCTAAATTCACCTCTTACAACGATAACAAGCTATGGCCAGACTTAGGCAGAACGAGACGTAATGTGCCCTGACCATAGCCAGTCAAAGCTGAGCCAATTCCACGGTCAGGGTTCGGTGAGGCCGTGACCGCCCGAAAATGGGGAATCACTTTAGTTTATATTACACACAATATAATTACATGTTTAGATTCCTACACACATACATAATCAACATAATAGACCTTAAAATTGAACATTAACATGGCTACATTAAACTAAACAATTCACCTTTAAATAATTTGTATAGCAAATTATAAACATTACAACTTGAACTTTCTATTAACTCTTTTTTTTTATGATTTTTTTTTAATTTTTTTAAATTATTTATTTACATTAATAACATTTTTAAAATTATTTATGATTTATTGTACCATTAAATTCTCCAAAAATTCAAATTTATTATCAACATTCATTTTACATTACATTTCAAATTCAAATTTCACCAAAAATTCCACACCTTACCTAAGTTAAATTCTTTCACTTGTTACATTTTATTATTACATTTCAACTATGAATTTCTATTAAGCATTTTCATCATTAATTTGTTCGGGTGATTCTCAGTCATTCACAATGATTTGATTTATTGAATGGGCATTAAATAACCTTACCCACCTTCTTCCTTCTAACGACCACTGACCACTAACAGACTTGCATAGGGTGACACCGATCTCTCAAAAATATTTACCTCCACTAAATTCTCTAACTCAACTTAAATCATTCTCCTCTTATTACAAAATACCTGATACCCTCTTTGTACCTAGGATGTGTGTTCCCTCAACTTTAATTCACATTCATAATTTCTTGCCCCTCCCGGGTATATCAGCAGACACTCCTCTAAAACACTACTACCCGCCACAACGCTTTGCGTTGAGGACTCCTTACACCTCCACCCTCACTACAAAATATATGTACCCTGCTCTCACCTATTTACTCTCCATTTATATCACTCTCACTTTATCTACATACATGCACTCTCGCTACTGTGTCCCTACTACTGACCCGTTCTATATTACTTTTTATTCCAAAAATTCTTATTTTGTCTAATACCCATCTAAAATTAACGCTGACTGACTCAAATGCCTTATTTAAATAATTATTATTACCCAAACTCCATGTTTTACAACATTTTACATTAACATGATCATTGAAAATTACACTAGAAAATTCATAATTACCTCAAATTAATTTAATCACCCAATTTACAACCTCTTAAACACATTTAATTTCTTTGTTAAAACACTAAAACATTTTACTTCACTTCAACGTCCTTATCAAATTCATACTTACATATGGTCAATCATTCAATCAAATAACCACATGATTACTGTCATAAATTCAAAAATATAAACATTCATCACCACAAATATAATGTACAAAACCCTATGTACTTTCTGAAACATTATAACAACCATATGACTCAACAACTAAACACATCCTACCTTCACTAATTTACTATTTATTCTCAATTTTAAATCTTATAAAAATCATTTAAATTCATTATCAAAATTTATCTATATAAAATTTTAAATTAACTACTTTCATCTCCAATTATTTAATTCAATCAGTTTTTTAAAACAAAGTTTTTAATTACAATACTCCAAAATAATTACAATTCATTTGCATTATAAACTCTCGTTATTTATTTAGTCTGATAATATTATTATTATTAAATCCATTCGTATTGCATACATACATTGTTTACATGAAATACATTTTACAACACAAACGCAATTAATCTCACTATAAATTTATCTACAATTTCTTCGTCATATTTATTGTTTACCACACCTCATTACATAATTTAGCCAAGTCAGTACCATAAACTAAAATAATTAAATGTTCATTCACTGTTTACCTCTAACCACCATCATCGTAAATTAGCCTGATGTATTTTGTAATGGGTCTAAATTTATTTAATTATTATTGTGCAATTTCATAAATTCTATAACACGTAAAGATGAGGCCCCTTTGAGGTACCCAGAGTCTGCAGTAAATGAGTCAGTCAGTTTCATGGCCTTATATGGTCATGGTTGAATTATTAATTTAATAGAAAATCTATTTATAGCCAGTGATTAATTCCACCAGTATTTTGTTGACGGGTAACAGGAAATTACAAATTGAAGAGGTGAACCTCAGCCCAGCGGAATATTATAAATCTATAGGCAAGATGTGTAGCAGGGAGCAGGGTGAAGTAGTGTACGACGCACCAAACACAAAAAAAAGTTAGTCGACAATTACCTCTCGCTGCGTACAGCAGCAGTCGCGGGCGCCCGCATAAACAGCATAAGTCGTAATTTGAACAATGTGAGATTTCAACCAGTTTTAGACTTTTCAGAAAGTATAAATAATGTATTAACCAGTGATAAATAAAATAAACAAACAATTCGGCCGTAAGATATAAAAGTGTAAAACAGCAAATAGTGCACGCCATGTGGTGAAATTCGGCGCAACATACTTAAGGGAAGTAAAACATTTCAACATTTTAAATACTGGCTTTTTCATAAATAATAAAGTTGAGCTCAGCAGAATAAAAAAATAAATAAATGTGTATGTCTGTGTGAATGAGAAATTAATATAGACCTAAAAAAGAAGTGTTGAGTTTGTGAAATTTGATATACGTATTAATAACTTGATATACGTAGTTTATTAGTAATCAGTTTTACGCTTTAAAGCGAAATAAGTGTGTTCATAATCTTTTCTATGTTTTCAAGAGAACATAACTAATGTTCTATTTTACTCAAAACACGCATTGTGTTAATCGTATTTGCATATTGTTCTTTGCAAATTAGACTCTATCACAGGGACAAATTTAATTACTCAGTTACTGAGTAACATTGCGTATGGCGCATGGTTATTTGTATTTACTATAATAAATAAATACCGTTATATTTACTTGATTTGTTTATTCTTATTTGTATTTGCACACCGTTCTCTGCCAAAGTACACTAAACGAATTTCTGGATTATACCTTACAGATTATACTTTATATGTAAATAATAGTAATTTCAACAAATAAATAACATGTAATTCTTCAATTTATAACACAACTCATCTTTATCTACATACATTACATTATTATTATTTAGATAATAACCCATTAATATTTCAAATTGTTCCGTAAAACCCACATAATAATGTACTGGACTCTCCCACATTATTATTAAATCATATACCCTGTCTACATCATTAGTTTTGGTCTTGTCACCATCTGTATTATTATCCATCACCCTTAACCATTTTAACCTCTTATTTTCAGAATCACCTACTATTAATATTCCCCGTCTATGCACAGGTAAGCATTCAATATAATTATCAACGTTATCATCATTTATTTCTGCACCATCCTCACAACAAGGTAAGTTTACAATATTACTAATTCTCTCTCTCTCTTTATTTTCTCTAATAGCTCTTCGTAACTTCTAATAACATCAAATAATATTATTTCTCTCTCTCTCCATGTGAATAATTCTACCACTCTCTCACAATACCTCTCATCATAACACCATCTCACTTTTTCTCTCTCAATCCACACCAAAGGCAACATAACGTTATCATGACACACCCTGGTTCTTCCAGGGAACTCATGAGAACTTTGGGACCTACTTAGAGACACCTCGTCTCTACAATCACGGGAGGAAACTCTGTCCTCATAAGTCATTATTGGGAGTCCTTACTCCATTTAAATCACGGGGAAAATTTGCCCTTTGTAAACCCAACCTTTCTTCAACCACTATCTTATTACTACTCTCTATTTCCGCTAAAACTTCATCTACACCATTATTATTCACTTTATTTTCTAACACATTTTTAATTATCTCGTTGTTATTACTTTTTATTTTGCCATTACTTGTTAACTCATTATTAGAATTATCATTATTACTCACCTTGTCTACTGCCACCTGTTTTGCATTTAAACTAACACCATTACTATTATCACTTATATATCCGTTATTTTCACTTGTATTAACCACGTTTCTTACCTTGTCGTTTATTTCTGCCTTATTTTCTTTATTTTGCACCTACCTGTATTTATTCTCCACACTCCCATTCTCTCAATACTCTGTTCTAATTCATTAACTTTAGTTTCAAATATTTAATCGGTTTTATCAATACGTTTATTGATTTGCTTTATTTCATTTCTAATCTCATTAAAATAGCTTTCGTTTGAATCAAAACGATTATTTATCTTATCGAATTTATCATCAAAATTACTCTTAATTTCCGTAAAACTACTCTCACATTTTATTTTCTGTTCGTTAATGTCATTACTTAATTTATCAAATTTACTATCAAATTTTTCATCATTGGCATCAAAACGACTATTTACTACATCAAAATCACTCTTTACTTCGTTAAAGCTACTTTCTAACTTAACATTCACACTCTGCTTAATATCATGGAACATTGCTCTCATAAAATTGAATATATATGATCCATTGAATACTCTTTTTCTTTTATTTTGGTCGCTACTGGAGTAGATTTTGCTTCTGCGTTATTTATTATAATGGACTCAGTTACAGATTGAATACTCGAATCAGCTGTCTGGCTCGACTGACCTTCTAACTTGCTCACACTCAGTGACGGGTTCATTGACCCAAGTCCACTTTCACTCATCGCTGAGTTGTTATCTCACTCTTATTTCTACAAATTATATTTCTTAATGACCTACCTGGTGAGATTGGATTAACACTTATTTGTTGATACATTATTTCAGACGCCATGATTGTGTTGCCAACTTTACATATATTCTTTTGTTCGGGTCCAGAGTTCTTATAAGCAAGGCTGAGACTGAACGGTTACCAGAAATGATAGACACTAACAACATTTACGTCAGAATAAACGTTTGGTTTTATTATTTCTGAATTTGCATAATTCACACTGGAGAAAATCAAAATGGCTACATCAAAAAACAAAATGGCGTCCATACATCCGCCCTTACTCATTATTAATTACTTTTCATTTGTTGCTTTATATATTTAATGTCATTCTCAAAACGATTTTAAATAGGCTGCAGCTCTTACAGATTGATCTCTTAAGTTTTCAGATCATTCTGAAACACAAACCAATGCCCCAAATTTCTTTAGGCTTGCCGGCACATGCACGCAGCCATTCTCTCACGCACATACACAATTACAAAGGTACATTTTACTTCATTTTAATTTTGAGCTCATTTTTATGAAAGGTGTATTAATTTAAATTTGGACTTCCCTGAGGTGTAGGCCTGAAGTTCTCGTAGGGCGTTTCACATTGGCAGGCTGATGTTTGGCCGAAAGTTCCTTGTTGCTTTTCTTTTTTCTCTTGTTACCACTGACGCTAAATTTACATTTTCTTAAACAGTTATTCACTGATTGAAATTTAATCTGGTACTAACTGTTACATTGAAATTCACATTTTGCAATACCAAAACACTTTTGCTGGCAGTAGCTGCCAGCGAAATTTTTACAGCGTGTTGACGCCTTGGCTGTAGTATGAAGACTGAGAACAATACATGGATACAATCTATGCAAGTAGTAGTTTAATGTCGTCATCGTCTTTTGTTTCTTAGCGGACGACGCCCTTGTTCTGCGTCATTGCGGTGACGTTGTCACATGATTTTATGACATCTCACCATTGTCTTTCAATTTGCTCTGTATAATATATGCGACGGAACGCACGTACACCATGACCTTGGAGTCGAATCGTCCAGATGAAACTGCGTTGTTTGTTAAACATGGGGGAAAAGTTGACCTAACCATTCTAGCTATATAAAAATACAATAAAAAATATTTCTCATGTACCATAATCTGAAGACGAACTTTTGTACCGTCACAGAGTCTATTAAATTAATTTCTTTTTCGTTCTCAGACATTTCTCTCGTTATTATTTATTGGTTTACTAATCAATTATTACATCTTACTTATAATCAAGCATGCACAATTTATCAACACCATCTTATTACGTATACGTTACGTAAATTTTTATGTCATTTCTTCTCAACTTCCGCCAACCGTATTCCATTCTCTGTGCTTTTGAAATAGGCCAATTTGGAATAAATATAATATTTATTCCAAATCCTGGTCACACCGCACCATTTGTAACTTTTATAATTTTTCAATATATTAAATAACAACACACTCCCACTTACCTTGAATTTTTTATTTGCCTGGCCAGATCATCTAGTGGTGGAAACCCTTTTTCGTATAGCGAATTTACCAGCACAGAAAATGAAGTTAAGTTGTTGAAATGATTATGCTAACACACATATAGCAAGTTAAAATAAAATAATATTTATTATACTTTAATGTGACAGTCATTGTTATATTCCCTTTTACATAAAATATCCTTCACCCTCTTCTACACATCTACTCTGTGAACATTAATTTATTTCGTTTTTTTATTTAAAATTTTCCCTTCTTTATGAAGTTAACAAAACTGACGCTACATTATACTCAATGAAAACATACTGTTAAAAACATTATTCTAAAATTTACTTAACGCTAACCAGTGCCGTTAATTGTGTAATTTCCACTCGCTCATATACTCACACACGCTCACCCCCTACATGATTTAAATTCCCCTTAGAGCTCATTTTATTTTTATTTTTTTTTATTTTTCATAATTTTGATTACTTCCCTTATGTAGTCCTTGGTTGAAAACGTTCATAAGATGTCCCCTCGTTCACGCGCACCACATAGCTGATTCCCTGTTTTCACTTTTTTGTCTCTAGCTGAAACTGTTATTTCGTTTAAATTTGTCACTGCCTTTAACTTGTTGATAAAACACGGTTTTATATATATATATATATATATATATATATATATATATATATAATTCACATTTTATGAGATGCGGGCGCTCGCGCTTTTTGTTCCGGAACTTGGTTCGGCTCTACAGTGTTACGGATGATAGTCGACTGGCTTTTTTCTCTGCGCACTGGGAGAGAAGGAATTTTTGAGGCGTGACATTTTCGTGGGGACGTTGGCCGACACCTGCGCGCATACGCGTGAATACGCACCCTTTCTGACACTTAACATTCCCAGACTCTTAATTGCTTGTGTGCCTCACACGGTTTGGTACGAGGGGGACTGCAAGTGTTCTTAAATGTTAAGCGTTTGTGATCAAACGTTGTTCAGCTTGAGTTGCTACTATTTTTTACAATTATTAAAGAATAAAATAAATCCCAATCGTTTGTCCCGTTACAATGTAAGAAATAAGACATTGGTTATAGCCTAAGACTAGTAAACTAGAGGGAGGTCTGCGAACCTCAAACAGTTATTTTAGGTTAAAACTAAAAAATGTGAGTGACATTAAAATTACTAATAAACTAATGTGAAGCTATAATTATGAAAGTTAAGTGATGTAATAATATAAAATAATGAAAGGAACAATGATAAACAATATAAAACAGTGTAGAGTGAAGTAAATAGGAAACGAACCTAGTGATATAATATACTGTGAATAAAACATAAATTATATTAACCAACTATAGTTGATATAAAAAAGTGTACTATAATTAATAACAGTGATTTCTTACGTTACAAACTTATAATATACGGTAGTGACGAAGAAAAAAATAAGATTCAACGGAATCATATTAATTATAAAATATGGAACCGAACCTGTGACTCATAAATATTCCATCCAAGACCTTAACTGAATGAATTAATGTTTTGTAAAAAGGAATATATTGTTGAAGAATTTTCGAAACGAGGCAGAACATGTTAATTTTACTGCTGGACGTTTATACAAAATAATAGAAGATATAAGACGAAATGTTAAAGAAAAACTGTTGAAATAACAAGAAGACTAATGTTTTAATTGAATATACCAAAAACTTGAAGGCCAGAAGCGAAGAATAAAGCTATAAATTCGTAAATGAAACTACCAGATTGGTGAGATTGCTCCATAGTGTTAAGGCAGACTATTGAACAAACATTACTTTAAAGAACGAGTTACAGTGAAACACTATAACAAAAACAATATTAAACATTATAATAATGAATTTTATTTGTACACTATAATTATTAGTATTAAGAGTTCCTGTTTCAATTGTTCTTGTGTATGATCCAAAGGGCCTACTATTCAACATACGTTCACAACACCCAATTATTGAACCTTATAAATATGATGTTTTGTTTTATATGTATGACTTGTACAGTACATTGACTTTACTTTTACATAAACCCTGAGATTAAGATTTTTCATGTTATCCAACCGAAATAGCTACAAATTGAAACGTTCTACTCTTTTATTAATTGATATCATAATAATTTAAAATTATTGTTAACACACTCCTACTTACCATCGCGTGGCTTCAAGGTTGCGTCATACGTATGTTTGGGATGCAGACGTAATTTCTTAAGGTTGTGAGAATAATTTGCACAACACATTTATATGAAGAGAATTTCCATTTAATGTTTTACTGTTACTTTAGTGAAATTAAGAACATACATTTAGTAAATACATGTTTCAGGTGTTGTGCAACACGTGACTCTGTTATAATCTGACTTACAATCTACGGCTTACCTTATTTTTTCTAGGACACAAACATAAAAGGCAAACACAAATATACACAGAAAGCCGCCCAGCATTGCACACTCACACTAACACACCAATTAAACCCCTTTTAAATATTATAGTCAATATAGAAAATAGTTAGACTTTATACATTCCTGTTTCGTTACATTCACTAACTGTCCTGATGCCGACCGAACACGTGTTTTAATGTCCGATTTTACTTTTGGCATTTCGCACTTTCGCTACACTAGTTTATTACGTCGTTGATTCACGAGTCCCGGTCGGTATTAACGATATTGTTGTTTCACATCACATCGTATAAAACAACACCGACCGGGACGCCGACAGAGTTGTAAGCGTCTCTAACTGGGTGCGGCTCTAGCTGACTATATGGCGTCTCTGCTCAATGTCGACTGTGTGGCTGTGAACGTAACAGGTACATCTACCTGTTCCTGCATGGAAGTTGTTCTTCAATGCCACGATGTTTTCGTCGTCGCTCCTTGTTCCTTTGCTGTCGTGTAACCATTTTATATAGGGAATGGAGCTGACATATGTGGATGACCAGAGCTTAATATTGGGCTTGGCTCTGCTGATGTCATTGGAAAGACCGGATTTAGCCATGACTTCCTGCCGCTCAAAAAGCACATTGCGGAATTTTGTTAGTACCAGGACATCCGGTTTTTTGTCTGGATGCATCACTCGGAGCGTGATTGAGCAGTTGCGTATGTGCGCTGCCACACACAGGTACAAAGTTCTTAGAATTTTGTGGAGGTGCAAATGCCCTGCCGCATTCCTCAACAACTGCGTCCTATTGCGTTGTTTCACTGTTCTGTTACACTGACTGTTATACTGGCACATACGTTGCACAATAATACATTTATTTCGTAATATTTTATCCAAACCCGCCCGAAAATGAAATGAATAAAAATGTACTTGCCCCATACGGTAAAAATAAAAACACCCAAAATTCGACCCGCTACAAAATGTTAGAAAGGGACATTGAATGTCAATACAGTTAAATAGATGTCAAAGAAAAGAGTAAATAAAAATAATTGAGTTTGAGACAAAATGAGATCAGGAGTTTGTTTATTTATTTCACATAGAATTACATCGAAGAAGGGTAAGTTTAGGATATAAAGATTCAAATAAGATTCACATTATTAAAAAACGATCACGAGTCATCTAACAAAATTGGCGACCAAGTTGAGGGCTAGAAAAAGGAAATAAACCAAGATTGCAAAGAATTATAGTTGTCATTTGTAGCTGGCAATCATAAAAAGTGAACAAGATGGCCAAAAGAGGAACCTCAAGTAAAAGAAACAGGACAGCTGACACTGATATGAATCTGGAAGAGAAGGAGGCTCAACCTGCAATAGAAGTGGAGGTGATGGCAGGCAAACCAGCATATACGGAGAATGTAAGAATGGAGGAAATGATAAGGCTGATGATGGAGATGAAGGAAGATTTCAGTAAAAAAAGGGGAGATACCAATAAAGAATTAAAGGATACCAATAAGAAAATAGAAGATAATAGCAGGATGTTGGAGAAGAAAATAGAAGAGACCAATAAGAAAATGGAGGAATTAAAAAATGACAATAAACAATTGAGTAAAAAAATAGAAGATAATAGTAAGACAGTGGAGGAAAGTAATGAGAATTTGAAACGGCAGATTATGGGGGAAATGGTTGAGATTAATCAGAAAATGGAACTGTATAACGAAACAATCAAGCAGCAAATTTCCAAAACCAATGAACAGCTGAAGCAAACAAGTCTGGAGCTACAGCAGTTTAAAGAAGATGTCTGCATACAGATTGACCATATCGAAAATAATAATATAATAAGAATGGAATAAGTGCAGAAAGAGATACAAGAAAAAATAGAAAAGGTAGAAGAGAAAATAGGTCACATCGAAGTCATCGTTAATAGCATACAGAACCGAGTGACCAATAATACTGAGAAAATCGAAGAAATAAATCAAAGAGAATTGGTGAAATAAGGGAAGAATTGGAGATTATCAGGAACTGGTCAATTAATGTACCTAACTTCCAATTTACTGACAACAGGGAGATAATCAATTTCAAAAACTATAGAAGGAATCCAATGGAGTTCTTAGAAAGGATCGAAGAAAATATTACAAAAAATAGAGAAACCAGATGGACGGTAATCAGAAGTATACTAGCCGAACATTTAAAGACATGACAGATAACTGGTGGACAGCCACCCGACATGATATAAATAACTATTCGGAATTTAAGGCATTGTTTAAAGCCAAGTATTGGTCCGAGTCCACTCAAAACATAATGCGCGACAATCTGTGTAATGGTAAATACGATCCACAGAGAGGCCCATCACCAACGGCATACTTCTTGGGAAAGGTGTGCCTAGCTAGGAGTGTGGAACCCAAGATACCAGAGGAGTGCCTGGTAACGAAACTTTCCTACCACTACGAAGAAGGGATTGCCAGAGCAAGGCTCTGCGGACAGATTAAAACAATACAGTCCATGGCCGCGTTACTAGAAAATTATGAGCACGAAAATTACCGCTGAAGTAGACAGAGTAATTACTATCAGTTGAGAGACAGAAATAATACGGCTAATAATAATAATAATCAAAACAATAATGGCAACTGGGATAATCGATCAAGAGTGAATTATGTACGATTGAACAATCGAGAAGATAACTGTGGTTATAGAAGGCCAAATTATCAAGGACGCAGGAGCCTAGAACTTAACCATCCATATCCAAATGGTAATAGAGATAACGGCTATAACAACAACAATTACAACCGGAATTATTCAAGGAGGAGCCGAAGCAGTGAAGATAACAGGAGATCAAATAATTATGATCCTATGGGGAATAACAGTGAGGAAAGGCATAATATAACTAGCAATGAGTCTCACCATAACAATGACGTTAGGGACCCTGACAAAGACCAGACTTTAAACGAGAGGCGGCAGTGAGAAATCGTAACGACCCATCACTGATCCGATCTTCTGGGTACCAACATAGACAACAACAAAACATACCTGATAAGATGATTACAGTAATTAATAATAACTATTTAAAAAACATACGCGAGGAATTATTAATTGAAGAATCTGCCCATGGGGAAAGTAATAATAATAATGAAATCATATATATTAGAGCTGAGATAAACGGGATACCAACTGAAGTAATGATAGATACCGGGGCAAACATCTCATTAATTGACAGTACAGAGTTAGATAGGATACAAAAAGAGTGCAAGAAGATTATACCAACATTACCCATTAATAACATAACTCTAATAGGAGCTACTGGACACCAAAACAAGTCTGTCAGAAAACAGGTATTATTAGAAGTTAAAAGTAATGGATCTACAATTCCCATGATATTTTTGGTTGCAAAAGACCTGCCATTTAATCTGTTAGTCGGATGCGATATGCTAAGGCAGTATTCGGCTATAATTGACCTGAGCAGAGAGAAGGTGTCTCTGATCTCAGATGATGTAGTATGGACGGCTGAGTTAAATGGTAGCCAGAGTGCCCCTCAAATCCGTACCAGCTATTATGTTAGGGAGAATAAAATTGATGGGTTTAGATCATTACCAAATAACATAGATTACCAAGACAATAATGAAGAAATGTGGCAAAATAAAATAAAAGAGATCCAGAGATTCTAGAAAGAAAAAACGAGGTTCAATCTAAATGCAGAACAAACAAATAAACTAATATCAATCTACAACAGATATAAAGATGTTTTCTCTGACATGCCCGGTAAAGTAAAAAATTATCAATGCAGATTAAAGTACAAAGAACCCGTAGAATTCAAAAGAAAATCCTATCCCATCGCTCATTCTCTGAAGGAAGCAGTCAGAAACGAAATAAATAAAATGATGGCCAATGATATAATTGAATATAGTCACTCTCCATACACAAACCCTATAATGGCAATTCCAAAGAAAAATGAAAAAGTTGGACTTTGTCTTGATGCCCACGAAATCAACAAGATGATAGTAAATGATAGAACATCTCCGGGGGAAATAGAGGAAATCTTAAAGAAATTTCACATTACTAAGTTCATCAGTACTTGGGACACAGTATGTGGGTACTGGCAAGTAGAATTGCATCCAGAGAGTCGGAAGTACATGGCTTTCATATTCGATGGAAGAAATTGCCAATTCAAGAAACTCCCATTTGGTCTCATTAACTCAGTGGCGATTTTTGTTAAATGTATAGATCAGGTATTGGGACAGGAAGCACTGCAGTTCACCACAGTATACGCAGACGATTTGTTAATTACTTCATCTGACTGGAACGAACACTGTGACCAAATAGAATGTGTTAAGAAAATTGTCAGAGAATAATATTACACTGAAACTCGACAAGTCAAGACTTATTGCTGATGAAGTCCAATTTTTAGGATTTATTTTGTCCGAGACAGGCATCTCTCTGTCTCCCGACAAAGTAACTACTATCCAGAATTTTCCTACTCCAAAAAACCAAAAACAATTGTAATCTTTCCTAGGACTATGCAATTATTACCAAAAATTCCAACAAAATTACTCCAAATTAACAGCAAGGTTTCAACAACAATTAACTTCAAAGGAAAAATGGAGATGGGGACCTGAACAAGACATGGTATTGAAATTAATTAAGGAAAAATTTTTTAGAGACGGTTATACTACATCACCCTAATTTTAACAACCCCTTTTATCTAAACTGCGATGCGAGCAACATAAGTCTGAGAGCAGAACTGTACCAGGAAGATGTAGAAGTGAATCACTTGGTCGTTAGTTTTGTAAGCAGAGTGCTGAACAATTGTGAAAAGAATTATAATGTTACGGAAAAGGAATTGCTTAGTGTGGTTTTCGGCTGCAATAAATTTTGAACATATATCCTTGGATACCCGGTAACCGTTAGATCCGATCATAAGTCAATCTCATTTTTAAGACGATGTAAACTAAGCCATGGTCAATTGACAAGATGGGTATTAGGACTACAAGAGTACCACATCAACTGGGAATACATACCTGGAAGAAAAAATGTAGTCGCAGATGTACTATCTAGTATTAATATGGAAAAGAATACCTTTGAGGCAGAGAAGGAGGAAATCGCCAAGGTATATCATATTATTAAAAGAAGAACCGACTTAGAAATTATCATTAACAAAATTAAACAACAACATACAACTGACCCAAAACTACTACAGATAAGACAAATACTAGATAATCAGGATGACAGAATATTACCATTTTATTACGTACAGTATATGAAGATGTGTTATTTATAAAAGCTAATTTAAATCAAAACAGTTGGAAGGTGATTATACCCAAGACTATGAAAAAGGAGTTAATAGTCGATTACCATATTCGGTATGGCCATATGGGTCCTCTGAAGGTAATTAAAGCATTAGAGGAACAGGTATACATAAAAAAAAAAATAGAAGTGTCCGTATGTATGTACAAACCTGCCATGTATGTCAACTAGTTAAATATAATAATGAGAGGAAAGAAGGAACAATGATACCCATTACCTCTACACATAAACTAGAAAAGGTATTCCTCAACATTTGTGGACCATTCCCTCGTAGTGGAGGATAACATTGGTACAAATTCATTATTATCATATGGGACTATTTCTCGAAATATACAAAATTATTCCCTATCAATAGAGCGACCACTAAAAAAATCCTAGACATTATCATTCACAACTACATACCTGAGTTAGGAACTCCACGGACTATCATTACCGACCACGGCACACAATTTAAGGGACAGATATGGAAGGAAACATTATTAAGGCATGGAATAAAGACTTACAAGACTATCATCCGAGCAGCAATCCCGCAGAGAGAGTGTTACGAGAGGTTGGAAGAATCTTGAGGACATACTGTTTCGATCAGCAAAGGAAATGGAGCGAATACTTACCATCCACAGAAAACTTTTTAAATTTAGCATATCATCAGACCATAGAAACGACACCGGATGTGGTAATGCATGAAAAACAACCACCCCGAGAAGTTACTGACCTGATTAGTTTTCCGGACACTCAGGAATATAAATTAGATAGAATTAAATTTTATAATAAAATGGTGGAAAAAACTAACAAACAAAGGGATAAGTATCAAAATCGGCAACACAGGATCATCAATTATTCAGTAGGAGAAAAGGTACTGTTAAGAAATCGACAGTTACCTAGTGCCGTGGAGGGAATAGCTAGGAAACTACTACTCTTGTACACTGGACCCTACATCATTACCAATGACAAGATGAATAACACCTACGAATTAACAGACCCAACCAATCAACAAATTAAAGGAACATACAACCAATCCGCTGTGAAAAAGTATTAAGAAAACACCACACAAGAATGAATGATGATTTCATCAGTCTTATAAATATGCCATCTGAAATAATCATTCTTGAATGGGGGGCATTATGTAACATAACAAGACTACACCTCAGAATAAAGACAAGTATATCATCAAAATTCACTGTGAATTATGCATAAACGCAATATTTTTAATAATAAAATACAAAGAAGAATAAAATAAACTTAATAAATAAAGAAATGAAAACAAAATATGCTATTTAAAGTTAAATAATAAGGTCAAGAATAAAAAGTAATCAAAACAAAAAGGGAAATATTATAATAAATAAATAATAGGGAATGCAAATTTAAGAATTAAATAATTCAGTTACCACGACAAAACAATAACTGACGATGATCATAATACCCAGAAGAGACGATCAAAAGAAAAAGACAATGTAAATAGTTATTAGTAGACAGAAATATAATGTACAAATCTTAAACTTAGCATATAAGAAATAAGACATTGGTTATAGCCTAAGACTAGTAAACTAGAGGGAGGTCTGCGAACCTCAAACAGTTATTTTAGGTTAAAACTAAAAAATGTGAGTGACATTAAAATTACTAATAAACTAATGTGAAGCTATAATTATGAAAGTTAAGTGATGTAATAATATAAAATAATGAAAGGAACAATGATAAACAATATAAAACAGTGTAGAGTGAAGTAAATAGGAAACGAACCTAGTGATATAATATACTGTGAATAAAACATAAATTATATTAACCAACTATAGTTGATATAAAAAAGTGTACTATAATTAATAACAGTGATTTCTTACGTTACAAACTTATAATATACGGTAGTGACGAAGAAAAAAATAAGATTCAACGGAATCATATTAATTATAAAATATGGAACCGAACCTGTGACTCATAAATATTCCATCCAAGACCTTAACTGAATGAATTAGTGTTTTGTAAAAAGGAATATATTGTTGAAGAATTTTCGAAACGAGGCAGAACATGTTAATTTTACTGCTGGACGTTTATACAAAATAATAGAAGATATAAGACGAAATGTTAAAGAAAAACTGTTGATATAACAAGAAGACTAATGTTTTAATTGAATATACCAAAAACTTGAAGGCCAGAAGCGAAGAATAAAGCTATAAATTCGTAAATGAAACTACCAGATTGGTGAGATTGCTCCATAGTGTTAAGGCAGACTATTGAACAAACATTACTTTAAAGAACGAGTTACAGTGAAACACTATAACAAAAACAATATTAAACATTATAATAATGAATTTTATTTGTACACTATAATTATTAGTATTAAGAGTTCCTGTTTCAATTGTTCTTGTGTATGATCCAAAGGGCCTACTATTCAACATACGTTCACAACACCCAATTATTGAACCTTATAAATATGATGTTTTGTTTTATATGTATGACTTGTACAGTACATTGACTTTACTTTTACATAAACCCTGAGATTAAGATTTTTCATGTTATCCAACCGAAATAGCTACAAATGTTAGAAAGGGACATTGAATGTCAATACAGTTAAATAGATGTCAAAGAAAAGAGTAAATAAAAATAATTGAGTTTGAGACAAAATGAGATCAGGAGTTTGTTTATTTATTTCACATAGAATTACATCGAAGAAGGGTAAGTTTAGGATATAAAGATTCAAATAAGATTCACATTATTAAAAAACGATCACGCGTCTTCTAACAAAGTACATTAATAAAATTTACGTTGTAAAAGTTCGGTCTCATATTTACCATGCTGATAAGGGCTACCCATTAGTCAAGTTACAATAATTAATATTTTGCAATTACAACTATTAATATTCTGTAGTTTTTAAATTGTCTGTAACAGTTAATTTTATGTAACATTTAAATAACATTCTTAAAATATGCTCTTGTTATTTAAGGAAGAAAAAAATTTAAGTCTCCAGTAGACCAATAAATGTGAAATTTTCTTTTTGTTGGTAATGAAAATCTCATTCTGTTAGTTGGCATAGTTATTCCAAGATTTTCAAATTTATTCTAATTTCTAACTTAGGTAAGACACCTGTGTAAGAGAAGAGCGAAGCAACTTCTCAGTGTTAACTGAACTGTTTATCTGTCTTGTCTGTCTGTCTGGGGTATATCTCACAATAACTTTTGAACATGTTAACTGACATTAATAAAACTAGGCATGCATGTCCATACTTTTCCCTACAAAATCCTACTGTTTTTTAGATTGATCCTCCCAAAATAGGGGGCTGGAGGCAAAAATGTGAAGCCCGTGTGGGATATCAAATTAAAGAAAATTTTAATCACAGCATAGTGTTCACTTTCAAAAATTTCAAATTTTTTGGACATCATGGCCCAAAAAGTGTGTGAAAATCTTGATAAAATCGCAAAATTCATGTTGTGTATCAACATGTATTTAAACATGTGTATTAAAAGAAATTTTAACTAAAATCTGAACGTAGTGTCAAGTTTTGGAAATTCCAAAATATTTAGATGCGAGCCTAAAGTTGAATACACACAGCTGAAGTTCTATAAGGTCGTGGCTGTGTCGACTTTAATGTATGAATGTGAAACATGGACTCTCCTTCAAAAAGATATTTCAAAAGTACAGGCCTCAGAAATTAAATTTTTAAGAGCAGTTAAGGGATGTAGTTTGAGAGATCGTGTACAAAACAACGACATAAGGGAAGCCCTGAAGTTACAGTTGTTTCTGATTAGAATAAAGGAATACAGGAAGAATTGGAAGTTCCATGTGGAACGCATGGTAGACATATGTATTCCTGAACAAGTGTTTGAATATAGGCCAATGGGGACAAGAGATGATGGAAGACCCTGGAAAAAATGGTCAGAGGCTCTGTGAAGTCAGAACGGGCTATAGCCCAAGCCATGGAATGAAAAAGAAGAAGAAGAATGCTGGTTTTCCAGCAGTCTTTTGTGTCCTACAGCCATATTTGCACATGTTCAGAATTATTTAAAACAGTGATTACAATAATATGCAAATTAGATATGAATGAACCCACTGGGAATGGCCTAATCAGGAAGCCATGGTCCAAATTTAGTGAGTACACCTAGATACAGAATTCAGATAAAAAAGAAAGCAGTACTAGCCTGCCAACTTTGCAAGAGACTGCTGATACATTGAACTTGTGTTGTAATAACCGGTTTGATATTGTAGAAATTTTAATCTGCCCATCTTATTGAGAAAGATTTTTTGGAGAGAAGATAGAAACATCGAAGCAGCAAAACGTTAAACCAGTTTTTACATTGTCATTTGCTGGTAAGATTATTCACTTACTGTAGTAGATTAAATGGTTTTACATCCAGATTTTTAAAAATTGATTTCTTTACAAAAATCCAGGTTAAGAGGGAACTTTATTAAAATTTGTAAAAATTCAAAAAATATGTATCTACCGAATTATAGTGCGTTCTTTTCACTTCAGTTTTGTGTATTTAAGAAGTCCTTAGGGCAGTGAAAAGTATTATTTAATCATTTTTTCCCTGTGCATGTGTTTGTAAAAAAGAATGTGTCTGGAGAGTGATCGGACTTTGTGCAGGCATTTTTAAGACAACAAAATGAACAAAGAATATAACCATAGTATGCTCTTTCACCTGCTTGAAAATGTAATGCTATCTACAAAAACCCACATTCAAAATATGTCTAAAGCAATATTACTCAAAAAGCGAATTCTGCGAAAATATGGAACTCAAATGAATCTGTGAAAAACGCAAGTTTTACCTGTATTCCAAGAAAACTTTTGTAAAATTAAATACCACAAAATTTGGAATCTGTGAGGCAATGTCAAGGTTCAATGATGGCCACGTTGGTAAATTTATTTTATTAATGGAATACAGGCTGAAACCTGGTACACTCCTCATCACAGCAGTGGAAAAACTTGATTGCGGACAAAATGTGTGGGTAGTAAAAGCTTTAAAAGAATTTGGAAAGTATATAAGACAGAAGAGGCGGCTGAAAGGAAAAATACTGGAGGAACCTTGGAACCCCTATAAACTGTAAAAATACAAGTAGCTTTCACTGAAAAATTGTTTTCTTTTATTTTAATAAAACATTTATAAACATTTTCTTTAAAAATTATAGCCTTACATGTATTATTGATTCCAGCTATGCACCAGTACAAAAAAGAGAAATTCAATACAAAAAAATTAAATGGAGATACTTATTATAATTTTTGAAAAAAAAAAGTACTTTAGTGTTGAAAGATAGGTTAAGTGCCCTATAATTAAAATGTTTCATATCCTGTACATTGTATACAGTCTTATAACCATTTTAGGCAAATTAGTATCTTTTTTACTTCCATGTTACTTCCATATTCCTTAAGAAATGGAAGTATGGTGATGGCAAAAAAAATCGTGTTCGAGATTATTGCAGATTCTGATTCTACTACACTCAAAACATGAAAAAAAGTCGTTTTCCGAAAAGTGTCTGTGTGTGTGTCTGTCTGTGTGTCTGTCTGTAGATTTTTTTTCTATGGCAAACGATAACTGCCGCAAATTCAAACAGAATCAAATAATTTTTTGCATACAGCCCTGATTTATAGAGTACTCGCGACCTATTGTTTTTGGTGAAGATCGGTTAAGGAAAAGGGGTAGTTTACCTGTAACGTTTTATGTTTTAACAAGGGTATTTCCTATGGCAAACGATAACAGCCGCAAATTGAAACAGAATCAAAAGATTATTTGCATACAGCCCTAAATTGTAGAGTTCTCAAGACCTATTGTTTTTGGTGAAGATCGGTTAAGGGAAAGGGGTAGTTTACCTACAACGTTTTTTTAACAAGGGTTTTTTCTATGGCAAACGATAACAGCCGCAAATTCAAACAGAATCAAATAATTTTCTGCAGACAGCCCTGATTTGTAGAGTACTCAAGACCTATTGTTTTTGGTGAAGATCGGTTGAGGGGAAGGGGTAGTTTACCTGCAACGTTTTTTATCAAGCGTATTTTCTATGGCAAACGATAACAGCCGCAAATTCAAACAGAATCAAATAATTTTTTGCATACGTCAGTGAATTGTAGAGGACTCAAGGCCTTTAGATTTTGGTGAAGATTGGTTAAGGGGAAGGGGTAGTTTACCTGCAACCTTTTACGTTTTAACAAAGTAAAGTACTTGAAAAATTATTTAAACTTTTTGAAACAATGGTAATTGTTGAAAATAAAATAATTTTGTTGCCAGGTAACAAAAATAAAGTCATTTTGATTATAAAATATAAATATTTACAACAAGAAAAGAATTTTCAGTTTTCAAAATTTAAATATATTTTTATAAAACAATGGGTTCTTCATTGAGGTGGGGACCATGTCACTCACTCCATCTCAAGCCTCTCCCATTTTGCAGAAAAAGAGTACCCTGTCAAGGCTGATACTTTGACGACAGTGACAGGGCTTTCCACCAAATTCAGCAGAGTGACAGGTAGGCCCAACTATGATTGGCTCCTCAGATTTCCCCAGCGTTAGTAGGTTCTATGAAAATATTTTATTTCAAAAATGATTTTAAATATAAATCTTAGATATGTTTTATAAATCTCATGTTTTATGTTTTAACATGGGTAATTTTTTATATGACGAACCATAACTGCCGTAAATTCAAACAGAATCAAATAATTTTTTACATATGTGCCTGAGCTATAGAGAACTCAATGTCTGTTGATTTTGGTGAAGATCGGTTACGGGGAAAGGGCAGTTTACCTGAAACATTTTTTGTTGTAACATGAGTAAAGTACTTAATTTTGATAAAGTATCCTGATAAGATCTTAATAATCCACTGTAGAAACGTAGATGAAATATCTATAAATGAAGAGGCTAGTTGAACGGGCTGGGGGTAATTTTCTATAAATCAAAATTATAGTTGAAGGGGGAGGGGATAATTTTTTTTTATATGTGTACTACGTTATTGGCAACAAAGAAGTATTTTTTTGTTAAAATTCCTTCCCTGGCTGTTTGGCTGAAAATGATTTTAAATATAAATCTTAGAATATGGAAGTCATGTATGGTTCTCCATACCGATATTTTCATTTTAATTTAAATCTTATATGAGTGAAAACATATCATTCCTGGCAGGCAAGCATATCTCAATTATGTAATGTTTACGTTCCCAAAGTTTTATTATTGTGATTACTGCAATAAAAAGGCAGGCAGGACACACACACACACACACACACACACACACACAATTCTCGTTATTTCTGGCCTCACTCATTTTTATTTTCTTACGTTTGCACGCTTTTTAAATGAAAAGTGTCGAAACCCACATCAACACAACGTGTACAAGTCGAAAAGGTGTCCAGCTGTCCGCGTGGACAGCGATTTGTTTCCTGTGGATTGCTCACCAGTGTAACTGCACGTGTTTACAGAGTAACGGTTCATAGACAGACTTTTCGTCTTTAGGGAGTGAACCCTCTGCAAGATGCTCAGGGTCCATGAGAGACTTCGGAGCGATCCTTCTTTTCCGCGTGTTTGTTCTGTGAAACGTACACTGTAGATTCGCAGTTTTACTCTGAGCATAGGGAATGTTGAATTTTTTTTCCATGGTGTACCCTCATACACACTAAATCCTGCTCTGATGTTTTGATTACGGACATAATAATACTAAAACTTTGGAAACTTGAGCATTACTTAATGGAGATCAAACATAACTTTTACAAGCCATTAATTTTATGCATATTTTGAAGCAATAAATGTTTTAATAAATTAATACAATCTGTGTACTTATTTCTGTTATAATATAAGAATTACAAACTAATATGTGCATTTGTGTATGTATGAAAAATATATAAATATTTTCCTCCTGGGCAAAATTGTTTGCCTGAAAACAATTTCACGTATTTTTTTCATTTTAACTTAAATCTTATATGAGTGAAAACATATCGTTCCTGGCAGGCAAGCATATCTCAATTATGTAATGTTCACTTTTCCAAAGTTTTATTATTGTGATTACCGCAATAAAAAGGCCGGCAGGACACACACACACACACACACACACAATTCGCTTTATTTCTGGCCTCAATCATGTTTATTTTCTTATGTTTGCACTCTTTTTAAATGAAAAGTGCCGAAACCTACACCAGAACAACGCATGCAAGCCGAAAAGGTGGACATCGATTTGCTTCCTGTGGATCGCTGGGCATTGTTGCTGTATTAAAGCAATTAATACAATCTGTGTACTTATTTCTATTATGATATGAGAATTATAAACTAATATGTGCATGTGTGTATGTATGAAAAATATATAAATATTTTTCTCCTTTGGAAAATTGTTTGCCCCTCCTTGAAAATATTTTGACCTTCCTGATGATGGCTAGTTATATACTAGCCTGTGTGGAATATAGCGTTATAACATGGATCAGAATGGTGGGTGTTAAACAGACATTTTTTTTTTTCTGAAAAAGACCTGATGATGTCAGAGATGACGAAAAGCTTTGTCTGGAAAAAAAAGTAGCAGTTTAGCAAATTCATAAAAGAAATAGTAAGGATGGCTGCTAATTCAAATAATACGAAGAATTAAACAGAAATGTTTTGCTGAGAAATTTATAATAACACGGGTGAACAGAATAGTCGAAATCAGAAGATAAATGGAAAGAAAGAAATCAAGACTCGACTTTAAAAAAGAAAAATGACTTGTATAGTATTGACAGGAAAGACTTTGATAAACACTATAGACATCCCTCGGACCCTCGCAGAGAGTCCAATTTCATTACAGGAATCAGATCGCAGCTACCTTTAGCTAGCTCTTCGTTCGACCTACAGACATTTTATCCAAAAGTTCAGTCCTTCCTCACGGATGTTGAGGATAGTCTTAATCCACCTGACATGGTGGTACCATTTTAGCTGATACGTAATTTCTTCAGAACTCAAGCATCCACTTATTTAATTAATATGTAAATGATTTTAAATATAAGTTTTAGGACATGGAAGTCATGCATGGTTCTCCATACCGATTTTTGAAAAGTGTCAGTGTGTAGAATTTTTTCTATGGCAAACTATAACAGCCGCAAATTCAAACAGAATCAAATAATTTTTTGCATTATGTCCCTGAATTGTAGAGGAATCAAGGCCTATTGATTTCGGTGAAGATTGGTTAAGGAGAAGGGGTAGTTTACCTGCAACGTTTTATGTTTTAACAAGGGTAATTTGTTCTATAACGAACAATAACTGCAGCACATTCAAACAGAATCAAATAATTTTTTGCATATGTCCCTGAATTGTAGAGGATTCAAGGTCTATTGATTTTGGTGATGATCTGTTAAGGGAAAGGGGTAGTTTAACTGCAATGTTTTATGTGTTAACAAGAGTAAAGTACTTCATTTTGATAAATAAAATATCCGGAAAAGAAGATCATAATAATCCACTGTAGAAACGTAGATGAAATATCTATAAATGAAGAGGCTAGTTGAATGGGGTGGGGGTAATTTTCTATAAATGAAAATGATAGTTGAAGGGGGAGGGGATAATTTTTATTTGTATGTCATGTGTACTACGTTATCGGCAACAAAGAAGTAGTTTATTGTTAAAATTCCTTCCCGGTCTGTTTGGCGTGGTTCAGTGTTTTCTACAAAACCAGTCGTTCCGGCAGTGCTATCGACTGCCATCATCAGTGAAAATCAAGTACGTTAACGTGAGGTGGTATACATTAGTGACCACAGTACTGTGGTTAAGGCTGAAGAAAGAAGTAGTTTCTATGGAAATATTTCATTTCGAAAATTATTTTAAATGTAAATCTTAGAACATGGAAGTCATGTTGTAACGTCTTTTCGCCGCGTTACAAATCCAGGGAACCCATCGTAATTAAACTCCGTTAATTAGATGGGCTGCCTACGTTGTAACAGAATGTCTCACAAATAATTAATATAACAAATTACTTACTAACTGTGTAAGGAAACAATGGCAAGGTATACAATTGATTTAAGCACTCCTCATATGTGTGTAACAAGAAGACTTCTCTTTATTTAACATTTAAAAACATTTACTGACAGATCCCATGACATTACTAATTCAATTATTAAGTTATTTGAAAGGTTTCTTTAAACTTTGGGATCAAAATTGATTCTATATAGCTATACCTCGGATCCGGGTAACCTTCGGTATTTATTCATTACAACTTTTAGTCATAATCAATTCATGATATTAGCTTGCAAGACTTTCTTTTATTCAACCATTGGAAGAATGGTATTATTGCTTGAATTATATTACTCTACATTAGCATATAAACTGTTACAACGTATGAAGTTAGAATAGTTACATGAAATTCTTAGATTTAATTTATAAGTCTTTACAAAGTTAATAGTTTCTGAAAAGTCTCTTTCAAGATGTGTTGTGTAACAAATATTAGTAACCCTCGATAGACAGGCTATCGAGTCACCTTTTAATTGGTATGCAGAAGACTCGTCCTGGGAAACAGGAACAGCTACGTCGTCATCTCGGTCTGGTCTTCGTCAGAAAAGGGCTCCAAAGTTCGCAGGTTGAACCTTCTACGATGATCTTGTAGATTCTCGGATGTCCTGATCTGCATACTCTGTCGCGTGTACTAGAGTTTGTGGCTTCTGATAGTTCACATCTCCAGGTATGACGTTGGAAGTGTTGTTATTTCTTGAAGTTCGAAGTCATCTTGTGGTACACCTTTTTTACGTTTCGAGTTTTACACTTTAAATCTCTTGTTTATTTACATAACTATATTAGTTAACACATCCAGATGCTTTAAGCAGCTATTTCTGGTATACCATCTTAAGGTAAAACAAAGTATAGGTAACATATTTTAAGAGCACAGCTCTTACGTCTATACTGTACGAAGTCACCATTGCGAGAGAGCGAAATTCTGCTCCCTTCGCCTGGTACTGGACAAAATGGTAGTGGGGCAATTACCGCGCGAGAATATAGTCCCTGTCTCTCTTTATGTTAACTTTTTTATTTATACAAGCTATCCCTAAACAAATATACATAATTTAAATCAGTTGTTTTAGCGACTATCTGTGTCTTCAGATTTTTAATTATTAACATTAGGTTTTTTATCTTATTCTAACTTACACAAGACTCGGAAAACATGTCGAGTCTGGAATCAACAGGACAGCGCCTGCTCACAAGCAAAGGGTTAAATACAATATTAATAACTCTTTACAATTTATCTTTTTATTAGAGTATCTTCTAACTAACTAATTACTGCTTCCTCTCATACTGAGTACATACAGGTATTTTATATTAATACAGTGAGATTTAAATGGTTTAATAGCACGCAACCTTAATTTTTAAAAATTTTTATTTTCTTGATTATTTGTACAATTTAAATCGTCACAGACTCCACCGCTTAATTTGCACTTTACGGTTTTTTGTCTAACTCACAATTGGGGACTGGGAGTATGTTTAGTGTCAGTGTGTGAAGTTATTTATTATTAGTGCACAGTTTGTTTTCTCTACTTCTCTTTAAATGACCTTGTTCATTTAAATGATCGCCTTCGTGAAATTCCCTTTTTCTCACTTCTTAAGTACTAACTTACATTTTAATCTTAATACTAATTTCCAAACCTTAGATTGGAATGATCCCTACTTATCCGTAACTCACAACATCGCGGCCCGACTGACACCAGCTTACTCTAACTACTGAAGTTAGCTTTCAGCATTTATTAATGATCTTTGGCACCTGTCTGCCCTATCATTACCCTTTCAGTCGGCGCCGTTGTGACCTGTTACGTTACATGTATAATCACTTCTTGATTATATATCATAAACTTATTTCTAATGTAATCTAAAGAGGATCCCATACTCCACTTTAGATCACTGTTTTGAGATAAGCGGAACCTCACGAAGATAATTCTCCTTTATCTCTTTAACAATTCTTAAACAAACTATGCGGAAGGGGAGACACTTTACACAATGCATTGTCATACACACTAGGGGTGGTTTTCAATTGTTCAGGCTAGCACCGGTTTATCACAATAGAGAGGGTGGGTTCGGGGCTGCTTAGTACAATTCCTACAATACTGAACACGCTTTTATTTTCTCTAACTGGCCACCACTGCGGTGTTTACAATGTGTAACTGGACTTTTATTATTATTTCTTTTTTCTTACTTACTTCTACACTTCACACTATTTAGTTTAAATCAAGAATTATTTAGCTCTAGTATTTAAATCAAATATTATTTCCCTTTATTATTACTTTCTATATTATTTATTAAACTACTTTGGGGATTTAAGAAACGCACCTAGAACTATCATCTATTTAACTACCATATTTATTTAGCACACTTCATTTATTATTAATAAATTTATTATTAAGTCACTACAGTATTTAATTGTCGTCACGGGAAAAACTTGCTCTACTATACTGAACACATTTATTACACATAGATATAATAAATTCTTAAGTAATCAATTTACACAAATTAGAAAAGAACAATTTCTCTTCTAAGGGAGAGACAGAAATCACACACACATATTTTTCAAGGTTAAATAGCCGATCAGCTGTTTTCTGGAATGTAGGTCACCCTCTGTGTTTAGTTAACAAGGAACTGGTGTGTCAGTGAGAAAGGGGGTTTTACTCTTATTGTTCTCTACACAATGCGACTGAATAACACAACTACTTTATACCGTTATAAACGAGAGAAGGGGAGCACAATCTTATTCAACAAATTTATTATTATTATTTCGCTTGACAACACTTTGACTCCGTTCATTCATAAACTTTTCTCAATTAAATAAATTACTTATTTTGTTCACAAGTTTTAAATCACGAACTTCTACTTAATTACCTTGGTCTACATTACATACTTTATTATTAACAAAGTTATTTTTAATTAATTTTTTTTTATAACACATACTAGTGTATGTAAGCTATATAGTTGGACATACACTGTGCAGAATGATTCAGGAAACAACAGGTCATGGATTGTCGTAAACAAACCTGTTACAGATTGTTCGGTTGACCAAAATTGTTATGTTTGGTCACAATTCATGTATGCAAGTAATTATATCGAGTAATGCAGGTTCCTACTGGCCTATAGAATGCAAAAGCTACATGCATTGTATGACGCTAAGGATATTTCACTTATACATACTACCAGTTACGTAACTTAATACACTATTAAATATGTTTTGAACATTAAAGTTATTAAGGTAACTTTCTGAGTGCATAGATCAATATTATATATTTAGTTATTGTTCATACAAATTATCCACGCATAGTGATGCAATTTTGTTTGTGACACTCTATACACAAATAAAACTCTTTTTTTTTTTTTTTTTTTTTTTTTTTTTTTTTTTTTTTTTTTTTTTTAAAGAGTGACGCAATTTTGTTTGCGTCACGATGCTTAAAACACCTTTATAAAAATTAGCAGAGTGGCGCACTTTTGTAACGTCTTTTCGCCGCGTTACAAATTTAGGGAACCCATCGAATTAAACTCCGTTAATTAGATGGGCTGCCTACGTTGTAACAGAATGTATCACAAATAATTAATATAACAAATTACTTACTAACTGTGTAAGGAAACAATGGCAAGGTATACAATTGATTTAAGCACTCCTCATATGTGTGTAACAAGAAGACTTCTCTTTATTTAACATTTAAAAACATTTACTGACAGATCCCATGACATTACTAATTCAATTATTAAGTTATTTGAAAGGTTTCTTTAAACTTTGGGATCAAAATTGATTCTATATAGCTATACCTCGGATCCGGGTAACCTTCGGTATTTATTCATTACAACTTTTAGTCATAATCAATTCATGATATTAGCTTGCAAGACTTTCTTTTATTCAACCATTGGAAGAATGGTATTATTGCTTGAATTATATTACTCTACATTAGCATATAAACTGTTACAACGTATGAAGTTAGAATAGTTACATGAAATTCTTAGATTTAATTTATAAGTCTTTACAAAGTTAATAGTTTCTGAAAAGTCTCTTTCAAGATGTGTTGTGTAACAAATATTAGTAACCCTCGATAGACAGGCTATCGAGTCACCTTTTAATTGGTATGCAGAAGACTCGTCCTGGGAAACAGGAACAGCTACGTCGTCATCTCGGTCTGGTCTTCGTCAGAAAAGGGCTCCAAAGTTCGCAGGTTGAACCTTCTACGATGATCTTGTAGATTCTCGGATGTCCTGATCTGCATACTCTGTCGCGTGTACTAGAGTTTGTGGCTTCTGATAGTTCACATCTCCAGGTATGACGTTGGAAGTGTTGTTATTTCTTGAAGTTCGAAGTCATCTTGTGGTACACCTTTTTTACGTTTCGAGTTTTACACTTTAAATCTCTTGTTTATTTACATAACTATATTAGTTAACACATCCAGATGCTTTAAGCAGCTATTTCTGGTATACCATCTTAAGGTAAAACAAAGTATAGGTAACATATTTTAAGAGCACAGCTCTTACGTCTATACTGTACGAAGTCACCATTGCGAGAGAGCGAAATTCTGCTCCCTTCGCCTGGTACTGGACAAAATGGTAGTGGGGCAATTACCGCGCGAGAATATAGTCCCTGTCTCTCTTTATGTTAACTTTTTTATTTATACAAGCTATCCCTAAACAAATATACATAATTTAAATCAGTTGTTTTAGCGACTATCTGTGTCTTCAGATTTTTAATTATTAACATTAGGTTTTTTATCTTATTCTAACTTACACAAGACTCGGAAAACATGTCGAGTCTGGAATCAACAGGACAGCGCCTGCTCACAAGCAAAGGGTTAAATACAATATTAATAACTCTTTACAATTTATCTTTTTATTAGAGTATCTTCTAACTAACTAATTACTGCTTCCTCTCATACTGAGTACATACAGGTATTTTATATTAATACAGTGAGATTTAAATGGTTTAATAGCACGCAACCTTAATTTTTAAAAATTTTTATTTTCTTGATTATTTGTACAATTTAAATCGTCACAGACTCCACCGCTTAATTTGCACTTTACGGTTTTTTGTCTAACTCACAATTGGGGACTGGGAGTATGTTTAGTGTCAGTGTGTGAAGTTATTTATTATTAGTGCACAGTTTGTTTTCTCTACTTCTCTTTAAATGACCTTGTTCATTTAAATGATCGCCTTCGTGAAATTCCCTTTTTCTCACTTCTTAAGTACTAACTTACATTTTAATCTTAATACTAATTTCCAAACCTTAGATTGGAATGATCCCTACTTATCCGTAACTCACAACATCGCGGCCCGACTGACACCAGCTTACTCTAACTACTGAAGTTAGCTTTCAGCATTTATTAATGATCTTTGGCACCTGTCTGCCCTATCATTACCCTTTCAGTCGGCGCCGTTGTGACCTGTTACGTTACATGTATAATCACTTCTTGATTATATATCATAAACTTATTTCTAATGTAATCTAAAGAGGATCCCATACTCCACTTTAGATCACTGTTTTGAGATAAGCGGAACCTCACGAAGATAATTCTCCTTTATCTCTTTAACAATTCTTAAACAAACTATGCGGAAGGGGAGACACTTTACACAATGCATTGTCATACACACTAGGGGTGGTTTTCAATTGTTCAGGCTAGCACCGGTTTATCACAATAGAGAGGGTGGGTTCGGGGCTGCTTAGTACAATTCCTACAATACTGAACACGCTTTTATTTTCTCTAACTGGCCACCACTGCGGTGTTTACAATGTGTAACTGGACTTTTATTATTATTTCTTTTTTCTTACTTACTTCTACACTTCACACTATTTAGTTTAAATCAAGAATTATTTAGCTCTAGTATTTAAATCAAATATTATTTCCCTTTATTATTACTTTCTATATTATTTATTAAACTACTTTGGGGATTTAAGAAACGCACCTAGAACTATCATCTATTTAACTACCATATTTATTTAGCACACTTCATTTATTATTAATAAATTTATTATTAAGTCACTACAGTATTTAATTGTCGTCACGGGAAAAACTTGCTCTACTATACTGAACACATTTATTACACATAGATATAATAAATTCTTAAGTAATCAATTTACACAAATTAGAAAAGAACAATTTCTCTTCTAAGGGAGAGACAGAAATCACACACACATATTTTTCAAGGTTAAATAGCCGATCAGCTGTTTTCTGGAATGTAGGTCACCCTCTGTGTTTAGTTAACAAGGAACTGGTGTGTCAGTGAGAAAGGGGGTTTTACTCTTATTGTTCTCTACACAATGCGACTGAATAACACAACTACTTTATACCGTTATAAACGAGAGAAGGGGAGCACAATCTTATTCAACAAATTTATTATTATTATTTCGCTTGACAACACTTTGACTCCGTTCATTCATAAACTTTTCTCAATTAAATAAATTACTTATTTTGTTCACAAGTTTTAAATCACGAACTTCTACTTAATTACCTTGGTCTACATTACATACTTTATTATTAACAAAGTTATTTTTAATTAATTTTTTTTTATAACACATACTAGTGTATGTAAGCTATATAGTTGGACATACACTGTGCAGAATGATTCAGGAAACAACAGGTCATGGATTGTCGTAAACAAACCTGTTACAGATTGTTCGGTTGACCAAAATTGTTATGTTTGGTCACAATTCATGTATGCAAGTAATTATATCGAGTAATGCAGGTTCCTACTGGCCTATAGAATGCAAAAGCTACATGCATTGTATGACGCTAAGGATATTTCACTTATACATACTACCAGTTACGTAACTTAATACACTATTAAATATGTTTTGAACATTAAAGTTATTAAGGTAACTTTCTGAGTGCATAGATCAATATTATATATTTAGTTATTGTTCATACAAATTATCCACGCATAGTGATGCAATTTTGTTTGTGACACTCTATACACAAATAAAACTCTTTCCTTTGTTTCCTTTTTTTTTTTTTTTTTTTTTTTTTTTTAAAAAAAAGAGTGACGCAATTTTGTTTGCGTCACGATGCTTAAAACACCTTTATAAAAATTAGCAGAGTGGCGCACTTTTGTAACGTCTTTTCGCCGCGTTACAAATTTAGGGAACCCATCGAATTAAACTCCGTTAATTAGATGGGCTGCCTACGTTGTAACAGAATGTATCACAAATAATTAATATAACAAATTACTTACTAACTGTGTAAGGAAACAATGGCAAGGTATACAATTGATTTAAGCACTCCTCATATGTGTGTAACAAGAAGACTTCTCTTTATTTAACATTTAAAAACATTTACTGACAGATCCCATGACATTACTAATTCAATTATTAAGTTATTTGAAAGGTTTCTTTAAACTTTGGGATCAAAATTGATTCTATATAGCTATACCTCGGATCCGGGTAACCTTCGGTATTTATTCATTACAACTTTTAGTCATAATCAATTCATGATATTAGCTTGCAAGACTTTCTTTTATTCAACCATTGGAAGAATGGTATTATTGCTTGAATTATATTACTCTACATTAGCATATAAACTGTTACAACGTATGAAGTTAGAATAGTTACATGAAATTCTTAGATTTAATTTATAAGTCTTTACAAAGTTAATAGTTTCTGAAAAGTCTCTTTCAAGATGTGTTGTGTAACAAATATTAGTAACCCTCGATAGACAGGCTATCGAGTCACCTTTTAATTGGTATGCAGAAGACTCGTCCTGGGAAACAGGAACAGCTACGTCGTCATCTCGGTCTGGTCTTCGTCAGAAAAGGGCTCCAAAGTTCGCAGGTTGAACCTTCTACGATGATCTTGTAGATTCTCGGATGTCCTGATCTGCATACTCTGTCGCGTGTACTAGAGTTTGTGGCTTCTAATAGTTCACATCTCCAGGTATGACGTTGGAAGTGTTGTTATTTCTTGAAGTTCGAAGTCATCTTGTGGTACACCTTTTTTACGTTTCGAGTTTTACACTTTAAATCTCTTGTTTATTTACATAACTATATTAGTTAACACATCCAGATGCTTTAAGCAGCTATTTCTGGTATACCATCTTAAGGTAAAACAAAGTATAGGTAACATATTTTAAGAGCACAGCTCTTACGTCTATACTGTACGAAGTCACCATTGCGAGAGAGCGAAATTCTGCTCCCTTCGCCTGGTACTGGACAAAATGGTAGTGGGGCAATTACCGCGCGAGAATATAGTCCCTGTCTCTCTTTATGTTAACTTTTTTATTTATACAAGCTATCCCTAAACAAATATACATAATTTAAATCAGTTGTTTTAGCGACTATCTGTGTCTTCAGATTTTTAATTATTAACATTAGGTTTTTTATCTTATTCTAACTTACACAAGACTCGGAAAACATGTCGAGTCTGGAATCAACAGGACAGCGCCTGCTCACAAGCAAAGGGTTAAATACGATATTAATAACTCTTTACAATTTATCTTTTTATTAGAGTATCTTCTAACTAACTAATTACTGCTTCCTCTCATACTGAGTACATACAGGTATTTTATATTAATACAGTGAGATTTAAATGGTTTAATAGCACGCAACCTTAATTTTTAAAAATTTTTATTTTCTTGATTATTTGTACAATTTAAATCGTCACAATGTATGGTTCTCCATACTGATATTTTCTGTATTAGATTGACATGCAGTAATTTTCTATTGTTTATAATTTGGTAAAGCTGATTTTTCAAACATTTTGGATTATAATTTTTGGTTGTATATTACTTGGATATGAACGTTCTGAATTAATAGTCTAATTATTGTACCATATGAGAAACAGTCTCACTATAGCATAAAATGTAACAAGTTTGATGTTTTGCCATTAGGATACAACACATGACAGAAACTACTTACTCATGGAATAGGAGTTTCTTTCTCATGTGTTTAAAATATTTTGTTTACAAAAGTAATTATATATGGATAAAAATTGAGGTACAAATTTTTTTTGTTTTTAGCTGTCGAGATTTTAATTGGCAAACAGGTTTTTTTTTCAGATTATATAAACATAGTTGTGTAACTCACTATCATTGTTAGACGTACAGTGGAACTTGGTTATAACGTCATTGAAGGGACCAAAAAAATAATGACGTTATGTCCGAGTGATGTTATAAAAGAGTCGTTATAAAAGACCCTTTTTAATCACTAGTAAGGAAGGAGAAATAAAAAAAAAGATCTTTGCATTATCAACATTATTCGTGATATTTATTCTAAAGTTTACAAACTGCATTTCATTTATACAAACAGCATGAAGAATATTTTAAAAGATCAAAAAGAAAGTACATGTAACTTACATTTAGGCTTACTGTCGAAAGTAATCCATAATTTTCTTTTGAACGCTCCTTTCTGAAAAATAAATTCTTTCTGTTGTGCTGTGGAGATGCTGCGCTGCATTGAACGTCTCTCTAGACGTCTCTCTAAAGCAGTAAAATCGTGAAAGAGTTTCGGCGGCTCTCATTGCTTCCTGTACTGTCGGACAAACGATGTCGGCATCCTCCTCTTGCTCAGCATCTTCTTCAACACTATCTTCTGCTTCTATGTTTTTTACTTCCGCGATAATTTCTGCGTCACTCAACACTTGGAATGTTTCTACTTGGTCATCCACTGATGCATAGGATTCAAGTTCATTTCCAAATTCATTTACGTTAAATTTCTTAATCCACTCCGAGAACGGCAAGTCGTCGTCTTCGTCATCATCGGGTAAATTTTCATGTACGAGTTGTGCTTTACTAAAGCATTTTGCTATCGTCTTCTGTGTTACACTCTTCCAAGAGTCGTCTAGGAATTGTATTGCATCTAAGAGTGAAATTGTGGCAGGTTGCGCCATGTCCATACAGAAAATAATTTTTTTTTTAAAGTTGCTTGCGGTAGTGACACTTTAGGCTTCTAATGACCCCTTGGTCCATAGGTTGCAGGACACTCGTACAGTTGGCCGGTAAGAAGACCAGATTAATGTTTGTCAAATTTAACTTTGGATGGGCTGCACAGTTGTCAACTAGAAGTAGAATTTTCCTGTTTTTCGATGACAGTTCTTTATCCCACTTTCTTAGTTCATCTTCAAAAATACTAGAAGTCATCCACGCTTTTTTGTTGGCAGTGTAACTTACAGGAAGTTTTTTGATGTTTTTAAAACATCTAGGATGCAAACTTTTCCTGATAACTAAACGTTTCCTTTTTTCGGGTCCCGTCATGTTCGCACAAACAAAAACTGTAACTCTTTGTTTAGAGAGCTTCCCACCAACGCACTTTTCATTTTTAAATTTGAAAGTCTTATCTGAAGTTAATTTATAAAAAATTCCGGCTTCATCTCCATTAAAGATGTCTTCATCTTTATATGATCGTCTAATTTCTGGCCAAGTGTTACGCACCCAATCGCCTGTAACGTTCAGATCTACGCATTTTGCCTCACCACAAATTTTTGCAAAGGAAATCGAGTGTCGGGCCTTAAATCGATCTAGCCATCCGTTGGAGCACGTAACATCAATACCAAACAATTTTCCGAATTCTGTAGCTTTCTCTTTCAGAATTGGTCCACTCACAGGAATATCTGAACATCGACACTGTTTGAACCATTTCAGTAATGCTGCATCCACATCACCATGTTCGCATGTCCTAATTTTTTTAAATTTTTTCTCCATCTTCCTCAAATTTTTTTAAAATTTTGTCCTTGTTTTTTAAAATTGAACCTACAGTAGAATTCACTAAACCAAACTCACGGCATACATCAGCTATTTTACGTCTGCTTTCATATGATCTAACTACACGTACTTTCTCTTCAATAGACAGAACCTTTCTTTTTGTACTAGAACTTGCCATGATTACTGTATAAAAATGTAGACCTACGTATAAAATTCTATAAACAGTGGCTACCGAAACTTAAGTTATAAAACACACAAAAAAACTGTCACAGTACGAGCAGATACAGAAACAATAACAACCAAAAACAGAGACGAGACTACGTGTAAACAATACCGTACAGTAAATACTGTAACAGCGTGGCGTGAACAATAGCCTCGAGACGCGCAGTGCTACTGACCCGGTGAGAGTGGTGGGGAGACATGTCAGTCGCCAGACACCGGCTGGCACCGGCGGTCCTGTTACAGTGCTTATCGCTTGCATACAATGTATGTCTGTAGCCATGGGCATAGCGCGCGCACATATATACGTTTATATGAAATTTAGAGTAAAATATCTGAGAAATTTTTGACGCTATAACAGAGTAGTACAATATTTAGTGACGTTAAAACCGGAAATTTTTATAATGTTAAAGATATCAGTTTGACCGGACTTATGACAAAATAACGCTACACCCGAGTTGACGTAACAGCTGAGGCCGTAATAACCAAGTTCCACTGTATATGTAACAGTCTGTAAATATTTATTTGTGTTCACAGAGGTAGATGATTATATAGAATGGAGTCTAGATGCTTGTCAGGCTACAAGTTCATTCTGTCTGGAAGACCTGGCACTGTTACCAGTACAGTTAGCTCCAGCTTTCAAAGCCATAATGCATCACTATGCATTGCAGCATATTATTCTACCCGGTAATCAGCTGGGTAATGAAGGCTTACAGGTTAGTGGTATTAACATTGTTTTAGAAATATACAATCATGATAAAAATTAATGTGTGTGTGTGTGTGTGTGTGTGCGCGCGCGTGTGTGTGTGTGTGTGTGTGTGTGTGTGTGTGTGTGTGTGTGTGTGTGCGTGTGTGTGTGCATGCATAAGGATCAACTAGAGGTTGAATATCAGCTTCAAAATTGCTCACCAGTTTATCTTGGCTTTCACTGACAAAATCAATACTTGTGGTCACTGAATCTGTGAATACTTATAACCCACTTAGAAAACTGTTCTATTACAACAAAATAGCAAAAACAGCAAGGACAAAAATACAAAACAAACATTAGCAAATCCAGTTAATTGAAAATATTAGTTTACAAAATGTAATGTGTGAGCTGATATTATTTCATCAGTTCAAACAAAGAAACGTTTCTGTTTTATAAAAGCCAAGAGTGGTCTCCAAATTGATCAGAATATTGGCCAAATTATTACTTCCATATTCCTTAAGGAATGGAAGTATGGTGATGGCAAAAAAAATCGTGTTCGAGATTATTGCAGATTCTGATTGTACTACACTCAAAACATGAAAAAAAGTCGTTTTCCAAAAAGTGTCTGTGTGTGTGTGTCTGTCTGTCTGTGTGTCTGTAGATTTTTTTTCAATGGCAAACGATAACTGCCGCAAATTCAAACAGAATCAAATATTTTTTTGCATACAGCCCTGATTTGTAGAGTACTCACGACCTATTGTTTTTGGTGAAGATCGGTTGAGGGAAAGGGGTAGTTTACCTGCAACGGTTTTTACTTCCATATTCCTTAAGGAATGGAAGTATGGTGATGGCAAAAAAAAACGTGTTTGAGATTATTGCAGATTCTGATTCTACTACACTCAAAACATGAAAAAAAAAGTTTTCCGAAAAGATTTTTTTTCTATGGCAAACGATAACTGCCGCAAATTCAAACAGAATCAAATAATTTTTTGCATACAGCCCTGATTTGTAGAGTACTCACGACCTATTGTTTTTGGTGAAGATCGGTTGAGGGAAAGGGGTAGTTTACCTGCAACGGTTTTTTTTATCAAGGGAAATTTTTTTTTTTTGGCAAACGGTAACAGCCGCAAATTCAAACAGAATCAAATAATGTTTCGCATACAGCCCTGAATTGTAGAGTTCTCAAGACCTATTGTTTTTGGTGAAGATCGGTTAAGGGAAAGGGGTAGTTTACCTGTAACGTTTTATGTTTTAACAAGGGTATTTCCTATGGCAAACGATAACAGCCGCAAATTCAAACAGAATCAAAAGATTATTTGCATACAGCCCTAAATTGTAGAGTTCTCAAGACCTATTGTTTTTGGTGAAGATCGGTTAAGGGAAAGGGGTAGTTTACCTACAACGTTTTTTTAACAAGGGTATTTTCTATGGCAAACGATAACAGCCGCAAATTCAAACAAAATCAAATAATTTTCTGCATACAGCCCTGATTTGTAGAGTACTCAAGACCTATTTTTTTTTTTGTGAAGATCGGTTGAGGGGAAGGGGTAGTTTACCTGCAACGTTTTTTATCAAGCGTATTTTCTATGGCAAACGATAACAGCCGCAAATTCAAACAGAATCAAATAATTTTTTGCATACGTCAGTGAATTGTAGAGGACTCAAGGTCTTTAGATTTTGGTGAAGATCGGTTAAGGGGAAGGGGTAGTTTACCTTTTTAACAAGAGTAAAGTACTTGAAAATTTATTTAAACTTTTTGAAACAATGGTAATTGTTGAAAATAAAATAAATTTGGTGCCAGGTAACAAAAATAAAGTCATTTTACTTCCATATTCCTTAAGGAATGGAAGTATGGTGATGGCAAAAAAAATCGTGTTCGAGATTATTGCAGATTCTGATTTTACTACACTCAAAACATGAAAAAAAGTCGTTTTCCGAAAAGTGTCTGTGTGTGTGTCTGTAGATTTTTTTTCTATGGCAAACGATAACTGCCGAAAATTCAGACAGAATCAAATAATTTTTTGCATACAGCCCTGATTTGTAGAGTACTCACGACCTATTGTTTTTGGTGAAGATCGGTTAAGGGGAAGGGGTAGTTTACCTGCAACGTTTTTTTATCAAGCGTATTTTCTATGGCAAACGATAACTGCCGCAAATTCAAACAGAATCAAATAATTTTTTGCATACGTCCCTGAATTGTAGAGGTCTCAAGGACTTTCGATTTTGGTGAAGATCGGTTAAGGGGAAGGGGTAGTTTACCTGCAACCTTTTACGTTTTAACAAGAGTAAAGTACTTGAAAATTTATTTAAACTTTTTGAAACAATGGTAATTGTTAAAAATAAAATAATTTTGTTGCCAGGCAATAAAATTATAATTTTTTCATTTTAATGTAATATAATATTTTTCATTTAATACAGCAATAAAAAGGCAGGTAAGACACAGCCTGGCTGTTTGGCTGAAAATGATTTTAAATATAAATCTTAGAATATGGAAGTCATGTATGGTTCTCCATACCGATATTTGATTATAAAATATAAATATTTACAACAAGAAAAGAATTTTCAGTTTTCAAAATTTAAATATATTTTTATAAAACAATGGGTTCTTCACAATGGGACCATGTCACTCACTCCATCTCAAGCCTCTCCCATTTTGCAGAAAAAGAGGACCCTGTCAAGGCTGATACTTTGACGACAGTGACAGGGCTTTCCACCAAATTCAGCAGAGTGACAGGTAGGCCCAATTCTGATTGGCTCCTCAGATTTCCCCAGCGTTAGTAGGTTCTATGAAAATATTTTATTTCAAAAATGATTTTAAATATAAATCTTAGATATGTTTTATAAATCTCATGTTTTATGTTTTAACATGGGTAATTTTTTATATGACGAACCATAACTGCCGTAAATTCAAACAGAATCAAATAATTTTTTACATATGTGCCTGAGCTATAGAGAAATCAATGCCTGTTGATTTTGGTGAAGATCGGTTACGGGGAAAGGGCAGTTTACCTGAAACATTTTTTGTTGTAACATGAGTAAAGTACTTAATTTTGATAAAGTATCCTGATAAGATCTTAATAATCCACTGTAGAAACGTAGATGAAATGTCTATAAATGAAGAGGCTAGTTGAACGGGCTGGGGGTAATTTTCTATAAATCAAAATTATAGTTGAAGGGGGAGGGGATAATTTTTTTTTATATGTGTACTACGTTATTGGCAACAAAGAAGTATTTTTTTGTTAAAATTCCTTCCCTGGCTGTTTGGCTGAAAATGATTTTAAATATAAATCTTAGAATATGGAAGTCATGTATGGTTCTCCATACCGATATTTTTTTTATCAAGGGAAATTTTTTTTTTTGCAAACGATAGCAGCCGCAAATTCAAACAGAATTAAATAATGTTTCGTATACAGCCCTGAATTGTAGAGTTCTCAAGACCTATTGTTTTTGGTGAAGATCGGTTAAGGGAAAGGGGTAGTTTACCTGTAACGTTTTATGTTTTAACAAGGGTATTTCCTATGGCAAACGATAACAGCCGCAAATTCAAACAGAATCAAATAATTTTTTGCATACGTCCCTGAATTGTAGAGGTCTCAAGGACTTTCGATTTTGGTGAAGATCGGTTAAGGGGAAGGGGTAGTTTACCTGCAACCTTTTACGTTTTAACAAGAGTAAAGTACTTGAAAATTTATTTAAACTTTTTGAAACAATGGTAATTGTTAAAAATAAAATAATTTTGTTGCCAGGCAATAAAATTATAATTTTTTCATTTTAATGTAATATAATATTTTTCATTTAATACAGCAATAAAAAGGCAGGTAAGACACACACACACACACAATTCACGTTATTTCTGGCCTCACTCATGTTTATTTTCTTACATTTGCACGCTTTTTAAATGGATAGTGCCGAAACCCACACCAACATAACGCGTGCAAGCCGAAATTTTTTTTAAGGAATCACTAAAAGGACGGTGGTTCAAATCGGACGCTGAGGTAGAGTTTGCTGTAACCGAATGGTTCCACAAACAGCCGTAAGAATTTTACTAGCAGGGAATCTACAGGTTAGCGCAACAGTGGAACTCATGTCTTAATGTTATTGGAGACTTCTTTTAAAATCGTTGAATAAAAAATGCTTTACGGCTCTATACGTGTTTCTATTGAACAATCCTTGTATTAGTCATACACAATAATACAACTGATTGAACTTCAAATTTTTAAACTTGATTAGTTTCTATATATATGTTTAATGTTACAAATAATTCAAATAACAATCTTGATCATCTGTTAGTTCAGCGGAATAACAGTGACACTTTTAATAACCGCATAAAATAAACACTTAGAAACAACACAGGCGCTTTAACTTAACTGTTTGGACCACAGAAGTGAGGCATGCCTCAACGCTCTATGTGTACAGCGCGGGACAATCCCCCCTCCCTACACTTCCCTATCACACCACTACATTGCTTACATACGATGTATACAAAAAACGCTGAGGCAAGTTCAGGTTGCCTCATTCGCTTTAAACGAACTATGGCGAATCTCACCTGTCACCATCTAGCGGTCGCTCAATAAAGCACGTTTCGGTTTAATAAATTTGACAGTCACAGTAACAATGTATAATCTTTACGTTATGTAGTTCATACGTATTTATAATTTTTATTCTACAGAATTTTTTAGGGTAGGCATTGCCTCAATTGCCTCCATGTAACTTCGCCACTGATATATATGTGTACAACGTTATCGGCAACAAAGAATTAGTTTTTGTTAAAATTCCTTCCCGTGATATTTGGCCGTAGTCCAATGTTTTCTACAAAACCAGACATTTCGGCAATGCCATCGACTTCCATCATCAGTGAAAATCGAGTGCGATAACGTGAGGTGGTATACGTTAGTGACCACAGTACTGTGGTTAAGGCTGAAGCAGTAAGTAGAAAGAAGTAGTTTCTATGGTAATATTTCATTTCGAAAATGATTTTAAATATAAATCTTAGAATATGGAAGTCATGTATGGTTCTCCATACCGATATTTTTAAAACAGAATGACAACATTTTCCATGATACTGGTAAACTTTGTCTTTAAATCTTTTAACGTAGTTTTATTTTCGAAGACAGTATTGTTTAGCACTTTAACAGGATACGTACTTAGTAGATAAACATCCTACTTATCCTGTCTCTCTAAATTAAATTAGATATATTTCCTTCAGTTTCTTCAACCAAAAAATGATGAAACATCTGTTTTGAGTCCTGAAACATAACAAATGTATTATTTATGTGTAAATTACATTATTACTTTATTCAGTGCCATTAGACATATGATTGTGTTTGAAATTATGTCATTGCCTATACAAGCATTGTCCTAGTAACAGGTATTTTGCAGAATTTGTACAAAATAAATCAAGTTTATTCCTCTTATATTGTTCAATGTACTTAATTCCTTTTAAGTTTCTGGTTAAGGTATTGCCTACTTACCCAATGCATGATAACACTATTCCAGTACTTAAGTGAGACTTTTAAAACATAAAACATAGTGACACATTTCTGTCTGTACAGCTTCAACTGAAACAAATGCCATAGCCTCTTCAGTTACAGAGTTTCTTTGGTTATCTGGTGATACAGTGTGTCCAGTATTTACAATATCATAATTATCTTGTTGGTACATCCTCTTCATTCACTTTTTAAAAATATTTATATATATTAAACTTTCACTGTGAACACTTACTTTTTGGTATTGTTTCCCAGACGTTTCGACGTGGTGTTCGTCTTCCTCAATGGGATTTAAAACACTGAATGTCTGTACAAAGTAACGGTTACGGGTTGTAGGTGTGTGTGGTGGGGGTTGCTGGTGGGAGGGAATTGGCGCTGGGATTCAAAGTTTGTGTTTGAATTAGTGTATTGAAAAGTATGTGTGATCTATAATGTAATTGTTCATTTAATATGTTGTTTGGTTGTAGTGTGTGATATCTGTATATTTCATATTGTTCTGCTGTGTTTAGTTTTCTACTTTTAGGTAAGTAGTGTAGTATTTCCATGTTGTGCTCTATGTTTGTGTAACTGTGGTTTTCATTTTGTAAATGTGTGGCAAATGGGAATGTATGTAGTTTGTGGTGAGGGCTTTTAAATGTTCAGAATATCTAGAGGAAAAAGATCTTCCCGCCTGGCCGATGTAGAACTGGCGACAGTCATTGCAGTTTAATTTGTAAACCCCTGTTTTGCTGTATGTGTCTGTGTCTTTGTTAGTATTATTTATGTGTTTCCTGATGGTGTTGTTAGTTCTGTAGGCTACTTTATAATTGTGTTTCCTAAATGTGTTAGCAATTTTGTGTGTGTTGGAATTGTAGTATGTGAGTGTGATGTATTTACTGGGTTCTGTGCTGTTGGTTTTATGTGTTTTACTTTTTGTGTTTAGGATGCGTTTGTGTAGTTTGTTTATTAAATCGGGATTGTATCCATTTTTGACTGCTATATATTTGATTGTGTTGAGTTCTTCTTGGTAGTCATGTGTGTTTAGGGGTACTGAAGTGAGCCTATGGAGCATGTAGTTGAAAGCTGCATGTTTGTGTTGAGTGGGGTGGTTGGATGAGTTATGTATGACCATGTCTGATGTGGTGGGTTTTCTGTATATTTTGTATGTGTGTGTGTTGTTTGTTTTGGTAATTGTAAGGTCCAGGAAATTTATGCAACACAAACATGCAGCTTTCAACTACATGCTCCATAGGCTCACTTCAATACCCCTAAACACACATGACTACCAAGAAGAACTCAACACAATCAAATATATAGCAGTCAAAAATGGATACAATCCCGATTTAATAAACAAACTACACAAACGCATCCTAAACACAAAAAGTAAAACACATAAAACCAACAGCACAGAAGCCAGTAAATACATCACACTCACATACTACAATTCCAACACACACAAAATTGCTAACACATTTAGGAAACAAATACACAGACACATACATCAAAACAGGGGTTTACAAATTAAACTGCAATGACTGTCGCCAGTTCTACATCGGCCAGACGGGAAGATCTTTTTCCTCTAGATATTCTGAACATTTAAAAGCCCTCACCACAAACTACATACATTCCCATTTGCCACACATTTACAAAATGAAAACCACAGTTACACAAACATTGAGCACAACATGGAAATACTACACTACTTACCTAAAAGTAGAAAACTAAACTCAGCAGAACAATATGAAATATACAGATATCACACACTACAACCAAACAACATATTAAATGAACAATTACATTATAGATCACACATACTTTTCGATACACTGATTCAAACACAAACTTTGAATCCCAGCGCCAATTCCCTCCCACCAGCAACCCCCACCACACACACCTACAACCCGTAACCGTTACTTTGTACAGACATTCAGTGTTTTAAATCCCATTGAGGAAGACGAACACCACGTCGAAACGTCTGGGAAACAATACCAAAAAGTAAGTGTTCACAGTGAAAGTTTAATATATATATATAAATATAATATCATCTTCGTAAATGAGGCAGTCTGTAGAAATACTGTATATGCACTGTATATTACAGTGACAAGATGTACCATTTTTAATGAAATTGTATCTTCTGTTTGTCCTTTGACCTGGAAAAAAATTAAAAGGACACAAATGTCCTGGTTTCTGTAGGAAGTATTAAACTTCTCTCCAAAAATTTTAAAATATGAACAACAAAACTAGATTGAAACACTAACTGAATTAACTAGATTTGAAAAACAATTAAAATGTTTTACATTTAGTTACATTCAGCCTGTGGTGTGTTCTGTCTGTACTAGTTATATTGACTCACATTTTCACAGTATTGATCCTTACATCTTTGATTTCAAGAGCCAATTGATGCAGGATGTTCATGAACTAGGTAACCTCAGTAGGTACCGTAAGCGTAAGCGTAAACTTCATGCCTATTAATATTGTAACCATGTCAATAAAACAGCATTCTTTTAACAATGAACTGAAGAGAAGATTTTTTTGTATAGAATAGAATAGCATTTTGAATAGAATCATATTTTTGTATTCTTTTCAGTATCAACTACTTTATTAAACCGTGTTAACTGTTAATTTTAGTTTAAGTAGAAACTATTTTTTTTTTTTGCAGTTGATGTTGGAGCAGTTGAAAGGGAGAAGAGGGAATAGGGAGGGGAGAGGAGGAAGTGTCCTATTTTTTCAAATTTCAAATCTGGTCACCTTAGTGTATACCTCTCCAGTTTTTGTATTAACAAATGATGTTAAGACCATCAAAACACGTGTTCATAATTTTAGAACACAAATCACCATTTCAATCTAAGCCACCAAAAACTAATTCAAGCCACTTTCAAAAAAAGGCTATTCCTATAGAATGCAGATTTGCGTTTAAAATTTGTATTTCTGTTTCAGATGCTTTCAGAATGTGCAATAAAACTGCCACAGTTGAGAGAGCTGAACTTAAGTTGTAACAATATTACAGTTGATGGAGTATCACTTCTTGCTCAAAAAGCTGTACAGCTTAGAGGTTTACAGGTATGTTACTTTAGTGTAAATTGTTATAGTACTTAATTTAAATTTACCTGACTGTTTATAAATCTCACATGCTAACATGTGCCTTTTGTTGTTACTAACATGTCTCACATAATAATACCTTTTGTTGTTACTAGAGTTTCATTTCAGGTCACGTGTCTATAGGAAGTGTTACAGAAAATTTCTTCACTACTATAATTGTTGCTCATAATATGTGTATTGTTACTCTGTGTTACTTATAACATATAGATCCATAACCCAGTAATACAGGATATTCAAGCACCAGATCAGCACATAACAAGGACCAGAAATTCTGTTTTAAGTATAGCACATGCTTGTGCCATTTCTTCTTTTAGTATCCTGCCTACTCAGGAATTTATAACTCCCATTTCATTCATGTCTTTATATTTTTCTTGCTCTTGTGCAAAGTACAATAGTTGTTCAGCAGTTAGGCCTGACCACTGTCCGAGGTTACAGATCCAAGATAGTTTTTCCGACCAGTCCATTTTTTACCATCTATTATTTTTTTAATTTAGAATGAATCTTAGAAGGGCATATTGTGCTCATGTCCCATTCTCTTAAGTATGGCATTAGTTCTAGTGTGGTTTACCCAAGAAATTCTCAATATACGTCTATAGAAGCACATTTCAAAAGCATTAATACGATCTGTATTATTTTGTTTTAGTGTCCATGTTTCACATGTTAGGAGGACATACCACACATAGCATCTAATGAATCTCTCTGGCCCAGTGTTCTGTTAGCGTTGTATTACAGAAACTATGCAAATTAAAAAGAGAATCTCAAAACGATCACAGTTATGCTTTACACTAAACTGTTAACTCAAAGGATTTTAAATGCATTAGGTTGATTTTATTTATTATCGAACTTTTACTTTTACTCCATAATTGTTTACAGAGAACTACTTAAAAGTACTGTATGTGTAAAATGATTGATGTTGTGCTTTCTGTAGTTAAGTTTACCATCTCTACAAATTTATTGGTTTTCACTGCTTAATGTCGGCTTAGAAAATCTGAAGTAGTATGCAGCCTACTGTGACAGGCTGATAATATACTGTTGTAGTTTAAAAGCGTAGTAGCTTTGATATAACGTATGATCTGGCAATGAAAATTTGAGGTTTTTAAAATGGCCAACAGTGTTGGAGAATTTGATGCTTGGTAGTATTCAGCAGTGCTGTGAAGCAGTGAAAATACAAATCATACTGGTTTAGTTATGGCTTTTTTGGCAATCTGAATTTTAAGTACTGATTAGAATACAATATTTTTATGGTTTGGAAACTTCAAGTTAATTGATTCATTATTGAAAAGGTAACTGTCAGGTAGTGTTCAACTGTCTGAAGCATGACAATGTAGTGCGGTATGAAAGATATTTCCTGTGGTGTGGTGTGAAAGATTTTATGTGTGAAACATTAAATTATCATCTTTACAAGGTTGTGAAGCAAGAATTAAATGTTAGGATAACAAAATTTGCAGAAAACATCAATCTGGTCAAATGACCGTATCTTTCTCATGATTGATAAAGCAGATATTTATTTGTTTGGTTCTGTTGAAGTAAATCCTCAATTTCAGTGATCAACAAAAGTTTACTTTTCGTGTTCAGTTAATTTACACCAGTATTGTGTTTCTTGTTTCTTGTAGAATTGGTTTACCATATCAGGTCTGTTTGTCAAATTTTTGTATAGAGCAGGGTTTTAACTAAACATTAGGCCTAAAAAGTATTTTTTTTACTTCATAAGTATAATACATGATTATTTTAGACTAAATGTTTGTAGTTTTTTTTTTTACTACATACAGCTAAAGAACATACCTTTTAAATGCCCAGTAGTAACATGCAGCAGTGTTCACTTTTCAGACTTTTGTATCAGGCTTTTCTTTTTCTAAAGAAATCTTCAGGAAAGGAAAAGCTTGACAATTACTATCTATCGCTTAATAGAATTTTTTATAAGATAGTTACGTAGGCAATAGTATAATGTACATTCTTTTTGGGTTCACAAGACTCTGACAAGTAACATTATTCTGATTGAGTTTTACATCTTTACTCTTTGGTCAGTTTTCTGATGAAGTGGTGTTCTTGTTCCTCCGACCTCACTGACATACAAATTGTACTTTTTGTACCCTACCATAAGCTCTCACTTATGTACTATGAATATTTCCCATACTGTAGCATTATGTGACTCTATTATATGTGAAAGAAAATTTTTTGGTTTTACCCTTGCTAGCACAATGACTTTGCCTGACCTTTCTGTGATTGTTTCCATAGAGGGAAAATGTATGATAATAAACCACATACTCTTGATAACTTCTGGAACTTTCTGTAGGAAATGTCCAACATACCTAAAAACATGGTGCATGCAATGAACAACTTACAGGGAAGGTAGGAGAATGAATACAAAAAGGAGAAGCATGTTTATTTGCAAAGCTTGTAATTTAGTATAAAAGTGTATTACTATTTTTTTTAGAGGCTAGAAGTTCTTGATTTAAGTACTAATCCACTGGGTGAAGACTGCTTACGAGCATTATGCCAGCTTCTGAGTTGTACTTCAGTATTGAACACCTTGAATTTGGCTTCTGTTGGTCTCACTGGGAGAAGTTTTCGTTCATGTTCAGATTTCTCACTAGGTATGTACCTCTGTTATTATAATAAGTACTTGTAGTAAACATTGTTAAACTCGTTAATTATTTTTTATTTGTAATCATATAAATTGTGTGTGTGTGTGTGTGTGTGTGCACGTGCATACTTTGCATTCAGTATGAGTTATTTTAACTTTAAGAGAATTTAAAGTATATATTGCAGAGTTCAGTTTACATATGGTTTATGGGTTTACCTTTCAGAAAGTATTGTCTCTTTCCACCCTCAGAAAGTAATGGATAATTGAAAAAAGTAAATTTCTAAAATGTTTTCATGATTTAAATTGCATGATTTAAAAATAATTTCATTGTTTTTAATTGCATACATAATACACAATCAAGTCCAGTTTACAGATAATATCACTGTAGTTTTCACTAACAAGTATATGAGTTGAAAGTTTTTATCAGTTGTATAAAAATAAATAGTAGAACTAAGCTGTAAACCAAATTGCAAATTTTTTGCCATTCTTAGAAACCAAAGTGAATTATTTCATCTAATAATTTGCATAACACTTTGCTTTTTGATACTGAACTAATAGTATACCCCAGTTTTAATTGAACCTCTATTATTTTGCGTATAAAAGTGACTTCTTTGTTATTTTTCAAATGTGAAAAGCTTTTGTTACAAAGAGGCATTGAATAAAACTAAATGGTTTGTAGAAATATCGGTATGGAGAACCATACATGACTTCCATGTTCTAAGATTTATATTTAAAATCATTTTCGAAATGAAATATTTCTATAGAAACTACTTCTTTCTACGTACTGCTTCAGCCTTAACCACAGTACTGTGGTCACTAATATATACCACCTCACGTTATCACACTCGATTTTCACTGATGATGGAAGTCGATGGCACTGCCAAAACGTCTGGTTTTGCAGAAAACATTGGTCTACGGCCAAACAGGCCGGGAAGGAAATTTAACAACAAACTACTTCTTTGTTGCCGATAACGTAGTACATATATAAAAAATTATCCCCTCCCCCTTCAACTATAATTTTCATTGATTTTTTACAAATTACCCCCACCCCGTTCAACTAGCCTCTTCATTTATAGATATTTGATCTACGTTTCTACAGTGGCTTATTAAGATCTTCTTATCAGAATTATTATTTATCAAAATTAAGTACTTTACTCTTGTTACAACAAAAAATGTTTCAGGTAAACTACCCTTTCCCCGTAACCGATCTTCACCAAAATCAACAGGCCTTGAGTCCTTTTCAACTCAGATACATATGTACAAAATTATTTGATTCTGTTTGAATTTACGGCAGTTACCGTTCATCATAGAAAAAATTAACCTTTTTAAAACATAAAATGTTGCAGGTAAACTACCCCTTTCCCTTAACCGATCTTCACCAAAAACAATAATTCTTGAGAATTCTACAATTCAGGGCTATATGCAAAACATTATTTGATTCTGTTTGAATTTGCAGCTCTTATCGTTTGGCATAGAAAAAAATCTACACACAGACACACAGACACACACACACACACACACACACACACACACACACATTTTGAAAAATGACTTTTTTTTCATTTTTTGAGGGTAGTACAATCAGAATCTGCAATTATCTCGAACACGATTTTTTTCGCCATCACCATACTTCCATTTCCTTATGGAACATGGAAGTAAAAAGGAAGCCTCAGTATGTAATGAAATTTTTTGTTTTATGTGTTTTTGAATCTTGTAAGTTAAAAGGTAAGTGATGGGTTGTTGATATTAATAAAGGAATTTATGAAAGGAACAATGTTGAAAGGACTGTAAGAATGCAATTATGATAAGTAAGTACAGTAATTGCATGACGACTGTAAGTATACAGTTTGTATTCATTCTTAACTCAAGCAGTTAAAATCCTGACAGAAATTATTTATAACATAAAAAGCAATGGTTTTGAAAGGATCATTTGCTTTCGTCTTGAACATGCTATCAGATACATGGACTTTATGGACTTTCTTATATTTTTATCCAATAACAAAGGAAAGATCTATAGTATCAGCCCAAAATTGTTACCATAACTAAGATATACAGTAGACTCCCGACTATCCGGCCTAATGTGGCGGAAGGGCAGGCCGGATAACAAAAAAGCCGGATAGGCCGGAGTTCTATAATTACTCACTTCCTGCCCCACCCATACCATTCAAAACACACTTTTTATACCAAAACCCGCTCTTATTCATATTTTCTGACCTCTAAGTACAGGACAGTACTTTATAAATGTTTGTTATGTACTGTACGTTTTAAAAATTTATTACAGAAAAAGGAAGTCCAAGAATAAAAGTATTGTATACACATTTTAAGATGAATTTTATACAGTAGAGTCGCGATTATCCGACCTAAACGGTCCGGCCGAAAGTCGGATAAGCAAAAAGGTCGAATAATAAGGAAAGAAATAAAATACTAATATTTACTGACACATAATGTTTTTTATACCAATATATTACTATTTACAACACATACAATAAAGTTGCAAGATAATAAGTTAATACATAACAGATTACGTATGTTTACAAAAACTGGTGATATTTGTTTGCTTTCCTACCGAATTACGTCTTCTCGCCGCCATGTCTTGTAGCCGCTGAAGTAGCAGGACGTCAGTGCTTGTCGAATCTCTGTGTTGCTCCACGTACTTCAATGCTGTTTGAAGGGCTTGAAATCCTTCGTTGTGGGTAATCTTAGTTTCAGATTCATTGTTGCTATTTTCGTCTTCTTCTGCGTTGTTATCAGTGCTGTTGACAATGTTGACGATATCTTCATCCTCACTTCGTACTCTTGATCTAGGGTAAACCATTCGTTGACGTCTTCAACTGTTGTATCTTCGCATCCAGGAATTTGTTTTAACAAAGCCAACACACTTTCATTATCTTCTGAGGCGGTTTTTTTCATCACTATGAGGTTTCTCACCCAATAAAACGTTCCACGATTTAGCAATTGTTCCTGCACCAACACTTTCCCAGGATTGTGCAACAAAATAAGCTACGTCTTTAAGATTTATCTTGCGCAATTTCTCAATCATGTTCTCTCCTTGGTCAATTGAGTCAATCAGAGAAGACAAAAGCTGCCTGCGGTAGTTTCTTTTTATAGTTTCCAGTACACCTTGGTCCATTGGCTGACAAATGGACGTAACATTAGGAGGTAAAAACATTGTCTTGATCTCTCCATCTCTAAGTTCGTCTTCACTTGGATGAGTAGGGGCGTTGTCCAATAACAAAATGGCTTTTCTTGGCAATTGCTTTTTTTCCAAGAATTTTTCCACCTAAAGGTTGGTACAAATTCACCAAAAAAAACAGTTCTTAAAAATATCTGAGCTCATCCATGCACTCTTTTGGTTTGAATATTTTACTGGCAACACATTTTTAGAAACCTGTTTGAAAGCTCTAGGATTCTTTGATTTCCCAATCAATAGAAGTTTCATCTTTAGATTGGGAGTAGCATTACTACAAGCAAGAATTGTGACATGTTCCTTACTTCGTTTATGACCAGGGGCTGCTGTTTCTGCCTTAGCTGCAAGGGTTTTGCTTGGAAGAAGCTTATAATTAAGGCCAGTTTCGTCGCAATTAAAGATTTGATCACCAGTCAGTCCTTCTGTATCAACCCATGAGTGTAACCTTTGCTTAAAGAATTCTAAACTGTCACAATCAGCAGATAGTTTCTCACCGCAAATATGAAGCTGGTGAACTCCGTACCTCTTCTTCCACCGATCGAGCCATCGTTGGAAATTAGGTTCGTTTGAAATTTCACTTGCTGTGAAATTAGGGTCTCCTTCCTTAAATTCTTCACGAAACTTCAATGCTTTTGCTGCAACATTGGTCCAGATATTGGCACACCATCGCCTCTTTCTTGCACGAACCAAAGATATAACGCTTCACTAACCTTTTCGTGTTCACACTTTTTCATACTTTTTCTTCCTTGCAAAGCTTTTGTCAGTCACTCTTTCAGAACACCATTTCTCAATTTGTGCTCGGTTCCTCTTCCAGTCGCCAACAGTAACACGCCCAACGCCACAGTCTTGCGCCACTTTTAATAATGTTTCACCTTTGTCTATTCTTTTTGCCTTTAGTTTCTCCTCCATAGCCATGACAACCTTTTTTCTTTTCGAAGCCATCACTACAGACACTGTGCCACACGACTTTGGATAAACGAAACGAGTGAAACAAGTTAAGACAGATGAGAAACGAACTGATCGGTACGCAGTCACTATTGACACTGATGGGTTGTTTACAGGTTAGGCCTGATGACTCAGCAGTCATTCACTTACTAATCCTATTAGTCACGGGTGACTAACGACACTCAAAAATGAAACTTTCCAGCCGATTGTGTACTGTACTACCTTGAGAATTCTAAGAATTCTTCTTGGTAGCCCGTGTAAAATGATAACTGACCATTCCGTAAATTTTAATTTTTTAAGTAAGGATGGTGTCGGATAATTCAGAGTGTCGAATAATCGCGACTCTACTGTAATGTCTAACTTAATTGCAGGAAACTTAAAATGATGTACTCTGTACAGTATAAATACATACAATTTTAAAATAAACAAAACATTAACGTAAAACATGGCCTAATTCATAAAAAAATGATTTAAACTTACTTTACTGTTAATTGATAAATAATTACACAAATGTGCAAAGGTAGGCCTAAGATAAAAGAGTCAACACTTACAGTTTTTAGTTTTTGAAAAAATCCTTGATAGATGACTGCTTCTCCCTTTTAGCCCTCTTCCGTGACACAATGTCCCTCCACTTACGCAACCAGATGATATCAGCTGGCATCCCTTCCTCCTGCTGACTAATGTACTGCAGCGCTGCCTCAATTGTCTTCCGAATGTGGGATGAGATTTTTCCTGTCATCTTAAGATGCCTCCTCCTCCTCTTCTTCTATTTCTTCTCCGTGGGTCACTATTTCCACAATATCGTGTCAGTTGTTTCATCAACTTCGTCGTTTGCCATCCATTCTCTAATGTCCTCTGCATTGACATCGTCACAGCCCGGTACTTTTTCCAGCAACGAAACAAGTTTATCGTTTTCATCTTTCACTTCGGTTTCAAACACGGGTTCAAGGTTGAAATGTCCACCTTCATGGTTCAATAGATTTTTCCAAGACTTACAAGTGATATGTTTGCAATCTCTTCCCATGCTTCGGCCAACCACCTTATGACATCTAGGTAGCAAGGCAGGGAGAAATCCACGCTTTTAATGTTGCAACTTGTGTTTTGCACACGGCACGTAGGTTCAAAAATAGGCCGGATAGTACGGAGGCCAGATAGTCGAGAGTCTGCTGTAATTATAATTAACGTAATGAAAAAGATGTTAGAAAACACTTAACAGTCAAGCTTTTTTAAATTATTATGCGACCAATATTTTAGACTGAATGTGATAATGAACAATATACATGTATATACGTAACAGCCTTCTCCTTTGTATATACAGTATTATGTTAGAAAAAAATCAAAACAGTTGTAAGATTTGTAGTTAACTAGATAGACTAACTGGATAGCGATTTGCTTCCTGTGGATCGCTGGGCAGTGTAACTGCACGTGTTTACAGAGGAACGATTCATAGACTGACTTTTCGTCTTTAGGGAATGAACCCTCTGCAAGATGCTCAGGGTCCATGAGTGACTTCGGAGCGCTCCTTCTTTTCCGCGTGTTTGTTCTGTGAAACGTACACTGTAGATTCGCAGCTTTACTCTAAGCAACGCTCAATAGGAAATGTTGAAAATTTTTGTCCACGGTGTACCCTCATATACACTAAACCTGCTCTGATGTTACGGACATCATAATATTAAAACTTGGGAAACTTGAGCACTACTTAATGGAGATCAAACATTAACTTATACAAGCCATTAATTTTATGCATATTTTTGTATATATGTGTACAACGTTATCGGCAACAAAGAAGTAGCTTTTGTTAAAATTCCTTCCCGGGATATTTGGCCGTAGTCCAATGTTTTCTACAAAACCAGACGTTTCGGCAATGCCATCGACTTCCATCATCAGTGAAAATCGAGTGCGATAACGTGAGGTGGTATACGTTAGTGACCACAGTACTGTGGTTAAGGCTGAAGCAGTAAGTAGAAAGAAGTAGTTTCTATAGAAATATTTCATTTCGAAAATGATTTTAAATATAAATCTTAGAACATGGAAATCGTGTATGGTTCTCCATACCTATATTTCTACAAACCATTTAGTTTTATTCAATGCCTCTTTGTAACAAAAGCTTTTCACATTTGAAAAATAACAAAGAAGTCACTTTTATATGCAAAATAATAGAGGTTCAATTAAAACTGGGATATACTATTAGTGTCAGTATCAAAAAGCAAAGTGTTATGCAAATTATCAGATTTAAGTAACTTAATTAACTTAGCGTCTTCAACTTATGTTGTTATGGTATTCTCAAAATTTTCTCTGTTGATATGTGTCCTGTTTTAGAGAGCTTTAACTTTAAGCATTTAGATGAAAAAAATCATCTTATTATCTCTTGTAATTTCAAAATGGTGCAAAATGTATCGTTGGATGTAAAATTTATCATTTTTCCTGTGTTTACTTCAAAATAATTGATATAAAATAACAGATTGTTCTAAATTAGAAGAGTAACCATTCTACTGTAACAGATATGGGTCACCGTATCTGATTGTCTGTACTTAATAGTGTTTTATTTTAAAACATTTCCATGGAAAGTAAGTGAGTCTTAAAACTTGTTTATTGATATCAGTTGAGCATACAGTAATGTTGGATCAGGTGCAATAATAGTAGTATGCACCCTCCTAGAAAAATCCTAGATCCACCAGTATGTTAAAGAATTACATTAATTGTCAATTGCTAAGATATACTTTTATTTCTGGAAATCAGAAACCAGCTGAAAACATTTTTTCGATTTTTTTTTCCTTTACTCTGATAACAACGACAATAAGAAAATTATACTTCTTTATTAATTTTGGTAGCGTAACGCATTTTCAGACTTTTATGGAAATCATTGGATCTTAAAATAAATGACAACATTCTAATTCATAATTTTAATACATGAATACTTGAACGAAGATGTTGTAACGGGGCAAAATTTGGGCTCCAAGTTTTATATACCAAGTTTTAAAATATTTTATTGTGATAAAACAGATCTAATTAAAAATATAGAAGTAAAGGGAATTATGCGACTTCCAAATAAGGTATTATGTAACAAGTTGTATTTTTAGCTGGTGAAGTCATGATTAGTCACCAGTTAGGTATTTGTGTACGACAAAATGGTTCGATGTCTGAGTGCAGCCTGCAAAATGGTGTCATGCTGGACAACAGAAAAATAAGTGACCATGATGGGACGGGTGGAGAAAACCAACAAAAACTGGTTTCAAAGGCGTAGTTAAATGGAATTGTAGCGTAGGAACACCAGCGAAGTGGCGCAGTCTCCATCCCACCGCCGAACAGTAAAGATGTAGTCTACAGTGCGAGTTGTAATGGTACATATCACACACCCAACACCAACGTATCACAAATGAATTAAAAGCCACTATAAATAAATTTATCTACAAAGTTGAACCTACAATCATGAATAGAGGAAGTATTATAAGCCAAAATAGGGGAATAAAATAAACTATGATTTACAAGTAAATGTACAATTGAAGAAAAGAAGACAAGACTAACGACAAGACAACATACCTAATTACCCAATAGATCAAACAGTGAGAAAGAAACCAATGACAACAACACCAAGAAGAAACTTACTAAGAATGAGGAAGGAATCAGTGCAAATAAGGAAAAAACATAATCAGGTCAAACGCCAAAGGGAGATAATATAATTTAGAAGAAATTAACAAGTGAAAATAAAAGTATTATTATTGGAAAAGAAAGTAAAAGCGAGACAAACAACATTATTTAAATCCCTAAGCTGTGACTTGACACTGACAAACTTATTAATCAAATACCTTCCATAACAGTACAATACAAACAGAACGCAATAAAATTAATTATTGAAAACATAATTTAATGAGGAGAATGAGTACCAGTATGGTAACTGCATAACTAAATGATGTATAAACATTACAAAGGGACTATGTCCAAAATACTAATAAAAAGTTGTAAAGGGGAATTAAAATTATCAATGACCATTAATTATCAATAATAAAGATTGTGAGAATAACCAAATTGAAATCTAGTGATAAACAATAATATACCTGTGTTAGATAAGTGTAAATAAATCATGCATTATGTAGAAAATTGAAACTGACATTCAACCATTGTTGAGAGACCAAATTAGAACATAACCTAATCTGGCCAACTAGTTTTCAATAAAACCATAGAAAACTAAGACTAAAGTAATGTTAAACCAAAATGTGTTGTAGTATAACATAACTAGATACTATAAGGAACATTTAATGTACAAAAGATAATATGTTAAGGAAACAAATTGCTGAATAAATGTAATTTAATATAACCATATGCATCACATAGAATAGTTGCCTGAAACAGCAAAAACATCACCTAAACTTGTAGTAAAAGAATGGGAACTCAACCTATAACACTGAGTAATGCAGAATAACGTTTAGATGAAACAATTCAAGGATTATGTCCACATAATTAATAATAATAACAACACAAATAATGAGTAAACACTAGTAACCACTAGATGCAAGAAGCCTGAGTAAATTCAAACCAAGGTAATTGTCAATATAAAGGCAGGATTAACCACTGCCCAGTACTAACAGTGTTATCAGAACACTGATAAGAGATAAAGGTACAATAATGAAATAAATGTGAAAGAATTACACCTAACGAAAAATGTAACATTCAAGAGTACTAGAAACTCACCAAAAAGACTATAATTAAGAAATAAAAAACCAGTAATGAATAAGACTGACACTATCAGAAGTGGTAATGACCAGTGCATTATGTATAGGCCATAACAAAATTGTATTATCAACCACTAATATTATGATACAATTAATAAACAATTTATGTGATAATAGGCCTAGATTTTGACCCTAGGAAAATGAATAATTCATAACTATAAGTAAATAACCATATGTGAAAAGTTCATAATACAGTACTAATAAGTTAGCACCATGAACACAGTGAATAAAAACAATGTATGTAATGTATTATGTAACATAAGAAATATTATTAATTTGTACAAAGTGTGTTCTTATCAACCCCATATCCGAACTATATGATAAGGGTATGCAAATTACTCGTAATCAAAAGATATAAACAATAGGAGTTATAAAAATGTTGTCAGAGTAATTATAAACAAACTATTTGATTTATAAGAAAAACTAATAAATTGCAAGCCCATGCGCGTGGCTTTGTGACCAGAAAATTATAATCTCCACCCCAGCCTACTGACGCTTGTTTGCGCGTCTATTTTGACGAACTTCACCGAGAGTACACGAAATAAAGACAATTAGCCAATCAGAGCTCATTAAAAAGTACGAAGTGCCGAATCCCGACACACATAACAACAAAAGTTCATCACCAGCAATCGAGGCAGACTCCACGTGGGCAGAGTGACCATCAAAACATTGAATTGATAGGCGACAGCTGATAACACACTCTAACCTCGAAACTCCAAGTTGAGGTTAGGTCACACCAAAAGGTTAAAAGTTTATTTTAACAGTTTTCTTTAATGGAGTTCATGCGTATAGGCAGTGTGTGAAGAGAATTAATAAATATTAATTCAAATGTTAAATAATTTTTGAAAATTAAAAAAGTTTTGTGATAGTGATACTTCGAGTCAACGGTACACGCAAGTATCAGTGCAAATGGTCATTATATTGTGTATAAAAAATAATTAATCAAATAAAGAACGCTACTAGCGAATTTGATTTATCTAAATTAAATCAAAAATAACCCTATTTCTATAAGGAAAGGGGCTTTGATAATTACATAAACAATAAGCAGCGAAAGCTTTGGCTAATAACAATTTTGACTTTCTAGCTTAAAATTAATTGTAATATCTTATAAAGAGACATTGAATAATCAATGAAGGGACCAATGAACCCTAACATTTAATAATTTTAGACTATTATTGTGTTTAATTGTAGAACCTTAACTCAGTGTAACATACGAGTTAACCCTAGTAGTAAATTAATGTGAATTACCTGTTTTTTGTGTATATCCACTTTTAGGAGATAATTCATGGAAATCTCACTGAATATAATTAATAACAATGTTATATAAAATAAGTAATGCATTCAAAGAAGCATTAATCAATTAATATCAAACAAGTAAGGTTACAATGAACCCTAGTTAACCTCAATTTCAAGTAATGAACAATCGTTCATATTTTGTGTTATGTTAAAGAAACAAATAATATTTTTTATTCTCCGCCTACTCATTATTACAGTAGTGCATTTCTTTTGTTAAAGTGTATCTTGCAGACTCAAAGAACCTGCTAATTTTATAAAGAAAAATAACGAAATTGTTGACATCCAGACATAGTCGATTATTAGGCTCAGTCTGACCACCCTGAGATTTTAATTATTTTAAGAGTCCATACTCGAAACTAATTGTTTTTAAAAGAAAATGAGTAAAATAATTATATAACAACAATTATTTAAATTGAGTTCAATAAATAAGTATTATTTCACGAATAGACAAAAGTGTTGACTATTATTGTAAAAGAATAGACTTACAGCTTAGGTGAGCGACAGCGACAGTTGGTACCAGAGACAGCAGCGAGAATTTGAATCTAATGATTCTCGCCAGCAATATTCTCGCACATTATTAACATTCAACAATCACTAGTAAGTATTGTATAAACATTATGCTTATGTCAATTTCAGTACAGGAACACACCGTTCGAATCACCTCATCGAATAGCAGAAGAGTCAACGTAAACTATTCGTCTTCAAACTCAAAACATTGAACTAAATTATCAAAAGTCTAAATACATTTGTTAACCAACTTCAAGAGCAATTCACTGGATTTATTTATATTGGATTCAATTAAACAATTGAATTCGATTAAATAAATCAATAAACCTTAAACTAAAATATAAACTTTCCATTAAAATTTATAAACAATAGGACTACGGTATAATTACAAAATGGCGAACTACGTTTGAGGCAATTGATTAGGTTCAACCTCAACCTCATTTACACATAACAAGAACACGTAGAGATCATCACATTACAACAATAAGCTCCATCGCGGGGCTTGAACGGACACGTATACCCGTCACATTATAGCGTGAACAGTTAAGGTAGGCCTAGGCAGTTACAGTAGGCCTACAAAGTTTTTGTAATAAAGTGTTAAAATTGGAAATAAACACGTAAAACCGGTGTCAACTAATGCAAAAAAAATGACATAAATTTGGACTTTCAGAACATTTTTCTGTGGTTTTTAAAGTGAATTACGACTGGTGGTGCAACAATCAGGAGGCTACAATAAAAAAGAGATAAGTAACCGTAAAGGACAAAAACCATTGACCAAAACTCTTCAAAATTTGATTTTAATTTAAAATTTACTTTTAAATAAAACTTACCAAACTAAAAATGAGATCTCATTAGGGTGTGTGAGAGAGTGAAAGAAAAAGGAGGGGGAAATTTAAACCATAAAGTACTGATTTGCGTTTGAAAACTGTCTTTTGTCTTATAACATTACAAAGAAAACTGATAATCTTTTTTTATTAAAATAAAACGAGATTGTGTCATAATAATGTGTTAGTTTAATTGTTACGCCACTATACCCATAACCACCCTATCTCTGTGTCAATAAGTTCGCTTAGACGGCACTGGAGTTTTTTCTGTGAGGAGTTTTTATTCAATTAATTTACTAAATTGTTTCTTTGGGGAGTGTGAATGGTTTCCACATTTCCTCCATAAAAATGTGGTGGTGACCTGGGGACTTTGGGAATCTTCTGGCGGTTAAAAGGTAAGTCGAAAAGAAAATAGTAATAATTGGGGCTTAATCTCTTCGTTATATTTATTTTTTTCAACAGTTACAGTGTGTTGATTTGCACATACACTGCACAGTATGTAAATGAACTGTGTACAGATAAGAGAAATCTACAATTGTAATTTTATATAAGAACAAAAACATTAAATAAAAAATACTATCTAAAATTATCAGTAATGCTTTTCTACTGTTCTGTCCAAATTAATATTTTATATTTATACATATGGCATATTTATTTATAGACATTTGTTATTACTAGTTGATTAAAATCTATCACATTACATTACTGAGTGACTACAATAAAAACTGTTCATTGTTTTGATAGACTGACAAAACAACAAAGTCAAATTGACAAATTAAAATTGCCCGTTAGACTATTTGATGTATGTTATATAAAATGTGAGGAGTGTATTGAGGGATTTTAAGGAGGGGCAGATAGTTATGGTTCCCATGACTACGTTCACATCTGTCCCCAAGGTTGTTAAGAGTGGCCCTGACAACAACTGTTCACCAAGAAGACAACAGTAAAGTAAAGAATAAACTACGGGCGTCAAAATATTAAATGAAATATACACATTTTTATTAAAAATTACAGAGGTTTTATAACTGTGTACATTAACCTTTAAGCAGTTTGTGGTTAGTGCCCATAAAATGACAATGATAGAAACTTAATGATAGTTTTCTTTTACACAATTTTAAAGGTTACTTTGTAACATGTATTTATATGACTCTTATTTGTGAAAACTGGAAAAGAATGGAAGTGCGAGTGTGGTGTGGGCCAAAAAGTAACATTCTCAAAAAAAATCCTAAAGAGATACAAAACCCAGGGTTACCAGCTATGTTTATCTAGACAGGGCACAGCACGCATGATGCCTTCTCTATAGTTTATCCAATTTATCGAAATTTATCAGATTCATAATAAAACTCTTCTGAACAAAAACAGATTGCAGTGATAATAAAAAGTATGGATTAATGCAACTATTTAATAAAATTTGTATAAATACATGTTAACATATGAATACATATTAATATGTAACATGTTAATATGTTTACATATTGAATAAGTAAACCCAAAACTGTGGTTTTATCTAAATGTACAAGCCTCCTAGCAAGTTACATAACTCCAGAAAAGTGATCCTGCCATTTCCTTTTCTGTTGATTTGCGCTACCAAGACTGATGACTTGAAGTATGAAGAATGCTGCTCTCTCTGGTTCATTGTTGATCGTTTCAAGTACTCTGGCAATTGTACAACTAATGCAGTATAAAATCTGGTAACTGTGTGAACCTGGAACACCGGTTACACTCCAAACAGTGACTGGCTTCTATCAAGTGAGTCACATTTTGGGGCCACAAGCAGGTCACCTTATTATGTAAAATTAGAAAAAGCCTATAAAAGAGAAATCTGAGGCTAATAAATTGTAACTTTATATTGTGTCTGACCGCATTAATTTTCATAGAACGTTTGTTTTAGACAAGCGGACTGTTGTAAACTTTGTCAGTGACTGGCTAGAGCCATAGCTACAAAGTTTGTGTTATACTGAGTAACTGCTACTGTATACTACCTTTGACTAATACTCAAAGTTTCACATAATTATACACTTGTTCACTGTTACTTTCATGTTGCCAGCAAATTCAGCACATCCAACAATGATCCATTAAATATTATAGCACGAGCAATCAAAATATTAAAAAAAAAACTTACATTAACCTAACAGTAGCTGGATTTCTGTCATAATGGTAGCTGTCGGAGATTAAACTAGCTAAAGAACTTATTCATAATAATAATTCAGAGCTTTTACATATTCATGATGTAATGTTTATTTACTAAATGTTTACAGATAGCATAGAAAACTTGGATATAGGATATAATGAACTAGGTAGACAAGGCTGTGAAGGGCTACTGAGCAAGTTAGAACCAAGCCGTTTAATTGAACTGAAGATGGCTGCTACTGGCAAAAAAAATGTCAGAGAAGTGGCTTTATTTCTTGAACAGCGTGATCCTTACAATTTGATTTCTCTTGATCTGTCTTACTGCCATGCAGATGATGATGATATTGCTCAGTTGATAAGGTAATTTAATAAACAGTTTATTCAGTTTTTGTTTTCTGGCCCTCATTGAACGTCTGAAATAAATTATGTTATTCCACATTATCCAAATAATCAGGACAGTTCTATAATACCGATAGTATAAAGAGCTTGATAGTACAAAGAATACCGATAGATAGAACTTGGAAAATAGTATATGTAATGTTTTATTAATATTATGTTATTTATATTACAAAGGTGTGTGTGTGTGTGTGTGTGTGTGTATGTGTGTGTGTGTGTAGTAGTAGGATAATAAATAATTATTGCTGTTTCAATTCTGACTTCACATGAGAAAAAATTGGTCCTCAAGACCAACTATAGTACAAGGTAGAAGATCCAATTTGCGTTGGCTGATTAGAGGGCTTATAGTACTTAATTTTATTATAGAGAAGGCAGTAGATTTACCAATAATTGACTGTTCACATACACATAACAGAAATAACAACTAGTTTGAAATATTTTACTTTCACAGATATATTTTTTTAAGTGTCAAGTATCAATTGTTTTTGTGTTGTGTATACATGAGTTTTCAGACAATATCAAAATTGAATTTACTGACAAAATTACAACAGGGAAAGCTCTGTCAATTTGTCCTCATCGAAGTAGGTTGATTCCAAAGACAGTGTTTTTTACACCGAATATGGAATTGTTGAAACATGCTTTGAAGTCATCTACTACTATTGCAAACAATGCCCTTGTCACATTCTGTTTGATCTTTTAAGTTCCTTGAAAACTGAATCCTTGAATTGAAAACTTGATTTTTAATTTTTGTAAAGCGGGAAGTGTACAGAGGCTGTAAATGGTGAATACTTGAGTGTTGGAAAGTTGTATTTAGTAAGAAACTGCTAGACATTATGTGGTAAATGAGTTGGTGGAGTATTCTCCTGTTGAAGTTGGCACTCTTCAGCCTGATGCCCCATTGGCCTTTTTCAATTAATCACATCTATTAAACATTGTAAAATAATTATCTAGTACTTGTTAGTGTTTTTTCCCCAGCTATTCATAATGCACAATTCCTTTGTGATCGAAAAAAAATGAGCACCACTTTTACTTTGTTAAAACTCTTTTTTGCTTTTTCTGATAAGCACAGAATCTTACAACACCATTTGCAGATTGGGGGTTAGTTTCAGGATCACATCTATAAATCCCCGATTCATCATCACCAATTACAATAGTTTTTGTATAATTTTCAACACATTCAATGAAGTTACAAGCGAGGAAATTTTTGTCATGTCTCTTTGTCAGTAAGACTTGACTGGTCTGTACCAAAACAAATGTTTGTCTCTAGCTAACTCACAGATAGTGATTTGGTGATTTTCCAGTAGAGCCTCATATATAAGTTCAACGTTGTTTTCATTGTTATCAATGAAATGGGCCGTATGTCAATTGTTAGTATGCCGGTCATGGGCCTCCCATACTATTCATCGCTTTCAAAATGTTCACAACCATCTTTAAAATGTTGAAATGAACAACTCATTCAATCCTCCCCATATTCTTGTTACAGCCAGTGGTGCACCCAGGATTTTTTTCGGGGGGGGTTTGAAAATTTAGAAATAAGGTGCACAATTTTGGGTTTCCTCATTCTTTTCCTTACAAGGAGGGCTTTTTCCTGGAGAAACGACAATACGCAACTTATAAGGAGCCAATGTTGCAAGAATAGGTAAAAATTAACTTTACTTCATAGAATTTCACTCATGTACGTTCCACCTATAATGCTGCAAAGGCATACTGCACGTGTAAGAATCATACACACAATGTTTGTGAGAATTATGAGTTAAAATCATGTTAAGCACAGGGTTACTAATTTGCATATGATTATTGAATAATCTAATTTACTTAATCAGTAGACGCCAACTTTATTGAAGTAATAATACAATAATATAGTTAAAATAATCAGACATAAAGCAGTTATGCACTTTGTAGTGGGGATAAGGCGGGAAGAATGTTATACACGTTGTAGCATGACAGATAATCCACTTAAATCAATTACCAGATGATCATTAGTAAAAATCAAGTATATGCAATATCCAGAAAGATCCAAATGAAAACCAAATAAAAAGCACAATAAATTACCATTATAACAAGAAAAAGTAAAGAAAAAAATCTGCAACTAATATGAATGTACAACAAAATAAAACCACAGAAAACTAAAATTAAAATAACAATAATGCCCAGGTAGGATAGGAGTAGGTAAGGAAGCTACCCAGACCAAGTAAACAGCCCAGTATAAACAAAAGTAAATAATAACGAAATGGTACTGAAGAAACCAAGAATGAAGAAGGAAAATATCCAAAACAAACAAAGATACCTAATGAACAGGGACAAGTGAAGATCACATAGAACAGAGGAAGTAGAACACGACCAATACCCAAAAGAAACCCAATAGGGAGAAAACAAAAACCCCTAAAGAAAGTAAATGTCACTATAGAAACACCCCAACAAACCATAAACTCATGTAAAACTAATAAAAACAAAAAGTGTTTAAAGTGCTAAGTAGAAGTGCACCCAAGAAAGTTATTGTATAATTTAAATAGACAAATCTTAACAGTTCCCCCATGGGTAAACAATTTGATATTATAAAACTATGAAAAGACTAGTGATAGTATCAAGAAATAACCAGGGACAAGTGCAAGTTATTAGATCATCATAAATAAACTTTGAGAAGGTACATGAATTACTGTACATTTAAATAACTTTAAATGTTTTTTAAAATAGTATCATGAATGATATTTAATCAAATAATATGGTGAAGGAGCAATGAATACTCTTTCTAATAAAATGCCACTGTTTATATGAGAACATTCAATGAAATAAATAGTATAAATAGATAGCTTGGAGTTAGTACATAAAGTGACGGGGAATACATCCCTAAAATTAAGAAAAACAGATAAGACTGTAACCAAATAGTTTTAAGGGAGTGGTAAAAATTTAATGGAACAAAATGTTAGGTTCCAATTTCCATATATGAACTCTATAAATAAGATTTAGAAATAGAGATTAATCCTTGTATTTATAAAATGTTATTTTGTTTAGTAGTTTGAATTAGGAATGCCATATCTGAATGTGTATATCATTCCTATATAGTAAAATGTTTTTTAGAAGTTACTGTAAGTAATCAGTACAAAAAAAGGTATGATTCTAAATACCAGATTTAATATTAAATAATTGTTATGTTTTAATTGTTTAAAATCAATACTAAAGGTTATAGTAGTAAAAGAAGAAATTATTAATGGATATTATATTAGAATAGGTCAGAAAAGGGTATGAACTAACTGTATTACTAAAAACTTTGTAAGTAACAACAGATAAAATCTAGGCCAGATAGTAAATTTAGACTACATTATAATTGACAAATCTAGTCCTATAAACCAACTAAACTGATGAAATTTATGTAAGATAAACCCACCATATAGTAATACAATGTAACTTATACTTTATAAAGATATTGTCAGAAGATAAGTAAAATTATAAATAAAAATGAAATGTATTAACTAAAATTTCAGAGGAGGAGTCATAGATAAATGAATTATATTTAAAAACAATAACTAATGAACAAAATTGCAAGAAATTAAGGAAAGATAAACAATTATATCAATCTTAGATTCAGTATAATAATAATTATATCAGAGAAAATGGCTATTATCTGGACAAGGACAGGAAACCCAAATTTAAGCCTACTTTTCCAACATGAAAGAAATATAACTTTTTTAAATAAAAACTTTGTAAAACTATATTAATTAGTATAAAAATAAGCAAAATAGATTAAAGAAACCGAATATGTATTTAGTATTTCATACAGTTAAATAATAACGAAAATATTTTCCGTGTATAATGTATTCAAATAAAATGTATCGGAAGCTAAGATAATTTGAAACAATGTATGATCTATATTAAATTGGCTAAGAATTTCAGGAGACGAAGGAAATGAGAACAGTTAATTATTATCCGTTGAAGCGAACACTTAAACGAGGTTTTGCCCCGTATAACCTATATTAATGGCGTGCGATACTTAAATCGAGTTCAGTGCAAATTTTGTAATTTTTTTAATTTGGAAGTTTAACTTGAGAAGCAGTGAAAACAAACAATAAACAGTGAACTACAGATAAACAGAACCACATACGCCTAAATAATTGAACTAACACCACTACAAATAAATTTTACTGATGAAACAAAAAGGGTTATATACGACACATTTAGCCAAAGTGAAACAGACATAATAACACACATTTACACCAAGTGAACTAATAAACACTACACCAGGAACACTCATTTAACTCCAGAACTCATATCCACAATTGCTGAGATGAAGAAACAGTGAAAAGACATCTTTATTGTAAGAAATATTCGTCGAGGTGATTGACATTCAACTACGCATACTTCTGTCGGCCATTTTGATTTTCCCAGCATTCTATTCGAGGTGGAACAAATGAACGTCTAGTCTGCATTGGTTCGAATATTATACTATATAAACTTTCTATATTAATTAATAACACTGTAATTGTTAATTTTAAGACATTTTAATTGTAAGTGTTATACTTTCTTGGCCCTACCCTTCTCTGGCTATTCTAACATAACCGTTAAAAGAACAATATTTTATATACACTATTATGTAAAGTTTTTGTCGACCGGCCCTGAGTAACGAGTCGATACTGTTGTCAACAATCGATTACTATCGATATTTTTAATAAATTGTTAATAAACACTCTAATTCTGCAAATTGGTTGAATTTTACTTTAAATATAATTAAAGAATAAGTTAATTCAAGAACACGGACTAACCGAAAGGCGGTATTTACGAAAATAAGGAGCATACTGAAGAAGAAGAAGAGCCGTCTATCGACCAGTACCGAAGTTAACCATATTAACTTAGAAGTTATTCATAGAAAGTGACACCACAAACCTATCAACCATAATATAATTAAAATTTTTACACCAGACAATAACAAAAATTATTTCCTAAATACAGATAACAAAAAACCCGAAACAAATATTTTTTCAGAAAAAACAAAAATTTTTTTTTACATCAAATTTTAACAAATTATAACATTATTATTTTGTAACTACGAGGCAACGTTACAAAATTGGCGTGCAACTAAAGGGCTTTAATTAGGGATTGAAGGACTAATATAACTCGCCCAATTTCTAATTCAAGCTTGGCAGCGGTTATCCAACCAGAGAAAAAGGAAAAATGCAACGTCGTGCCACATCCAAGAAAAGGGCAGCAGAGGCCGAAAAAGAAATTAATATGGAGGATAAGGAGGCAACACCGATGGAGGATGTAGAAACGTTATTACCCCCAAGGGAACCAAAACCATCAGCACAATCAAAGGAACAACCGGAAATGCCCACACAGACGGAGGAAATCAATGTCCGGGAGGAACGGGTAGAACAACCCGAGAAACCATCACGAACGGAGAATGGGAACATACAAGAGATGTTCAGGATGATGATGGAAGAAAATAGCAAGAAGATGGAGGAAAACTTGCATAAGAAAATGGATTCCACCAAGGAAGACTTGCATAAGAAAATGGATTCCACCACAGAAGAAAATAGTAAAGAAAGGAAGCAAGACCAACAGTCCTTGAAGGAAAATTTGAATGAAATAAATAAGAACATAGAATCCACGAAAGAAGGATTAAGGAAGAACATAGAGGCAACAAAAGAAGAATTGAAGAAGGACAACCAAGCAACAAAAGAAGAATTGAGTAATAAAATTGAAAACACCAATCAAAAAATTGATGAAACTAGGGAGAAGATAGAAAATGACAACCAACGATTGAAGGAAGAGTTGAGGGAGAATAGCAAGAAGATGGAAGAGAAAATGGAGGAGAATAACAAGAAAATGGAAGATAAGATGGGGGAGAGGTTGGAAGAATTAAGAGAGGATAACCAACTATTAAGGGAAGTTAACCAGGAGAATCTAGACAAATTAGACGAACGAATGGAACTATTAAGAAAAGAAATGAACAAAGAACTCAAGGATAATAAGAAATCTATGAATAAAAAGTTGGAAGAAGAAACAATAATTATAAATCAACAGATCAGAGAAGTTGATGAAAGATGTCGGCTAACTGAAGGGGAAGTACAAGAATTCAAGGAAGTGGTAAGAAGGCAGAAGAGAACCGAAGGGAAAGTCAGGAAGAACTAAGTAAAGTACGTACCCAAATTACTGAAAGGTGCGACGGAATGGTGGTAGTAATGACGAACATCACTGGTCAAGTGCGGCAGAGCCAGGAGGAAATGGAAGCAATTCGGAACCGACCAACCAACTTCACAAATATCCCCATCAACGAAAATAGGGAATGGCTGAACTTCCGCCAATATAAAAGGAAGCCAATGGAGTTCTTGGCCCGGATCGAGGAATACATGGCCAAACATAGATGCAATAGGTGGTTAAATAATCGAGAGCTGTTGGACGAATCATTCCGTGAAATGACGGACAACTGGTGGATGGCAAACCGGAGTGAGATAGAGGATTACCAACAATTTAAGAATTTGTTCAAGGCCAAGTATTGGTCGGAGACCACCCAAAATCTAATAAGGGACAACATCGGCCATGGCCGATACAAGACACAATTTGGTAATACGATGACCGCGTACTTCCTTGGGAAGGTATGCCTGGCGAAACACCTGGAACCGGCCATACCGGAAGAATGCCTGGTAAATAAGCTCTCCTACCATTATGATGAAGAGGTCATACGAGCAAGAAGGGGTAGCCAAATAAAGACAATCCAGGCGATGACGGAACTCTTAGAAAACTATGAGAATGAGGAATACTATAGGCAAAGCAGAAGAAGGAATGAGCGGCCAGAATTCCGAAATAATCCGTACCCGAACAACAATAATTATCAGAACAGCAGTGGGTACCAAAGGAACCGATATAATCCCAATTATAATAATCAGAACAATACCAGCGGTAGTAATAATAATAACGGTAATGTGAATCAAAATATTAACAGAAATAATAACGGGTACCCCGGTAATCGAGCCAATTATTACCCAAATCCAAATATAAATAGCCAGAGAAACCCAAACCATACTAATAATACCGAACGGTATTATAATAACAATAGGGGTTACCCAAATAACAATACTAATAACAACAACAGGTTCTCCCAACCCCGGGTAAATTTTATACGCGCCGAAGGAAACAATCAACGCAGATACAACCATCAACGGCGGAACAGTTTCCATGAATACGAAGACCAACGCAGAAGCCGAGAACGTGATAATTCAAGGTATAATCCGCCTAGGCGAAGTACCAGTCTAGATGACCCAGAGCGGCAACCAAATAGAGAACAAATATACGAACAGCGAACGGAACGGCTGGAACCCACTCAAGGTTTCCCGACTGACGCCTCCGTTGGTCCAAATATTAATAACCAGGATAATGAGAATTTAAACGGGAGGAGGCAGTAATAAATAATCAGGACCTTTTGCTGCTCCTATCGCCTGGGTATAAAAGAGAATTGCCAAGAGCAAATAATAATAACAATATTACAATTATTAGTTGTAATTACTTAAAAAACATACGAAACGAACTACTGGAGGAGGACGACACTCTCCTCCATAGTATAAATAAGGAAATAATTTATGTTAATGCCGAAATAGAAGGAACCTTCGCACAGCTAATGATTGATACAGGTGCGAATGTATCTATTATCAACTCAATAGAATTGGAGAGAATCCAAGAGAAATGTGGTCAATTATTGCCGACTTTACCTATCAATAATATCGTATTAATCGGTGCCACTGGTCGCCAAAACAAAACTATAAGAAAGCAAGTATCGTTAAACGTGTTTAGTAAGGGTATAGGAATAAACATGATCTTCCTAATTGCGGCAGGATTACCTTTCAATATATTAGTGGGATGCGATGTGCTGAGAAAAAACTCTGCTATCATTGATTTACGATCAGAGAAAGTATCGCTGTTTACCGGAGATCTGACCTGGACGGCCGATTTAGTTGGTAGCGAGATAGCACTTCCGAGCAGTATCCACCAGCAAATTCGTAACATTAACTATATGAAAAATAACACAATAATTAACCCCATAATATACGACAACACGGACGAAGATTTATGGTCCCAAAAAATACAAGAGATAAGGGATTTCCGGAGCGGAATTACTAGGGAGAAATTGCCCATTAATCAAGCGAATCAATTGATCAGAATTTATGAAAAGTACTGCTCAGTATTTTCGGACAAGCCAGGCAAGGTAAAAAATTACCAATGTACCCTTAAGTTCAGAGATACAGTGGAGTTTAATAGAAAATCCTACCCTATTGCGCATTCACGAAAGGAGGCTGTAAGAGCGGAAATAAACCGGATGATTAATAGCGATATAATAGAAAATAGCCAATCCCCATACACCAGCCCTATTGTGGCTATTCCCAAGAAAAACGGCCAAGTCCGGCTTTGCTTGGATGCACGGGAAATAAACAAAAAGATAATAAATGATAGAACATCGCCCGGTGAGATTGAAGAAATCCTGAAACGATTCCACGGTACCAAGTACTTCAGTACCTGGGACACGGTGTGCGGTTACTGGCAGGTGGAGTTACACCCACGGAGTTGCCAGTATCTGGCTTTCATATTCGAGGGGCGCAATTACCAATTCAAAAGATTGCCCTTCGGACTTGTAAACTCAGTTGCCATCTTTGTGACCTGCATGGACCAGATATTGGGACAGGAAGCACTTCAGTTTACCACCGTGTATTTAGACGATCTACTAATAACATCAGAAACATGGGAGGAACACTGCTACCGTGTGGAACACGTGCTTGAGAAGTTATCTGTCAGTAACGTCACGCTGAAGTTAGAAAAGTCTAAGTTCATTGCCAGGGAAGTGCAATTCTTGGGTTTCAACTTGGACGATCAAGGAATCTCACCGTCGGCAGAAAAGGTGGCAAGACTATCTAGAAGCCACGGAGGAATTCCTCAACTTGGCATACCATCCAGCTATAGGAATAACCCCATACTCCGCCATGTACGAAAAACCACCCCCACGAGAGATCGCAGAAATCCTAGAGTTCCCCATAAACAATATTTACAAATTTGACAAAGTAAAATTCTACAACAAGGTGGCAGAAGACCAGGAAAAACTGCAAAATAAGTATCGAAAGGCTAGTGGTAAATTAATAACTTATGAACAGGGAGAAAAAATCTTATTAAAAAATCGTGAACTACCCAGCACACTGGAAGGAATAACGAAGAAGTTATTGCTAGTATACGCAGGACCATATGTAATCTCCAATATAAAAAATAATAATACTTATGAAGTAAAGGAAATGGATTCAGAAAGGATCAAAGGTGTATATAACCAGGCGTCCATGAAAAAATATTATGAGTAATTGGATGTATATAAAAGAATTTATTCGTAAAACAAATAAATTCAAAAACGATGTAAGCACAACTTACTACCTAATATTTATGAAACGATTTTTGGAATAAAAAATAAAAAGAAGAGAATTAGAACAAATAAATTTAAAAACAATGTAAGCACAACTTACTACCTATGATTTATGAAATTAATTAAGAGAGAAAAGGAAAAGGAATTTAGAATAAAATCAACGAAATTCAAATACATTGTAAAATCAATTTACAAACAACAAGTTATGAAAAAACTTTCTGGAAGTAAAAAGAAAATGAATTGAATAAGACAAATTCAAAAAACCAAGTAAGTACAACTTGCTACCAAACATCTATGAAACTCAAATAATGGAATATAAAAGAAAAGAAAAAGAATTAGGAAGAATAACCACAACATTCAAAAGGAAGAGTAAGTTCACATTACAAACAATTATATATGGAACGAATTATGAAAAAATTTTGAGAATAAAGAAATGGCAGTAAAAACCACTGATACAATTAAAATGAATACACTTATTGTGAAAGGAAATTAATAAGACTTTTAAGCAAAATAAGCAGAGACAATGACCACATGGAATTAATAATTAAAGAATGCATTTGGATAAAAAGCAAGAGCGGATAAAATTTTGAAAAGGAAGATATAACTATGTATAAATAAATCCATAAGAAAAATATGATCATAAAATAAATGTCAATTATAAGACGGTCAATTAAAAGAGTAATTGCAAGAACATAAAAATAGTGGAACGATTCATAAGAATGGAGAAAAAGCAAAAATATAATACAAAATATATGCTACCAATGACCAGAAGAAGATTGTAATAACAGTCAAGGTATAACAGAGAATTAAAATAAATAAAAACTTTACACTGAATAACAAGTGATAATTATATTAAACCAGCTTCCAACCATAAGAAGAAATAAAATGCCAGCAGAGCTAACCATTGAGAAAAGTAACTGAGATAGAAATTAACTAAAATTGAAATATTAACAGATCTGAGCAAATACGAAGTGAAGTATCCAAAAATATTTAATTTTTTTTATAGTCATAAGGTGGACTATTCTTATGTAATTTTTATTAATAACTGTCTGTAGATAAGTCCAGTGGTATTATTATGTTTTGAGCAGAGATGATTTGCCTCTGTAATCAATAAATGACGTAGTATGGCCAGCAGAGTAGTGAAGCCTACAGTGCCCCTCTGAACTGCCCCAGCTCACGTGTTAGGGAATGTTAGGGAATAAATATCCCAAGGATAAAGAACCAAGTTAAGAAAAAAAAAAATGAAAAACAAAAAATAATGAACCTCAGATGACTATTACTATCAAGAAAAATCCAGTTAATAATGAAATATAGATAAGCTCAAAAATAAAGAAGAAAAAATTTAGAAATGGGAAGGAAGTAAAGAAATATAATTTATAATAAATATCATAAGCAATTATTTCAGACAAACCAAGTATGATCTGAACTAATCACTTCTGGAGGAGAGCAATCTGTAGCATACCAGATAATCCACTTAAATCAATTACCAGATGATCATTAGTAAAAATCAAGTACAGTATTCCCTCGCCAACCGCGGGGGTTAGGTTCCTACAAAACATCGCGGTTAGTGAATCCGCGGTTGGTGAAGTTAACTTTATATGGGAAAAGTAAGGTTAGGGGAATCTGAAACAAAGCCAGAAATATAAAATACTGTACGACTCTTTATTATATAGTATACACTACATTGTTCGAATGTATAAAACCAGTCCAATGATTTCAAATAGCTGACAGTTACTTAAATTATAAAAATTTTCAAAATGTTTAAAATACAGTACATACTGTATTACATTACGTATAACGAAAAAGCCGCTAAGACAAGGAAAAAATAGCGGCCAGTTTTTAGTGCTAAGTAAGTCCAGTTTTATAGCTTACTACAATTTTCAACTTAAAATTTTAAAATAAAACCAATTTTTAACACACAAACAATTTAAACGCAAAATTTTAATCAAAACAATTTTAAATCGAGGCATGGGAATCGGCACTTGTGGAAGAGTGAGGGACGTCAGTTGACTTGCCACCAGATGATTTAAAATAGCATAAAAGAGAAGTCTGCTTCATTTTATTTTGAAACTCCTTCTGAAGCTGCTTGTATGGAGATAATAAATCCTCCAAACCCCGTTTGAATTTTATACTCCGCTCCATGATGGGATCAATGTCAAGAAAAAATACAGCCATTAACCTGGCCACAGACGCAACACTCTCGCCGCGCCCTAACCTGTTCAAAACATCGAGCTTTTTCTCCAGCGGTAGTACATTCCTAGCCCTTTTGGCTAGCTTATCACCGCCAATTATGTTTTCCGAACGTTTGGAACACATTATGACAAAAGGATAGTTTATAAGAGAGTAAATTAACACTATATAATAAGAACAACGAACACTAAAAACTAAAGAACACGCAATACGTCACGGCAGAAGAGCAATGCGCAACTGACTGACTTCAATCCGATTTGAAGGGATATGTGTGCACGAAGCGCTGCCTAGCGGATGCTACTACAAACCGCGTATAAGCGAATTCCAGCCCCGCGGTTGGAAACTACTGCGCATTTATAAAACCGCGTATAAATGAGTTCCGCGGTTGGAGAACCCGCGATTGACGAGGGATTACTGTATATGGAATATCCAGAAAGATCCAAATGAAAACCAAATAAAAAGCACAATAAATTACCATTATAACAAGAAAAAGTAAACATAAAGAAAAAAATCTGCAACTAATATGAATGTACAACAAAATAAAACCACAGAAAACTAAAATTAAAATAACAATAATACCCAGGTAGGATAGGAGTAGGTAAGGAAGCTACCCAGACCAAGTAAACAGCCCCAGTATAAACAAAAGTAAATAATAACAAAATGGTACTGAAGAAACCAAGAATGAAGAAGGAAAATATCCAAAACAAACAAAGATACCTAATGAACAGGGACAAGTGAAGATCACGTAGAATAGAGGCAGTAGAACACGACCAGCACCCAAAAGAAACCCAATGGGGAGAAAACAAAAACCCCTAAAGAAAGTAAATGTTAGTGACATTTATAGTAGTGGTTATAGTAGTAAAAGAAGAAATTATTAATGGATATTATATTAGAATAGAAGGTCAGAAAAGGGTATGAACTAACTGTATTACTAAAAACTTTGTAAGTAACAACAGATAAAATCTAGGCCAGATAGTAATTTTAGACTACATTATAATTGACAAATCTAGTCCTATAAACCAACTAAACTGATAAAATTTATGTAAGATAAACCCACCATATAGAAATACAATGTAACTTATACTTTATAAAGATATTGGCAGAAGATAAGTAAAATTATAAATAAAAATGAAATGTATTAACTAAAATTTCAGAGTCAGAGGAGGAGTCATAGATAAATGAATTATATTTAAAAACAATAACTAATGAACAAAATTGCAAGAAATTAAGGAAAGATAAACAATTATATCAATCTTAGATTCAGTATAATAATAATTATATCAGAGAAAATGGCTATTATCTGGATAAAGACAGGAAACCCAAATTTAAGCTTACTTTTCCAACATGAAAGAAATATAACTTTTTTAAATAAAAACTTTGTAAAACTATATTAATTAGTATCAAAATAAGCAAAATAGATTAAAGAAACCGAATATGTATTTAGTATTTCATACAGTTAAATAATAACGAAAATATTTTCCGTGTATAATGTATTCAAATAAAATGTATCGGAAGCTAAGATAATTTGAAACAATGTATGATCTATATTAAATTGGCTAAGGATTTCAGGAGATGAAGGAAATGAGAACAGTTAATTATTATCCGTTGAAGCGAACACTTAAACGAGGTTTTGCCCCGTATAACCTATATTAATGGCGTGCGATACTTAAATCGAGTTCAGTGCAAATTTTGTAATTTTTTTAATTTGGAAGTTTAACTTGAGAAGCAGTGAAAACAAACAATAAACAGTGAACTACAGATAAACAGAACCACATACGCCTAAATAAATGAACTAACACCACTACAAATAAATTTTACTGATGAAACAAAAAGGGTTATATACGACACATTTAACCAAAGTGAAACAGACATAATAACACACATTTACACCAAGTGAACTAATAAACACTACACCAGGAACACTCATTTAACTCCAGAACTCATATCCACAATTGCTGAGACGAAGGAATAGTGAAAAGACATCTTTATTGTAAGAAATATTCGTCGAGGTGATTGACATTCAACTACGCATACTTCTGTCGACCATTTTGATTTTCCCAGCATTCTATTCGAGGTGGAACAAATGAACGTCTAGTCTGCATTGGTTCGAATATTATACTATATAAACTTTCCATATTAATTAATAACACTGTAATTGTTAATTTTAAGACATTTTAATTGTAAATGTTATACTTTCTTGGCCCTACCCTTCTCTGGCTATTCTAACATAACCGTTAAAAGAACAATATTTTATATACACTATTAATGTAAAGTTTTTGTCGACCGGCCCTGAGTAACGAGTCGATACTGTTGTCAACAATCAATTACTATCGATATTTTTAATAAATTGTTAATAAACACTCTAATTCTCCAAATTGGTTGAATTTTACTTTAAATATAATTAAGGAATAAGTTAATTCAAGAACACGGACTAACCGAAAGGCGGTATTTACGAAAATAAGGAGCATACTGAAGAAGAAGAAGAGCCGTCTATCGACCAGTACCGGAGTTAACCATATTAACTTAGAAGTTATTCATAGAAAGTGACACCACAACACTATCAACCATAATATAATTAAAAAATTTTACACCAGACAATAACAAAAATTATTTCCTAAATACAGATAACAAAAAACCCGAAACAAATATTTTTTCAGAAAAAACATTTTTTTCAAATTTTTTTTTTATTTCAAATTTTAACAAATTATAACATTATTATTTTGTAACTACGAGGCAATGTTACAACGTGAGTAGAAAAAGGCCTTTTGAAAATATTAGCCTTCTCCCTGAATGACGAGTCTACGGATTTTGATTTCTATTTCGACACTACTAAACAGTACATATGGATGTTTTGTAAGACGAAACAAGTAATAGATACAACAGAGGTACCATACAAAGATTTCACCGAGTTAGAAAATGTTTTAACATTTAGTAGGCCTACTGCAATTATTTTGTAAACAGTAATTTGGCATGTTGTGTCTATTGCAGTCTTTCTCCAGATCTTCTAGTCAAGCCTAGACATTAACAAACATTGTATATTTTGAAGTATATAATGTGAAGTTAATCTACTTTTTAAATATATCAAATACAACAAATACAATTTATTTCCACCTACCTGCACAGTTTCTTATATCTGGGTCCAGAATTCGATCGCACGTACGTCAGACGCAAACGTGTTTCATAGGTTAGTGAAATGACTTACTCTACACATTTTTATGAAGAGAATTACTTAATCTTTATTATTCATTTAATATGCTCTGTTTCAAATTATTCATTACTCATTTCTGTCTGTTTACAAAACCTATTATTTTTTAGTGTACTTTTTAACTGGAATACAGCTTCCTTGTAATAAGTAATTTTACAGTATTGACTTATATACTACAGCTTACCTGGATTACATCACACATAAACACAAAACACAAACACAAACAGCCCAGCCTGCAATTTACACTCTCACAGACACACAGAAAATTATAAAGCCCTTAATATTTTTTTTTAAAAGAAAACCCCTCCCAGCCGGCACGTGGAAATAGCTCGAGCACTACGTTTCATTTCGTGATTTCTAATTGATGTGTCCGAAATTAATTTTTTGATGTTTCTGATTGCTTGTAGTTTTTGCTGCACTATTACGTGTTCATCGTGGACCGAAACTCACTTATGACGGACAATTCTAACAATTTTTTGACAAGCCCACTGGCCTTGGTACCTGTAGGTACGTTAGCTAGGCCAAAACTGCGCAGAACGGCAAGGCATTCGCCGCTAACTGAATTACTTCGTTGTAGGTGGAAACCAATGCCTGTGGTTTCGTTGTCGTTTGGGAGTCCTATTTAATCCATGTAAAAGTTTGCCAGTGTATGATAGCATATATTAGTGTGGCACTGGCTGACGTCACGAGATGGGCGGACCTTACGTTTCATATCCGCCGTTTCACTCGATGAAGGTGAATAGAATTTGTTTCCTGACCATGTTGGTTTTTTGAAGTAGCGTCACCCCGAGCGTATACCTGTGTCGCGCGTACAGGCGCATGGTCACACTCAAACAAAGTTCTCGGAAATCTAGGGTGGTGCGAATTCCTTGACTGATTTCACAACGTAAGATTGCGTTGCAGCTTCGTTACAACACTGTTTTTACACGTGGTCTGTCACAATGGAATAAAACTTACACAATATTTTTTATAAATCCCTGAAATGAAATCAAATAAAAAATACCCACATTTTTGACACGTTACAATAATAGTTTGTGTACATATTACGATTCAGGAAAAAACGTAATATCGGTAAAAATGAGCCTCTGACGAAGCTGATGAAAACTAGTCAAGCTACAAGGTGAAAGTTTTTACCAATAAAAATTAGTGTTCCGAGTCAGTAGTTATATATTTATAATTAGTTAATCAACGGACATGTCATGGACAACAAAATCCAGGATTATAGTCAACATTACCCTGGCAACTTAATTTGTTTGAATAAGTAACATCAATAACAGGCTCGAATGTGAAATGACTGTGTGTGTTTTAAAAAAACAACAGATGTAAATTGTCCATAAAGAACAGGAGAGACAATATTAATGAAAAAATTATACCAAAACTGTTTAAGTAATATAGCATTTAATCACTTACAACCAATTACAAATATTTAGCTCAATTCTTCCATCCCACCAATGTTTCCTTCGCTGTTATTATAACTCAAATCGTCTTCATTGCTGCTGTCCCATTATTTATTAATTTTGAAACGAACTGTTACATTATACACTCTTTGGTCTGATTTCACGTAATCTTTTCAATTTTCATGGCATGGTCACATCTTGATGTGCAATCTACGAAAGAAATACACTCAAATTCCTTTTTTGCTAAGTTTCTAACCTGCCTATGGAAAATGCACGTTTTTTTAGCACGCTTCTTCACGATTGCCTAAATCGTTCTAGGATTAAGATCAGGAAGTCAGGATGATAGAGTGGAAGTCGTAAAATGCAACGTCCATGGTTTGCCAAAACAGTGGTTATTATAAGAGTTCTGTATGTATGTTGGTTTACTTTGTTTAATTAGTGAATAGAACTCAGATTAAGATAAATGGACTAAAGAAATCCCATTATTCACTAACCATTTAATCGTGTTTGTCTTTTTGTTAATGATGTTGCAGGTGGATTTATTTATGCATTTAAATTTTTAGCCACATTTGTCGATGAAAACGTGGCAAAAGCAATAGGCAACTTTTAATAGAATAACACAATAGAAAGTTAAGAGAAAATATATAAGAAAATTATGGCAATTCAGAGAAGAACGGCGTCTATCCACTTTTTTTTTTAACTTATGTTGAATTTAGTTTCGTCTATGTAAACTATAGGCCGCCGTTCTTCTCTGAATTGCCGTAATTTTATTAAAATAACTATTAAAAGTTTTCTATTACTTTTGGCACGTTTTCATCGAAATCTCATTTGACGAATAATGTGGCTCAGACTAGATGCACTACCATTATAATTAATTTATCTCTTAAAAATTGTTTAATTTACTTTGAATGTTGGTGTTTCCCCTTCTAGGAATTGATATTCTTAAATAATTAATCGAATAGTACACTTGTCAAAGTTTTTATTTCCTTTGTTGAGCACTTTTTATGGGAAGTACTAAAGATTTTATGTCAGCCGTATACGCGGATGCTTCTTTAATAATTCTAAAAACACTACTTAGAGACACACCGCATGCCTGAGCTATCCTTTCCTGCAGCTTTCTTTCTGATATTCCCTTATCTTCCGATTTAATAAACTTGTACACGTTATACATTATTTTCCGACGCTAACTATGCATGACTTTCCTTTGCACTGAAATTGACAGGCCATCCAATTGATCTAGTTCACTCTCCAAAACCAGAAAATATAGCAATAAACTAAATGCTACGCTTTTGATGAAAACTGGTGTTTTTTGAAAAGTACGAACACAATTACATATCATGTGCCGTTGGCAAAAGAACAATTTATTCACGACTGGTAAACTTATGTTGAATTTTAGTTTATCATTTAGTAATAGTAAAAAGGTTACTTTGTAAGAATATAGTAATTAACATATAAAGAAGATACTTTATTTATTATGTTCTTACTGGTTGTACATACATTGATTACAAAAATGTTTCCAGTTTTTTGGGGGGGTTCTAACCCCCAAAACCCCCCCTGGTTGCGCCACTGGCTATAAATCCCATGCTGGTTTACCCTTTCTGATACCATACAAATTATTTGATCTATTTGAATACAGTGTAAGTGTGACAACAACAACAATAATAATAAAATGTATTCAAATTGTGTTGTTTAAATTTGTGTGTGTGCATGAGTTTTGTAAATATTTTTTTTTTAATTATAGTGAATTTGCGGAGAGTTGAAAGTCTTTGTTGTTTTTTTAAATATTTTTAATGTTGTTTATAAATAAACTATAATTTGTGTACATCTGTTATATATAGTTTATACATTATATCATTTCTGCTTTTAGATACAGATAAACATACAGATACACTTCTCGAAGTTAATCTTAGGGATATCATTTTTTCAAATACAAGAACCTTGGTTAATTGAGGCCAAAACAAAATGTGTCACAAGTTTTATGACTAAAATAAATGTTATGAGAATAGACATAGATAATAGAGAACTCATCATAGTTCAGACCTGAACTGGTTGGTCCACATCTGGGGATTTTTCTAACAAACTTTCTTTGAGCCATCTCTAAATGTCATTTTAGAAGTTTCGTTTACAACTAGCTTCAATGAAACAATGGCTTGTGTTTAGTGTGTAAAAAACAGATGAATGAGAAAGGAGATGAATTATGTTTTACCAGCTGGCAAACAACTTTTTACTGTAAATAAAGTGAAAAGTTGAAGTTATAACATGCGATGGTCAATATCTATGAAATTTCTTTCATTTCAGTAATCTATTTCATCTTATTATTACACAAATTTTGAGCACGTGCAGACACACACACACATACCAGTACATATAGTTTTCATTATAATACAACTAATATTCTACTATTATTTCTGTTCTTTTTTTATAATTATTTACATTTATTTTAAAGAAACGCAAGACCGTAATAAAACACCTTCAGACTCATTCAAGATGTGCGAAAGCTATCATGAATAGTTTCATTTTTAAAAAAGCTTATTCAGCTAGCGTATTTTGATGCTCAGGCCTACCTGTATCCAATTTTTCTTAGAAGACTCTGAGTGAACTAATTTGGCCCTTGAAGTTAATGTTTTCTCTGCTGATAGGTAGCAATGCGCTTACCGTTGGATGCCTCTTGTGAGTGATATGGAACTGATTAACAGTCCGACGTATAAGGTGGGTGTCAAAGTCATCCATACTTGTATTGGGCCTAACCTGGGGTTTGGTCTTTTTTGGGCTTTTAAACTGCCCTCCTTCTAATTTTTCTCCGTCCTTTGCGATACGCGATAACATGCGAGTAGATATTCCAGTTGCCGCAGTAACCTGTTCAAAAACACTTTTAAGTGGAATTTTTATTCCTTCAGCTGCTTCTCTTCTCATAAATTGTAAAACATTAAAATTACTTCCCGTGCTTGACTATGAATAACTTCCCTGCCTTTACTAGTTGAAAGAGAAGTATCCATTTTAACAAATCCCGTTACTGGGTGATAACACAAATAATTATGATAATATTTAATTACAGAAAAAACTACCAATAGAAATTAACTAAAAAATTAAATGACTAATAAAAATGAGTGACTGTAAAATAACGATACAATTAATAATAAAAAAGTGAGATAATAATAACAAATGCAAGACTGAGATAGCGCGTAAAACAGTAACTAACAATGTACTGGTAACTAAAACAACACACACCTTCACTTGCATACCAGTTGATTCTCCGTTATCCTCCCGCCATTCACAATTTCAAAGTGGACTCGTCCATCCATAAATTGGTTTCTGTGCATATACCCTTAACTTTCAATTTTACTGTACGTAATAAGTAATAACTTGAATTTTCTTGGATATGTATAAATACTTTATTTTTCATTGTATTATTTTGCTGTTCAAGCATTTATTTTGTTTTACTTATGTATATTTTGTTGCATTGTTTTTTGTTTTAACATCTTCAGAGTAAATTGAAAGGTTTATTTACAATATAAAAATTTATTAGTTTATTCATTTCATTATTTAGTTCTAAATAAATAACTAAAATTTCACATTTTAAGTAAACTTTTCAGTTTGCTCAAAAAAAAAACAAAAGTTCATAAGTAAGTAAAACAAAAGAAAGTAAATTCTTGTACATTAAAATAGTATTTAAAAATAATGTGTGTGTGTGTGTGTGTGTGTGTGTGAGAGAGAGAGAGAGAGAGAGAGAGAGAGCACCTTGAAAATACTGAACCTCAAACAAACAAACAAAAATATAGGCCTATTTATAAATTTTTTTTTTTACTTTATATCTAAATAGTTAACTTGGCAAAAAAAATGTAAATAGTTTTAAACACGTTACATTTTAATAAATGAAAGCATCTTAATGTGGATCTGCACATTGCTTAACAAAGGCTTCCACATTGCTGGTCTCTTAGTTATGCACAATGCTGGTTTGTTCTGCATAATCACACTTCATCACTGGTAATGTTGCTCAAGGTAAGTTTGAGTTATTGTCACTTTCTTTAAATTCTCCTTGCTCTCATGTAACTTATTTAAACTTATGTGATAAGAACTATTAATAACAATATAACACTTTATTTGTTATAATAATGTTTTATTGATACTAATGTTTTGTCCATTCTAAGATGTGGCATCATCAGTGTAGAAAATGAATATGCAAAGGTTTGTGTTAATAAGAATATCAATGAAATATGTCTATTGACAAAAGAGTGTTTATTGTTTTCCTTTGATTGTCTATTAATGTACAGGAAACAAATTCTTCTGTGCCCAGAAATATCTCAAATTGTTGACAGTATTGTTTGGGAAGCCCCCACTGATGGTTCATAAACATCGTGGGTTGTTTGCTGACAGTCTTCATAATTTTTTTACAGATTTTAGCAACATTTTCAATTATGACGCCAGTTGAAGAGTGCCCAGACATTTGTTTTCTTCATTAGATGGTCTGGCATTTTTGAAACATTTAAACCACTCATATTTTTAAGCTTAACCCATAACTTCATAGTTATAACCTGTTTCCACATTTACTGAGATTCTTTAGCCACCTTTTTAAATTATGAATTTAACACAAACACTTTACTCTTTAAATTCAGTCACAAAACACTCTAACACAATCTTATAAACATGCCACATGTGGCAATAGTCTGAATAACACTAGATGATTGGAAAGTTACCATGAATAAATAACTTCTAAGGCTTACATGGCCGGTGTCAATGTTGTTAAAATCTTCAGATCCCAGGTTGATTGGCCGTGGTCCAGTGCTATACTCGCTCGTACCATTGACGGCCATCTTCAGTGCAAATTCGAGCTTTCAGCTAATGTAAGATTGTCACACGTTAGTGACCACAGTACTGTGGTAATGGGTAGCGGCTCCGTGAAAGGCACCTGTACTTACAAATTTTCCAAGTACCACGAAGCTGTAGTTCAAACGCCACCAGCCAATCAAGAAGAACGCAGCACACTGTTGGTTCACCACAACCTGTGACACAAAGTATTTAACGAGAGGCTTTCACCCCCCCCCCCACCCCCACCACGATTCACTCCCAGTGGCACGGGCATAGTAGTCTCTTCTGTCACTACCCGACCCACTGCGTACATTGTGGTGAAGGTGCTTGTCGTACCGCCAGTGTGAATACTACTTGTCAACACTTAAAAATCCACCAAGGGCCAGAAGCTCAAGGGCCACCAAGGGACTCCTGCTCCCCGGAAACCCTCTACCGCTTCGGCGACTGACCCCTGCTCCAACTGCCCCTACACCCGAGGTAGCCCCCCCTGCACATCCGGTGCCCGCTGCATCTAAGCCAACATCTGCCCCTGCTCCCAAAGAGTCTCAGCAACCCTAAGCCAAACCTGTCCCTGACAATGGTGTCATGTATTGGCTACCACCGCCCAAGTTCCAGATGCCCTCAGTGGAGGAAAGCTCCTTGGATCTGACCTTCACTGACTGTCTGGGTGTCTAGGTTGAAACCCTCATTCCCCAGATCTTGGTTGCCAAGGACATCCAATCTGTGTGAATTACCATTCTGCCCTCCATCATAAGCGTACTGCCTTCCCATGTCTAAGCCTCTTCAGCCGGTGGCATGGAATGCACATGGCGTTCTGTCTCGCTGAGCCGAATTGGCTGCCTGTACTGAGTATGACTTGGATGTCATACTCCTCTCCGAAACCTTCTTGACCCCTGCTGTCTCCTTTCAGCTTTCAGTGTACACAACGTACCGCATAGATCGACCTATACAGAACAATCCCACTTGTCCCATCGGTGGTACTGCTATTGACATCCACAGCCGCATTGCCCACCATCAACTCCCCCCTCTGGCGACTTGTCGTCTGGAGACAATGGCGGTGGCCCTCTGTGTCAGGGATCGGGAGGTTTGTCTCATCTCGGTGTACCTCACACCCAGGCCTGGTGGGCCTCCACCACCCAAGGAGTGGGACGCCCTCCTCGACCATTCACTTCCCACACTAGCTGCCGGAGACTTCAACTCCAAGCATCCCACTTGGAACAGGAAACCCAGGCCAGTTCCTGTACAACAATCTTGACAGTGTGGCCTCCATGGAGCTTCTGGTTAATGATGGCCGGGGAAAGACCGGGAGCTGCAATCAATCACTGGTAGAAACTGGTGATGTTGCTCACGCCGTGAGCAAAGTCGGGCGGAATGCGACCAGTAGCTGGCAGCACCTGGGTGTCGCCAGATACAGTCAGCCCCGGGCCGGCTTCGCCATCACTGAAGGCAACTTCCATGGCTGAGGCCGAGAAAGAAGATGAGAAGGTCCAGTTCTACCTCGGTTTCTTGACCGCGCACCTTTATGACCCAACTGGCATGAAGGCATCAGGCCTGTCACCAGGCAGCGGGACCATCCGGAAATTGATGCTGGAGTCTGTTTCCATCAGTGGAGAGGTTGGCGAGTTGCTCAAGTGGGGTAACGAAGAGGCGAGCGATCGCGTGCTCATTGACTCACCCTTACCAGGCCATGCTGGCCATTGATCGTGATCGGTTGGTTCATTGGGTAGAGACAGCAAGGACGCCTCTGCCAACAACCAGGAACCTAGGGTATGGTGCGAGCTGAACTGGACTGCTCAGGCTATCCAAGGAAAGAGCTGGTCTAATGGCCGGCTTCGTTGAATACTCCTCCCTTTACCTTCACATGGCCTCTTTACCCCGGCGATACCACAAGCTCACTTACTGCTAGTGGGGCTTGCAATGATCGTCCGGGGCAGTGCTACTTATGAGCCTGAGCAGCAGCGAGAAAGTTGCACTGCGCTAAAATAGTTCTGGCAGGTCCTCTTCTTGTGGCTATTGATGGTGCCTGGTCCTTGTTAGGGCCGCTCCTGGTCTTCAGAAGGCACATAGCAGGTGGCCTTAGAAGGGGATTAGCTGGTCTTCTTGCCGGTTACTCAGTTCTCCTGAAGCTGAGCCGAAGTCTTCTTTCTTCTGTCCTGCAGTGGCGCTGTCTTCTGCATTGGGGAGTCGAGGCCCCCTTTAACTGAGGCAGTGTACACAACAGGCAGAGCAGCAGATGGTGTAGCTGTCCTCTTCGATCCGAAGAACTGACCAGGGAGCAGCTGGCAAACAACGAAAGCACTTCCAGATGGCTGAAGCTATCAGAACAGAGCTGGTCCAAAGGATATATGTTTCCTCTTCAAGAGCTGGAAGCAGAATGTCCTGAAGTCTGGGCAGGGTGAAAACCTCTCATTAAGTACTTTGTGGCACAGGTTGTGGCGAACCAAGAGTCTACTGCCTTCTTCCTGATCACAAAGTGGCGTTTGAACTATAGCTTCGTGATACTTAGAAAATTTATAAGTATAGATGCCTTTCACGGGTCCGCTACCCCGTACCCCGTACTCTCATAGTACTGTGGTCACTAACGTGCGACATCGTATGTTAGCTGAAAGCTCAAATTTGCATTGATGATGGCCGTTAATGGCATGCCTGAAATTTCTGCTACCGAGTATAGCACTGGACCACAGCCAAACAGCCCAGGATCCGAAGAGTTTAACAACGTTACTATGAATAGTTCGGATGGAATTTAAATTTAAAGAATTTTTAGAAAGTGGCTCAAAAGTGAATGAGATATGTCTATGGGTTTCATTTATTTTGAATTCCTATGTTCTTATATTTTTCCTGTTGAATGTTATAAGCACACAGATAAAATTAGTATTAATATTAATAAAATTAACAAATACTAATTTTATTTTTATGATTTTGGTCAGGAGTTTACAACGAGCACCACAGTTGCAGAACCTTAATCTCAGTGGCAATCCTATACAGAGTACAGCAACTGTGTGTCAGCTACAGCAGTTACCTTTGAAAGTCTTGAGTCTGTACGGTGTAGAAGTTGTGGTGCCACCTGAGCCGCATCCACTTATGGAATTCAGTTGCCTCAGTCTGAATCCACCCTCTTGGGCTAAGCAAGGTCCTTTTGGTCTGATTACTACTTCACACTCAGTCTAGTGTTCACAAAATAATTTTAATATGTAAATACGAATTCACCTATCGAAATGTGTATATACTTATGTGTCCAGAAAATATCCAACCATTTTGAATATCTTGATAATGACCTTCACAAAACTGCATAGCATGTAACTGCATAGATTTTTTAACTGTCAGATATTGGAAACATGAAAATTAATCTCATGGAAGGAAAAGTACACTGGGAAATCCATGGATATTAGGACTAATGATGTGTGCATAATTATAACACAAAATAATTTCAGTAGTAAATTTATAATTCATTTACCATGCTGACGTTTTGTATTACATGATACCTGGTCTTGTGGCGAACATAAAATTGCCTCTTAAAAAGAACATAACTTTGTATGCATTCCTGTAATTTATGATGATGGTTATAGGCCTAACTTAATAAATTATGGATGTGTGGAACAGAAAACAGTGGTAAATGGATCAAAGAATGTTTTTTATTAAACTTCCAATGTATGTTAAAACTAAAAATATTAATTAAATGCTCCTATATTACTTAAAGAAAAAATAAATTACACAATTATGTACTCAGGAAGACATGGCATGGACAAAACTTCCCCAAGGAAATATAAGAAGTAACCAACTGGAATACCAACTATCTTATGTTGTGTTCCTTACTGCACAAACTGGGACTTCAAGGGCAAAATGGTTAAATAGAAAGAAGAGCAAAAAATTCAATGAAAACGTTTTGTTTTGTCTATTCTGGAAATACACTTTGGTACTTTGTACTAACTCATTAGGCATTATACTTGCCCACGTTTATATCAGCACTTTATTATCAGCATCGCTGTTTATATTAGTATTTCTAAACAATACGAACAAACTCATTTGACCAAGTTTGGAGAATTTTCAGTTGGTTTGTTAGCAGTCTTCATAATTATAATTTTGTAGTCACTGCTACTTGATTTGTACTAGACAAGGCCTTTCAGGGTCTCCACAGTTATCAAGTCTTAAAAATAATGAACTCTTTTGTATGTGTGTGTGTTCAGAACATGATTTAAAAGGCCTTGTCCAATGTCAAGCAAGTAACAGTTCTGTAAGGAGTGATGACAAAATTGGAATCGTAAAATTCTCTTGTCTAGTATCTGTTTTTTACGTTTCACGGCTTTTATATTAAATGTTTCTCATGAACCAATTTGCTTCTATAGATATATGATAATGATTATATTTTTACTTGTGTATCTTACTTTCATGGTCTTGGGTTCGTATAGTACTAATTTTTGTTTAAGAAGTGACTTTTTTATAGAAAAATACGTCTAGTTTTGATTTGTACAAAGATATGAAAAATCTAGTCAGGCCTATATGTGTTAAATTCGCTTAATGCATATTTTTGTGTAAAAAATCAACTATGAGAATTTTTTACACCATCAATGAATTAATAGCTGTGCCAAAAATGAAAAACTGAATCTAAATGCTGTATGTACGCAGCTGACATGGTTTAACCTTAACTGTTATAAGTAACAAAGGAAAGTTAAATATGGAGAGCGGGCCTATAGTATTTTTCCAACTGTCAATGTTCTGTGATCTAATTTGATGTGGGAAATATAATCCCAGTAAGCAATTAACTACAGTGAAACCTTGATATAACGCTCTTCTGCGGACCGGCAAAAAGCACTTTATATCGAGCGTCGCTTTATGTAAAGGTCCCAAGTTTAACTATTTAATTTGCCAGAGCCGTGAAAAAAGAGTGTTACATCAAGGGTCGTGTTTTATCACAGGGGTGTTATATTGAGATTCCTCTGTATCTGTGCCCACTACATGAAAGAAAGAAATGTGTTATAAGTAGTGCTCACACTTCTGTGATTGGTTTTTGTGTAAAATAAAAACAATTCTCATACGTTCTGGCTGTCATGTTAACAGTTTGACTGGACTCAAACTATTAAACTATAACTATTATTATAACTAAAAATAATTATTTTTTTATATATTAACAATTTAGAAATATTGTGTCACCTGCCTACATAGAAATGTAGGATGTACAGCATATAGAGTAGGAATAACCGAGTGGTATACCATGTGTACCTGTTGGATAAACCTTACCATAAGGTTACTTTAGAACATAACCCACTAAAACTGCTCAGATCTGAGGCAGCCAAAACCATCTCATGTGTCCCTAGCCTAACTCAAGGCTTTGGAAGCTACGAAAATTGTATCTTGTTTGATCCATGTGACATTTTCTAACAGGACAGTTTCGTTAGAATATCCATGCATCACCACTGTTAAACTATATATTTTATAAAACATTACAGTGGTGTTGTAATTGTAATATAAACAGGTGCAAGTATTCCGTTTTATTATATTTGAGACATATTTGACCAGAGCATCTAAACTACTTTTTGTCTTGTTTACCTCTTTATACTTCTCTATAGCCATGTGTAATATACATCAATAAAAATTTTCTGTAATTACACAAATAATACATGTATGTACTGTACATTAATCCAGTATTCTATGGAAGATTTTATGTTTAAGAAAAGAAAAATTGGAAAAAAAATTTTAAATAAAAAAATCAACCAACATATGGATGAAACCTTTTACGAAATTAGATAAAAACTTTTGTACATATTCAGTTTAATCAGTAATAGCTCATTTTATTCTTAATAATTGTTTTTATTATTTATAATGTTTTTATTTAAATTCTGTCTTATACACTTTACTTCAACATTTTTAAAATATGATGATTGAAAATTTATTGTTCATTAATAATACTGGTCATAAGAGCTCAAAATAACAGCTATAATTCTATTCAAAATGCACAACTATAAAAAATGAATGTACCTGATGATAACTATTTTGTTTTCAGTACATATTTCTTCCAGCAAGCAATTTGTAGAACGTCAAAACACATGGTTGTACTAAATCATAATTCTGCACTATGTTGTGCCTGTATTGAATGTTATATTTAATTAATACTGAATTTGTAATACCGAATAATCATTTGAGTTTCTGCCATATATGAATATCTGTATTTTAATATAATCTTAAGTTATCATCCAAATGTTTATTCATTTATGTATATTTCATTGAACCTTATCATTCAGCATTGTCAGAGTTAATAAATGTTTATTTATAATGTAAAATGTTTGTTTCTTCCTCTCTTTTCGTTTAGCCACCTATGGGATGTGATTACACAATGTCCATCATTCTCTGGCTTATTTGTCTTTTGATAACACCTTTTGGGTCTCCTTGGTTTTTCTTCAGACATATCCTTCATCTCCCTCCTTCCTTTACCAAAAAATAAGTTATTTAAAAATATATATATATATATATATAATATTCAGTATTGGTTACCGTTTGTATTTATACTCACATATAAACATGAAGTTCACGTGTAAACAGAGTTTTGTGTTATTGATTTCTCAATCATGTTGTTAACTTATTGTATGCAATTTAATGTATAATGATCAAGATAAATAGAGTAAATGAAATACATGCATACATAGATTTAAAAAAGAATATTTGCACAAATGCTTAAATACCTAAATTAATGTTTTGTTATTTAAGTTTTTATTAATAATATATTTCAATATGAAACTTCTTTGTTTGGACACATTCGAACAACTTTGTCTACTCTTCTTTAATTTCTTTTGATGACATTGTTCAGTGCTCCTTTGAATTATTCTTCCTATATTTTTTCATATTGGAACAGAGTATAGAAAACATAACTAGAAGGAGCATTCATTATATTTATTTTTATGCAGAATTTCATGACAATCTGTCCGTTAATTACTGGCCAAGTTAACTTTTAGTAACAATCAAATTATTACTTAAGTGAGTATGGGAAAACAAAACTGGGGTAGGTAGTGTACAAGTGCATATAGCAACCTACTGTTTGAATGGTTCCTGTTGCAGCTTCCTGTTGTATATATCTTGTAATACCTCAAACATCCTGCATATTTCCCCTTACGTTGCACAGATGTGACCTCAAGATTGTGATAAGAAAGCTTGAGCGAAGTAAAACAAGTTTAGTTCATAAATGTTACTTTAGATTAACAGTGAAGTTAGTTTACAGTGTAGAACTGTGTACATAGTTTAGGTAATCATCGTAGTTAAGCACAATGACAAAAGGACATTACAAAGTAGCAAATGGGTACACAGCTGCCACACCATATGACAGTTCATTCAGATCATGTATCTGTACGATGCTTATACTGATCACTCTTGTTGTAGTAATATTACTTCTCCTTTGGCCTTGGAAGCATCCATTTCAACCGGACGACAGGTTTGAAAATCAGGTAAGTGAACATATCTGAACATTCTTATTTTTCTTTATTCTGTTACACATATCTTACCTGTTCCTTCTTATGAACACAAGTTATACGAGTTTTTCTCATCATTTATGACGATAAGAATATGTTGACTTCATTTTATTGCATATTAATTGAAGTTGGTTTCAATAAATTGCATAGTGCTTTTTTGTCACCGACTATTTTTATGTTGTTCTTAAGGAAATAAATGTAAGTGATAGTGATGGTAGTAATAGTATGATATATATACGTCATCTGAAAAACTCCTTTGTTTATACTCATATTTTTAATTTTTTTTCCTTTTCAGATATGATTGTTGGCTATGACCAGAACACAGAACATTATACTTGTGTGTGTGTGTGTGTGTGTGTGTGTGTGTGTGTGTGTGTGTGTGTGTGTGTGTGTGTGTGTGTGTGTGTGTGTGTGTGTGTGTGTGTGTGTGTGTGTGAACATCATTCAGTGATACTTGTGTAATTCGAACTTGGATAATTCAAGTTTTTTGATCTCTTCAACTGTGCTATATTCATAAAGTATAAGCGTACCCTTTAATTCAAATAAGTCTTGTGGCAATAAGATTGTTCGTATAATTCATCTTTTTTTTTCTTGGTAAACCTAAATAAAATGTAGGATATGATGTAAATATATTAGTTTATGTCCTATATTTCAGGTGGTAATGTACTATAATTTATTTCTTATGGGCCTTTCTTCTGCTGTTTGTGTGTAAATAGGTTTACACGTAATTGACAAAATACTTTGAGTTTTAAATCTCTATCTTCATTTGTTATGCAAAATAATTCCCTTTTCCAATCCTACTGTATATATACAATCCTTGATCAAGTGAAATTTCTTATTAAAACTATAAGTCGGTTATTGTCGGGTTCATTTACTTAGTACACAAAGTTTCTATATTTGTCCTACCTACATTTGTAGTGTTAGTCTTAAAATACGCGCACTGTAGTACTATATATGTGCAGTCAAGTGTTATGGTTTGTTTTGATAGGAAACTCCGTTATATCAATTAGTGAGGTTGTGTGTTCTGAAATTTTATTTTATTATAAAATTTATCATGTGTTTAAATAATTGAAAGAAGTATATAAATTTAAGTTTGCTCAAGAGATCAATGTACTCAGTGTAACAGGAAAGAGGACAAAAAATAAAGTTGACGAAATCACAGAAGAATTCAGTATTTCCTTGAATACTACTGACTTTTCTTAAAAACATTCTTGAACATAAAATACACTGTAGTTTGTAGATCTTTATGGTTGAATTAGAATAAAACTCCTGAACTTGTGTTGTAATTATTGATTTAATTTCATTTACATGGTTTTAATGTACACACATAATTTTTATGAACAAATTTTCTGCCCAAGTTTATGAATAAACATTAACTCCTTAAGTTGCAACTTGTTTAATTTGATTTTGGATTACTTGAAGTTTTATTGTGGTCCCATGAACTTTGATGTAACCAAATTTCATTATTACAGATTATACTGTATGTGGGGAGTGGTGGGGTGGGGATGAATTGTATATTCACTTTAAATTAATGTCTATGGCCTTTGAAACTAAGTACTACATATTCTTCTGTTCAGATTCAAGTGAAGTTATTTAGTAATTCGAATTTCTGTAATCTTAAGATGTTATAAATACATAGTATGAAATAGTCATATTAATTCCTCATATTGTTTTTTTTTCTTTATCTACTGACATTATAACACAGTAATGGATAATGGATTTTAGCCTCTTCAACAATTTTTCTCCGTTCAGCCCTCTCATTACATAGTCTTCTCCTTATTCCCATATTCCTCAGATCCTCCTCTTCCTTGGCCATCCTCTTGATCTCCTACATACTGGTCTCCATTCCAGAATTTTTCTGGGAATTATGTGTTGTCCTATCCTTATTGTGTGTCCCAGACAGGCTATCTACTCTGTATAAATCTTACTGCGTCAGTTTCATGTATTAGATTATTTATTTTATGATTCCTTTGTATTTTCCTTGACCCATGCCACTGTTGCTTTCCACGGGTCTGAAAATTTAATTTTTCTCAGTATTTTTGTTTGAGTATTCTTAGATACTATTTGTCTTTTTTCGTTAATACCCAGATTTCACATGCATATGATATGACTGGTCCAATTATGCTTTTGTGTATTTTTAATTCTGATGAGGGGTTCAGTGCTTTAAACTTCATTAATTTTGAGTATACATAGTAACACTGGTTACCACCAAGGATTCTTGCATTGGTGTTAGTGTAGTTTGTTTGTTAGCATAGGTAGGAAAATTCACTTGCCTGTTCAGATTCATGATTTTCGCATTGTAGAAGTTATCTAAAACACGATGTTCTTGTTACTTCCATGTATTTTGTTTTATTATCATTTATTTTAAGTCCTCCATTGCCTTGCTATCTATATTACTTACAGCTTCTTTCAAAGAATTTTGTTTTTACTTATAATGGTTACATCATCATAATAAGCAAAAATTTGTGTGGTTTTTATTCCTATATGTCCCCTAATTTTCATTCTGTTAATTACTGCTTCTAAAACTAAGTCAAAGAGATATTGTGTGATATACATATATACAGTAAACTCTTGATTATCCGCAGATTTTTTTTTTTAATAAGCAGAAATAAATATCAGCTGAATAATAAAGCTTCTGTTCCACTAATCTTAATACGCTATTTTATTAACTACTGTTAAGAATTTTGTATCAAAATTGTGCAAGTTATGTAAAGGCTTGTCCAAGGGATGGAGTGTCACTGCTCACCAACATATACAGTATTGTTTGTTGCTCGGTAGCTGGCTACCACGAGTCATCTGGGGATATGTACTTTACAACGACTGCAGAAACATTTCCTGTGAACACTTAATTTTCTCAGTATGTTATCTTTATATTTAGAGGTATAACTGAAAGCTATTGTACTCTATACTAGCTTAGTTAATGGACTTGAAAATTTTTATATTGACATCGGACACCACCTTTGAGTTTCCCAACAGGTCAGCAGTGACTTAACTGACATGTATTTTTCTGACTTTTTTTAGTTCATACGTTCCCATAATTCATTCCTGAATCTAATCCCTGCTGTGCATGAAAACATGGAAGACGTTCACTTGGATTTTTTATAGGCCTATATAACTTTTGTACGTATATAGGTAGTAACTTCAGAAATACTGAATGTAGATGATACATGTAAGACGATTTATGAGTACAACTTCTTCTGACGAAATGTCAGTTCATGTGAACTGCATTGGAAATGTGATTATTAGTTACACAGTTGTAGTATGACTATAAGGTTACATGGTAATATCCCTCTTAATGGTTTCACAAGGTCCCTTGATGAACGTCTTAACGGGGTTAAACTGCATTGCTTTATTTTAAATTAACAGCTAAGGTTAATAAACAGATTTTCATTACTGTCTGCCCTTTTTTGTGGATTATCCACGGTGGTTGCGCTACGATTCCACGGGCAATCAGGAGCTTACTGTACTTTAAATTCCATCAGTCGTAATAATTTCACATCTCATTAGGTATAAGAGAAAACGATTGATGATGGACATTTCTCTCAGTTTTTTTAAACATTTTTAGGTGACTGAGTATTTAGTGTTAAATATGTTAGCAAATGTACGTGTATCTGTTATTCGTAATTGCCAAATTCGGGCATTGCCCGAAATTTTTACTCACTCTGCGGAGTGCAAATCTTGTTTTACGCAATCTGCGGAGTGAGCATTTATTTTGGGCAATGAGCGAAATAAAATACCCCCTCCACGGAGTGCGTATTTCCATTTGCGCAATACCCGAAGTAAACTTTAATTTCGGCCATTGCATAAATCAAAATACCCAGTCCGCAAAGTGAGCATTCATTTTACTCACTCCACGAATTACACGCGTATTCTGCTTTTACTCAATAGCCAAAGTGACGAATGTGTGAAACACACGTGTGTCTTCACATGTAAATTTATTGTATTTATTTTTTAAGTAGTTCTTAGGGGTTGTAATCTTTATTTTTATATTTATTTTATTCTTAAACAGTGTAACAGAATATAATAGAAAAAATAAATAATCTAAGAGATCTAATTGTTAAACATTAAAACAATGAAACTTCCCTCACTAAAATTTTAATATCTATAACAGATTTTGATTAAATGCAGTTCTTAATTACTTATTGTTACAGGGAGCACTATTATGCCATTTTGAATTGCATTTTACGTTAAGTTTCAAGCAAGTACACGATTTATTTATGCAGTTCTTTTTACAACCATAACGTACAAATCCTTGTTTGGAACCTGACGACATCATTGCTTATTTCCTTACAGTGACAGGATTTGCAGGGACTTCTTCAGTCTTTAAAAATTTATTTGAAGCTGCTTGAAAATGGTTCCTGGTAAAAGCCTTGTCCAATTTCACATGTTTCGTTCCTAGGATATACAAATTTGGCTCCGCTACTTCCATTATGACAACCAAAATGTTCCGTGGAGCCAGGCGACCACGGTCAACATCTGGAATGGTAACCAATGGAAAGAGGTGGCAACTTTTTCTGAGAGTTGGATATCATTTTTTCAGGTTGTTTTTGGAGTCCAAGTTTGCAGTTTTCACGTTCTGTTTCAATAGCGGTTTTTTTGCACATATTGAAAAAACAGAGGGATTTCTGAAAAACAAGCATGACACATTCAGAGTGGAAATCTTTGGAGCACTCGAAACAAGTTTCTCCTATGTTGTACTCAATGTTGCAGATCTGGCATATCTTGACACCATCTCTGAAGTCGGATGTATTGGTTTCCATGTTCTCTGACACATATTCATGAACTTGTTGCAGGTTGCAATCTTCTTCTTCGTGATCTGCATTGTCATTTTCTGAGGCCTTGTTATCAAAATTCTGATTCATTAATAAAAGATGTTTTCAAGCTCCTCCACACTGAACATTTGTCTAATAACACTGTCAGGCAAAGCAAAGCCAAACAGACCATTTTTCGGCTTCACACCAAACAGTGCTTTATAAGGCGTCCTCTTGATCCCAGTTTGAAAACTGATGTTCTTAGAATGTTGAACAAATCGCAGACCGGCAGCCCACTTGTGTGTGTCGTCCGTCATCCACGCTATCAAGCTGTCTCACACATCTTGATTCACCCTTTCGACTGCCCCCTGGCTCTGAGAATGGCAAGGTTTCCTCACCATTGAGGACGAGTCTAACTGCATTCCATTTCTCGGCCAATTTTTGGATAACCTAGAAATAAACAAACTAATTAATACATGCTGTCCTGTGCGACTGCTGTCATTTTATTACAACAATTTTCTAGTTTCTTCCTAGTTAAATATAACAAAAATTATATCTGATTGCAAAATTCCCTTCCATTATCGCTATGAAGAATAGTCGGTGCTCCAAGTAAGCAGAAAATATCAGCAAAAACATCAGCAACTTCTTCTGCTGTACTTAGCATAACCACCCTGCTGACCTAGAAGGATAGTAAATACTTTTAAATCTCCACACACCATCCAGTCGTGATCCTTGTACTTAATCTTTTTTAGAACCAGTTATAAATTCTCACAGCTTTCTCTTAAGTGAACTGAGTGGCCAACTGGTACTGAAGCATACTGATTCCCTTATGCACGAGTACAGCTTTTAGACTCCTTTTAGAAGAGCCTCCAATCGTCTACTTTATATTCAATGCCAAACTTGATGATTAATCCGGTGTTGTCACTGCAGTACACTAAGTCACCTTCTTGTGGAAAATAGGGCCTGAATTCCTTTTCTTTATTTCTGTTAAAATAGATTGATGTTCCAGCTGCCAATAAATTCTTTTCGTTTAGTCTGGAGTATAAAAGTTTGACAGACTCTTTGGGTAATGCTAAGTCTCTCACTACATCATTCAATTCTGACTGAGTGAACAGCTGAGGAGAATTATCATCCTCTTCACATTGAAATTCCTAATCCTTGTTCTGTTATTTAGCATTCAAATCAGAGTCGTCTGAGGGATCATCTAATATTTCTCAAGGCACAGGAATTGGAATCTGTGCACTGTGAGGAACAAAACTCCTAAAGGCAATGCCTTGTCGCTGTAGCCACGTCACTCTATCCCTTGCGATATTCTTCATTTCTCCATAGGATAGGGTCTCCAGATTTTTTATGACGTAAAACAGGACATTTCTGAAATATGGAAATAAAAAAACAGGACACGAGTTACAAAGAAAATGTGCTTCATATATGACTGCACTGCTTCACTAAGACAAATAAAAACTACTTTTTACACATAAAAAGACATATTTTAATAACCAACTTAAAAACATACTTATCATGGCACTGGATCATATTATAATTGATTAAGTTTTTTCAAGAATTATAAAATTATAATTATTCAAATATAAATATTCAAATTCTTAACAACTATAAAATTACATGGATGTGATTCATAGATATCAACAACCTGCTGAACATGAACTTGTGGCTTCTGAATCAGGAACATCACTATTAACTTTGTACTTATCACAAGACCTGATATCTCGCAAGAGCTTTGAATTACTTAATAGCAGGTTGTAGAATTCCTTACAGCTAAGGTCTTGAAAATGAGTTTTTAAAATTACAATTGCTTGAATAGTTTTGGTAGTAAAACGGTTTCTTTCATCAATCCAAAGGGAGTTCACAATTGAAAAGACTCTTTCCACAACAGCATTTGTGCCTGGTACAGCCAGAGCAAAACTCACAACCACCTCTATGTTTTTACATGGAATGCCTATACTTTTAAGTATGTGGAAGACATCACACCATTTCTTATCAATCTCCACATTAACTTTTTCCCATTCCTCAAATTTTCTGGATAAAACTTTGTTCACATGTCCTATCTCATCAAATAATTCATCTTCATGTACCTGAATTGTTGACATGAATCTACTGTCTTAAGAATTTTCAGACTTTTTAAAACCTCATTCCAAGATACAGAATTTTTCAATGTTATCCAATGAAATGATTTCAGAGGCTGATATGGAGAGACCCACTTGTTTAAATAACTTTAAAAAGTGTCATAAAATAAACTGGTAATCATTTCATATTTCGATTGGGTGAAAAGACCTTCATTTTCTAAGTTAATTAAAATTGAAGAAACAACTGAAATTTGAAACTTACTACATTTCCTGTTATTGACTTTTTCTGTAAGCAATTCTAATTCTTCAGCTACTTCAGTGGCTGAAATGTTGGTTCTTTCCAACTTTTGGATTGAATTTGAAAACATTTTCAGTTGGCTTTGTATGAAATGAAGCCAAAGAAATGACTGTGGGTTCTCAAAAAATTGTTTTAGCAATGTAGGACACCTATCCTGAGACATGAAATAAGACTTTAGAGGTTCATAAATATAAATAACCCTTGAACTCCTGGCAACAATGACAACCATCTAGTTTTAACACTACCCAGAACCTGCTTATATTCAGTAGCAACAAAATCACAAAATAATTTCAATTCCTCCACACGCACGGTATAAATGTGAAAATATTGAAATATTTTATTCACTACTGTTTCTATGTCGATAGGAAGAATGTCTGCACTTGTTTGTACACCATTGTGTACCACATGAGCTGCACAACCAATGCCTTGAATATTCATTTTGAGCACACTGTTCAATTTAGAAAAAACGTTGTTTGTTCCGGCCCTCTTGTACCCACCAAAGTTAGTGATACAGTTATCTGCACAAAACACGATGATCTTGTCAACTAAATGATGTTTCTTTAAGATGTCCAGAACATGATTAGCTAATAATTCTGCTGTTTCTCCACCAACGTTCTGAAAACAGATTACTTTGCACTGAACACCTTTGGTAGGAATGAAATACCTAACTAGAATCGGCACTAATTTTAAGCTTTTGTGATTTGATGCATCAACCATCACAGACACATACTTAACATCTTCAAGTTCTGATTCCACTTCATGCATTGCATACGGCGATAAAACGTTCACTAAAATCGACTCGCACTTTGTCCTGGAACACGTGAATTTCTTCTCAAATAGTTCTCTGATGATAAGAGATGTGCAGTCCATTGAACGGAAAGAATGGTTGTGTTTTGCAGTATGAAATGCAAACAGCCCTTCTTCAGCAGCGATACGTTTATCTTCCTCAGTTTGTAGTCCATTCCTACTTACAAAGGAAGTTATACTACTGGAAGTTCTCGCGGAAACTGCCAACATGTGTTTCTTTTTCTTAATGTGCTGTGTAATATCGGCACGTCCTCCATGTTCAATGGAAAAAACTGAACGACATAAAGTACATTCTACCTTTGTAGATGTGGTGTCGTCCTTCAAGAAACAAAACTCTTCTTTCATGGTTTTGGAGAAAGTACACTTTCTTTTCCTCATATTAATATGCACATGTATCTCGAACCAAGCGAACAACAGACAATGGAGCAAGCTCGCCACGCCAAGCGTTAAAACTAACCAAACAAAAAAAGTTTACCTTGATTGCCTCACTCTCCCTTGACGCACTCTGGCGGAAACCAGAGATCATCATTTCTTTTCGCGATTGCGTTCCCTTAACCATTCGAGACCCGTCTTGACCTCAGTAAGAAAGTTTAAACGAATGAGGCCAAAATGACATAAAAACAAATAAATAAAAACTCAAAACGAAGCGAAGATAAAAGATTAGGTTATCCGTTATTGCAAGTACGGAAAAACGGGACATTTGACGTCCCGTTAATAATTTGCCGGGACAACGGGACACAATGAAAAAAAGGGACAATCCCGTTAAAAACGGGACGTCTGGTCACCCTACCATAGGCCCACTATTCACGACACTCATTGTGCTGCGGAAGTATGCAGTTCTTGGTCTTCCTTTGGGCTTCTTCCCCACTACTTTGCCCTCAAAGATGTTAGTTAAAAAAGCACTATGTCTGATCATATGCCCTAAATTAAGCCATGTGTTTAATAATTTAGTCAAAGTTTCACAAATGTTGAATGCAAACCCTGAGTATGCCTAACCTCTTGTTATATGAAAATATGCATTTTTCGAGAAAACCGTACATGATGGGAAAATTCTGATGCAATTTTTTAATTCTGCACCAAAAAATACATTAAGGGAAGATAAAATTATGAAAAAAGTTTTTTCATCGCAGGCCTGTTATTATTCTACCAGAATATATTGTCTTGTACCTTCTACCAAATTTTGCAGTTACATTTGTCACTCTTAAGTAGTTGAATCACTTGAAATTATTATTTTAAAATTTGAATTCTCATGTATTTAATAAACCATATAGCTGATATATAATAGGGTGGGTCGAAAAAAGCGAATTTTCGAGTATCGAATTCTAATAGTGCGGAAAAGTTGCGTATTCGCATGCTAATAAACGGAAAAATATTGAAAAAATTCCTATGTTTAATCTTCAGTTCGCGCAAAGGGCCTAAAGTTTGAAAAAAATGACAAAAAACACCAAATATTACCTTAACGCTCAAATTTTACAGATTAAGTTTTTCGACTTCTAATAGCGTGAAAGTACTTCATTTTAGTTGCCTGATAATAGAAAAAATATTTAAAAAAATCGCGCGTTACATATTGAGTTCGCGCATAAGGCCTAAAGTTTGCGAATTTTGGTGAAAAATTGATATTTTTACAGTTTTACAAACAGACGGACTGTTGTATTAAAAATATGTACAAGGCCATTTTTTTTACTAATTGTTCCTATGAGTGATTTTATATATTCAACTTGGATCCGAATACATCACCTTGCAGCTCTTCGCCCATTTCGCAAAATTATTTTTGCTGAAATGACCCAGAACTCACCACGTGGAGGTGGCTGCAATTCGAGTTCCACCCACGCCCTACCCAACCATTCAGGGCATGGTAAATTATGTTGGTTCGCCACTATCAGTCAAGGGCATTATCTTGAAATCGGATTTTTGGTTGAATTTTGGCATCGAAGATCTTGAGTGCAAAGTTGCTCTAATGTAGCAATCTTTGTTATCTTGTCCGCAACTTTTCCGGCGGACTCTGTCACAAGTTTTACGCATCTTTCAACTGCTTGGGTATGGCAGGGAAAGTTTAAAAATTCAAACTCAGGCAGAGTGTTATTTTGCAGAAATGATGAAATATTCTCTGATGTCAAGCTTTCCATCATTGGAGGGGGCGACAGCTTACATTTCGTCCACTCAATCAGCTCACTGTAGTCCGTGGCACCAAAATTTATTGAAGGAGGCATAAAAGTTCTAACAGATTTTCCCTTCGGCTGTTGATTTCTTGCTTTCAGTATCCTCCTGTAACCCAACTCTCGTATATGTTGTCTCTCATCCACTATCATAGCCAACATGTTCTCTAGATGACAGAAGAACGCGTTTCTCTGAATCACAGGATCGATGATTTTTTTAATGTTGTCCGGCAAATGTCTCGGTTGTTTGTACAACCTTAAAGATATGCTTAGGACCGTATTTTACTGAGTGATATCTCTTAACGTCGAACCAGACAGGAGCATACGTCTTCACAATATAACTGGCAAGTATCTTCAGTTCGTTCGTAGGACTCGATTGGGAAATGAACAATCGTAAGACCCGGTTTGCACATGTCAACCATCGGGAATGACTGAGAGGTCCAGGATCTTTTACAGCCAGATCTGGAGCACAGTCTCCTGTCTGGATTGCCTTGACAATGTCCAGAAGGTACTGTTCATCTTTACTGAGATCAGTTTTTTTTATACTGATTTCCTCGGATTCGATTGTTTCGAAATGTACTACATGTAATTTGTCACAGCCAGGCAGTTGTTTGCCGATTTCCCCACAGAATGACGCTGGTCCCGTCGTCTCTCCGTCCAAGTACTCAAAACAAATGTCTGAAGGGCAGCTCGTTGAAGTGAAGTAAGCAAATGAACCACTGCAATGGGCGCTGAATTTTGACCTCGATATTGTGAATTGCACCAATTTTTCACCCTGTGTTTGTCACTGTGCCATCGCAACCGATCGCTTCCAGTTCATTAATGTCGAAATCATTATTTTGTAGGTAGTTTAGGATGCACTTGGCTATTTCACTTCCAGTTCCATTTGCCGGTGTAACGTGGCCGATATATTGCCCACCAGGCTCACGAGTCACGCTAATGTGTTCCTCTTTCCTTACTCTGCGGTACATTTTAGCCCCTATTTTTTCTTGAACGATAGTATTATCTTTTCTACCATCAAAATATATTCCCTTTGTTACTGTAAGCCGGTGCATTTCTTGTACTACGGCCTCTCGTGTCTTCTGTTTTCTCTTCTTATCTTGCTTTTGTCGATCACTAGCGACGAATCTTTTTCAGAGATCATTCCAAGATCATGCAAAACACTAGAAGCGATAGCAGCTGTGGCTCTGTCAGAAACACCAAATCTATCGCTTACTAATGCAGTAGACATCAATTTCAACCTCATTTGAGATGTAGAAGGAACTGAAGACAAATCGATTTCACTGCTTCTTTCGTGCGAAGATTTCCGAGTAGCTTCCGTGTCACAGTCGGGCGCAACAGTTTCTCGCAACAATTGTAGTTGTTTTCTTTTGTCTAAGTTCAACTGTTTCTTTTCTATCCAAACTGCAAAAAGCAGCCGATCCTGGTTGTTCGTTGATCGTATATAAATTTTCTCTCAATGGGTTGGATCTTTTTGTCTTTTTCACACTTACATTTCTGAGTTCTGGGTCATTTCAGCAAAAATAATTTTGCGAAATGGGCGAAGAGCGACAAGGTGATGTATTCGGATCCAAGTTGAATATATAAAATCACTCATAGGAACAATTAGTAAAAAAAAATGGCCTTGTACATATTTTTAATACAACAGTCCGTCTGTTTGTAAAACTGTAAAAATATCAATTTTTCACCAAAATTCGCAAACTTTAGGCCTTATGCGTGAACTCAATATGTAACGCGCGATTTTTTAAATATTTTTTCTATTATCAGGCAACTAAAATGAAGTACTTTCACGCTATTAGAAGTCGAAAAACTTAATCTGTAAAATTTGAGCGTTAAGGCAGTAGTTGGTGTTTTTTGTTATTTTTTTCAAACTTTAGGCCCTTTGCGCGAACTGAAGATTAAATATAGGAATTTTTTCAATATTTTTCCGTTTATTAGCATGCGAATACGCAACTTTTCCGCACTATTAGAATTCGATACTCGAAAATTCACTTTTTTCGACCCACCCTAATATATAAACACAATAATCATTTTATTTCACGTTTGTCTTAACTTCAGTGGTCTTTTTTCTTACTAAGTAATTTTTAAACCTCAGTTTAAGTTACATATTCAGTTTCACTTTACTTTTAAAAATTGTAGGATTATTTCATTTAAAACAAATTATTCAGTTGTGCTTTTTTAAAATCGTTTACTTCTAATAACACCAATATAAATTAACTGTGTTTATAGGTCAGTTTAAATTTTGTTTGGATATTTTTTTGTTTTTAATGTTTCTTCTTATTTTGTCATATGGTATTGTGTGTAAGTGTGCAGACGCACGCATCACACACACACACACATGTATATTCTATTCTATATATAGTTTAACGCTATATATATATATATATATTGATAGAATTTTGGAAGTGCTGTAAATGTACAGTTAATTTTTCAGTTCTGGTAGAAACCCATTTTCCCTCAGAAGGTATGAATTCAACTAGAACAAATACTGAAAACTTAACTTTTCTGTTAGTACCGTAATCTGTATAAGTTATTTGCCAAAATTTTAAATATGAAAAATTGCACAATAGTCACATATTCATGTAACAGTGAGAATTGTAATATAATATTATCAACTTGTGGTCAGTTGTAAACCACAATAACTGATATGCTTGCTTATACAATGGTCAACATCCTTTTTTTGTATTAGACAGATTACTGATAAAACACTGAACAGTTGGATACTGTATTGAGATAAGTACTATTTGGTTGGTTTTTCCCATGTACATCACACTTAATGTCTTCTATTCTTGTTCATACACAAACATGGTTTATTACATTTACATTTTATATCAGTTGTCTTTCATTGAATACATGTTAAAGCTACACAGAAGATGAATAAATGTAGCTTAATTATTACCTTAAATAATATGTTTTCAGAATGCATAAAACATACAAACAATACTACTTTTAAAAAGTTTACGTGTGACACAACTTCATTAGTTAGTAGCAATATTGTATGTAAATAAAAGGACAGTGGTACCAACGCTGACACACTTGAAATGTTCATGAATGGTACTGCACTCTGTAGTCAGGAGTAAGGAATCTTGAAAGAAATGTTCAAGAGTTGAAAGAGGAATGTTGTGAGTTTATTCTAGATGTGATTTATCTCATTAGAAGAGTATTGTAACATGTTGGTTGATTAGATGTTGGTTAATTCAGTTAACCGTTAGTACACCTATTTGGAAATAATATGAATAAAGACAAAACTTCATATGAAACACATTTATTTACCAAAATATTAAACAATTAGTAACAAAACCTTTATTTAATATTTATTATGCCTTATGTTGCCCTTATAATACTCAAATCTGTCAAGCATTGATTTAGTTTTTACAAAATATATTTGGCATGATCATCATTAAACCAAAAATGGATTATAGGTGACAAAAGCTCATCTTTTGTGGTTCAATTACATTTTGTAAAGCTAAATTATCAATCACATTTGATAACTACTCAAATATTTCAATTGGGTGCATATCAGGGGAATTTCTTGCCCATTTTAAAACTGAAATACAGAGTTCATACATACATTCCCTTACTTTTTGGGGTAAATAGAAGTGAGAAAGATCTTGTTTAAGAATAGTTGTATCCATTCATATTGTGAAAGTTTATTTAGTTCTCGAACAAGACCTCTTCCTAATGTGTCCGTATTTTTGTTTGTTTTAATCTTAAAAGAACTTATTTAGTTTAGTCTTGTTTTTTTTTTTTAATTTTACTACTCTTACATTTACTTTGCATCTTGCAACAATCTCTTGTTTTATAAAATTATTGTAAAGAGTAATACCAGGTAATTTTTCCTGGTAGTAAAATCTATTTTAAAATGTTTGAAATACTTCTTAAAAACAAGAACATTTGTGAATTAAGCACACTTAGATAACATAAAGAAACATTCACATATTTAAAATCTCTAGTCCCAAAAAATGTAACAATTGTTACCTACAAAATACACAGAGAAATACGTGAACATACCATAATCAACCAAAAAAACAAAATTCCTCTTTTTTTTCATATTAATTTCCTCCTTGTACCTCTGTACATTATGCTTTAAGTTTTATATAATTTTCTACCTTGATGACAACTAATACAAACCCATTAACTTTCATAATCTCAGCTCAAATTAAAACAAACGTTACAGTCTTCCTAAGAAATAAAGTTAACAATCATACAGTTGGATTTTATACGAAACTGAATTAAAGTCCACCAAGAATATTCCATAATTAAAAAGAGCTTACAAGTACTGTTACATTGACATGCAGTGTACATAGTCATACTAATTAAGTTGTAAAATAAGTTTATTACAACCTTGTTAGGCCTTAACATGCTGTATAACATTTAGTTTGTAAATGTAGTTTAGTTTACTTTTGTAGTTTATTTTGCCAATTTGATAATGATTAATTTTAATGTTAGTGTAGCATTACAAAGTGAATGATTAAACAAATATATTAAACTTCGATTCTGTATAGAGAAAAGAGTAAGATGAAGGGTTGTTAGTGATTAAAGGAAAATAGCAAACTGATAACTAACAGTTTAATCCTTGCTGAAGATGATGAATATTAAATTGAATTTTTACCTTCTGTGCACCCTTATAAGTATAGAGGACTCTGCCACCAAGCCACAATGTGGTCATCTATCCACATTGTGTACGTAACTTTCAAGCAGAGCCATATGTCCCCTATTTACCAGGTTACTTGTAATAATTAATTACAGTTATTTGGTATTCTCATGTTTATGGCCATAGAGTGCTTGCCTGATATTCTCCTGGTTAAATGACAGTGTGATTTTATAAAAATCAATGGCTAGAGATAGATTTATTATAATTTTAAACTATTGGTGTTTTGCAAATAATGAAAATGTGTTTTTTTTTAAATTTACTTTAACATGTTAAAACTGGTCTGTAAGACCAACCATCAACTTATCTCTAATACCTCTTAGTACTAAATACATATCAGCCAAATTAAGTCCAATGACATCCTTTAGTTAGTTCTGGTGAGCTTAACTAAACACTCTCACCCACACACAATGCTCTGCTTTTATAACACAAAACAACACAAGTTCAAATGGCTTTGTTATCTTCAGTCTTCGGAACACGTGTTGATTGTCCAGCAGCTGAAAACTTCTGCATTTTTGTGGAGGTGAAGCCTTTCTTCATGCTTCTTTGCAAACCTTTTAACCTCTTCTTTAATTGTTGGAATACCTAGATCTCTGTGGATATCGGTGTTTCTAACATACCATGGTGCATTCACCATGGTCCACAAAAATTTGTTTTGGAATGTTTGTATTATCCTGATGTTACTAACTTTTGCAAACCCCCAGAGTTGAATTCCATACAGCCAGGTGGGTTTAATTATCTGATTATAGATCAGAGTTTTACTGTATAAAGACAGGTTGGAATGTTTTCCTATGAGCATTTATATTGTTGGAATTAAATGAAAATGGTGATAGAGATACCCTAATAGATTGTACAGAATACATATGTTGCTCTGGGGTCCCCAGTTGCTATAACATATGTCATGTTATATGTTACATATGTTGTTAACTAGTTTCAGAGCTGTTAGAAAATTGGGGAAACAGTTATTGATGAAATTATGGTACCTTGGTGAGCGACACTTAGTTTTCACCAGTCCATTCCACAGAAATGTCACAGGTAGGGAATAAAATTCTACAAACTGTGCCTTCCATCTGGGTATACTTACAATTTATAATTTTTTGTGTCCCTGTGGAGACAATTTTTACCTCTAATTCAAGAATTTCTGGAAAGAAAGACATTCTACTGTGGCACACTTAGACAAAGCAGAAAAGGACTCCCCTTAGGAATCATAAAAAAGAATCACCTCATTGAAGCAAACCACACATATAAAAACATCGACAATAACATGAACATACTACACGTACACACAAAAGGCCGAAAACTAGACACTCTAGAACAATTAGAAATATACAAACACACAAAAACAAATAAAAACGACATCCTAAACGAACAGACACAATTCAAATCGCACGCATTATTCGAACACATCTCACCACACACACACAGCTTCAATCTTTCGAAACACTATCTCGTCGCCAACAACAAGACGAGCAGCGCTACTAACGACAGCCTCTGATGAAGCCTTCTATAGGTGAAATCCGGTTTAGGCTGTAAGGTAAAACTTTACGTTTTTACTTATAAAAAACTTAGTGTTCCGAGTCGTCAATATTATAGTGATATTTAGTTAAGTAACAGACACGTCATGGACAACGAAATCCAAGAATTTAACTCAGCAAGACGAGCCAACGTCCAAGCGTACAAGTTCACAACTTTGAAGGTTAGAAAGATTGTAGCTCACATAAATTTCAACAAAACATGCATAAACAATTCACTAACACCTAAATATGCCCAAATCAAAATTAAACATAACAACCAGGCCGCCCGAATAACACAAAACATCGCACAAAGAACATACATAAAAGAATCAATTAAACAACTGTATAAGAAAAAAGACGCCCTTAACCGCAAAGCATTAACACTACACCTACATATCGCCAACACATACGGACACAATTACATGACTGAACTAATACATCACACAAATGAATGGACAAAAAAACAAATACATATCATACAGACAAAACACGACAGAAAAATAAAAAACCTGACACCAATCAAAACAGATATAATTCCCTCGCACAAATTCTACCCACGTACAGTAAACCTCACGAACGTCACACTCACAAAAAACGAACAAACACTCCTTGATAAAGGCCTAAAACATAACATACATTACAAACATAACAACCAAACACTAACAAAGCTCATAATTGACACAGAAACAAATATACAAAACACAGCACCAGAACATCAAGACACATTAAGACATAATATAAACAACACAATAGGAGTACATAAGACACCAGACAACAACAACCACAACTCAGAAATACACACAGCCATCAAACTGAGGGAAAAGGCACACAAACACAACATCACATTTGTAAAAGCTGACAAAGGCAACACGACTGTAATTATCCCCACAGACAACCTACACAAAAAAGTACAAGACTTCATAGAACAGAACAACATCACAGAACTAAAACATGACCCCACCGACAGATACCAAAACTCAGTAAAACAAATAGTCAACAAAGCCAAACACATTATGACACATAAACAAAAGCCCTACATGAAACAAATCCGACCATCAGCACCTACACTCCAAGCGCTTCCCAAAATCCATAAAGAAGACATTCCGATCCACCCCATTATCAACTACCGTAATGCCCCTGCACACAAACTGGCAAAATATCTAGACAAAATTATTAGACAACACACACAAATAGACAACAACATTGCAGTAAAAACAACACTGACCTAGTAACAAAAATAAAAGACATACACATCCCCCATAACGCCACATTAGCCTCCTTTGACATTAAAAACCTGTACACAAACATCCCCATCTCTGAAACAATCACCATCCTACAAAACAAACTCAAACAGAACAACACACCAGACGAACGTATCAATGAAATAACAGAAACTCTGAACGTTATCACAAAACAAAACTACTTTACTTATAACAATAAATACTACACACAGAACGATGGCCTACCCATGGGCTCCCCCATATCCAGCATTCTAGCAGAAGTCTTCCTCCAACACTTAGAAAAAACAAAAATACTCACAAACAATGACAGACACTCACATAAAATACTATATTGGCACAGATACGTTGATGACATTCTAATACTATACAGGGGAACAAAAGACAATGTGAACAGTTACTAACGCACATAAACAAAATACATAAAAACATAACCTTCACTGCCGAATACGAACACAACAATACCATAAACTTCTTAGACCTCTCCATCACAAAACTAGAACACAGGCACAAATTCAGTATATACAGAAAACCAACTACAACTGACACACTAATACACAACACCTCCAATCACCCAATACAACACAAACTAGCTGCTTTTAGAACCATGATACATAGACTTAACAACATCCCCTTAGATGAAATAGACTACAAAGACGAACTAAACACGATAAAATATCTAGCAGAATCTAACGGTTATGACAGAACAATAGTCAGTAAACTCCTACACAAAACAAACAACAGACAAAGACAGAAAACAACAAATTCATAACACTAACATACATCAACAAACAAACAGAAAAAATTGCCCACAAATTCAAAAAAGCAGGATACAGAATCGCTTACAAAACTACTAACAAAACAGAACACACACTATCAAAACGCATGCCCAAAGCACAAAACAAATTCGATCTACCCGTTGTATATAAACTAAATTGTTCAAATTGCAGTAAATTCTACATAGGCCAGACAGGACGTAGCTTCAAACAGAGATACATTGAACACACAAAAGCACTCCACACCACTACAGAATCTACCTTCGCAAACCACCTCATTGAAGCAAACCACACATATAAAAACATCGACAATAACATGAACATACTACACGTACACACAAAAGGCCGAAAACTAGACACTCTAGAACAATTAGAAATATACAAACACACAAAAACAAATAAAAACGACATCCTAAACGAACAGAAACAATTCAAATCGCACGCATTATTCGAACACATCTCACCACACACACACAGCTTCAATCTTTCGAAACACTATCTCGTCGCCAACAACAAGACGAGCAGCGCTACTAACGACAGCCTCTGATGAAGCCTTCTATAGGTGAAAGCCGGTTTAGGCTGTAAGGTAAAACTTTACGTTTTTACTTATAAAAAACTTAGTGTTCCGAGTCGTCAATATTATAGTGATATTTATAAAAAAGAAGTAGAAAAGAGGTGATGTCATTGGTGCGCAGAATAAGGACGATAAGTAGGACAAGATAGAGAAATAAGACCAGTAATCATGGTGACATCACATGCTCAGTATACTCTGTACAAACAAAACATTCGGGAATATAGTAGAAATTGTAAAGATTCTGTCATAAGGTACAACAAAGCAAACAGGAGTAAATCTTCAGATTATTGGCACTGTGCTATCCTAATCTAAGAGAAAACAAAACGATATAGAAAAGTTGCAACAGAGCTTATCTTTGAATGGACCACTGTCATGAATGTGTGGACATTATATAGAAAATTTTTGGTGGAAAATTTCTTCCACTTTTAAATTTTACAATTATTATAACTAGATAGCTAGACTCTGACGCGTACACTCGATTGCAACATCAAGTAACCAAGAAGGAAACGAAGGTTCATCATTTACAAAAAATCATCTGGGCAGCTCATAAAAAATGCTGGAATTGTTACACAAAATTCTGTGAAAAATGGGAAGAAACACCAGATTTGAAAACCAAAGGGATTAATATGTTTTGGGTTCAGTGTCCTGGTAAACTGCATCTTTTTTACCATCTTTCAATGACGTATGTGAAAATATATACTCGTACTTTCAATTAATTCATTCTCAGTTTTTGTTGTATTATTAAAAATTACTTCCTGCAAAAAATAATGGTTGGCATTTATTTATATCTAATCTTGTTTTTATTAAAGAATGTTTTAATGCATAACTATTTTGTAATGTTAAAAATGTATATAAACACAATATTCGTTTTTAACAAATTTTTGATTTCACAACAGATAAAATAATTTATTACTGAAACTGTTCTTTCAAATTTATATTTTACAAAATTGTAATTCAGAATTAAATTCTATGATTGCTGTAATGAAGAAAATAAAACGTTTTTATTAAAAAATAGAAGAAAAATAACCATTATTTCAATAACAAATACCCCTCTCTCTATAACTCCAAAAGTAACTCCACATTTAGCACCTGGTAGAGAGGTAGACAATCTTTCACTAGAGTCGACCATATGCACCACTTAATTTTCTTGGTTCAATCAGTACACCAGCCACATCTGTCAAACGTACACTACAGTGTAACCCATTGCGTTGTACTGCAACACAACAAATGCAGTGTTTTGGCATACCCATGTTCAACATGTTAAGAATTTTTTTTAATATAAGTGTATACTATTTAAATCTGTTGTGCTACTCCATTCTTTCTTACAAGACAAGTTTGTATCCATAATAATATATGTATAACACACCTCAATTAGCAAATCACCACATTATTGAAGTGAGAATAATAATGGTGCCTGGCTCACTCCCGTACACTTCACGCTCCTAACACAATAACAAAATAGATGAAACAAAAAAGCAGTGTTGAATCAAACCTCTTTTCTCCACATAGCTACCCAAAATTTCCCCACTTCCCCATCGGTTAAAGGGAGGGGTAGTTTACCTGCAACGTTTTATGTTTTAACAAGAGTAAAGTATTTAATTTTGATAAATAAAGTATCCTAAAAAGAAGGCCATAATAGTCCACTGTAGGAAGGTAGATGAAATATCTATAAATGAAAAGGGTAGTTGTAGGGGAGGGGTAATTTTTTTAAATTACCTTTCTGATGTTGAATAAACTACTTCATTTTGACTGATAAGATACCTCAGTAATTACATATAATGAAACTATTATTCAATAAAAGTGTAACTATCAAAAATGGGGTGGTTTGGTTAAGAGGGAGGGGTAGTTTACTGTTTTAACAAGCATTGTTTTGCGTTTTAACAAGAGTAAAGAAGTTAATTTTGACAAATAAGTGCCCCGAAAATAAAGTCATAGTAATCCACTGTAAAATGGTAAATAAGATATCTATAAATGGAGAGGGTAGTTGAAGGGGGAGGGGTGATTTTTTGAAAATTACGTTGCTGATATCAAGTAAAGTACGAGTATTTAATTTTGAAGGATAAGATACTTCAGCAATTATATATGATAAAAATATTACTCTATGAAAGTGTAAATATCATTAATGATGGGGATCAGAATATAAATCTTAGAACATGGAAGTCAGGTATGGTTCTCCATACCGATATTTGTGTTTCAAATTACCACATAAGAACGTTTTAAAAACACCTCAATTACAACAAAATATAAGTTGAATTTCATTAAAACGAGTATAATGAAATTTTGAAAAATTATTTAATGTTAGTGTTTCGCATACAGTTAAAAACAACTTAACAATTATTGTGTGGTTTAAATACAATTTTTATTCAAACATGATTATTAGAATATTTCATAAAATAATCTAAGTAGCTTATTACAATCAGTCTTGTTTATAATAAACATTCACCCTTACTATCCTGAGACGTTTTTACAACTATGAAGTCTTTTTCTGAACACTCAGGTTTTCCTATTCGCCCTTACTCCTCTGAGCTCCTGATACAAACATTACTACACCCTTGTCCCATTTAATTATCTTATTTGAATCTTAATTCTTTATAGCAAAATCTCTCTTACTTCAAATACATATGAGTAACCTTTTATACATTGAATCAGTTCACCTGCTCCCTGCTCCCTGTTCTCACTTCTGATGTGTGTCATCAGACCCAATTTTTTTCTTCTGCAGAAATAATAACAGTTCTAGTGTGTGTGTGTACATGTTCACACAAAAGTGGGCGAACCTAGGATTTCATTTCAAGGGTGGGGGTTTCAACCCATATTGTTTTCTCAGAGTATTGTTTTTCTCATGTTATAACGAAAATCATAAAAAATTAAAACTAATAGGCAAATAATAGCTTGAATTCACTAATTTCATTAAAATAAATTAAAAACATACATAAGATAGGCTTCCAGTTTGTCTTCCAAGTCTAATAATACCTTTCTGTAGAATATAAATACAGTCAACTCCCGATTTTCCGGGATTGGGTCAACCGGGAAAAATATATGATTTTAAAAAAATTGTAGTTTTAGCAAAAATATTGAGCTGGTTGGTCCTCGTCCTGCCCCTGGATAGCTGTTTACAGTGAACTGAACACCAGCATTAGCTTTCCTTGTGAAAGTCCCATGAACGAAGCGAATAACAAAACGATCCTCTCAAACAGTCCTTTTCAGGATTCTCGACGTGTCTCACCATCGGTGAGACGAGAACATCCTGACCGACTTAAGGTTTTATTATGGAATTTAAAAGGACAAAGCATTAGAGCAATGCGGCTGAAATACAGAATTGACAAAGATCTCATAATGAGAGAGAGAGGTGTGGGGGCTTTCAAAAGATACGAAATTTGGTGCCCGACAAGAACATTCGCAAACACTTTAATGTGCGAAATTAAAATGAAAGCTAAACATGAAAATGGGCATGTATCTTTGGGTACAACATTTAGAGAAAGGAAACTGAAATTAAAGAGGAATAACAACATGACATCACAAACAGTGAATGGTATTGTTATCATGCACTGGAATGCAAGGTCGCTCCGAAATAAATCTGATGAGCTGAGAAAAATCTTGGAAGAGAAAAGAGTGAAAATTGCGTGTATACAAGAAGCTTCATTACCACAAATCGAAACTTATCACCCGAAATTTAGTGGCTTCAAAATGTATCACGCATCGAGAGAAAACCGTAGTGGTGGAGGCTTAGTGACGCTAATCCATGAATCACTGACTGTAGAGCGTATTGAGGGTGATATAACCCCCGAAATGGAAGTTGCAAAACTGAGGATTAGAATTAGCAATAATGAGGCTTTTACACTCTACAATGTGTATGTACCTGGGCAAGGACTACGGAAAGAAGACCTACTGACGTTGCTGCCGACGGAAGAGAAAACAGTAATTGTCGGTGACTTCAACAGCAAACATCACACTTGGAACAGTGGCTCATCAAATCGAAATGGAAAGATCCTCTATGAATGGCTGTTAGGAAGCAACCAAATTCTATTGAATAAAAATCACATAGCCACGTTCCAATCAGCCTCAACAGGTACACTCAGTACCCTGGATTTATCGATAGTCACTCCAGGTATGTGGGGGAAGGTTGTAGGCTGGCATGTGGGACAAGATCTTGGTAGCGACCACTTCCCGGTCTTCCTGGAACTCGACGCGGGAAACACTCAGATAAGGAATAACACCACAGTACACAGCAGGTATAAAATGAAGAAAGCGGATTGGGATTCCTTCAAAGATGAAACAACAAAAATTCCAACTCAAGACATAGCTACGTTGGAGGAAATAGAAACAATTATCATTAACGCAGCCGACAAAAGTATCCCAAAACAGTCAGGAAAAGCCAAGCACAAGTACATGAATAGCTGGTGGAACAACGAGCTTCAGGAGCTAAGAAGAGCGCGTAATAACGCTTGGAAAAAATGGAAGAAAACAAGAATAGCTTTAAACCGAAGTCAGTTCAACAAATGCAATGCCATGCTCCGCAAAGCTATTCTTGAGGCTAAGCGAGGGTCGTGGAGGGAGTTCGTCAGCTCCATGAACACAAACACCCCTTCAAGTACAGTATGGAAAAAGTTCAGAGCAACAAATGGAGAATCCTCAAAAAGGATAAATGCAATTAGTCAACCAAACGGGAATCTCCTCCTGGACGATGACTTAAAAGCGGAAGCCTTCAGCAAATTCCTCTCGGTTAGGTCGGGTCGCAAGATTTCATGGCCAAAACAGTTAAGCCGAGATGAGCAATTCCTGTCTTGCCGAATGGAACATCTCTATAGGTGCGCGGACCCCGATGACGCCCCTTTCACACTGGCGGAGCTAACAGATAGTGTGGGAAAGCTTAAACGCTCAGCTCCAGGTTCGGACAACATCCACAACGAAATGTTGAGTAACTGTTCCCCCAAAATGTTGACGAAGATCTTGGACCTATTTAACGATATCTGGAAGACAGGCGAAATCCCTCAAAAATGGAAAACGGCCAGTGTTATTCCCTTATTAAAACCTGGAAAGGACGAATCGAAATTGGCCTCCTACAGACCCATCTCATTAACTTCTTGTTTTGGGAAATTAATGGAGTGCCTAGTCAACAAAAGGTTGACTTGGAGGTTGGAGTCTCAAAACCTTTTGGACAAATATCAGTTTGGATTTCGGCCTCAACGAAGTACCACGGACGCCCTGCTATACTTCACAAATAAAGTTTACGAAGGCTTTGAATGCAAGAAGTCCACGGTTGCGGTCATGATTGACTTTGAAGCCGCGTTCGACAAAATACCACATGCCACAGTCATCCTACAGTGTATGAAAATTGGGATTAGGGGAAGATTATTGCAGTTCATAGTAAAATTTCTTGAAAACCGCCAAATAGAAACTGTAGTAAATGACACAAACTCTTCGAGCCACAGAATAGAGAATGGAATACCACAGGGCGGAATAATCTGTCCGTCGCTTTTCAACATTGCCTTACAAGATATCTCAAATGAACTTCCACCTGATGTACACAGTGTTACTTTTGCGGATGATAAAACCATTTGGGCGACGGATACAAACCACGAGAAAGCAACGGAATCCATTCAGCTAGCCCTCAATGTTATAAGCAGGTGGTGTCAAAAATGGTCTTTAAAGATTTCAACCCAGAAAACTGAATGCGCATTTTTCACCAGACGTAATAAGCTCGCAAACTATGTGCCTCTCCTTACCCTTCAAGACGAAATACTTCAGCATAACAGAAATCCAAAACTGTTGGGGTTGGTTCTTGATCCAAAACTTCGGTGGTCAGCACACGTGGAATATGTAATAAAGGCATGTACCCCAAGATTGAACGCATTGAAAGCGGTAGCCAGTCGCAACTGGGGCGCTGACACTTCAACGCTGAAAATGTTTTATCTTGCATTCGTGAGGTCGAAGGCTGTTTACTGTTGTGAAGTTTGGGGTTCAGCTGCAAAAACCCACATAAACAAAATTCAGGCGATCCAATCAGCGGCACTACGTCTTTGCCTGGGTTGTACAAAAACCACCGCGATAGCTGCTATGCAAGTGGACTTAGGTGTTGAGCCGATCGAAATGTACATTAGAAGACAAATGTGGACAAAGCTTTTGAAAGTCAATACATTACCAATAACTCACCCATTATACAACTTGTGTGCCAATCAGATAAGCATTAAAAATTCGTTCAACTATCAAATGAACATACTGTCGACAACGTTATCGTATAATGTGCCGGAGCAAATTCCACCTGTGTATGATGAACCGCCACGTAGCTGGCCAGGAATAAAAGCGATCGTGGATCTTCCACACAAATTCGGCAAAATGAGTCATCCAGATATACTTAGAGCAGAAACACTAGAGATGATTGACGAGCAGTATAAAAATCATACGAAGATCTTCACAGATGGATCGGTGGACATCGAAAGCGGGAAGTCAGGTGCAGGGTATTTTAACCAGAGTAATGGCGAACGGTACTATATTCCAGCTAACGCACAGTCCAGTATGGACGCCGAATTATTGGCTATGAACGCGGCATTAACCTGCTGTCTTTCCATTGAGCAAAAGCTCATCTGTATCTTGACTGACTCCAAATCATCATTAGAAGCGCTATCAAAATCTGGCACGAGTGCGTACTTCTTTCGTATTAATGAAATAAGGAAACTATTCCTCCAGCTACACAACGAAGGAAAAATGATCACCCTTCAATGGGTTCCATCCCACTGTGGAGTCCCCGGAAATGAAATAGCAGATGGGATCGCAAGGGAAGCGTGCACAATGTATCCAACTAACCTAAAGAAGTTCTCCCTGCTGCAGTGCAGAAGCTCGGGTGACCGACACTTCAGGAGCTCTTGGGAGGACAGTTGGAAATCAGCAACCACAGGTCGCAGCTTATACCAAATACAACCTGTGCCGGCCAAGGAAGACATCTACAAGGGAGTAGCGCGTCCGATAGCTGCTTTTGCTGCGAGGGCACGTACCGGCCATATCGTTACCCAAGAATATCTCTTTAGGTTCAATCTCACGGATACGCCACAATGCTTATTGTGTGAAGACGGAGAGGAGAACCTTGAACATATACTTATAAAATGTCATTACCCGATTGCCGCAAGGGATATCTTAAGGATGCAAGTGTCGGGATGGCAAGAAATCATGAACAATAAGAAGTACTGGGCTATCGCTTCTATGATCTACCATGGACATCGGGCTATCGGCTACAGTTGAAGCTGGACGCCTGCAGGAAGAAGTAAGAAGAAGTAAGTAAGCAAAAATATTGATACATACTACGCTTATATTGACTATAATTTATTACAGTATTCTTAAGCTCAGTGGTGTAGCTAGGCTTTTTGGCGCCTGGGGCAAGGAGATCGTCGGCCGCCTCGCCTTTACAATAAAAGGGGACAAAAGAGCAAAAATGAAGGCCCATCCAGTGAACAAAGTATATAGTAAATGCAAATGTGTAGATTTCTGTATGAAATCACGTCCAGCAAACGTCTTGCCATTTCACTATTGAAATGGCTTCTTTGATGTTTTTTATGAAAATAAAGTGCAACAAAAGCAAAATAAAGATTTTATAGTTGGTGAAAAACACATCCACGTACAATATTTACCTTTTCGCCATTTTGCAATTCAAACCAATAATTGTTTAAGAATTGTCCAGCTTCATCTTCTGGAAAATGGCTGTCCTTGTTCTGCAACTGACATGTTCCTCTATTCACCATTATATCTCGGAAGGATTGTGATATCTTGGTTGGCCAAGCTCCCATATCTTGTAGAACAGCACCGGGAACACGGTCTACATTGTTGCTAGGAATGTTCTGTCCTTCATCACCTGTAATTTCAATACTCCACGATGCAACATCATCCATAGTACTAGAATCAAGTAAATCTTGTAACTGAACTTTGACACTTTCACAGTTTGAAGTATTCACGTACTGTACTTATTGTATTTTACTGTATTTATCAACAGCCTTGTCGCTAACAATGTCCATTTTATGATCGCAAGTTGATTCCTTGTTAACTGTAATATTTTGACACTCAAGGTTATCTATGGTTATCTATACAAATCTAATACTGTACGATTACCAGTTCTCCTTTCGAGCACAACAACTCACTACAAAGTCGGAAAAAATATTACTTACTATTTTACTTACTTTATCCAACGCCTGTCCTTGGCCTCTCAGCCATGCGACGTCGAGCCTCCCAGTAGCGATGAACAGGATCCAGGGGTGTATCAGAGAGATCAATGCACGTCATCAGGTGTTCATTATCCATCATGCCTGAGTGGCATAGGGGGCAGTTGTTGTCTTCTGCTACCCTGATGCGGTGCAGATGGCTTTGTAGGTAGTCAACAAAAAATATTAAATATGTTATGTTTCTTTTATGAAAGGAATAGTTATATCAAAGAAACAGGTTGTTTGTAGTTTTAAAAACTGAAAACAAGTTTTTCCAAGTTTATGCTGACTTTGCCGCCCTCCTGGCTATGGCGCCCGGGGCGGTTGCCTCCTTGGCCCCTCTCTAGCTACGCCTCTGCTTAAGCTTTTTATTTTCAGTGTAGTTCTGTAGCAAATAAACCACTAGTTGTAATTATTATAAGCAAATGACAGTCTGTTTAATGTGTTATGATACAATTTGACGGCCTCTTAACACTGCGTGGGTGCGCGATTAGAAGACGCAACGCACGGCTCATCGTAGCGCGAACTGGCTTTAGGCACAGAGTGTAGCGGCGTGTGCCGAGTTTGACGTTGACAGTCCAGTCAGTCATTGTGACCGAACTCTGCGTATTGTTTACTCTCACGTGTTGTTTTGTTGTCTTCGCATGTTTTGTTTGTGATTCGAGTTTCGAAATGGATAAAAACCGTAAAAGGATGTTTTATCGATTCAGAAAAAACTAGAGATTATAGAAAATTTTGAGAAGGGCCAAACTGTTAAATCGTTAGAGGACGAATATGGATTTGGTGATCAAACGGTTCGTGATTTGGTTAAGAAAAAGGTGGAGCTTTTAAAATTTGCGTGTTCTTCTGACTCATCATCTGGCATGAAGAAACGGAAAACTATGAAGAAGTCGACGTACGAAGACTTGGACCGAGCTTTACTCGAGTTGTTCAATAATCAACGAGCACAAGGAATCCTGTAAGTGGACGAATATGCGCCGAAAAAGCTAAGTTTTTTCGAAGCTTTAGGCCTAGAAGGAAATTTCGACGCATCATCTGGCTGGCTGACACGTTTCAAACAGCGTCACGGCATATGAGAGTTGGAATTCGAGGAGAAAAATTGAGTGGCATCAAACGGTAGCAGAACAGTTTTGCAAAGACTTTAATCAGTTTGTTTTGGATGAAAATTTATAACCAGCACAAATTTACAATTCCGACAAGTCGGGATTATTTTGGAAGTGCTTACCAACGAAAACTTTAGCATCCGAAAATGAAAAAGTGCGCCGGGGCACAAAGTTAGTAAGGAACGAATAACGGTAAAGTGTTGCTCTAACGCGACTGGGACACGTAAACTTAAGCTCCTAGTGATAGGAAAATAAAAAAAAACCAGGATCATTTAAAAGAACACGAGCAGTTAACATACCTGTAATTTACTACAGTCAAAAGAAGGTTGGATGAATAAAGACATTTTTTATGATTGGTTCCACAATACGTTTTGTCCACAAGTTCGAGAGTTTTTAAAATCACAAGGACTTCCCCAAAAGCAGTGTTAGTATTAGACAATGCTAAATCACATCCAAGTGAAATGTTTCTCAGATCCAACGACGGACAGATCGTTGTTAAATACTTGCCGCCCAATGTTATAGCCTTGATCCAGCCAATGGCTTCTGTAAAACCAGAGGCGTACGCAAGGGAGGGTTACCGGATTTGACCCCCCCCTTGAACGTTTAACCACTTTTTTTAATATTATATAAAATAAAAATAAAATTGACATATTTATATTTGAGTATCTTTTTAAAAATCCATAATCGTTTTCTCTCCTCTAATTTCTCGCTGTCAGAGTAACAAAATCTATCGACATAAGGTACAGTCCGCCCTCCCCTTCTTCAATAATATAATCCCTGTGCTTGGTGCTGCGGCACGTACAGTGCATCACTCCACGTGAGACACAAGTAGCTGTCATTCAGCATTCTGAGAACGCGGCAGTGCTCTCACTGGCGCGGTGAGTGTCAAAGCATATACCCCTCCTCGTCTACTGAAAGAGAGAAAAAAGCATCAAAGCCGTGCCGCTTGTTAAGAAGGTACGATAATAATACCGACCTTGTAATAAAATAAGGCCGACACCATATAAACTTGCTTGTTGTGAAACATATTGTTTTGACAGTTCTGCAGTGCAGATGTGATATATTGTACATTGTCGAGCGGTATTCACCCGTTAGTCTAGTTCAGATTTTGTTGTGGAACGTTCGTTTAATGTTTTGTGCATTTGGCAGTTTATATTTTTAAATAGAAACTTCACATTATCGTTCCGGGTTCTTTGATATGTCTAAGCGACCACAAAGCTCAATTTTACAATTTTTTAGCAAAAAGTCGCGTACCGGTAGCGATTCTCGTGAGGTTAGTGAAAATTTCACATTGCCAAATGTTTCTTCGCAGCCGCAGTGTGACGATATTGTCGCAAACGATCTTCCCGAAACTAGTTTCACATCCTCCTGTGAAAACTCGGCTGATACTGGAATGTACATCGACATCACTCAATAATGTTGACGTGCCTGCTGAATCATTTAGAAGTGATAAGTGTATTGTTCTGATTCCGGAAGCATCAACATCTTCAGGTTCCAGTGAACCACACGCTTATGATATTGGAGTTTACGTAGGAAAAGACTTGTCTAAACGAAAAGAAACTGGATGTCTTGAACAATGTCTGGGAACCAAATCCAGGGTTTGTTTTTCCAACAAAAGGAAAGAGAAATTTGCTATTTCAGTTTAAATGGCTACCGCTGGAAGTGGCTTGGATATTCTGAATTTAAGGGAGGGAGTTTTTGTAAATTTTGTGCACTTTTTGCTCCAAGTGATGGTGTTGGTTCTGGCAAGCAACCCTTAAGTCAACTTTGTAGTGTGACATTTGACAACTGGAAGGATGCCGTCGAGCGATTTTCAGAACATGAGAAGTGTCTGTATCACAAACAAAGTTGTGCTAATTGATACTGCAACATTGCAAAAGAAACTGGAGAACAGGAAGAATCTTATTCCTATTACTGAAAGTGTTTTGTTCTGCGGGAAACAATGTATCGCACTGCGAGGCCACAGGGATTCGGGACGAATAGAGGTCGACCAAGAACCAGAAGAAAATGATGGCAATTTCAGGGCACTTCTTCGCTTTCGAAGTAAGACTGATTCTGTATTAAAAAATATGTTGACGTGTAGTGTTGGAAATGCGCAGTACACCAGTCCTATAATACAGAATGAAATAATTGAAGTATGCAACGACCTGATTGTTCGAAATCTCGTGAAAGAACTTAATGCCTCCAGTTGCTTCTCTATTCTCGCCGATGAGACGTCAGACATATCAGGCTTAGAACAATTATATGACGGAGCTATGTCCTTGTCAGGAAAAGTAAACGGAGTCCAGGCACATGTAAAGGAAATAATTCCGTCAGCTTTATATGTCCACTGCTCAGCACACAGCCTCAACCTAGCTGTATCCAGTGCCTGTGAAGTAGCTGCCATTTGGATGAGTACAATATCGAGTCTGTACGAACTTCTTAATACACCTAAAAGGCAACGTGTTTTAAAATCGGCGATAAGTGAAATGGAAACTACAACTTCACGCCGTGAAAAATTCGGTGAACTTTGTGCAACACGTTGGTTGGAAAGGTATAACTCCGTGGCCGCGGTGGTGGAATTGTATGACCCTATTATTGCAACCCTTCAAAGCATATCAGAATGGAAAGACAAAGACTCGTCCTCACAAGCAAATTCATTTTTATGTGCTCTGACTGAGTGTCAATTTGTGATATCGCTGTTTTGTATTCAGAGACTGTTTTCTTTAAGTCTCCCATTGTGTAAATTCCTGCAGAATTCAACTATTGATCTCGTGGAAGCAGTAAACCTTGCTGAAGATATTAACAGTGAAATGAAATCTATTCACGAAAATGTCGATGAACAATTTTCTAAAATTTCATTTGTGCTTCTGAAGTCTTGAACAGGTTGGGGTCCTCCATTCAAATCCCTCACATGGCAGCGGGACAAAAAAAACCGTGTGAACTTAGACTTATCATCAGTGGCGCCAGAACTTTACTTTCGTGTCTCTACTTTTATTCCATTTCTGGATACCTCCATGTCCCAACTAGATTCGCGTTTCTTGAAACACAAGGAATTATTGAAAGGCTTTCAGTGCCTTTTATCTACGAACCCTGTCCTGCCCCTGCCGTCTCAAGTTTCTGCTTTCACTTCGCTCACAGAATTCTACGCCAGTGACATAAGAAGCGGTTGCCAAGAAGACCTGAATAATGAATTAAAATTATGGTACAGAAAAATTGCACGTCTTGCGAAGGGAGACCAACCGAAAACGGCCGTAGATGGGTTAACTATGTGCAATCCCAACATAATGACAAATATATTTATGTTGCTAGAAATACTAACTGCGCTCCCAGTGTCCACATGTACAATTGAACGATGTTTCTCAACATTACGCCGTCTAAAAACATATTTGCGTAATTCTACTGGAAATACACGTTTGAATGGATTAGCACTCCTCAACATACATAGAAATTACACTCCAACTGCAGAAGATGTGTTAAATGAACTAATGAAAACAAACGTCATTTGGACATTGTATTGTGAATGCTGAAATTTCCGAAGTGTAGTGACGTTATATACTGTAGGCTACGTACATTATATATACTGTATATATTAATTTAATTACCGGTACTCGTTTTAAACAATGGTTTTTCAAAACAATAATAGACTACAGTAGAATAGTGATTTGAACATTTGAGACAACTGCATTCAATTTTTTATTGAAATTCAAATTCCTTCATAGAGTGTGGATTCATCATGCCAGTTTCATTCTTCCACCTTGGTGAGTTCCGTATTGACATATTGTGTTTAATTAAATTTATTTCAATATATTTGATTGCTTCCATGGACTTTCCTGATACGTAAAGTGTCTTACCTATCATATACAAATAACCGTTGACTAAAATATATGATTATTGTGTAGCCTAAGTGTAATAATGGCATGTGGCACTGGCACAAGCATTTTTATTATACAAAATGAAACAGATGTTAAAATTTGATAAAAAATTGTAGCCTAAGGCTGTGAAAAAAATACGTTCCGAAGATTTTATTAGGGTATTTATGAATATGTTCTATTCGAACATAGTATAATAAATATACCGTAACATGATATAATAAATAATAATAATACACAAAATTTAAAATACCGATAATGTCAATTGTAAATAATTGTAATAATGAGCCCCCCTTAACAAAATTCTGCGTACGCCACTGTGTAAAACGTAACTATCGGTCAAGTATTTTGAGAAAGTTTATAGAGGAAGGGAACGATTTGAAGACTTTTTTAAGGGACTAAGTGTCCTGGACGCAAAAAAAATTATTTGATTCTGTTTGAATTTGCGGCTGTTATCGTTTGGCATAGAAAAAAATCGGTATGGAGAACCATACATGACTTCCATATTCTAAGATTTAAACTTATATTTAAAATCATTTTCAGCCAAACAGCCAGGGAAGGAATTTTAACAAAAAAATACTTCTTTGTTGCCAATAACGTAGTACACATATAAAAAAAAATTATCCCCTCCCCCTTCAACTATAATTTTGATTTATAGAAAATTACCCCAAGCCCGTTCAACTAGCCTCTTCATTTATAGATATTTCATCTACGTTTCTACAGTGGATTATTAAGATCTTATCAGGATACTTTATCAAAATTAAGTACTTTACTCATGTTACAACAAAAAATGTTTCAGGTAAACTGCCCTTTCCCCGTAACCGATCTTCACCAAAATCAACAGACATTGAGTTCTCTATAGCTCAGGCACATATGTAAAAAATTATTTGATTCTGTTTGAATTTACGGCAGTTATGGTTCGTCATATAAAAAATTACCCATGTTAAAACATAAAACATGAGATTTATAAAACATATCTAAGATTTATATTTAAAATCATTTTTGAAATAAAATATTTTCATAGAACCTACTAACGCTGGGGAAATCTGAGGAGCCAATCAGAGTTGGGCCTACCTGTCACTCTGCTGAATTTGGTGGAAAGCCCTGTCACTGTCGTCAAAGTATCAGCCTTGACAGGGTCCTCTTTTTCTGCAAAATGGGAGAGGCTTGAGATGGAGTGAGTGACATGGTCCCCACCTCAATGAAGAACCCATTGTTTTATAAAAATATATTTAAATTTTGAAAACTGAAAATTCTTTTCTTGTTGTAAATATTTATATTTTATAATCAAAATGACTTTATTTTTGTTACCTGGCAACAAAATTATTTTATTTTCAACAATTACCATTGTTTCAAAAAGTTTAAATAAATTTTCAAGTACTTTACTCTTGTTAAAACGTAAAAGGTTGCAGGTAAACTACCCCTTCCCCTTAACCGATCTTCACCAAAAATAATAGGTCTTGAGTACTCTACAAATCAGGGCTGTATGCAAAACATTATTTGATTCTGTTTGAATTTGCGGCTGTTATCGTTTGCCATAGAAAATACCCTTGATAAAAAAACGCTGCAGGTAAACTACCCCTTTCCCTTAACCGATCTTCACCAAAAACAATAGGTCTTGAGAACTCTGCAATTTAGGGCTGTATACAAATAATCTTTTGATTCTGTTTGAATTTGCGGCTGTTATCGTTTGCCAAAAAAAAATAAAATGTTGCAGGTAAACTACCCCTTTCCATTAACCGATCTTCACCAAAACCAATAGTCTTGAGAACTCTATAATTCAGGGCTGTATGCAAAAGAGTAGTTGATTCTGTTTGAATTTGCGGCTTTTATCGTTTGCCATAGAAAATACCATTGTTAAAATATAAAATGTTGCCGGTAAACTACCCCTTTCCCTTAACCGATCTTCACCAAAAACAATAGGTCTTGTGTACTCTACAAATCAATGCTGCATGCAAAAAATTATTTGATTCTGTTTGAATTTGCGGCTATTGTTTGCCATAGAAAAAAATCGGTATGGAGAACCATACATGACTTCCATGTTCTAAGATTTATATTTAAAATCATATTCGAAATGAAATATTTCCATAGAAACTACGTCTTTCTACTTATTGCTTCAGCATTAACCACAGTACTGTGGTCACTAACGTATACCACCTCACGTTTTCGCACTCGATTTTCACCGATGATGGCAGTCGATGGCACTGTCGAAAAGTTTGGTTTTGCAGAAAACATTGAACTACGGCTCAAGAGCCCGGGAAGCAATTTTAACAAAAAACTACTTCTTTAGTGCCGATAACGTAGTACACATTGTAACATGACATAAGGTAGCAAAGATTCAATGGTATTTAATTATAAAATAAACAGCTGAAGATGAGAGTAAGAGGCAAAAAACTTATGAACTTAAAGATCAATAACCCAGTAACCCAATAAATGACAAATGACTATTAACCCAACAGACTTGACACAATAGATCGGATAGGAACCAAAAGAAAACCAAGAGACAGTGAAGAAGAAGTTTAAGTACAATCAAGTCATCCCAAAAAAGTGAACAGAATATTGTAAATTTAGTAATGAATTGATGTCTGTAGCATATGAGATGTAGCTAGGACAATAAGATTAATGAAGGGTAATAGTATCACATGTATCTTATTATTTAAAGAATGTACTTGTATAATATAATGTAGGGGGGTTAGAAGCTAACCATACCCCAAACTAATTGTAATAATAATGGCCAAAGGCTATAAACAATACTTTGAGCCCAAAACAAAAGCAATATTAGAATGATGACCAAAAGTGATCAGTGTGATTTGGAGGTAAATAGTTATAAATGACCATAATCACACAGTGATTTAAAGTAATCAGACAACCCATGAATAAACAAGTGAATAAGCCCAAAAGTGTGTAAAACTAAATAAGTAGTGAAGTGATAGGTATAGAATAATGAAACAAAGTGAGCAGGGTAGTAATTATAGAAACTTTCTAATGAAAGGAAAAGTGCAGTGGGGGTGTCGAACAAAATATTATATAAGCCAACTATGTTAAACAGATAAACAATTTGTGATAAACTGTGCACTAGTAAGTAAGATTGAACTAATTGTAATGTTGTTAATTTAGGTAATAAGATATCAAGATTATATATTAAGGTAAGAGTTAAGGTATTAGAACGAATAGCACATTAAGGAGGACAGACACTGTATTTAAGTGAAGGGAATAGTAGATAGGACATATCATACAAGGAACAGTTTGTCAATAGTATTATAAGAGTTTCTTTAAGTTTCTTTAAGTAAGTATTAAGAATTTTGTTTGTGTTCAGAAAATCATAGCATAGAGTAAATTGTAGGGTAAGCAGATAACAGCAATTAAAAGTTATTTCAGGGTAGAACCTGAAAAGAAATATTTCATAGTAAGAATTAGAGTTAGGGATACTGATGTTTATTGTTTGTTTTGTTTGTAAATTGTATTAGAGTTACCAGAAATGTTAGTAAGAAATGTTAGATGGAAGTAGAATGGAATCTAGGCTCTAGGCCAAACTGTTGAACATAAATTTATTAATTTGAGAACAAATAAAAATCCAAAGTTAAGGCAGAATGTGCCAAATGATTAAACCATGTAAGTGGGTATTCATAGTACCAAAATATGTGGTTAACAACTAATTTTGAATAAAATATATGTAAGATATAAAATTGGGAAAATAGTAAAAATGTAATTAGCTATCCAAAAGTAGGCATGAGGGGTATCAAAATGCTCATCATGAAAAATTAGGAAGAATGGTACTAATGTGATGACCCTAGCTATTAGAACAAAGCAGTAATCTTCAGTTGAAGATATTTTGGTAGAAATAGACGAAAAAAGACGATAAATCCTAACAATAACCTGAGTTAATAACCAATGAAAAATTAGCATAATTTATTAAGTAACCATAGCAACAAGAAAAATAACGCCAAAAAACCGTTAGATTTTCAGTAAGTCATTATTAGCCAACGCCAGAGAGTGGACCGAGTAGCTCTCGTATCAAAATTAAATTATTATTCTTCAAGTCATTTCAAAACTATTTAAAACTAATGGAAGACAATTACAACAGTACAGGGAATCCTGAACGTAAATTTTTATTTATAAAAAAAATTAAATTAACAAACCGTAGTGATCCAAAGAAGACGAAGCGACGCCGTGATGAAGAAAGACGACCACGGACACTATATGAAGATCAGTGGAACCTCCTAAAAGAAGAAGACGACACCAACTGAAGAATTACGAGGCCTGAATTAGCAAGGAGAAGTGCCGAGACGAGGGAAACAGACGACAGGAATTATCCATAGAAGAAGACGACAGCCCAGGAGTTATCTATCGAAGAAGACGACATCAGGATCTTCAGCAACAAGTAACTGATGAGTATAAACATTATACCTTAAAGCGTATTCACAAATTTTGGTCTGAATTAAATATAACTATTTCAAAATCACTGATCACTATTCCGAGTCAAAATAAATGCTTATTTAAATTCACTATTTAACTATAACCAATTAACAATTATTAAGAAAGTAAAATATGATAAATAATTAACGAATCTTCTAATAACGAACTTCTGGCAAATGAAACATAACCCTAAATTGCTTCACAAGTTTTCATTGGTGATTACTTAGTCAAATGTAATGAGATATCGATTTATTTATGTAATTAGTTGTAAGAATTATTATAACTTTGTGTGTGTTAGCCGTAAGTATATATTTCTGTAGCCGAAAGGACTTTACACCCCTGAGAAAAACGATAATTTTACTGTAAACTAGCGTTATTGACTGATTGTATACAACTGAGCTGAGCAAGTACCAACTGCACAATTGTAATAGCCGGTGCAGAAAAACGGATTTTGATGTATAATAAACCAAGATAAATATTCTAAAGGATTAATAAATGTTCTCAATCTGCAATGCTGTATGTTTGATTCAGTTAATTTAGAATTACGACTAGTAATTATTGAAGTGAAGGCGTTAAAGCGAGACGCAAGCTGGGTAGTACTGCAGAGAGCTGTACTCCAATCAGGTGGCGAGGCGGCAACGTTTGAATGCAGCAGAGCAGAATACGGTTTACCCGTACACGACTGAGAGCATACATTTTGACACGTTTAACACCAAACAAACATATTAAACTTTAATTAATTTTTTACAACCCACATAAACAGGCTTGTAATAAAGTGGCTTCCATCGCGGGGCATAAACGGTAGCGGCCACACCACCACACGAACGATTTCTTTACAAAGTGGCGCGCCAACTAGTAGGGCTAGAATAGTTAAGGAAAATACCTTTGAACTTTACAGATTCTAGCGGCGACTACGGAAATGGAACCGGCAAAACACGAGAAGGAGGCGGAGAAGGAAACAAAGAGATCAGAAAAGGAGATAGAAGAAAAACGAGTCAGCTATGCAGAATGGATGACAGCACTATTTAAAAAGTTTAGCAGAGAGATGGAGTACATCGAAAGGAACACCACTGACCATGAACGAGCACTAATGAGTCGTGCGGATGCAACGGAACCACCATACGACCAAATGTCATTGGAAGAAATTTATAATGAAGTGTGGAAGCTGGAAAACGATCCAAACGAAAAAGGCGATAACAAAGTGGAAAGAATGACTAAAGAAGATTGGAATAGATTGTCCAATAATAAAAAACGAATGAAAAACGAAAGAACGGGAATATACGAACAGGTGACAGAGGAATATACACAGGAGGAATATGACCAATGGAGACGATCTATAAAACTACCAGAAAAACCAATACAAACGGAAAACGCAGAGCTAAGAGAATGGATAAGGGTTATGTTCGAGCTGTCCAGAGAAGAGATGTGTAATTGGAGGAAGAAACATAATCGAGTAAGAGGGTTCAGTGAACCACCAAATAATAAAAACCTGGAACAACCAATGTTCAATTAGAAAAAGAAATAGTCAAGGACGGGGAAGTGAAGCAACCGAAGAAAATGCCAGAACCCACACAACAGAAGGATGCCAGAATGGAGTCAGGAAAAACCACCACAGGACTGACCTTACAGGACATGGTAAAGCTAATGGGCGAGCTCAGAAAAACAATGGAGAAGAATATGGATAGAGATAGAGAAGAAAGGAAGAAAATTATGGACAAGGGATTTAAGTCAATTAATGACAATTTCAAAAGGATGAATGAGAAATTGGACAGATTTAACGAGAATGAGGAACCAGTAATTACGAAAATAGAAGATAGTAAGAAGGAAACAGAATTAAAAGAAGACAAAAACATACTATTACATGCAAATAAAGATAACAGCCACAAGGAGAATATCCAAATCATGAAAATGAAGAAAATAAGACAGATACATCCAAGGAAACTCATAAATACCAGAGAAGAATTGGAGATGATGAAGAATGGACTGTTTGAGATGTTTAATGTACTAATTAACGACCAGAATGAATTCATGAATTTTAGAAATAACAGAAGGAACTTACTAGAACCTTTAGGAAGGAACCACTACAAAACAGTGAGTAACAGAATAAGAAGGAGAAGACACTTAATGGACATGCATAATCCTATATCAACGATAGCATCTACAATGAAAATAGCATTGACCTATTTGTTGTATAAACAAAATAATGAAATGATTGCGATAGCAATGGAAACCAGTGAGAATTCTATGACAGAACCATTTAAATACAGAACAATAGCAAGAGAATGGACAAGAACAGAAGTCATTATGAAAACGACAGCAATCCGAACAGGAGCAGCTCATATAATCATGGACAATGGTTAAACCAAGTGTGGAGGAACACTGAGAAAATGGGACTGATTTTGAGTAATTTGACCAGGCAAACCAAGTAATGTATAAATGAGAAGATTAACTTATAAGAAAAATGAATGTATATAACAGGGTCCATTATATAGCAAAATAAATACCCTATCTCATATTGAAAGATAATAAAAATAATACCTATGTCATAAGTGAAATCACAACTAAAAAGATGAAAGGGACTTATAACCAGTCTTCTTTAAAAAAGTATTATGAACCAGTGTCAGAAAATTAAAGAGAATTTTGTAAGTAACTATTATCAAAATTCAAAAGTAATGTAAGCACAACTTACAGTAAGTATTTGATTGGAACCATTATTATTATAAATGAGAGGGAATTTAGAAGAAAGATAAACTAAATTCACAACAAAGTAAGGCTAAACTTACGACCAAGTGTGAAACAAAATGTGTAAACACATGTAAATTTTGGAAATGTATAATGAAATATCATAAAAATTGAAATATAAAATAATTAAATATTACACAAATAATGATGACGCTACATAACATCATTAACAAACCCTATCACAAAAAGGGGATAAATAGAAATTAATGTTTCACAAAAGAAGAAACCAAAACAATCAAATAAAAAATAACACTGGCAGATTAGCTGAGCTATCAATGAAAAAATATAAATGAGTCAAAACCAGCTATAATGTTAATTAAATATCAATGAGCATTAAAGTGATGACAAATAGAATCACTACCATATAGAATAAACTTTTAAAACAATACAAAATGCCTATTAAATATCGCCACAAGCTTAAAACAAAGGAATCCAAATAAGTTATTGAGATTAAAGGTCATGAGTTGTATGAAAGAAAGAATAATTAATCCCAAAAGTGTTTTATTGTATTAATATTATGTGAGTCGGAAATGAACGACTATTATTATAATTATTATGAATATTATTATGTGATGATTTTATGTTGAGATACGTCCAACATATGTTATTGAGCAGATAGGCAAGGCCTCTGAACTCAAGATGTGTATAAATGGATAGCAGAGTAATAGAGCCACACGTGCCCTCTGACTATAACCAATTTATATGAAGGAGAGAGAAGAAAAATTTTAGGGAAATAGAACATAAAGGGGAATAATAAAGAAAGAAAATAATACCAATTATTACATTATGAACCATGACTTAATAAAGAATGAATACAGAAGAAGTAGCGATGGATGAATTCCTGAATCATAACAACTTGATAAAATAAACTATATTGATGATTTCAGAAAAAATCTAATAATCTTTGTTTCGAAATAATCAATTTTGGTGGCGATGCATTATGTAACATGACATAAGGTAGCAAAGATTCAATGGTATTTAATTATAAAATAAACAGCTGAAGATGAGAGTAAGAGGCAAAAAACTTATGAACTTAAAGATCAATAACCCAGTAACCCAATAAATGACAAATGACTATTAACCCAACAGACTTGACACAATAGATCGGATAGGAACCAAAAGAAAACCAAGAGACAGTGAAGAAGAAGTTTAAGTACAATCAAGTCATCCCAAAAAAGTGAACAGAATATTGTAAATTTAGTAATGAATTGATGTCTGTAGCATATGAGATGTAGCTAGGACAATAAGATTAATGAAGGGTAATAGTATCACATGTATCTTATTATTTAAAGAATGTACTTGTATAATATAATGTAGGGGGGTTAGAAGCTAACCATACCCCAAACTAATTGTAATAATAATGGCCAAAGGCTATAAACAATACTTTGAGCCCAAAACAAAAGCAATATTAGAATGATGACCAAAAGTGATCAGTGTGATTTGGAGGTAAATAGTTATAAATGACCATAATCACACAGTGATTTAAAGTAATCAGACAACCCATGAATAAACAAGTGAATAAGCCCAAAAGTGTGTAAAACTAAATAAGTAGTGAAGTGATAGGTATAGAATAATGAAACAAAGTGAGCAGGGTAGTAATTATAGAAACTTTCTAATGAAAGGAAAAGTGCAGTGGGGGTGTCGAACAAAATATTATATAAGCCAACTATGTTAAACAGATAAACAATTTGTGATAAACTGTGCACTAGTAAGTAAGATTGAACTAATTGTAATGTTGTTAATTTAGGTAATAAGATATCAAGATTATATATTAAGGTAAGAGTTAAGGTATTAGAACGAATAGCACATTAAGGAGGACAGACACTGTATTTAAGTGAAGGGAATAGTAGATAGGACATATCATACAAGGAACAGTTTGTCAATAGTATTATAAGAGTTTCTTTAAGTTTCTTTAAGTAAGTATTAAGAATTTTGTTTGTGTTCAGAAAATCATAGCATAGAGTAAATTGTAGGGTAAGCAGATAACAGCAATTAAAAGTTATTTCAGGGTAGAACCTGAAAAGAAATATTTCATAGTAAGAATTAGAGTTAGGGATACTGATGTTTATTGTTTGTTTTGTTTGTAAATTGTATTAGAGTTACCAGAAATGTTAGTAAGAAATGTTAGATGGAAGTAGAATGGAATCTAGGCTCTAGGCCAAACTGTTGAACATAAATTTATTAATTTGAGAACAAATAAAAATCCAAAGTTAAGGCAGAATGTGCCAAATGATTAAACCATGTAAGTGGGTATTCATAGTACCAAAATATGTGGTTAACAACTAATTTTGAATAAAATATATGTAAGATATAAAATTGGGAAAATAGTAAAAATGTAATTAGCTATCCAAAAGTAGGCATGAGGGGTATCAAAATGCTCATCATGAAAAATTAGGAAGAATGGTACTAATGTGATGACCCTAGCTATTAGAACAAAGCAGTAATCTTCAGTTGAAGATATTTTGGTAGAAATAGACGAAAAAAGACGATAAATCCTAACAATAACCTGAGTTAATAACCAATGAAAAATTAGCATAATTTATTAAGTAACCATAGCAACAAGAAAAATAACGCCAAAAAACCGTTAGATTTTCAGTAAGTCATTATTAGCCAACGCCAGAGAGTGGACCGAGTAGCTCTCGTATCAAAATTAAATTATTATTCTTCAAGTCATTTCAAAACTATTTAAAACTAATGGAAGACAATTACAACAGTACAGGGAATCCTGAACGTAAATTTTTATTTATAAAAAAAATTAAATTAACAAACCGTAGTGATCCAAAGAAGACGAAGCGACGCCGTGATGAAGAAAGACGACCACGGACACTATATGAAGATCAGTGGAACCTCCTAAAAGAAGAAGACGACACCAACTGAAGAATTACGAGGCCTGAATTAGCAAGGAGAAGTGCCGAGACGAGGGAAACAGACGACAGGAATTATCCATAGAAGAAGACGACAGCCCAGGAGTTATCTATCGAAGAAGACGACATCAGGATCTTCAGCAACAAGTAACTGATGAGTATAAACATTATACCTTAAAGCGTATTCACAAATTTTGGTCTGAATTAAATATAACTATTTCAAAATCACTGATCACTATTCCGAGTCAAAATAAATGCTTATTTAAATTCACTATTTAACTATAACCAATTAACAATTATTAAGAAAGTAAAATATGATAAATAATTAACGAATCTTCTAATAACGAACTTCTGGCAAATGAAACATAACCCTAAATTGCTTCACAAGTTTTCATTGGTGATTACTTAGTCAAATGTAATGAGATATCGATTTATTTATGTAATTAGTTGTAAGAATTATTATAACTTTGTGTGTGTTAGCCGTAAGTATATATTTCTGTAGCCGAAAGGACTTTACACCCCTGAGAAAAACGATAATTTTACTGTAAACTAGCGTTATTGACTGATTGTATACAACTGAGCTGAGCAAGTACCAACTGCACAATTGTAATAGCCGGTGCAGAAAAACGGATTTTGATGTATAATAAACCAAGATAAATATTCTAAAGGATTAATAAATGTTCTCAATCTGCAATGCTGTATGTTTGATTCAGTTAATTTAGAATTACGACTAGTAATTATTGAAGTGAAGGCGTTAAAGCGAGACGCAAGCTGGGTAGTACTGCAGAGAGCTGTACTCCAATCAGGTGGCGAGGCGGCAACGTTTGAATGCAGCAGAGCAGAATATGGTTTACCCGTACACGACTGAGAGCATACATTTTGACACGTTTAACACCAAACAAACATATTAAACTTTAATTAATTTTTTACAACCCACATAAACAGGCTTTTTACAACATATAAAAAATTCTCCCCTCCACCTTCAACTATAATTTTTAATAATAGAAAATTACCCCCACCCCGTTCACATAACCTCTTCATTTATAGATATTTCATCTACATTTCCTACAGTGGATTACTATGAGCTTCTTATCAGGATACTTTATTTATAAAAATTAAGTACTTTATTCTTGTTAAATCATAAAATGTTTCAGGTAAACTACCCCTTTCTCTTAACCGATCTTCTCCAAAATCAACAGACCTTCCGTCCTCTACAATTCAGGGAAGCATGCAAAAAAATATTTGATTCTGTTTGAATGTGCGGCAGTTATCGTTCGCCATGGAAACATTTCTCTTGTTACAACATAAAATGTTGCAGGTAAACTACCCCTTTCCCTTAACTGATCTTCACCAAAATCAATAGACCTTGAGCTCTCTGCAACTCAGGAAAGAGTGCAAAAAATTATTTTATTCTCATTTAATTTTCGGCAGTTATCGTTCGTCATAAAAAATTACCCTTTTTAAAACATAAAACGTTGCTGATAAACTACCCCTTCCCTTAACCGATCTTCAACAAAATCAACAGACCTTGAGTTCTCTTTAGTTCACAAAGGTATGCATAAACCTAGTTGATTCTGTTTGAATTTACGGCAGTTATCGTTTGTCATATAAAAAATTACCCTTGTTAAAACATAAAATGTTGCTGGTAAACTACCCCTTTCCCTTAACCGATCTTCACCAACACCAATAGGTATTGAGAACTCTACAATACAAAGCTGTATGCAAATCATCATTTGATTCTGTTTGAATTTGCGGCTGTTATCGTCTACTATGGAAAATATCGGTTTGGAGAACCATACATGACTTCCATATTCTAAGATTTATATTTAAAATCATTTTCGAAATGAAATATTACCATAGAAACTACTTCTTCCTACTTACTGCTTCAGCCTTAACCACAGTACTGTGGTCACTAACGTATACCACCTCACGTTATCGCACTCGATTTTCACTGATGATGGAAGTCGATGGCATTGCCGAAATGTCTGGTTTTGTAGAAAACATTGGACTACGGCCAAATATCCCGGGAAGGAATTTTAACAAAAACTACTTCTTTGTTGCCGATAACGTTGTACACATATATATCAGTGGCGAAGTTACATGGAGGCAATGCCTACCCTAAAAAATTCTGTAGAATAAAAATTATAAATACGTATGAACTACATAACGTAAAGATTATACATTGTTACTGCGACTGTCAAATTTATTAAACCGAAACGTGCTTTATTGAGCGACCGCTAGATGGTGACAGGTGAGATTCGGCATAGTTCGTTTAAAGCGAACGAATGAGGCAACCTGAACTTGCCTCAGCGTTTTTTGTATACATCGTAGGTAAGCAATGTAGTGGTGTGATAGGGAAGTGTAGGGAGGGGGATTGTCCCGCGCTGTACACATAGAGCGTTGAGGCATGCCTCACTTCTGTGGTCCAAACAGTTAAGTTAAAGCGCCTGTGTTGTTTCTAAGTGTTTATTTTATGCGGTTATTAAAAGTGTCACTGTTATTCCGCTGAACTAACAGATGATCAAGATTGTTATTTGAATTATTTGTAACATTAAACATATATATAGAAACTAATCAAGTTTAAAAATTTGAAGTTCAATCAGTTGTATTATTGTGTATGACTAATACAAGGATTGTTCAATAGACACATATAGAGCTGTAAAGCATTTTTTATTCAACGTATAAGGTGAATATCATATAATACTGATGATTTCTATTAGTGGTAATTAATTATTAATTGTATAAGTTTACCGATCTCTCACATGTATCTAGCCCCGAAGTTGGATGCTATTTTATATAATAATAATGATGATATCAAATCAATATAACATTTTTATAATAAATATTTTGATATTGTATTACATTTATTTGTAATAGATAATATGTATTTACTTGCATTAATTGATTACTTTCATGCCGCGCGTTATGCAGCCATTTAACACAATGTATACTTATTCTGATTATTCATAAACACATACTTGATATCGTTTACTAAATTAATGTTGTCAATTCATTTACTTTATTTGAGCAAAAGAAACTCTTATAATTCTACTCTATATTTTCTTCAAATTTTAAGTTAATATCTGGGTTGTATTTGATAATAATGAACGCATATATATGATCAACTTAAATTACTAGTTTATTTATCATTCACAATAATTATAATCGTACATATGATACGTCGCTGTACCTGAAATACATACATATTTTATAATAACAAATTCATGTTTTTATATATGCTGAAACAAAGAAAAACATACATACATATATAAATCAAATAATATAACAATGCATATTCTACTTATTAATGCGTTCATTAATCCCAGATAAGCTTTTGTTGATATATTTATTAATTACGTTTTAATTTCTGATTTATTCATTGCATTTATTAATAATTTTCTCAGGGATGAATTCTTTGAAAGAATCAGGTCAGTAGAAGTAACTAAGTAGTAATGATTAAAATATTGGTTACTTGATTTATGAAATATCCATTAAGCGTTGGTGCAGTCGAGTTCCAGTGATGAAGATGGCATGGAGACACATGTCGTTGAATGCTGTTGTATCACAATCACTTAACACACTCTTCCGATCACTCGCGTTGGCGTTGATTTATGTGAATAATTGATGTTTAGTGTTCAATTAAATACTTCATCTTACGATGTATGTTGTGTGTTTCTTTTAACGTTAATGTACATGTCTAGTTCCACTCATCGCTGCTTTATCAAATGTTCATGTGATCTGATACTTTGTTTAATGTTTCATGTTCATTATGGTGTTAATAAGGTGTAGTAGCACTATATTAAGTTCAACTGTTTAGTATATTATTTGTGTGATGATATCTGTTCGTGTAACGATCTGATTGTTCACTTTGAATAATTCTTATCTAAGTCCGTTACATCGCACTTCGAAATTCACTTCCGAACAATTAGAATAAACTGTCTGAAAATTGCGTAACACTGTCTCTCGAACTTAAAGTGTATTACTTGTAAATTTGATATGAGACTGAAGACACGCTTCGTACTTAAAGTAAACTGGTTGACGATTTGAGTAAAACTTATTAACTGTTAACTGTTGAGATAAGACTCTTGACTCCTGTCTCGGACAGATAGTTTTATTAACTCGTCCCTACTCAAAATTTTGTCTCTGGCGCTGTTCACGCCTACTTCATTTCGTGATTGGTCAGTTTTGAGTTTTCTTGGAATATTTTGTCCCACTATGTCAAGACCCTACGTCATAGTTCTTCCGATAGGATTTTCGTTTCTGTTGCTATGGAAACACTCCTCTCTACCAGTTTTCTCTCTGGCCTTTGGCTTCTGATAGGTTCTTAGGCATCCCCCGATTTTGCTCTGACGAACGTTGACCCTTTTCGTAGAAACTATGGCTATTAGACGCTTGTCCTTCAACCTATTGTCTGAAGTAAACTCAGTGTTTCTCTAGATTGCCATTATCTGTACTTTCGGTTCTACTGGCGTGTTGTTCCATGTTATACCCCTTTTTTTGTGGCTATTAATAATTTTGAACATCTGCTGGCTGGTGAAGTCACCCCAACTTTCCACTCGTAAATTCTGTCTGTCACTTAGACGATAACTCCAGCTGCGTAACATGACTTGAGTTTTTGTCCGATCTTAGCCCTCGTATTGTTTCTTAAAGTGCAGTGCATCCGTTCCATTGTAACGTAGAGTTACACTCTTATTGTCGTTTATCGTATACTGACGTAACATGGTCGAACATCTGCCACGATTCTCAGTACGAGTGTGAATGTCCTCGCCCAATTGTTACAGCAGTAGATAGCAATAATTCTGAACTAAACTTTCCCTGTCATCTTGTACCACCAATTTCTATAGTTAGTTTGAGCTTAACGTCTTTCTATTGTCAAGCTAGCGACGCTACCCTGACATCTTCTCATTACGCTATATTTATTGCGTCAACTATAAGTCGTTGACACCGCCTCGTGTGAACGCACTCCGTCGAGGTGAAAATTTAAGAAATTTTAAATTTTTTGCTCGTTACAAACGATTTTAAAAGAAGTCTCCAATAACATTAAGACATGAGTTCCACTGTTGCACTAACCTGTAGATTCCCTGCTAGTAAAATTCTTACGGCTGTTTGTGGAACCATTCGGTTACAGCAAACTCTACCTCAGCGTCCGATTTGACCCACCGTCCTTTTAGTGATTCCTTAAAAAAAATTTAAGATAAGATTTTTGCCTACCCATTCATTAACTACTAGCTTCGCCAGTAAGCAAATTGATGTCCATTTTTTCGGCTTGCACGAGTTATGTTGGTGTGGGTTTCGGCACTTTCCATTTAAAAAGCGTGCAAACGTAAGAAAATAAACATGAGTGAGGCCAGAAATAACGTGAATTGTGTGTGTGTGTGTGTTTGTGTCTTACCTGCCTTTTTATTGCCGTATTAAATGAAAAATATTATATTACATTAAAATGAAAAAATTTTAATTTTATTGCCTGGCAACAAAATTATTTTATTTTTAACAATTACCATTGTTTCAAAAAGTTTAAAATAAATTTTCAAGTACTTTACTCTTGTTAAAACGTAAAAGGTTGCAGGTAAACTACCCCTTCCCCTTAACCGATCTTCACCAAAAACAATAGGTCTTGAGTACTCTACAAATCAGGGCTGTATGCAGAAAATTATTTGATTCTGTTTCAATTTGCGGCTGTTATCGTTTGCCATATAAAATACCCTTGTTAAAAAAACGTTGTAGGTAAACTACCCCTTTCCCTTAACCGATCTTCACCAAAAAAAATAGGTCTTGAGAACTCTACAATTTAGGGCTGTATGCAAATAATCTTTTGATTCTGTTTGAATTTGCGGCTGTTATCGTTTGCCATAGGAAATACCCTTGTTAAAACATAAAACGTTACAGGTAAACTACCCCTTTCCCTTAACCGATCTTCACCAAAAACAATAGGTCTTGAGAAATCTACAATTCAGGGCTGTATGCGAAACATTATTTGATTCTGTTTGAATTTGCGGCTGTTATCGTTTGCAAAAAAAAAAAAATTTCCCTTGATAAAAAAAAACCGTTGCCGGTAAACTACCCCTTTCCCTCAACCGATCTTCACCAAAAACAATAGGTCGTGAGTACTCTACAAATCAGGGCAGTATGCAAAAAATTATTTGATTCTGTTTGAATTTGCGGCAGTTATCGTTTGCCATAGAAAAAAAATCTACAGACACACAGACAGACACACACACACAGACACTTTTCGGAAAACGACTTTTTTTCATGTTTTGAGTGTAGTACAATCAGAATCTGCAATAATCTCGAACACGATTTTTTTTGCCATCACCATACTTCCATTCCTTAAGGAATATGGAAGTAAAATATCGGTATGGAGAACCATACATGACTTCCATATTCTAAGATTTATATTTAAAATCATTTTCAGCCAAACAGCCAGGGAAGGAATTTTAACAAAAAAATACTTCTTCGTTGCCAATAACGTAGTACACATAAAATGGAATAAAATAAAATAAATATTATGAATAAATAAAATGGAAACGTAAACAGTACATAACTGAGATACGCTTGCCTGCCAAGCGCGATATATTTTCTCTTTTACATGATTTACATTAAAATGAAAAAATTATAATTTTATTGCCTGGCAACAAAATTATTTTATTTTCAACAATTACCATTGTTTGAAAAAGTTTAAATGAATTTTCAAGTACTTTACTCTTGTTAAAACGTAAAAGGTTGCAGGTAAACTACCCCTTCCCCTTAACCGATCTTCACCAAAATCTAAAGGCCTTGAGTCCTCTACAATTCACTGAGGTATGCAAAAAATTATTTGATTCTGTTTGAATTTGCGGCAGTTATCGTTTGCCATAGAAAATACGCTTGATAAAAAACGTTGCAGGTAAACTACCCCTTCCCCTCAACCGATCTTCACCAAAAACAATAGGTCTTGAGTCCTCTACAATTCACTGACGTATGCAAAAAATTATTTGATTCTGTGTGAATTTGCGGCAGTTATCGTTTGCCATAGAAAATACGCTTGATAAAAAACGTTGCAGGTAAACTACCCCTTCCCCTCAACCGATCTTCACCAAAAACAATAGGTCTTGAGTACTCTACAAATCAGGGCTGTATGCAAAAAATTATTTGATTCTGTTTGAATTTGCGGCTGTTATCGTTTGCCATAGAAAATACCCTTGTTAAAAAAACGTTGCAGGTAAACTACCCCTTTCCCTTAACCGATCTTCACCAAAAACAATAGATCTTGAGACTCTACAATTCAGGGCTGTATGCGAAACATTATTTGATTCTGTTTGAATTTGCGGCTGTTATCGTTTGCCAAAAAAAAAATTTCCCTTGATAAAAAAAAACCGTTGCTGGTAAACTACCCCTTTCCCTCAACCGATCTTCACCAAAAACAATAGGTCGTGAGTATTCTACAAATCAGGGCTGTATGCAAAAAATTATTTGATTCTGTTTGAATTTGCGGCAGTTATCGTTTGCCATAGAAAAAAAATCTATAGACACACAGACACACAGACAGACAGACACACACACAGACACTTTTCGGAAAACGACTTTTTTTCATGTTTTGAGTGTAGTAGAATCAGAATCTGCAATAATCTCGAACACGATTTTTTTTGCCATCACTATACTTCCATTCCTTAAGGAACATGGAAGTAAAAATTACCCTTGAAAAAAACCGTTGCTAGTAAACTACCCCTTTCCCTTAACCGATCTTCACCAAAAACGACAGGTCTTGGGTACTCTACAATTCAGGCTTGTATGCAAACAATTATTTGATTCTGTTTGAATTTGCGGCTGTTATCGTTTGCCATAGAAAACACCCTTGACAAAACATAAAACGTTGCTGGTAAACTACCATATTCCATTAACCGATCTTCACCAATAACAATAGGTCTTGAGAACTCTACAATTCAGGGCTGTATGCAAAACATTAGTTGATTCTCTTTGAATTTACGGCAGTTATCGTTCGTCAAAGAAAAATATCGGTATGGAGAACCATACATGACTTCCATATTCTAAAATACATGACTTATAATCTGAAATATGCTTGCCTGCCAAGCACGATATATTTTCTAATATATACATAATTTACATTAAAATGAAAAAATTATAATTTTATTGCCTGGCAACAAAATTATTTTATTTTTAACAATTACCATTGTTTGAAAAAATTTAAATGAATTTTCAAGTACTTTACTCTTGTTAAAACGTAAAAGGTTGCAGGTAAACTACCCCTTTCCCTTAACCGATCTTCACCAAAATCTAACGGCCTTGAGTCCTCTACAATTCACTTACGTATGCAAAAAATTATTTGATTCTGTTTGAATTTGCGGCAGTTATCGTTTGCCATAGAAAATACGCTTTATAACAAACGTTGCAGGTAAACTTCCCCTCAACCGATCTTCACCAAAAACAAAAGGTCTTGAGTACTCTACAAACCAGGGCTGTATGCAGAAAATTATTTGATTCTGTTTGAATTTGCGGCTGTTATCGTTTGCCATAGAAAATAACCTTGTTAAAAAAACGTTGTAGGTAAACTACCCCTTTCCCTTAACCGATCTTCACCAAAAACAATAGGTCTTGAGAACTCTACAATTTAGGGCTGTATGCAAATAATCTTTTGATTCTGTTTGAATTTACGGCTGTTATCGTTTGCCATAGGAAATACCCTTGTTAAAACAGAAAACGTTACAGGTAAACTACCCCTTTCCCTTAACCGATCTTCACCGAAATCAACAGATCTTGAGAAATCTACAATTCAGGGCTGTATGCGAAACATTATTTGATTCTGTTTGAATTTGCGGCTGTTATCGTTTGGCAAAAAAAAAATTTCCCTTGATAAAAAAAAACCGTTGCAGGTAAACTACCCCTTTCCCTTAACCGATCTTCACCAAAATCAACAGATCTTGAGAACTCTACAATTCAGGGCTGTATGCGAAACATTATTTGATTCTGTTTGAATTTGCAGCTGTTATCGTTTGGCAAAAAAAAAATTTCCCTTGATAAAAAAAACCGTTGCAGGTAAACTACCCCTTTCCCTTAACCGATCTTCACCAAAATCAACAGGTCTTGAGAACTCTACAATTCAGGGCTGTATGCAAAACATTATTTGATTCTGTTTGAATTTGCGGCTGTTATCGTTTGGCAAAAAAAAAAATTTCCCTTGATAAAAAAAAACCGTTGCAGGTAAACTACCCCTTTCCCTTAACCGATCTTCACCAAAAACAACAGGTCTTGAGTACTCTACAAATCAGGGCTGTATGCAAAACATTATTTGATTCTGTTTGAATTTGCGGCTGTTATCGTTTGCCATAGAAAAAAAATCTACAGACACAGACAGACACACACAGACAGACAGACAGACACACACACAGACACTTTTCGGAAAACGACTTTTTTTCATGTTTTGAGTGTAGTAGAATCAGAATCTGCAATAATCTCGAACACGATTTTTTTTGCCATCACCATACTTCCATTCCTTAAGGAATATGGAAGTAAAATACCCTTGTTAAAACATAAAACGTTGCAGGTAAACTACCCTTTTCCGTTAACCGATCTTCACCAAAAACAATAGGTCTTGAGATCTCTACAATTTAGGGCTGTATGCAAATAATCATTTGATTATGTTAGAATTTGCGGCTGTTATCGTTTGCCATATAAAATACCCATGTTAAAACATAAAACGTTGCAGGTAAACTACCCCTTTCCGTTAACCGATCTTCACCAAAAACAATAGGTCTTGAGAACTCTACAATTTAGGGCTGTATGCAAATAATCATTTGATTCTGTTAGAATTTGCGGCTGTTATCGTTTGCCATAGAAAATACCCTTCTTAAAACATAAAACGTTGCCGGTAAACTACCCCTTTCCCTTAACCGATCTTCACTAAGAACAATAGGTCTTGAGTACTCTACAAATCAGTGCTGTATGCAAAAACTTATTTGATTCTGTTTGAATTTGCGGCTGTTATCGTTTACCAAAAAAAAGTAAAAAATTACCCTTGATAAAAAACCGTTGCAGGTAAACTACCCCTTTCCCTTAACCGATCTTCACCAAAAACGACAGGTCTTGAGAACTCTACAATTCAGGGTTGTATGTAAAATATTATATGATTTTGTTTGAATTTGCGGCTGTTATCGTTTGCCATACAAAATACCCTTGATAAAACAAAAACGTGGCAGGTAAACTACCCCTTTCCGTCAAACGATCTTCACCAAAAACAATAGGTCTTTAGCAACTCAAGAAATCAGGGCTGTATGCAAAAACTTATTTGATTCTGTATGAATTTGCGGCTCTTATCGTTTGCCATAGAAAATACCCTTTTAAAACATAAAACGTTGCTGGTAAACTACCCCTTTTCCTTAATCGATCTTCACCACAACCAAAAGGTCTTGAGAACTCTACAATTCAGGGCAGTATGCAAAACATTATTTGATTATGTTTGAATTTGCGGCTGTTATCGTTTGCCATAGGAAATACCCTTGTTAAAACATAAAACGTTGCAGGTAAACTACCCCTTTCCCTTAACTGATCTTCACCAAAAACAATAGGTCGCGAGTACTCTACAAATCAGGGCTGTATGCAGAAAATTATTTGATTCTGTTTGAATTTGCGGCTGTTATCGTTTGCCACAGAAAAAAAATCTATAGACAGACAGACACACACACAGACACTTTTCGAAAAACGACTTTTTTTCATGTTTTGAGTGTAATACAATCAGAATCTGCAATAATCTCGAACATGATTTTTTTTGCCATCACCATACTTCCATTTCCTTAAGGAACATGGAAGTAAAAATTTCCTTTGATAAAAAAAAAACCGTTGCTGGTAAACTACCCCTTTCCCTCAACCGATCTTCACAAAAAACGATAGGTCGTGAGTACTCTACAAATCAGGGCTGTATGCAAAAAAATATTTGATTCTGTTTGAATTTGCGGCAGTTATCGTTTGCCATAGAAAAAAAATCTATAGACACACAGACACACACACACACACACACACACACACACACACACACACACAGACACTTTTCGGAAAACGACTTTTTTTCATGTTTTAAGTGTAGTAGAATCAGAATCTGCAATAATCTCGAACACGATTTTTTTTGCCATCACCATACTTCCATTCCTTAAGGAATATGGAAGTAAAAATTACCCTTGATTAAAAAAAAAACGTTGCTGGTAAACTACACCTTTCCCTTAACCGATCTTCACCAAAAACAATAGGTCTTGAGTACTCTACAAATCAGGACTGTATGCAACAAATTATTTGATTCTGTTTGAATTTGCGGCTGTTATCGTTTGCCATAGAACAAATATATAGACAGATGGACACTTTTCAAAAATGTTACTTCCATGTTTTTCATGTTTTGAGGGTAGTACAATCAGGATCTGCAATAATCTCGACCACGAATTTTTTTGCCATCACCTTTTTGCAAAAATACCTTTTTGTATGCGGTCCTGAATTGTAAAGAAGTGAAGGCCTGTTGATTTTGGTGAAGATCGGTTAAAGGAAAGGGGTAGCTTACCAGGCACTTTTCATGTTTTAACCAGAGTAACTGTTTCTATGACGAACGATAACTGCCGCACATTCAAACAGAATCAAATAATGTTTTGCATGCTTGCCTCAATATTGTAGAGAACTCAAGGCCTGTTGATTTTGGTGAAGACCGGTTAATGGAAAGAGGTAGTTTACCTCCAACATTTTATGTTGTAACAAGAGAAATGTATTCATGACGAACGATAACTGCCACACATTCAAACAGAATCAAATATTTTTTTGCATGCATCCCTGAATTGTAGAGGACTCGAGGTCTATTGATTTTGGTGAAGATCGGTTAAGAGAAAGGGGTTTACCTGCAACGTTTTATGTTTTAACAAGAGTGAAGTACTTAATTTTGATAAATAAAGTATCCTGATAAGAAGCTCATAATAATCCATTGTAGAAATGTAGATGAAATATCTATAAATGAAGAGGCTAGTTGAACGGGTGGGGGTAATTTTCTATTAATGAAAATTATAGTTGAAGAGGGAGGGGAGAATTTTTTAAATGTGTACTACGTTATCGGCAACAAAGAAGTAGTTTTTTGTTAAAATTCCTTCCCGGGCTGTTTAGCCGTAGTCCAATGTTTTCTGCAAAACCAGACGTTTCGGCAGTGCCATCGACTGCCATGATCAGTGAAAATCGAGTGCGAAAACGTGAGGTGGTATACGTTAGTGACCACAGTACTGTGGTTAAGGCTGAAGCAGAAGTAGAAAGAAGTAGTTTCTATGGAAATATTTCATTTCGAATATGATTTTAAATATAAATCTTAGAACATGGAAGCCATGTATGGTTCTCCATACCGATATTTTTCTATGACGAACGATAACTGCCGCACATTCAAACAGAATCAAATATTTTCTTTGCATACGTTCCTCAATTGTAAAAGACTGAAGGTCTGTTGATTTTGGTGAAGATCGGTTAAGGGAAAGGGGTAGTTTACCTGCAACATTTTATGTTTTAACAAGATTAATTGTTTCTGTGACGAACGATAACTGCCGCACATTCAAACAGAATCAAATAATGTTTTGCATGCGTCCCTCAATTATAGAGTACTCAAGGCCTGTTCATTTTGGTGAAGATCAGTTAAGAGAAAGGGGTAGTTTACCTGCAACGTTTTATGTGATAGCAAAGGTAATTTTTTCTATGACGAACGATAACTGCCGTAAATTCAAACATAATCAATTAATTTTTGCATACATCCCTACATTGTAGAGAGCTCAAGGCCTGTTGATTTTGGTGAAGATGGGTTAAAGGAAAGGGGTAGTTTACCTGCAACATTTTATGTTGTAACAAAAGAAATTTTTTCATGGCGAACGATAACTGCCGTAAATTCAAACAGAATCAAATAATTTTTACTTCCATGTTCCTTAAGGAAATGGAAGTATGGTGATGGCAAAAAAAAACGTGTTCGAGATTATTGCAGAATATGATTGTACTACACTCAAAACATGAAAAAATATCGGTATGGAGAACCACACATGACTTCCATATTCTAAGATTTATATTTAAAATCATTTTCGAAATGAAATATTACCATAGAAACTACTTCTTTCTACTTACTGCTTCAGCCTTAACCACAGTACTGTGGTCACTAACGTATACCACCTCACGTTATCGCACTCGATTTTCACTGATGATGGAAGTCGATGGCATTGCCGAAATGTCTGGTTTTGTAGAAAACATTGGACTACGGCCAAATATCCCGGGAAGGAATTTTAACAAAAACTACTTCTTTGTTGCCGATAACGTTGTACACATATATATCAGTGGCGAAGTTACATGGAGGCAATTGAGGCAATGCCTACCCTAACAAATTCTGTAGAATAAAAATTATAAATGCGTATGAACTACATAACGTAAAGATTATACATTGTTACTGCGACTGTCAAATTTATTAAACCGAAACGTGCTTTATTGAGCGACCGCTAGATGGTGACAGGTGAGATTCGGCATAGTTCGTTTAAAGCGAATGAGGCAACCTGAACTTGCCTCAGCGTTTTTTGTATACATCGTATGTAAGCAATGTAGTGGTGTGATAGGGAAGTGTAGGGAGGGGGGATTGTCCCGCGCTGTACACATAGAGCGTTGAGGCATGCCTCACTTCTGTGGTCCAAACAGTTAAGTTAAAGCGCCTGTGTTGTTTCTAAGTGTTTATTTTATGCGGTTATTAAAAGTGTCACTGTTATTCCGCTGAACTAACAGATGATCAAGATTGTTATTTGAATTATTTGTAACATTAAACATATATATAGAAACTAACCAAGTTTAAAAATTTGAAGTTTAATCAGTTGTATTATCGTGTATGACTAATACAAGGATTGTTCAATAGACACAGGTATAGAGCTGTAAAGCAATTTTTATTCAACGATTTTAAAAGAAGTCTCCAATAACATTAAGACATGAGTTCCACTGTTGCGCTAACCTGTAGACTCCCTGCTAGTAAAATTCTTACGGCTGTTTGTGGAACCATTCGGTTACAGCAAACTCTACCTCAGCGTCCGATTTGACCCACCGTCCTTTTAGTGATTACTTAAAAAAAATTTAAGATAAGATTTTTGCCTACCCATTCATTAACTACTAGCTTCGCCAGTAAGCAAATTGATGTCCATTTTTTCGGCTTGCACGCGTTATGTTGGTGTGGGTTTCGGCACTTTCCATTTAAAAAGCGTGCAAACGTAAGAAAATAAACATGAGTGAGGCCAGAAATAACGTGAATTGTGTGTTTGTGTCTTACCTGCCTTTTTATTGCCGTATTAAATGAAAAATATTATATTACATTAAAATTAAAAAATTTTAATTTTATAGCCTGGCAACAAAATTATTTTATTTTTAACAATTACCATTGTTTCAAAAAGTTTAAATAAATTTTCAAGTACTTTACTCTTGTTAAAACGTAAAAGGTTGCGGGTAAACTACCCCTTCCCCTTAACCGATCTTCACCAAAATCGAACGTCCTTGAGACCTCTACAATTCAGGGATGTATGCAAAAAATTATTTGATTCTGTTCGAATTTGCGGCTGTTATCGTTTGCCATAGAAAATACGCTTGATAAAAAAACGGTGCAGGTAAACTACCCCTCCCCCCTTAACCGATCTTCACCAAAAACAATAGGTCTTGAGTACACCACAAATCAGGGCCGTATGCAAAACATTATTTGATTCTGTTTGAATTTGCGGCAGTTATCGTTTGCCATAGAAAATACGCTTGATAAAAAACGTTGCAGGTAAACTACCCCTTCCCCTCAACTGATCTTCACCACAAACAATACGTCTTGAGTACTCTACAAATCAGGGCTGTATGCAGAAAATTATTTGATTCTGTTTGAATTTGCGGCTGTTATCGTTTGCCATAGAAAATACCCTTGTTAAAAAAACGTTGTAGGTAAACTACCCCTTTCCCTTAACCGATCTTCACCAAAAACAATAGGTCTTGAGAACTCTACAATTTAGGGCTGTATGCAAATAATCTTTTGATTCTGTTTGAATTTGCGGCTGTTATCGTTTGCCATAGGAAATACCCTTGTTAAAACATAAAACGTTACAAGTAAACTACCCCTTTCCCTTAACCGATCTTCACCAAAAACAAAAGGTCTTGAGAACTCTACAATTCAGGGCTGTATACGAAACATTATTTGATTCTGTTTGAATTTGCGGCTGTTATCGTTTGCCAAAAAAAAAAAATTTCCCTTGATAAAAAAAAACCGTTGCAGGTAAACTACCCCTTTCCCTCAACCGATCTTCACCAAAAACAATAGGTCGCGAGTCCTCTACAAATCAGGACTGTATGCAAAAAATTATTTGATTCTGTTTGAATTTGCGGCAGTTATCGTTTGCCATAGAAAAAAAATCTATAGACACACAGACACACAGACACACAGACACTTTTCGGAAAACGACTTTTTTTCATGTTTTGAGTGTAGTAGAATCAGAATCTGCAATAATCTCGAACACGATTTTTTTTGCCATCACCATACTTCCATTCCTTAAGGAAAATATCGGTATGGAGAACCATACATGACTTCCATATTCTAAGATTTATATTTAAAATCATTTTCGAAATGAAATATTACCATAGAAACTACTTCTTTCTACTTACTGCTTCAGCCTTAACCACAGTACTGTGGTCACTAACGTAAACCACCTCACGTTATCGCACTCGATTTTCACTGATGATGGAAGTCGATGGCATTGCCGAAATGTCTGGTTTTGTAGAAAACATTGGACTACGGCCAAATATCCCGGGAAGGAATTTTAACAAAAACTACTTCTTTGTTGCCGATAACGTTGTACACATATATATCAGTGGCGAAGTTACATGGAGGCAATTGAGGCAATGCCTACCCTAACAAATTCTGTAGAATAAAAATTATAAATACGTATGAACTACATAACGTAAAGATTATACATTGTTACTGTGACTGTCAAATTTATTAAACCGAAACGTGCTTTATTGAGCGACCACTAGATGGTGACAGGTGAGATTCGGCATAGTTCGTTTAAAGCGAACGAATGAGGCAACCTGAACTTGCCTCAGCGTTTTTTGTATACATCGTAGGTAAGCAATGTAGCGGTGTGATAGGGAAGTGTAGGGAGGGGGGATTGTCCCGCGCTGTACACATAGAGCGTTGAGGCATGCCTCACTTCTGTGGTCCAAACAGTTAAGTTAAAGCGCCTGTGTTGTTTCTAAGTGTTTATTTTATGCGGTTATTAAAAGTGTCACTGTTATTCCGCTGAACTAACAGATGATCAAGATTGTTATTTGAATTATTTGTAACATTAAACATATATATAGAAACTAACCAAGTTTAAAAATTTGAAGTTTAATCAGTTGTATTATTGTGGATGACTAATACAAGGATTGTTCAATAGACACACGTATAGAGCTGTAAAGCATTTTTTATTCAACGATTTTAAAAGAAGTCTCCAATAACATTAAGACATGAGTTCCACTGTTGCGCTAACCTGTAGATTCCCTGCTAGTAAAATTCTTACGGCTGTTTGTGGAACCTTTCGGTTACAGCAAACTCTACCTCAGCGTCCGATTTGACCCACCGTCCTTTTAGTGATTCCTTAAAAAAAATTTAAGATAAGATTTTTGCCTACCCATTCATTAACTACTAGCTTCGCCAGTAAGCAAATTGATGTCCATTTTTTCGGCTTGCACGCATTATGTTGGTGTGGGTTTCGGCACTTTCCATTTAAAAAGCGTGCAAACGTAAGAAAATAAACATGAGTGAGGCCAGAAATAACGTGAATTGTGTGTTTGTGTCTTACCTGCCTTTTTATTGCCGTATTAAATGAAAAATATTATATTACATTAAAATTAAAAAATTTTAATTTTATTGCCTGCCAACAAAAATATTTTATTTTTAACAATTACCATTGTTTCAAAAAGTTTAAATAAATTTGCAAGTACTTTACTCTTGTTAAAACATAAAAGGTTGCCGGTAAACTACCCCTTCCCCTTAACCGATCTTCACCAAAATCGAACGTCCTTGAGACCTCTACAATTCAGGGACGTATGCAAAAAATTATTTGATTCTGTTCGAATTTGCGGCTGTTATCGTTTGCCATACAAAATACGCTTCATAAAAAAATGGTGCAGGTAAACTACCCCTTCCCCTTAACCGATCTTCACCACAAACAATAGGTCTTGAGTACTCTACAAATCAGGGCTGTATGCAAAACATTATTTGATTCTGTTTGAATTTGCGGCTGTTATCGTTTGCCATAGAAAATACCCTTGTTAAAAAACGTTGCAAGTAAACTACCCCTTTCCCTCAACCGATCTTCACCAAAAACAATAGGTCTTGAGAACTCTACAATTTAGGGCTGTATGCAAATAATCGTTTGATTCTGTTTGAATTTGCGGCTGTTATCATTTGCCATAGGAAATACCCTTGTTAAAACATAAAACGTTACAGGTAAACTACCCCTTTCCCTTAACCGATCTTCACCAAAAACAATAAGTCTTGAAAACTCAACAATTCAGGGCTGTATACGAAACATTATTTAAGTCTGTTTGAATTTGCGGCTGTTATCGTTTGCCAAAAAAAAAAATTTCCCTTGATAAAAAAAACCGTGCCGGTAAACTACCCCTTGCCCTCAACCGATCTTCACCAAAAACAATAGGTCGCGAGTACTCTACAAATCAGGGCTGTATGCAAAAAATTATTTGATTCTGTGTGAATTTGCGGCAGTTATCGTTTGCCATAGAAAATACGCTTGATAAAAAACGTTGCAGGTAAACTACCTCTTCCCCTCAACTGATCTTCACCAAAAACAATAGGTCTTGAGTACTATACAAATCAGGCCCGTATGCAGAAAAGTATTTGATTCTGTTTGAATTTGCGGCTGTTATCGTTTGCCATAGAAAATACCCTTGTTAAAAAAACGTTGTTGGTAAACTACCCCTTTCCCTTAATCGATCTTCACCAAAAACAATAAGTCTTGAGAACTCTACAATTTAGGGCTGTATGCAAATAATCTTTTGATTCTGTTTGAATTTGCGGCTGTTATCGTTTGCCATAGGAAATACCCTTGTTAAAACATAAAACGTTACAAGTAAACTACCCCTTTCCCTTAACCGATCTTCACCAAAAACAAAAGGTCTTGAGAACTCTACAATTCAGGGCTGTATACGAAACATTATTTGATTCTGTTTGAATTTGCGGCTGTTATCGTTTGCCAAAAAAAAAAAATTTCCCTTGATAAAAAAAAACCGTTGCAGGTAAACTACCCCTTTCCCTCAACCGATCTTCACCAAAAACAATAGGTCGCGAGTCCTCTACAAATCAGGGCTGTATGCAAAAATTATTTGATTCTGTTTGAATTTGCGGCAGTTATCGTTTGCCATAGAAAAAAAATCTACAGACACACAGACACACAGACACACACACAGACACTTTTCGGAAAACGACTTTTTTTCATGTTTTGAGTGTAGTAGAATCAGAATCTGCAATAATCTCGAACACGATTTTTTTTACCATCACCGATTTTTTTTTTTTTTCATTCCTTAAGGAAATATGGAAGTAATATGGAAGTAAAAGTCATTTTTCGAAAAGTGTCTGTGTGTGTGTCTGTGTCTATAGATTTTTTTCTATGGCAAACGATAACAGCCGCGAATTCGAACAGAATCAAATAATTTTTTGCATACAGCCCTGATTTATAGAGTACTCCCGACCTATTGTTTTTGGTGAAGATCGGTTGAGGGAAAGGGGTAGTTTACCGGCAACAGTTTTTTTTTATCAAGGGTATAATTTTGTTTGTTTGCCAACGATAACAGCCGCAAATTCAAACAGAATCAAATAATGTTTTGCATAAAGCCCTGAATTGCAGAGTTCTCACGACTGCTGATTTTGGTAAAGATCGGTTATGGGAAAGGGGTAGTTTACCTGCAACGTTTTATGTTTTAACAAGGGTATTTTATATGGCAAACGATAAGTGCCGCAAATTCAAACAGAATCTAATAAGTTTTTGTATGCAGCCCTGATTTATTGAGTACTAAAGACCTATTGTTTTTGGTGGAGATCGTTTAAGGGAAAGGGGTAGTTTACCTGCCACGTTTTTTGTTTTATCAAGGGTATTTTGTATGGCAAACGATAACAGCCGCAAATTCAAACAAAATCACATAATATTTTACATACAACCCTGAATTGTAGAGTTCTCAAGACCTATCGTTTTTTGTGAAGATCGTTTAAGGGAAAGGGGTAGTTTGCCTGCAACGGTTTTTTATCAAGGGTAATTTTACTTCCATATTCCTTAAGGAATGGAAGTATGGTGATGGCAAAAAAAAATCGTGTTCGAGATTATTGCAGATTCTGATTCTACTACACTCAAAACATGAAAAAAAGTCGTTTTCCGAAAAGTGTCTGTGTGTGTGTCTGTCTGTCTGTCTGTCTATGTGTCTATAGATTTTTTTTCTATGGCAAACGATAACTGCCGCAAATTCAAACAGAATCAAATAATTTTTTGTATACTGCTCTGATTTGCAGAGTACTCGCGACCTATTGTTTTTGGTGAAGATCGGTTGAGGGAAAGGGGTAGTTTACCTGCAACGGTTTTTTTTTAGCAAGGGTAATTTTGTTTGTTTGGCAAACGATAACAGCCGCAAATTCAAACAGAATCAAATAATGTTTCGCATACAGCCCTGAATTGTAGAGTTCGCAAGATCTGTTGATTTTGGTGAAGATCGGTTAAGGGAAAGGGGTAGTTTACCTGTAACGTTTTATGTTTTAACAAGGGTATTTCTTATGGCAAACGATAACAGCCGCAAATTCAAACAGAATCAAAAGATTATTTGCATACAGCCCTAAGTTGTAGAGTTCTCAAGACCTATTGTTTTTGGTGAAGATCGGTTAAGGGAAAGGGGTAGTTTACCTACAACGTTTTTTTAACAAGGTTATTTTCTATGGCAAAAGATAACAGCCGCAAATTCAAACATAATCAAACAATTTTCTGCATACAGCCCTGGTTTGTAGAGTACTCAAGACCTATTGTTTTTGGTGAAGATCGGTTGAGGAGAAGGGGTAGTTTACCTGCAACGTTTGTTATAAAGCGTATTTTCTATCGCAAACGATAACTGCAGCAAATTCAAACAGAATCAAATAATTTTTTGCATACATCAGTGAATTGTAGAGGACTCAAGGCCATTAGATTTTGGTGAAAATCGGTTAAGGGGAAGGGGTAGTTTACCAGCAACCTTTTACGTTTTAACAAGAGTAAAGTACTTGAAAATTCATTTAAACTTTTTCAAACAATGGTAATTGTTAAAAATAAAATAATTTTGTTGCCAGGCAATAAAATTATAATTTTTTCATTTTAATGTAAATTATGTATATATTAGAAAATATATCGTGCTTGGCAGGCAAGCATATTTCAGATTATAAGTCTTAGAATATGGAAGTCATGTATGGTTCTCCATACCGATATTTTACTTCCATATTCCTTAAGGAATGGAAGTATGGTGATGGCAAAAAAAATCGTGTTCGAGATTATTGCAGATTCTGATTCTACTACACTCAAAACATGAAAAAAAGTCGTTTTCCGAAAAGTGTCTGTGTGTCTGTCTGTCTGTGTGTCTGTAGATTGTTTTTCTATGGCAAACGATAACTGCCGCAAATTCAAACAGATTCAAATAATTTTTTGTATACAGCCCTGATTTGCAGAGTACTCGCGACCTATTGTTTTTGGTGAAGATCGGTTGAGGGAAAGGGGTAGTTTACCTGCAACGGTTTTTTTTTTAGCAAGGGTAATTTTGTTTGTTTGGCAAACGATAACAGCCGCAAATTCAAACAGAATCAAATAATGTTTTGCATACAGCCCTGATTTGTAGAGTACTCAAGACCTATTGTTTTTGGTGAAGATCGGTTAAGGGGAAGGGGTAGTTTACCTGCAACGTTTTTTATCAAGCGTATTTTCTATGGCAAACGATAACTGCCGCAAATTCAAACAGATTCAAATAATTTTTTGTATACCGCCCTGATTTGCAGAGTACTCGCGACCTATTGTTTTTGGTGAAGATCGGTTGAGGGAAAGGGGTAGTTTACCTGCAACGGTTTTTTTTTAGCAAGGGTAATTTTGTTTGTTTGGCAAACGATAACAGCCGCAAATTCAAACAGAATCAAATAATGTTTTGCATACAGCCCTGATTTGTAGAGTACTCAAGACCTGTTGTTTTTGGTGAAGGTCGGTTAAGGGGAAGGGGTAGTTTACCTGCAACGTTTTTTATCAAGCGTATTTTCTATGGCAAACGATAACAGCCGCTAATTCAAACAGAATCAAATAATTTTTTGCATACGTCCCTGAATTGTAGAGGTCTCAATGACTTTTGATTTTGGTGAAGATCGGTTAAGGGGAAGGGGTAGTTTACCTGCAACCTTTTACGTTTTAACAAGAGTAAAGTACTTGAAAATTTATTTAAACTTTTTGAAACAATGGTAATTGTTAAAAATAAAATAATTTTGTTGCCAGGCAATAAAATTATAATTTTTTCATTTTAATGTAATATAATATTTTTCATTTAATACAGCAATAAAAAGGCAGGTAAGACAGCCTGGCTGTTTGGCTGAAAATGATTTTAAATATAAATCTTAGAATATGGAAGTCATGTATGGTTCTCCATACCGATATTTACTTCCATATTCCTTAAGGAATGGAAGTATGGTGATGGCAAAAAAAATCGTGTTCGAGATTATTGCAGATTCTGATTCTACTACACTCAAAACATGAAAAAAAGGCGTTTTCCGAAAAGTGTCTGTGTGTGTGTGTCTGTCTGTCTGTCTATCTTCTGTAGATTTTTTTTCTATGGCAAACGATAACTGCCGCAAATTCAAACAGAATCAAATAATTTTTTGCATACAGCCCTGATTTGTAGAGTACTCACGACCTATTGTTTTTGTTGAAGATCGGGTGAGGGAAAGGGGTAGTTTACCTGCAACGGTTTTTTTTTTATCAAGGGAAATTTTTTTTGGCAAACGATAACAGCCGCAAATTCAAACAGAATCAAATAATGTTTCGTATACAGCCCTGAATTTTAGAGTTCTCCAGACCTATTGTTTTTGGTGAAGATCGGTTAAGGGGAAGGGGTAGTTTACCTGTAACGTTTTATGTTTTAACAAGGGTATTTCCTATGGCAAACGATAACAGCCGCAAATTCAAACAGAATCAAATGATTATTTGCATACAGCCCTAAATTGTAGAGTTCTCAAGACCTATTGTTTTTGGTGAAGATCGGTTAAGGGAAAGGGGTAGTTTACCTGCAGCGTTTTTTTATCAAGGGTATTTTCTATGGCAAACGATAACAGCCGCAAATTCAAACAGAATCAAATAATGTTTTGCATACAGCCCTGATTTGTAGAGTACTCAAGACCTATTATTTTTGGTGAAGATCGGTTAAGGGGAAGGGGTAGTTTACCTGCAACCTTTTACGTTTTAACAAGAGTAAAGTACTTGAAAATTTATTTAAACTTTTTGAAACAATGGTAATTGTTGAAAATAAAATAATTTTGTTGCCAGGTAACAAAAATAAAGTCATTTTGATTATAAAATATAAATATTTACAACAAGAAAAGAATTTTCAGTTTTCAAAATTTAAATATATTTTTATAAAACAATGGGTTCTTCATTGAGGTGGGGACCATGTCACTCACTCCATCTCAAGCCTCTCCCATTTTGCAGAAAAAGAGGACCCTGTCAAGGCTGATACTTTGACGACAGTGACAGGGCTTTCCACCAAATTCAGCAGAGTGACAGGTAGGCCCAACTCTGATTGGCTCCTCAGATTTCCCCAGCGTTAGTAGGTTCTATGAAAATATTTTATTTCAAAAATGATTTTAAATATAAATCTTAGATATGTTTTATAAATCTCATGTTTTATGTTTTAACATGGGTAATTTTTTATATGACGAACCATAACTGCCGTAAATTCAAACAGAATCAAATAATTTTTTACATATGTGCCTGAGCTATAGAGAACTCAATGTCTGTTGATTTTGGTGAAGATCGGTTACGGGGAAAGGGCAGTTTACCTGAAACATTTTTTGTTGTAACATGAGTAAAGTACTTAATTTTGATAAAGTATCCTGATAAGATCTTAATAATCCACTGTAGAAACGTAGATGAAATATCTATAAATGAAGAGGCTAGTTGAACGGGCTTGGGGTAATTTTCTATAAATCAAAATTATAGTTGAAGGGGGAGGGGATAATTTTTTTTATGTGTACTACGTTATTGGCAACAAAGAAGTATTTTTTTGTTAAAATTCCTTCCCTGGCTGTTTGGCTGAAAATGATTTTAAATATAAATCTTAGAATATGGAAGTCATGTATGGTTCTCCATACCGATATTTTCCTATGGTAACGATAACAGCCGCAAATTCAAACAGAATCAAATGATGTTTTGCATACAGCCCTGTATTGTAGAGTTCTCAACACCTGTTGGTGTTGGTGAAGATCGGTTAAGGGAAAGGGGTAGTTTACCAGCAACGTTTTATGTTTTAAAAGGGTATTTTCTGTGGCAAACGATAAGAGCCGCAAATTCAAACAGAATAAAATACGTTTTTGCATACAGCCCTGTTTTGTTGAGTACTAAAGACCTATTGTTTTTGGTGAAGATCGGTTAAGGGAAAGGGGTAGTTTACCAGACACGTTTTTCGTTTTATCAAGGGTATTTTATATGGCAAACGATAACAGCCGCAAATTCAAACAGAATCATATAATATTTTGCATACAGCCCTGAAATGTAGAGTTCTCAAGACCTGTTGGTTTTGGTGAAGATTGGTTAAGGCAATAGGGCTGTTTAGCAGCAACATTTTATGTTTTATCAAGGGTAATTTTTTTTTTGACGAACGATAACTGCCGTACATTAAAACAAAATCAACTACTCTTCTGCATACCTTTTTGAATTATACAGACCTCAAGGTCTGTTGATTTTGTTGAAGATCGGTTAAGGGAAAGGGGTAGTTTACCTGCAACGTTTTATGTTTTAACAAGGGTATTTTACTTCCATATTCCTTAAGGAATGGAAGTATGGTGATGGCAAAAAAAATCGTGTTCGAGATTATTGCAGATTCTGATTCTACTATACTCAAAACATGAAAAAAAGTCGTTTTCCGAAAAGTGTCTGTGTGTCTGTCTGTCTGTCTGTAGATTTTTTTTCTATGGCAAACGATAACTGCCGCAAATTCAAACAGAATCAAATAATTTTTTGCATACAGCCCGGTTTTGCAGAGTTCTCGCGACCTATTGTTTTTGGTGAAGATCGGTTGAGGGAAAGGGGTAGTTTACCAGCAACGGTTTTCTTTTAGCAAGGGTAATTTTGTTTGTTTGGCAAACGATAACAGCCGCAAATTCAAACAGAATCAAATAATGTTTCGCATACAGCCCTAAATTGTAGAGTTCTCAAGACCTATTGTTTTTGGTGAAGATCGGTTAAGGGAAAGGGGTAGTTTACCAACAACGTTTTTTTAACAAGGGTATTTTCTATGGCAAACGATAACAGCCGCAAATTCAAACAGAATCAAATAATTTTCTGCATACAGCCCTGATTTGTAGAGTACTCAAGACCTATTGTTTTTGGTGAAGATCGGTTGGGGGAAGGGGTAGTTTACCTGCAAAGGTTTTTTTTATCAAGGGTAATTTTTTTGTTTGGCAAACGATAACAGCCGCAAATTCAAACAGAATCAAATAATGTTTCGCATACAGCCCTGAATTGTAGATTTCTCAAGACCTATTGTTTTTGGTGAAGATCGGTTGAGGGAAAGGGGTAGTTTACCTGCAACGTTTTTTTAACAAGGGTATTTTCTATGGCAAACGATAACAGCCGCAAATTCAAACAGAATCAAATAATGTTTTGCATACAGTCCTGATTTGTAGAGTACTCAAGACCTATTGTTTTTGGTGAAGATCGGTTAAGGGGAAGGGGTAGTTTACCTGCAACGTTTTTTTATCAAGCGTATTTTCTATGGCAAACGATAACAGCCGCAAATTCAAACAGAATCAAATAATTTTTTGCATACATCCCTGAATTGTAGAGGTCTCAATGACTTTCGATTTTGGTGAAGATCGGTTAAGGGGAAGGGGTAGTTTACCAGCAACCTTATACGTTTTAACAAGAGTAAAGTACTTGAAAATTTATTTAAACTTTTTGAAACAATGGTAATTGTTAAAAATAAAATAATTTTGGTGCCAGGCAATAAAATTATAATTTTTTCATTTTAATGTAATATAATATTTTTCATTTAATACAGCAATAAAAAGGCAGGTAAGACACAGCCTGGCTGTTTGGCTGAAAATGATTTTAAATATAAATCTTAGAATATGGAAGTCATGTATGGTTCTCCATACCGATATTTTACTTCCATATTCCTTAAGGAATGGAAGTATGGTGATGGCAAAAAAAATCGTGTTCGAGATTATTGCAGATTCTGATTCTACTACACTCAAAACATGAAAAAAAGTCGTTTTCCGAAAAGTGTCTGTGTGTGTGTCTGTCTGTCTATCTGTCTGTCTATCTGTCTGTAGATTTTTTTTCTATGGCAAACGATAACTGCCGCAAATTCAAACAGAATCAAATAATTTTTTGCATGCAGCCCTGATTTGGAGAGTACTCGCGACCTATTGTTTTTGGTGACGATCGGTTGAGGGAAAGGGGTAGTTTACCTGCAACGGTTTTTTTTTAGCAAGGGTAATTTTGTTTGTTTGGCAAACGATAACAGCCGCAAATTCAAACAGAATCAAATAATGTTTCGCATACAGCCCTGAATTGTAGAGTTCTCAAGAACTTTTGATTTTGGTGAAGATCGGTTAAGGGAAAGGGGTAGTTTACCTGTAACGTTTTATGTTTTAACAAGGGTATTTAATATGGCAAACGATAACAGCCGGAAATTCAAACAGAATCAAAAGATTATTTGCATACAGCCCTAAATTATAGAGTTCTCAAGACCTATAGTTTTTGGTGAAGTTCGGTTGAGGGAAAGGGGTAGTTTACCAGCAACGTTTTTTTAACAAGGGTATTTTCTATGGCAAACGATAACAGACGCAAATTCAAACAGAATCAAATAATGTTTTGCATACAGCCCTGATTTGTAGAGTACTTAAGACCTATTGTTTTTGGTGAAGATCGGTTAAGGGAAAGGGGTAGTTTACCTGTAACGTTTTATGTTTTAACAAGGGTATTTCCTATGGCAAACGATAACAGCCGCAAATTCAAACAGAATCAAAAGATTATTTGCATACAGCCCTAGATTGTAGAGTTCTCAAGACCTTTTGTTTTTGGTGAAGATCGGTTGAGGGAAAGGGGTAGTTTACCTACAACGTTTTTTTAACAAGGGTATTTTCTATGGCAAACGATAACAGCCGCAAATTCAAACAGAATCAAATAATGTTTTGCATACAGCCCTGATTTGTAGAGTACTCAAGACCTGTTGTTTTTGGTGCAGATCGGTTAAGGGGAAGGGGTAGTTTACCTGCAACGTTTTTTTATCAAGCGTATTTTCTATGGCAAACGATAACAGCCGCAAATTCAAACAGAATCAAATAATGTTTTGCATACGTCCCTGAATTGTATAGGTCTCAATGACTTTCGATTTTGGTGAAGATCGGTTAAGGGGAAGGGGTAGTTTACCAGCAACATTTTACGTTTTAACAAGAGTAAAGTACTTGAAAATTTATTTAAACTTTTTGAAACAATGGTAATTGTTAAAAATAAAATAATTTTGTTGCCAGGCAATAAAATTATAATTTTTTCATTTTAATGTAATATAATATTTTTCATTTAATACAGCAATAAAAAGGCAGGTAAGACACAGCCTGGCTGTTTGGCTGAAAATGATTTTAAATAAAATCTTAGAATATGGAAGTCATGTATGGTTCTCCATACCGATATTTTCTATGACGAACGATAACTGCCGTAAATTCAAAGAGAATCAACTAATGTTTTTCATACAGCCCTGAATTGTACAGTTCTCAAGACCTATTGTTTTTGGTGAAGATCGGTTAATGGAATAGGGTAGATTACCAGCAACGTTTTATGTTTTATCAAGGGTGTTTTCTATGGCAAACGATAACAGCCGCAAATTCAAACAGAATCAAATAATTGTTTGCATACAGGCCTGAATTGTAGAGTACCTAAGACCTGTCGTTTTTGGTGAAGATCGGTTAAGGGAAAGGGGTAGTTTACCTGCAACGGTTTTTTATCAAGGGTAATTTTTTACTTCCATATTCCTTAAGGAATGGAAGTATGGTGATGGCAAAAAAAAATCGTGTTCGAGATTATTGCAGATTCTGATTGTACTACACTCAAAACATGAAAAAAAGTCGTTTTCCGAAAAGTGTCTGTGTGTGTGTCTGTGTGTCTGTCTGTGTGTCTGTGTGTCTGTCTGTGTGTCTGTAGATTGTTTTTCTATGGCAAAAATAACTGCCGCAAATTCAAACGGAATCAAATAATTTTTTGCATACTGCCCTGATTTGTAGAGTACTCACGACCTATTGTTTTTGGTGAAGATCGGTTGAGGGAAAGGGGTAGTCTACCTGCAACGGTTTTTTTTATCAAGGGAAATTTTTTTTTTTGGTAAACGATAACAGCCGCAAATTCAAACAGAATCAAATAATGTTTCGCATACAGCCCTAAATTGTAGAGTTCTCAAGACCTATTGTTTTTGGTGAAGATCGGTTAAGGGAAAGGGGTAGTTTACCTGTAACGTTTTATGTTTTAACAAGGGTATTTCCTATGGCAAACGATAACAGCCGCAAATTCAAACAGAATCAAAAGATTATTTGCATACAGCCCTAAATTGTAGAGTTCTCAAGACCTATTGTTTTTGGTGAAGATCGGTTAAGGGAAAGGGGTAGTTTACCTACAACGTTTTTTTAACAAGGTTATTTTCTATGGCAAACGATAACAGCCGCTAATTCAAACAGAATCAAATAATTTTCTGTATACAGCCCTGATTTGTAGAGTACTCAAGACCTGTTGTTTTTGGTGAAGATCGGTTAAGGGGAAGGGGTAGTTTACCTGCAACGTTTTTTATCGGGCGTATTTTCTATGGCAAACGATAACTGCCGCAAATTGAAACAGAATCAAATAATTTTTTGCATACGTCCCTGAATTGTAGAGGCCTCAAGGACTTTCGATTTTGGTGAAGATCGGTTAAGGGGAAGGGGTAGTTTACCTGCAACCTTTTACTTTTTAACAAGAGTAAAGTACTTGAAAATTTATTTAAACTTTTTGAAACAATGGTAATTGTTAAAAATAAAATAATTTTGTTGCCAGGCAATAAAATTAAAATTTTTTCATTTTAATGTAATATAATATTTTTCATTTAATACGGCAATAAAAAGGCAGGTAAGACACACACACACACACACACACACACACACACACACACACACACACACACACACACACACACACACACACACACACACACACACAATTCACGTTATTGCTGGCCTCACTCATGTTTATTTTCTTACGTTTGCACGCTTTTTAAATGGAAAGTGCCGAAACCCACACCAACATAACGCGTGCAAGCCGAAAAAATGGACATCAATTTGCTTACTGGCGAAGCTAGTAGTTAATGAATGGGTAGACAAAAATCTTATCTTAAATTTTTTTTAAGGAATCACTAAAAGGACGGTGGGTCAAATCGGACGCTGAGGTAGAGTTTGCTGTAACCGAATGGTTCCACAAACAGCCGTAAGAATTTTACTAGCAGGGAATCTACAGGTTAGTGCAACAGTGGAACTCATGTCTTAATGTTATTGGAGACTTCTTTTAAAATCGTTGAATAAAAAATGCTTTACAGCTCTATACGTGTGTCTATTGAACAATCCTTGTATTAGTCATACACAATAATACAACTGATTGAACTTCAAATTTTTAAACTTGATTAGTTTCTATATATATGTTTAATGGTACAAATAATTCAAATAACAATCTTGATCATCTGTTAGTTCAGCGGAATAACAGTGACACTTTTAATAACCGCATAAAATAAACACTTAGAAACAACACAGGCGCTTTAACTTAACTGTTTGGACCACAGAAGTGAGGCATGCCTCAACGCTCTATGTGTACAGCGCGGGACAATCCCCCCTCCCTACACTTCCCTATCACACCACTACATTGCTTACCTACGATGTATACAAAAAACGCTGAGGCAAGTTCAGGTTGCCTCATTCGTTCGCTTTAAACGAACTATGCCGAATCTCACCTGTCACCATCTAGCGGTCGCTCAATAAAGCACGTTTCGGTTTAATAAATTTGACAGTCGCAGTAACAATGTATAATCTTTACGTTATGTAGTTCATACGTATTTATAATTTTTATTCTACAGAATTTTTTAGGGTAGGCATTGCCTGCATGTAACTTCGCCACTGATATATATGTGTACAACGTTATCGGCAACAAAGAAGTAGTTTTTGTTAAAATTCCTTCCCGGGATATTTGGCCGTAGTCCAATGTTTTCTACAAAACCAGACATTTCGGCAATGCCATCGACTTCCATCATCAGTGAAAATCGAGTGCGATAACGTGAGGTGGTATACGTTAGTGACCACAGTACTGTGGTTAAGGCTGAAGCAGTAAGTAGAAAGAAGTAGTTTCTATGGTAATATTTCATTTCGAAAATGATTTTAAATATAAATCTTAGAATATGGAAGTCATGTATGGTTCTCCATACCGATATTTTCATTTTAATGTAAATCATGTATGAGAGAAAATATATCGTTCGTGGCAGGCAAGCATATCTCAGTTATGTAATGTTGACGTTTCCATTTTAATATTATGACTACCGCAATAAAAAGGCAGGGAAGACACACACACACACACACACACACACACACACACACACACACACACACACACACACACACACACACACACACACACACACACACACACACACACACACACACACACACACACACACACACACACACACACAATATTCGCGTTATTTCTGGCCTCATTCATGTTTATTTTCTTACATTTGCACGGTTTTTAAATGGAAAGTGCCGAAACCCATACCAACATAACGCGTGCAAGCCGAAAAAGTGTCCAGCGTGGATAGCGATTTGCTTCCTGTGGATCGCTGGGCAGTGTAACTGCACGTGTTTACAGTGGAACGATTCATAGACAGATTTTTCGCCTTTAGGGAATGAACCCTCTGCAAGATGCTGAGGGTCCATGAGTGACTTTGGAGCGCTCCTTTTTTTTCCGCATGTTTGTTCTGTGAAACGTACACTGTAGATTCGCAGCTTTACTCTAAGCAACGCTCAATAGGAAATGTTGAAAATTTTTGTCCACAGTGTACCCTCATACACACTAAACCTGCTCTGATGTTTTAATTACGGACATCATAATATTAAAACTTTGGAAACTTGAGCACTACTTAATGGAGATCAGTCATTAACTTATACAAGCCATTAATTTTATGCATATTTTTTATATATATGTGTACAACGTTATGGGCAACAAAGAAGTAGTTTTTATTAAAATTCCTTCCCGGGATATTTGGCCGTAGTCCAATGTTTTCTACAAAACCAGATGTTTCGGCAATGCCATCGACTTCCATCATCAGTGAAAATCGAGTGCGATAACGTGAGGTGGTATACGTTAGTGAACTCAGTACTGTGGTTAAGGCTGAAGCAGTAAGTAGAAAGAAGTAGTTTCTATGGTAATATTTCATTTCGAAAATGATTTTAAATATAAATCTTAGAATATGGAAGTCATGTATGGTTCTCCATACCGATATTTTCTATAGTAAACGATAACAGCCGCAAATTCAAACAGAATCAAATGATGTTTTGCATACAGCCCTGTATTGTAGAGTTCTCAATACGTATTGGTGTTGGTGAAGATCGGTTAAGGGAAAGGGGTAGTTACCAGCAACATTTTATGTTTTAACAAGGGTAATTTTTTATGTGACGAACGATAACTGCCGTAAATTCAAACAGAATCAACTAGGTTTTTGCATACCTTTTTCAACTAAAGAGAACTCAAGGTCTGTTGATTTTGTTGAAGATTGGTTAAGGGAAGGGGTAGTTTATCAGCAACGTTTTATGTTTTAAAAAGGGTAATTTTTTTATGACGAACGATAACTGCCGAAAAATCGATGAGAATCAAATAATTTTTTGCACCCCCTGAGTTGCAGAGAGCTCAAGGTCTATTGATTTTCGTGAAGATCAGTTAAGGGAAAGGGGTAGTTTACTTGCAACATTTTATGTTGTAACAAGAGAAATGTTTCCATGACGAACGATAACTGCCGCAGATTCAAACAGAATCAAATATTTTTTTGCATGCTTCCCTGAATTGTAGAGGACGGAAGGTCTGTTGATTTTGGAGAAGATCGGTTAAGAGAAAGGGGTAGTTTACTTGAAACATTTTATGATTTAACAAGAATAAAGTACTTAATTTTTATAAATAAAGTATCCTGATAAGAAGCTCATAGTAATCCACTGTAGAAACGTAGATGAAATATCTATAAATTAACAGGTAGGGTGAACGGGGTGGGGGTAATTTTCTATTATTAAAAATTATAGTTGAAGGTGGAGGGGAGAATTTTTTATATGTGTACTACGTTATCGGCAACAAAGAAGTAGTTTTTTGTAAAAATTGCTTCCCGGGCTCTTTAGCCGTAGTCCAATGTTTTCTGCAAAGCCAGACTTTTCGGCAGTGCTATCGACTGCCATCATTGGTGAAAATCGAGTGCGAAAACATGAGGTGGTATACGTTAGTGACCACAGTACTGTGGTTAATGCTGAAGCAATAAGTAGAAAGACGTAGTTTCTATGGAAATATTTCATTTCGAATATGATTTTAAATATAAATCTTAAAACATGGAAGTCATGTATGGTTCTCCATACCGATATTTTACATATGTGCCTGAGTTGTAAAGTACTCAAGGCTTATTGATTTTGGTGAAGATCGGTTACGGGGAAAGGGTAGTTTACCGGAAACATTTTTTGTTGTAACAAGAGTAAAGTACTTAATTTTGATAAATAAAGTATTTACTACCCCTTTCCCTTAACCGATCTTCACCAACACCAACAGGTCTTGAGAACTCTACAATTCAGGGCTGTATACAAACCATTATATGATTCTGTTTGAAATTGCGGCTATCGTTTGCCATAGAAAAAAAAATTACGTTTGATAAAAAAAAACGTTGCAGAAAAACTACCCCTTTCTCTAAACCGATCTTCACCAAACACAACAGGACATGAGTACTCTACAATTCAGGGACGTATGCAAAACATTATTTGATTCTCTTTGAATTTACGGCAGTTATCGTTCGTCATAGAAAAAAAATTACGTTTGATAAAAAAAAACGTTGCAGAAAAACTACCCCTTTCTCTAAACCGATCTTCACCAAACACAACAGGACATGAGTACTCTACAATTCAGGGACGTATGCAAAACATTATTTGATTCTCTTTGAATTTACGGCAGTTATCGTTCGTCATAGAAAAAATTACCCTTATTAAAATATAAAAAGTTGCAGGTAAACTACCCCTTTCCCTTAACCGATCTCAACAAAATCAACAGACCTTGAGTTCTGTATAATTCAAAAAGGTATGCAAAAAAGTAATTGATTCTGTTTGAATGTACGGCAGTTATTGTTCGTCATAGAAAAAATTACCCTTGTTAAAACATAAAATGTTGCAGGTAAACTACCCCTTTCTCTCAACCGATCTTCATAAAATATCGGTATGGAGAACCATACATGACTTCCATATTCTAAGATTTATTTTTAAAATCATTTTCGAAATGAAATATTACCATAGAAACTACTTACTGCTTCAGCCTTAGCCACAGTACTGTGGTCACTAACATATACGGTACCACCTCACGTTATCGCACTCGATTTTCACTGATGATGGAAGTCAATGGCATTGCCGAAACGTCTGGTTTTGTAGAAAACATTGGACTACGGCCAAATATCCCGGGAAGGAATTTTAACAAAAACTACTTCTTTGTTGCCGATAACGTTGTACACATATATATAAAAAATATGCATAAAATTAATGGCTTGTATAAGTTAATGATTGATCTCCTTTAAGTAGTTCTCAAGTTTCCAAAGTTTTAATATTATGATGTCCGTAATTAAAACATCAGAGCAGGTTTAGTGTGTATGAGGGTTCACCGTGGACAAAAATTTTCAACATTTCCTATTGAGCGTTGCTTAGAATAAATCTGCGAATCTACAGTGTACGTTTCACAGAACAAACACACGGAAAAGAAGGACCGCTCCGAAGTCACTCATGGACCCTCAGCATCTTGCAGAGGGTTCATTCCCTAAAGACGAAAAGTCTGTCTATGAATCGTTCCTCTGTAAACACGTGCAGTTACACTGCCCAGCGATCCACAGGAAGCAAATCGCTATCCACGCTGGACACTTTTTCGGCTTGCATGGGTTATGTTGGTATGGGTTCGGCACTTTCCATTTAAAAACCGTGCAAATGTAAGAAAATAAACATGAATGAGGCCAGAAATAACGCGAATTGTGTGTGTGTGTCTTCCCTGCCTTTTTATTGCGGTAGTGATAATAATAAAATGGAAACGTGAACAGTACATAACTGAGATATGCTTGCCTGCCACGCACGATATATTTTCTCTTATACATGACTAGCAGAATACCCGTGCTTCGCTACGGAGTTTCACGTTGTACGTAATGAAAATGTTAGTTTAATTAATAAAGTTTAATTAAAGTAGGCTTCTTAAAAATAAATAGCTGTTGCCCACAACTTCGTTCGCGTGGTCTTCAATTTAATGCGATAATATATTTAGAACAGAATCTATTCTATTGGGTTGCCATAGTAACCAGATCTAATAGTCTTTTAAGACCGCAAAGGACCCCCCAGAGGATCGTATCGAAAAAAAACACCTGTCCTATGTTGGTTCTCCCGTTGCGTAAAATATTTGTGCCAAGTTTGGTTGAAATCGGTCCAATGGTTTAGGTGGAGACGTGGAAGACCCCCCAAAGGATCGTATCGAAAAAAACACTTGTCCTATGTTGGTTCTCCTTTTGCGTAAAATATTTGTGCCAAGTTTGGTTGAAATCGGTCCAGTGGTTTAGGAGGCGACGTGGAAGACCCCAAAGAACCCCCAAAAGGACCCCATCGAAAAAACACCTATCCTATGTTGGTTCTCCCGTTGTGTAAAATATTTGTGCCAAGTTTGGTTGAAATCGGTACAGTGGTTTAGGAGGAGATGTGGAAGAAACCTTCGCGGACGTGCGCACAACAACTCACCGAAGTTTCATCGCAATCGGATGAATGGTATAGGAACGCATACGGGACAAACAAAGAAACATTCATTTATATATATAAGATGTAAACTATACCACTTACTTGACATAAACCGTGATAGCTAAGCTAATGTACAACATATATGTATTAATTATACATATAAATGTTCCTCGATAGACACTCTATCTATTGGCGAAAACTTGAATAAAATCCGTTCAGTACTTCCTGAGATTAGCGATTTCAAACACAAAGAGAAAACGGACCGACTTTACTTTATACTGTGTACAGATTTACATTAAAATGAAAAAATTATAATTTTATTGCCTGGCAACAAAATTATTTTATTTTTAACAATTACCATTGTTTGAAAAAGTTTAAATGAATTTTCAAGTACTTTACTCTTGTTAAAACGTAAAAGGTTGCAGGTAAACTACCCCTTCCCCTTAACCGATCTTCACCAAAATCAAAAGGCCTTGCGTCCTCTACAATTCAGTGATGTATGCAAAAAATTATTCGATTCTGTTTGAATTTGCGGCAGTTATCGTTTGCCATAGAAAATACGCTTGATAAAAAACGTTGCTGGTAAACTACCCCTTCCCCTCAACCGATCTTCACCAAAAACAATAGGTCTTGAGTACTCTACAAATCACGGCTGTATGCAAAAAATTATTTGATTCTGTGTGAATTTGCAGCTGTTATCGTTTGCCATAGAAAATACCCTTGATAAAAAAACGCTGCAGGTAAACTACCCCTTTCCCTTAACCGATCTTCACCAAAAACAATAGGTCTTGAGAACTCTACAATTCAGGGCTGTATGCGAAACATTATTTGATTCTGTTTGAATTTGCGGCTGTTATCGTTTGCCAAAAAAAAAAATTCCCTTGATAAAAAAAACCGTTGCAGGTAAACTACCCCTTTCCCTAAACCGATCTTCACCAAAAACAATAGGTCGTGAGTACTCTACAAATCAGGACTGTATGCAAAAAATTATTTGATTCTGTGTGAATTTGCAGCTGTTATCGTTTGCCATAGAAAATACCCTTGATAAAAAAACGCTGCAGGTAAACTACCCCTTTCCCTTAACCGATCTTCACCAAAAACAATAGGTCTTGAGAACTCTACAATTCAGGGCTGTATGCGAAACATTATTTGATTCTGTTTGAATTTGCGGCTGTTATCGTTTGCCAAAAAAAAAAATTCCCTTGATAAAAAAAACCGTTGCAGGTAAACTACCCCTTTCCCTAAACCGATCTTCACCAAAAACAATAGGTCGTGAGTACTCTACAAATCAGGACTGTATGCAAAAAATTATTTGATTCTGTTTGAATTTGCGGCAGTTATCGTTTGCCATAGAAAAAAAAATCTACACACAGACAGACAGACACACAGACAGACAGATAGAAAGACAAACACACACACAGACACTTTTCGGAAAACGACTTTTTTCATGTTTTGAGTGTAGTACAATCAGAATCTGCAATAATCTCGAACACGATTTTTTTTTGCCATCACCATACTTCCATTCCTTAAGGAATATGGAAGTAAAAACAATAGGTCTTGAGTACTCTACAAATCAGGACTGTATGCAAATAATTATTTGATTCTGTTTGAATTTGCAGCTGTTATCGTTTGCCATAGAAAATACCCTTTTAAAACATAAAACGTTGTAGGTAAACTACCCCTTTCCCTTAACCGATCTTAACCAAAAACAATAGGTCCTTAGAACTCTACAATTCAGGGCTATATGCAAAAAATTATTTGATTATGTTTGAATTTGCGGCTGTTATTGTTTGCCATATAAAATACCCTTGTTAAAACATAAAACGTTGCAGATAAACTACCCCTTTCCCTTAACCGATCTTCACCAAAAACAATGTATCTTGAGTACTCTACAAATCGGGGCTGTATGCGAAAAAATATTTGATTCTAAATTATTCCTTAGGCTTTCACGGCCGGTGTCACTTGAATTGTGAAAAATATCCGGGCTGTTTGGCCGTGGTCCATGGTTAAAAACAAAACCAAACGTTTCGGCAGCACCACTGGTTTCAATTAATTCGGCAGCACCACGTTCAATTAGCACAGGTAGCATCGCGGGAAATCAGCAGCCTTCCCACAGTATTTCTTGGAAAACAAGTGAGTCACATAATGGCGTATCTTGGTGTGAGCCAATCATATACCATCTCTGTTGTGATTGGTTGATGGTGTCATTTTTACCTGTACGTGGGAGTTTGCCGAATTTATATGTACAGGTGGCATGGCAGGACAGCTTTAGTCTATACCACAGTACTGTGGGCCTGCACGTAGACAACTTAAGTGCAGAAATCTTATTCCACTGATGATGGCAGCCAGTGGTGCTGCCGAAACGTTTGGTTTTGTTTTTAACCATGGACCACGGCCAAACAGCCCGGATATTTTTCACAATTCAAATTATTTGATTCTGTTTGAATTTGCGGCTGTTATCGTTTGCCATAGAAAAACAATCTACAGGCACACAGAGAGATAGACACAGACACACACACACACACTTTGCGAAATTTACTTTTTTTCGTGTTTTGAGGGTAGTACAATCAGAATCTGCTATAATCTCGACCACAATTTTTTTTGCCATCACCATACCAAGCACGGATCCAGAGCCTTGATTGTTGAGGGGGACGGGTTAGGGGAAAAAATTAACAGAAGTAAAATTGTTGATATGGCCTTAGGGCTATAAATTTATACTTACTATATCTAAATTAATTTTAGTTTTATTACAGTAGGTTATAAAATCACAAAAAAGGGGAAAAGTACTTTTAGTTTTGCTGTTTATCTTTTTTTTCTTATCTTGAATTGTACATAAACGTTATGCAGCCAATGACGTTAAACGTTACTTTAAGAAACGTTTAAAGTTTGAGTACAAAACTTTTTTAGGTTTGAGTACAAAATGTAGTTCACATCAAATACATTATTTGTTAGTATTACACAATTATTTTTTACACAATAAACTCTAACATTCTTTTGAATTTTTTTGAAAAACGATCAATAACTTTGTCGATTTCAACTTTTATGTCCCTGTGAATGTTCAGTAGAGCAAGTCCGACTAACCTTTCTTCTCCCATTCGGGAGCGTATCCATGTTTTTAATCTTCTTAAAGTGGAGAACGATCTTTCTGCACTGGCGACACTTGCTGGCAGTGTCGCTAAAATATGCAACATACTTTTTATTAGTGGAAAAATATCTGCATCACAAACATCAAGAGTCGCCAGAGCATTCTTCGGCAAGATACCTTCCCTGTCTCGTTCCCACTTCTTCCTCCAAAGATGATATCACTTGAAACTATCTGTTCAACTATGCTTTCATCTACATTTAAAAGAGGATGAAATTTCTTAGCAACTTTCTTCAATGTCAACATGATTCTATTTTTTGTTTCAATGTCTTGGAAGTCTTCTTTCATCATTTGTGCTGGAATGAACATTGTTAAACCGTACAGCCATAGAGTTTCTTCAGAGAATCTAGTTCTCAAATCCTCGGTGACGGATTCCAAAAGTGGTATATATAATGATATTCTGTAATATTCTTCTGGATTAGATTGATTAGATGTAGGGTGGTTAGATCTGTGCTGTTGTCACTTTGCCAAGCGTGGTAGTAGAATTGCACTTTTCAAAAAGTGTGCAGAATTCTTCTTCAGAATTTCCCCTTTTCTCCTTCAAGGTCTTCAAAGTGTCTTGGACCAGTGAGCCACCCTTGTCAACTGTAACGTTTCCCTTTTGCAAATATCGGCTCAAGGGAAGAGTAAGTGATAAAACTTCACTTATGCACACAATTGTAACTATGAAATCGCTACTGCAAAGAGCAGCAATCAATGATTTAGCCTTTGAAGCCGATTCGATTTCCTGCCATTCTGAAATCATATGTAAAGCATTGACTATTTTTGAGAGGTTGGCACGAAATTGTAGTATCGTCGTGTGTCTTTCTACCCATCTAGTTTCACAAACACCTGAAACTTGAGTTCCAAGAACACTCTTCAGAACAGAATTTCTTTCGGCAGAAGCCGTAAAGTACGAGACCGTTTCTTTCATAATACCAATCGCATTATCGAAATAACTGCGGGTTCGCATAAAGGCAGTACCAAATGATTTTATATATAATCTGAGAACATGGTATGGTTCTCCATACCGTTTTTTTTATTGTGTAATAAAAGGTATGTACTACTTTATTGTATGCACATATTTTATTTTTAACTAAGACCTTCATTTAAGCACTAGGTTACAATTTTTGCTTTAACCGGGATTTTGACTTATCCGTGATCACCCTGCCAGTGATTATCCCGGATAATCGGGAGTTGGCTGTAATTTTAAAGAGATCATTAAAATTAAGAAAGTGAGGGTTACCAGCATTTATATAATTGCTGTGGATATAAATGTATCCAACAAGGTTGTGAATTGAAAAGTCTTTTTCAATTAGTTAACTTACATTAAAAATAGATGCAACCAGTTTAAAAATTCTTCTCCAACATTATCTGATTTCAGGGGGGGGAGGATTTAGCCCCCATATCACCTCCCTAGGTTCGCCCCTGCACCTTAGAACATTAAGTAGATGATAACAATTCGTGTGTACATTGTTACATTTACTTCCATTATTATTTCCTAGTTTACACATGAAAGTGTTACTAGTACACAAGGCAGAGCATGCTTACTTATACACAATTTTATGAAATATTTATACATAATACTATAGAAAACTCATGAGTTATAACCTAATTATAAAATATGTAATTATTTGTTGTAATAATAAAATACTTGCACAAGAGAGACATTATTTTATACCACACATATTTTATAAAGTTATTTTCACTTCACTTCTTATGAGAATTGCAATAATTCTGAGAAACATCTTCATTGTAAACTGCAGTATTTCCTGCTTTGATCTCTTCAATATGGTCCCGTCCCTCTAGTTCAGAAGTTGGTACTCCAACATCAGACATAATATACAGCAGTGTATGTACGTACAATAGTATGCTATGTAATATTCAAAATCTCTTCTCATACCATTGGTGATGTTACTTACTGATTTTGTTATGAAGAAATTTTTATTCGGTACGGTACATGACTTATTTTATGCCTAGACCAAAACACATTTGAAGCTGCTTTATAATACCTTATGTCAAATATATACATACCACGTAGGTGTACATCAAAGACAGAGAGTGCTTTTTGATTCATAAAGTGGTCTTTCCTTTTGAAAATCCACCTGATTTCTAACAACTATGTGGTTTACCTTGAATTTATTATTTCACGATCAGTGAATAACTTAGTATATTTTAAATAATATATCTTCTCTTTACCAACAGCAAATTAAACAGTAAAATTAACAGTATTAACAGTAAAATTAAGGTGAGAATCCTTTAGAAATGGGGTTTACTTGTGTATCTCATATTTCTGTATTTTTGGGTGACTAACAAAACTTTTTCCTATGACTTAGTTTAATCCACCTTTACTATAGTCTTTCTCTTTATAGAAAAAATAGTTTAAAAGCATAGTATATCATAAAGGAACAAAAGGTGAATGATAAAAAAAAATTGATTTGATTAGTTGTCAATGCTGAGAAAACAAGGATTCAAAATATTTTCTCTCTTTGTTCTCCTGATATTCTTTCTTACATACATATACACATACAGATATTTCAGTAATTCATGTAAGATCAAATCATCAGTGTGTTGTATTTATAAGTTTTGCTTCTTCTTCAAGTATTCAGTTTGTTGGTTTACTAATGTTTCATGTTTCAGAATTACAGGGGAAGTTATCATGATAGGAAAGAAAAGGAGGAAGAAGATAGAGAACATATTTCAAAGCAAAAATTTGAAAAAATGATGGAGGGAACAACTAAACAACCAACTGAAGTACTACCAGCAACAGTTTCTACTCCATGGACTCCACCACCTGCAACCGTAGTAACATCAACAAAAGCACCAACTGAAGCCCCACATGCAACAGTGATAACAAAAGTACCAACTGAACCACAACTTGCAACAGCGATTACATCAACAATAACACCAACTGAACCACCACCTGCAACAGTGATCACATCAATAAAAGCACCAATTGAACCACCACCTGCAACTGTGACCACATCAACAAAAGCACCAACTGAACCATCACCAACTATAGAAATTACATCAGCAAAACCATCAACTGCACAAAACAATTCAGTGGAGCCAGTTACAACACCCTCTGTTGATAAATCTACATTAAGTACCCATACAACACCTTCAAAAGTAACAGAAATTCCATTTATTGTTCCTTCTACATACAATTCATCCACTTCTGAGAGCAATAAAACCATCTCAAGATACACAACAGAACCCACAGAAAGTGAATTGGTTTCTGAACAGCAGTTTGCAATGACATCTACTGTAAAAGATTTATCAGTGACGTCCACTGATAAAGATTTGCAAGAAACTTCTAGTGAGAAATCTAAAGACACAGCTGAGCATTCTGAAGTAGAAGTGCATGATGAATTTGAAAGTACTACTTCCATAACTGAGGGATCAACAGAAGTAGCTAATTCTGGACAAAAAGAGAAAGAAAGTTTGCAGGATAAGAAAACTATAAGTACCACAGAAGGAGGTACAGGAACAGATTTAGTACAACAGACAACAGAAGAGAGTACTCCAAGTACAGAAATGATGGAAACAACATCTGTGTCTGAAGAAGTGTTGCTCACTAAAGAAACTGAAAAACATGAAAGTAGAAGAGATGAATCATTTGAAACTACTGAGGGAACAGAAAAAACTGTTGGAGGAGAAGATGAAATTGTAGCAGACAGTCAGGCCATCATAAGTTCAACTACACAAAAATCAACTACTAAAACTACACCAGCAGAAAATGTTACAGATGTTATTCAGGCAACAGATAAAACTACGTCTAAAAAAAATCCTACAAGTACTACAGAGACAGCAGTTAAAACTACATCCACAGAAAAGATCACAGAAGTTACACACTCGACTGCTAAGACTACTACAACCACAGAGAAGACAACAGAAACTATTAAGGCAACTATTATGACAGCATCTGAAGCCCCACTGCCAGGTAAAAAAAAATAAGACTAATGCTGTAAAATAAGTAACGTTACAATTAAATTCTTGTAATTTATGTAAACGCTTGAACTTGAAACAGAAGTTCTGTTTTTAGCATCTTGTTAAATGTAGATATTGTTTTTCTGTAGATGTTTTGTTTTTGAGTATGACTAAATGTAAACGTTTGTGTGAGGGGCATATACTGGTATAACAGATCATGATCTTACAACAGAGGACTAAATTAATTGAACAACAGGGAAATCATTGTTGCAACTTTAATAACAGATGTAAATAAAAAAGAAACCATTTGTATACAACAACTTTCCAAGTTCATACATTATCACTACAAATAATAAGTGTCACCCAATTACAAATGACTGCTACAATAAACAATAATGCTTTGCACTGAATACTGGTTCAAATAACAGACACTGAATTACAGAACTCAAACTGACTAACTGCTTTCATAAGGTGCCTTGCCTGTAAAGTTGTAAGGTGGTTGTAAAATTATCCTGATGTCATACGGAGATAATCAGGAAATCAAAGACACTGAGAAACTGGTTACAGTGTTCAAAACTGCAACATTTTGCCAACCTTGTGAATGTGCAAATCTTGCCATGTTGTGTGACTATTATGTACATGGGTACTACACAAGTTCCTACCTCACAGGCATAAGAATATTGTACCGGTACTATTAAATTGAAGATGCTCTATAGATTTTGTAGGCCCTGGATAAAATTCCTGAAAGATCCCAAATAATTTTATTGTCCCATTAAACTTATGGTGATTCTACTGTAACACAGAGAAAATATTTTGTAGTTAGACAAGAATCAATTAAACTTTCATATAATAAATTTAAAGCAGTATGTTTAGAAATATTTATACCAAAAGACCATATGTATAAATAAAAATACATATATATTTTATAAAAAATCAAGAGTTATAAAATATTATTGCAGATGATACAATTTTTTTGTACCAATGCTTAGAAAAAGCTGTTCACATTACAACACAGCCAATTTGTCTTATTCTCATCATAATATAAATAAAGTAAATTATATAATCATACAAACAGAAATAGAATGGGTTGTGAGCTAAAATTGAATTTTTATATCCAAATTAACACAAATTTTTAAAGGCTTGTTTCTTAAAGCTCTCATTTTTAACACAGACTTAAATTTCACTTTTGGGAATTGACTTTTTAAATGCACATGTTTAAGAACTGTAACTTCTAAAGTTCAGTTTTTAAAGGAAAGGAATCTTTAGTAGCTCAGTTAAAATTTTTTTGTTTAACTTCCATTTCACAGCTTTATTTTTAGACGTTATTTTTTTAACTCTTTTTTTCAGCTCAGTTTTAAAAGTATTTGGTTTAGATTTTGATTTTTTACAATTCACTCTTTGAAAGCTTGTATTTTTTTAAAGATAAATTTATATAAGATTATTTTTTTAGTTTAATTTTTAAATATTTTGGTGTTAGATGCTCTGGAAAGAGTGATTTAAGAAGCTTGCTTTAAAAACATGAGATCTAAAGAGAGAGAGCTTGTAAAGTTAACTCTGAAAAAAAGTGATCTTAAGGAATGTTTTGAAAAGTGTACTCTGAAAAAAAGCTGCTACAATATGCTCTAAAAAAAGCACCCTTGAAAGATTGCTGTGAAATTAGATACTAAGTAGAGAGCTGTAGAATAGACTGGGTCGAAAAAAATAAATATTTTTTAGGCAGAAAAGTTGCCTATTGTAATAAGAAGAAAAACGGCATAAAAAAATTAAAATTGGTTAACATCTTCCGTTCGCGCATCGTACTTAAAGTTTATGAAAAATTGCAAAAATCACATTTTTGTAAATTTTTTAAGTTAGTTAAAACTTTTAAAATAAACACGCTTTAGTTTTTTATGCTTGTTTTATGGTTTAAATAACCTAAATAAATTAAATTCTGATCAATAATCTAATTTTTTCTGTTCGCGCAACATCTTAGAAAAAACAGAAATTTACCAATATTTCGCAATTTTCACTGTGCAACTCTTCGCTCGTTTTGCTAGAACAAAACGACCCAGAACTCACCACGTGGAGGTGGTTGCACATCGAGTTCCACCCACACCCTACCCAACCAACCATCCAATTGTTGGGTGTGGTATTTACATTATATTTACAACTATTTACAAAGATTTTCCATAGACTAGGATTCTTTGGCTTACTGTGTTTTTTACTTTTTCTTTTTTATATTTACTACACATTTAAAGTCTGATTTTTTGGAGAAATGAGGCATAACCGATCTAGACTTAAGTGTTGCTTGGATATAGCCATCTCTAGCTCATGTCCACATACTTTATTCGAGGCCTCTGTCACAAGTTTGACGCACCTCTCCACACCCTGGGTGTGACAGGGAAACTTTTGTATTTCTCTGATGGTCTTAGTGTCAGAATTGATGAGTGATTTAATATCATCTTCACTTAGGTCCTGCAGCATTGGGGGAGGATACAACACACAAGAATTCCAATTAATAATTTCAGTGTAATCAGAAGCTAGAAAGTTTATCTTCGGTGGTACGAAATTTCTAACAGTCTTCTTCTTAGGGACGGTTTGTCTTGCTTTTAAGATCCTCCTGTAACCAAGCTCCCGAATATGTTCTCTTTCATCGACAACCATTGCCAACAGAACATTCTCTTGGTGCGCAAAGAACGCATTTCGTTCTATTACTGGATCGACAACTTGAAGTAATTCGTCGGATAAATAACGTGATGTTTGGATTGCTTGAAGACATGTTTTGGTCCGTCAGTAAAATATTTGCTCTTTTTGATGGCAAACCACACAGGCATGTATGATTTTAAGATGAAGCCAACTATTTCTTTTAAGTTTCCAGATGGATCTGATGAACTTATATACAACCTAAGAACTCTGTTGGCCGCAGTTAGCCATCTGGAATGGGACAAAGGACCAGGGTCCCGATTTGCCAAGTCTTATGGACAATGTCCCAAGGTGATTGCATTTGAAATGTCCAACAAATACTGTTGGTCTTTGCTCAACAAATTCCTGTCTATATCAGGAATCGAACAATCTATGGGTTCATAATCGACCACAGGTAGTTTTTCACAGCAAGTGAGCTGGTGCCCGATTGGCCCAGTAAAAGATTTAGGCCCTGCAGTTTGACCGTCAATATGTTGGAAAATGTGGCGAAAAGGAAGCTCATTAAAATGCAGGAGGCATATGCTCCACTGTAGCGGGCATCCTACATGATTTTCTAGTTGGTGGACGACACCGTTCTTCCGTCCAGTGTTGGTTACAGTGCCATCACACCCTACTACTTCTAGTTTTTCTAGTGATATTGATAGTTCAGACAAACGAGAAATAATGCTTTGCGTTATGTCAGCTGATGAACTCGAGGAAGGAGATACATGTCCAATATAAGTTGATCCAGGTTCCTGGATAAGAGAATAGTGTTCTTCTTTCACATTCCTGCGAAGTTGCTTGGCATTCAATTTTTCGACGAACAAAGTATCATCTTTTCATCTGTCAAAGAAAAGACCCCAACTTTCCTCAGGAGGTGTTAATTGACTTTTCAAATCCGTCCTAACACAACTCTTGTCTCTTCTTATTTTACACTTATCAACCACATAGGAAGAATCTGTGTTGGTTATCATCCCAATGTCTTGTAGAACACTTGACACTATGACAGCTGTTGCCCGATCAGAAACTCCGAACTGATCACTGTTCAGCGCTGTTGCGCTAAGTTGAATTCTCATCTGCCATCGGGGCTTTTCAGTCGATGTACTTGGTTTGTATTCATCTTCATCATACTCCGAGTCTTCAATAGAACTGTGTTCATAAATTTCCGAGTACTCTCCTATTTTAGGAACTTCTTTGCCACTCAGTGCTCGCTGAAGATCGCTAGCTTTCCGCTCGGCCTTCACATTTAACTTTTTTGTAACTGTCTTGTCAATAGATCCGATTTTCCCCAAATTGTAATTCCTTTGAAGAAACATGAACCTCAACTCGAGGACAGGAATTTTCTTTGCTTTTTCGCATAAGCATTTAATTAGAATTGCACACTGACATGCATCTGGTGTTTTTTGGCATGTACAGTTCACCGTCATTGTGCATTTACAAGCAGTGACGTCAGAAAGTGATCTAGCTTTAAGTTTAAAGTCTTCTAACCTAGCTTTAAATAAAGGCTTATCTTTATCACGTTTATATGACTTCCTTATCTTAATATAGGAATCGTGATACACGTTAATAAGCTTTACAATTCGGCAGTCAGACAACGAAGGAATGGATGCTTTATCATACAAACATTTGATTTGTTTCGCTACCATAGAGGCTACTTTAGAGAAACTTACATTTTTGTTGTTTGTCACAAGTGACAAATTGTATCTCTCTTCAAAACAGCATCTAAGAACACATTCATATGTTGGCAGTTTATTTTGGAGGAAACTTCGTCGTTCATAGGGCAATAAAACTCCTGTCTAGATTCGGCAATCACACTCCTAGTGAGTATAGTTTGTGACTCATTCATCATTAGATAATGTCGTGAGAATAAACATTAAACAAACATAACACAAAACAATGCACAGTATTGCGTGTACCACTTGTAGCAGACAGCGAAAGACTGAAGTGACGAGTTGAAGCCCGAGTTGGGGGGCGGGGCGGCAGAGTAGGGAGGGATCACGCCACGGTTCTATCTAGTTCAAACCAGTTCAATCTACTTCAAGTGAATTCTGGGTGGTTTTGTTCTATCAAAACGAGCGAAGAGTTGGACAGTGAAAATTGCAAAATATTGGTAAATTTCTGTTTTTTCTAAGACGTTGCACGAACAGAAAAAAATAGATTATTGATCAGAATTTAATTTATTTAGGTTATTTAAACCATAAAACAAGCATAAAAAACTAAAGCGTGTTTATTTTAAAAGTTTTAACTAACTTAAAAAATTTACAAAAATGTCGTGATTTTTGCAATTTTTCATAAACTTTAAGTACGATGCGCGAACGGAAGATGTTAACCGATTTTAATTTTTTTTATGCCGTTTTTCTTCTTATTACAATAGGCAACTTTTCCGCACTAAAGCGTTCCGAAAAAAAAATATTTATTTTTTCGACCCAGTCTACTGTAGAACTATCTCTGAAAAGAATGCTTTTTACAATATTGTTGCTTTAAGGCTATTATTTGTATAATGCTCAGATCATTTCTGCATTATTATTAATTATTGTGTGTTTATAGTGGTTTTCATATGTTTTGTGTAAATTTTGGTTGCCTTTTAAAGCAGAGTTAAAGTTTAGAGTAAATTTAAATAGTCTTTATAATTTAAAAAACTGAACCTAGTAATAATTTTTGAATTCCTTTAATATTCTACATATTTTGTGCATATGTATTTTTCATTAGCAGACAGTAGTATAATTATAATGTGAATTTTCCTTTTTCTAGATAGGAAGACTAAAACACGTGCTACACACACACACACACACACACACACACACACACACACACACACACACACACACACACACACACACACACACACACACACACACACACACACACACACACACACACACACACACACACACACACACACACACACATCGATACAAACTAACTAGTGTGTTTTCAGTTGTCACATCAGTTTTATTGTTTTTAAATTAAAATTTAACTGGTGACGTGTGGTATTGAACTTTCCCTATTCATACAATTCAATGTTTGTAGCTAACCAGATTAGTTGATAAGAATTATTATTAAATATTACACTAGTAGAATACAACTATAACATCTGTGAGTGATATAATTTAATTTTCTTATGCTGATAAGATTTGATGAGCTGTTTAGTTCTATGTATGAATTGTCTGTTAATGCCAAGTTCTTTTAAAATCTGTACTTATGATGAGGTTCTCTATACCTTTTTCCTAAGTTCTGGCTTCTCTTAGAAGCTAAGAACTGATACTTCTTATTTACATCAATTTTATATGTGCATATATGAACACACACACACACACACACACACACACACACACACACACACACACACACACACACACACACACACACACACACACACACACACACACACACACACACACACAATGTATGTGTACACACATATTGTTGGAGTGTATGCTCACAGAGGACAGGAAGAAGAAACAAAAATTAAAACCAGTAATTATTTCCTTGGCTAAAGAAGACTTTTAATCAGAAGAAGAGAATTTTTGCAGCATTATAGATTTGGAAATTATAATGGCATTATAGATTGGTGAAGTGCCATGTATGGAATGTTCTGTTGTACATATGTCAAACTAGGGCTTTTGGGGGAAGGAGAGAGGGGGATTAAAACTTTTGAGATATGGATACAGAGAAGAATGGAGAGAATAAAATGGGTTGACAAAGTGAGTAACAATGAGGAGGTTTTGAACAGAATAATGTGAAACATAACACTTTTAGATAAATCCTGAATAGTAAGTTATAAGAGTTAAAGTACTGACAACTATTTTTGAGGACACAGTGGTAGGATAAAAAGAAGAAAAGGAATAGATTAACAGTGATAGATGATATTTACTTATTTACTTAATCCTTAGCTTTTCTACCTTTTGGTGTAAAGCTATGTTGGAGTTGAGTCCTCTAAGGTCGTCTTTTTCCACATATCCCTCCATTTCTTTCTGTCTCCTGCGACCTCCTTTATTTTCCCCCATTTTACTCCTCTTCTTTCTGCAGCTGTGCAGGCTTCATCCTTCCAGAGCTTTCTCGGTTGTCCTCTCTTTCTTTTACCTGTTTCTCTGGAATCAAACACTTGCTTTACCAGTTTTTCCTCCCCCATCCTCATTACATGTCCCAGACATCTAAGTTGTGCTTGTTCTACTGTTATTGCTACAGGAACAATATCTAACTTTTTTCTGAATATTTCATTTTGAATTCTATCTTTTTTTGTCTTCCCTTCTATTTTTCGAAGAAACCCATTTCAATACTAGTTAGCTTGCTTTTTATTCTCTCATTTGTTGTCCATGTTTCGCTTCCGTAAGTTAATATGATTTTTTTGACTATTTCTGTTTTTATCCTAGTGGGTATTTCTTTTTTACCCAGGAAACTTGATTTAATACCATTGAATAATCTTCCTGTTTCCGCTACTCTTTCATTTATTACTTCCTCTAAATTCCCTTTGCGGTTAATCACTACTCCCAGATATTTATAACTTTTTACTTGTTCTAGATATTTTCCATCAAGTTCTAAACTGTGTTTCTCTTCTGAATTTCCTATTACCATAGTTTTAGTCTTCTGTATATTAATCTTCATGTTTTTCTTTCTAAGTTCTTCATTAAATGCCTTTATGTTATTCTGTAACTGTTTTTCTGTTTCTCCTATATTTATTAAATCATCTGCGTAGCATAATTCTGTTATTGTTATTATCTTCATATTCCAGTATCATATTCTATATTTACTCATAATTTCTTTACATTTTTTGACAACATCATCCAACACCAGGTTGAATAGCAGGGAGCTTAAAATACACCCCTGCCTTAAACCTATTTTGCTGATGAAAGTTTTTGATGCCTCGTTTCTTACTCTTATGTAATTGACGGTGTTGGTGTCTCAATAGGCTGTTGTTCTACTCCCTTCCTCTTCAATATGTTCCATACGTTCTTCCTTCGTATAGAATCGAACGCCTTCTCCATGTCCACAAAACATACATGTATTTGTCTTCCCACTTTGGCAGCTTTCTCACATAACTGTCTTACTATGAAGATTTGGTCCACTGTTCCTCTCTTTTTTCTAATGTTTACAAAGAAGGATATATTTAGCACTACAGAACAGACCTAGGGCAGAAGGAATTGAAGACAACAAAGGTGTACAGGACCTGCCAATCAGTAGGCCACCGTGAGATGACAATGATTTCACACACACACACACACACACACACACACACACACACACACACACACACACACACACACACACACACACACACACACACACACACACACACACACACACACACACACACACACACACACACACACACACACACACACACACACAGTCTCTCATAATTTTGCTACATCTTAGGTATGCTGTAGTACATCTGCAGTGTAGTACTTAATGTGTAGTTGGTTTTGGATGTTACAAAAATATGGAAAAGTATGGAATGGATGGAGAGAGAGAGGTATGGATATGGACGCTACATGTAACCTGCTAAACATTGTATTTCACTAATTTATATATGTATATTGTTTAATCATGGTGCTGTGTATTTTTTAAAATAAGAAAACATCTGCACCAGCCCAGAATGTAAAGTGATTGCAAGCCGTATGTTGTCTCTGATCAACTACACTGTCGATGCTTGTGAAGACTTTTATGTGTATGCATGTGGAGGTTTACGGACAAGTAAAACACTGCTTGAAGAAAACCCATCTGAAGATGTCAGATCTAGAGTAACAAGTAAGTGGTTTTAAGTAAAAAATTTTTTCAAATTATGCTTGTAAGTTCTGTCTCAGATTTCAATATCTTGTAATTTCAGTATATCCGAATGTTTGTTGTGAAGATATGCTGTAGATTATAAAATTTGTTCATCCTCATAGTGGGTCCTTTTATAAACAAATGGTATAGTAAAACGCGGAGGCATGTACAGTAAGAACTTTAAACTTTCTTAACAAAACAAACATAACCTAAAGAACTGTAAATTCACTCACATTATTTTTAGTTGTATAAATTCACTTAACTTACTTTAGTTTTTTAATCCAAATTGTATTAAGGAAAAATGTTTATTGATGTTTATATAATTAATACACACCAATCAGTTGCAAACTAATTTGTTTTCTAGCAGAGAATTTAGTAATGCAACCACTCAGTCCGATTCAATACAAACCCATGGTTTGTTTACATCGGCATCTAGTCTAAGAGTGAACAAACTTTAGAAAAATTATTGTGCACAATATTGTTAATGTTATGATAGCAGCGGGTGAATAAGTGTCAGTACATAACTAGAATTGTTATTTTTCTAATTTTTCATTGTTTATGACAGTCTTAGACTACTATTCTGTTTATTCACTTTCCTTTATGAAAGTAAACACATGTTTCATGAGATTAAATAACAGAATGGCAGGAGAAGCAGCACTTAGACTGGAAGTTAGTTTTTTAGGATTAAATAACTTTAACATGTTTAAAAACAGAAGTAAGGAAAGAAAATGTTTTATCTAAGATCAGTTTATAAATTTTATAAAAATGTAACACAATCACAGTTTTACATGGGAAGGACTGACACTTTTAATTACTTTAATTTAATTTTAATATGAATACATTATCTAGCAATATATTTTTTGTACTGGCACCTTCATAATGACTTACATATAAAATCACAGTTTGTTCATATAGGCATAAATGTAACTTACATTCAACTTAAATTTGTAAGTGCCTGTCATTAAAACATTTAGTAATTATTGAGAGCTAACTTAAAAAATTAATGTCATTTTTTTTTTAGAACAGCTTAAGTCTGTAACCAAATCCAGTCCTGCTTCACATCAAAGACTCAAAGAATTTTATGAAAGCTGTATGTCTTATGATCATACAGTACCTATACAAGAAAGAAAAAGACAAGGTAAAGTAATTCTGTGTAATGTTTTCCTTTTGTATCATTTAGAACGCCTAAACCTTAAAAATACTGCTTTTATATGGTCCTCTGCTTTAACATCTGTAAAATAATTTTCTTGTTTTCTGTTATACAGCTAAAGAAAAGTTTGATGAATTTGGGAAAATGATTACTAATGGTAGTGCTGGAGATTTAACTAGTCTCTTGATAAAACTGTTTTTAAATGGCAGGTAAGACTTTTTTAATGTTTATGATTTGAATAATATAAAATAATTATGTGTAACAGCTTATCATAATTTGCTTTATTTGAACTGCAGCATGATCATTCCTTGTAATCATCTCTGTAGGATACAAATAATTACTTTCTATTTAATACACACACGTTATATGTATATTTGTTTATATGTGTATGTGTGTTGTTTTGGATTGGACTCTGCAATGAAGTTCCCTTGTTTTCTGAAGGAGTGCCTCTAACATTTTGGCAGACCGATCAATCTCACCACTTCAGGCTAAAGGCAGTCAGCAGATGATCAAGGAGGATGTGGCATAGAGATCAACAGTCTTAATGTGGCGGAGATGAATCTACTGAAATGTTGTAAAAACTCCTTTACAGAAATTCAGTGCAGGATTCAACCCAAAATCAATACACATCTTATCAAGTGTGGAGTATCGGTAATATTGTTACATGGATGATCATGGTCTACAACTAATAAAAAAAAGTTGTTGAACACTAAATTGATACAACTTTCACCTAACACATGCTTCCCTAAAACAAACAGACTTATCAAAATAGTTCTCCTAGTTATAGTTATCCAATAAACACTATACACAAACGTTAATAAAGCTACAAATTAATAAAATTACAATAGTCCAAAACATAAATAACCATTGAAACACTAGACATTTCACTAAACTGATGCACTGCCTATCACTAAATATAGCAATTCACAAAACTATCAGGGTATATACAATCACTGAAATTCACAGAATTGAACTGCTACAGTCTTGTCTCTTGTTTGTGTTCACCTGTGTGACATAATGTATCTAGAAACAACCAGATGTCTTGTACTAAACTTCACACAGGCTATACACATAACTACTGTCAGCATTGCAGTGTCATACTTTTCCCATATAAATATATGCTTGTACAGTAAACTTCCTATTACCCATTAGTGGTTTATGCACATCGCAAATTATCCACAGCAACCCGCTGATTTTTGTTTAATAAGCAGAATTAAATTTCAGATGAATAATAAAGTTTCTAATACACTATTTTATTAATGACTGTTAAGAGTATTCTATCAAAATTATACAAGTTATGTAAAGGTATGTCCAAGGGACAGAGTGTGTCACTGCTCAACGACAGGTACAGTACTGGTTGTCTCTCAGCAACTGGCTATCTGAGCATATGTACTTTACTGTGACTGTGGGAACATTTAATTTTCTCAGTAAGCTATGTTTGTCTGTATGTTTACATAGTATACTTGAAAGACTTTGTACAGTACTATCTTAGTTAACAGATGTGAAATATTGTATATTGATGTTGAACGCCACCTGTGAAGTTTACCGTCAGGTCAGCAGTGACTTCACTGTCATGTATTTTTCTGACATTTTTTAATTCATACATTTGCAGTAATTCATTCCTAAAACTAATCCCTGCTACGCATGAAAACATGGGAACATTCACTTGGATTTTGTATATAACTTTTGTATGTAACTTCATAAATACCAATGTAGATGATACTCCAATGATACGTGTAAGACAATTTGTCAGTACAACTTCTTCTGATGATATGTCAGTTTGTGTGAATTATTAGTTACACATTTTCAGTATGAATATATTGCTACTTGGTAATATCCCACTTAATACACGATTTTCATGAGGTCCCTTGTTGAGCGTCTTAACATGGTTTTACTGTACACTTTACTTTAAATAAGCAGCTACGGATAAATAAACAGTTTTCGTTACTTTCTACCCTTTTTTGTACACATTGTAGATTATCTATTATATTTTATTATCCGCAGCGATCTCATCACCCAGTTCTGCGGATAATCAGGAGTTTACAGTAGTCTCAATGGACTCTCATGTAATGAATCAAATAGGTGATGAAAATTTGATGAATCTGTTGTGGTGAAAGTGTTAAGTGTTATGAGGTTACCTGTATGTAAAAACCAATATTCATTTAACTTACTTTATATAATATTGATTAAGAAAAATTAGTTATTCATTTGAAAATAATTTATTTATTGAGGATAATGATAAAAATAATACTGGTTTATTTATAACAGCCCAGTTAGATGTTAGTTTATGAATTGTTGATATTCATATTAAAAATTATTAAATAAAGTATGTTACAAAGTTAAATTAGAAGAAAGAATTATAAAATGCATAAGAGTTCCAGCAATTTCTCATGTGTACTATTACTGTACTTTTCTGATACAGAACACTAAAAATTAAAAAAAAGTTTGTCTTTCACTCATTACAAACTTCATTAGAGGCAGCTGCTAGAAAACCTGTTAGTTTTGGTGTTGGAAGTATTGCTGTTGATTGAATAGGTTATTAGGTCTTTGTTATGTATGATGTACAATCTGCTCAAAGAACAAAATATGTTTGATTATGTGTTATTAAAACTATATCTGCTCATTTAGAATTTCATTTCCATATATTTTTATTTGTTTGTGTACTTCTAGTTGTTCAAGTGTGTCTAGTTTACAACCCTTTGTGTTTACGTGTAGGATTTCCATGTTTTTTTTTTTATATTTGTGCATGTGTGATCTGTTTCAATGAGGTAGTTTGCAAAAGAGGATTCAGTGGTGGAATGTAGTGCCCTCAGGTAATGTTGTTTAAAGCTGCTTCCTGTCCTTAAACAAAGATACAAAACTGTTTGTAGACAAAGTCTTGAGAAAAATTATTGAGATTAAAGGCAGGTTAATACCAATGAAAGAATTTTGACGAAACCGAAACATCGAAGCATGATAATGTTTTTAGGCTTTTGAAACATATAATGTGGATTACGTTTGGTGGATTACGTAAATCATTTCCAAACCACAGACAATCACAAACAGAGCATGTAAAACCAAATTATTTATTCTCACTAAAACGTTTGCTAAACTCAATGTCAGCAGCAATTATTTCTGTCTTGATGCGTTTACATATCAAATTTATAGACTGTGGGGAATCGAAAGTGTGGAAGCGTCACATTTTTCGATGACGTTACATTTTTGTGGAATGACCCCCAGCCTAAAAACATTATCATGTTAAAACTGTTTTAACATTCTGCTTGTTATTGAGCTGCAACATTTCTGTTCTGCTGTCTTTGCTTTTATTGAAAGGAAATGTGTGTTACAGTGCACCATTATTTGACATTCAGTTGGATGTGGATGCAACAGATGCTTCAAAGTTAGCTATAGTTTTGACTAAACCCAGGCTACATTCGTCATATTTCCAGACCACTGCAGACAACTCAAAGCGCTGTGTGCATAGTTCAGAGGATATTAATGATAAATTATCAGTTGCATATAAAAATTACTTGGCGTGTAAGGTATGTATAAGTAGCTAAAGAGAAATAAAAATGTATGTTGCTCCATAGAATATAGTTTTGTGTACTTTTAGCTTCTATTTTTATGAAAAAAGTATTTTATTTTAGGTGAAGTTAAACAAAATAAGTTATAAAATAAGTAAATTATTTTTTCTTCCTTTAACTTATTATATCTCACAGTCTATTCAGATATATAACTGTTGTGTATTATGTTGCCAGCTCTCTCTATTGTAATCTTGTTGAACATGATGTGTTATATGGTTTTCCTTCCTTTGTTGACACTATGAGCCATTTCAGTAGTGCAACCAGCTGGAAACCCTTCTCTCAAAAGCATGTATCAACTTTTACTATAAGTTTGCTCTATTCATTGTGAGCACATGGAACTGAAACTTGTCTGTTAATTTTATTAAAATCCATTTCCAGGCTGTTTGGCTGTGGTCCAATGTTTTGTTCTAAAACAGACGTTTCGGCAGTACCATTGACTGCCATTGTCAGTGTAAAAATTGAGCTGCATTAACATAGAGGGTACTGCCTTAACCACAGTACTGTGGTCTCTAATGAGTACCACCCTAGTTAGTGCAGCTCGATTTTTATACCGATGATGGAGGTCGATGGTACTGCCGAAATGTCTGTTTCAGAACAAAACATTGGACCACTGCCAAACAGCCCAGGAATGGATTTTAATAACATTGGCTCCAGCTGTGAAAGCCTTCGAAGTATTTTTTTGACTGTTGATTATTTAGACATTCCAGTAGTTTAATATTACAAAGGTTAGACACAACTTACATCTACACTTATACCTCAAGTCAGGCTACGGGACCATGAGGTGACTTTTAGGTGGTATGGCATCCCTATGGTTTTATTTCCTTGATGGCACATGATTCAATGTAATCACAGCACAAAGTTTTTCTTCTAGCAATATACAGCATACCACCTGCACAGATGCTGTTCGGATTTTCACACTTCGTACACCCTACATTTCTACAAAATAGTTGAGATGAATGTTGGCTGTTGGTATACATATTTGCATATTTCGCCCAGGGTAATTTATTTGTACATATAAAATAAATATAAACATAGTTTTAAGTGGAGCATACGGGAACAAACAAGCTTTGTACAATTCTTAACTTGTTTAAACACCTGTTACTGGGTTACTGATGGGTGGCGAACTGCGTGTGTGTGTATAGTGTTTCTGGTGTATGTGTTTCACCTGATACGGGAGGAGAACAATAGTATCTTTGTGTACAGTGTATTTAACTTGTGGTAGTGAGCTCTGGTTCAGACAAGCACAAATGCAAATAATTAAATATATTTATTTTGATAAATATTCACACACTAATAGTACATACAGCAAAGTGAATGATTTCATTTTGAGACGTGCAAAATGACGCATGTGTAGATACAATTTGAAGGTGAAAGGTAAGGGTATAACCAAACTATAAACAAATTAATTAATTACTCAGTTAATTATTATGTGACAAGCAATTAATTAATATCTAAATAAAGACAAAAAACTCACGAATCTCATGATTCTATGAGGGACGTTATTACTTAACGTGTACCCGTAGTATCGTAATTGTATAATAATTTGCCCGTGTTATTCCTTGTATATGTTAATTTGTAATAAATCGTTGTAAATAGTGTATCAGTTGATCGTGGAATATTTATGTTGTGTGTTTTCGAATGTGATTTAAATATATAAGTAAAAGAATTGAATTATTCTGCCTTGGTTTCTGAATCAGAATTATAATTATTCCAGTTCAGTAGTTAGAACTCCAAAATCAATTCAAAATAGCGGTCGAGTCATCCCAAACAATTCTCAAGTCACCTTCGATATTAGGCTTTAACCTATTATTTGAGGTTAATCTTGGTTTTGTAATTTGTGTACTTCTAAGGACTCCCCGAAGTCTTCTTATCCTTGTCAATTATAAAATAAATGCTGATAATATATTATGTTCCTGAAATAATAATGCATGGATATGATTTATTAACATAATTGTTTAATCTCTGTAATATGAGTTCAAATTATTGGAAAATTCCATTCGATACATACGGTTGTCACAATCGTTATTTATCTCAGGAGTGAACATTTAAATATTTCGTGGGAATTCTTGTGGCTGCTACGAAAAGTTCCAGTACATGATAATTAACAATATAGAGTACCTTTACAAAACATCTATTACTTATAATCTAAAAAAAATACAAAAATTATATATTAAGTAACATACAAAGTTGGACGATATTCAATACGCTTCATAAAAAGCATGTAGGTTAGAGTGACGTCAACATCATGGCTGCCATTTTCCGTGTCAAAGAATAATGAAGTTTATTAAATGTGTACTAATAAATGTTTCCTTGTAATCACTGTTCGTTTAGATATGGAATTTGTTTTCACTTGTTAAAATGTTCACTAGTGATTAGTGTTAGTGTAAATTGGTGTATTGTCTAGTGGTTGTTCCTTTTTGGATAAAAATATTGTCAATCATAAATCAAATTATACTTTACACATCTAGGCGATATTGCTGAACATTTTCTGGTTTATTCTTTATAAATTCGTGATTGTGTGTATTACTGGTTCATGAAATGATTGTAGTGGAGGAATTATTTATCTTCAATGGTGGTCATTCAGATCTTCTTTCCCAAACGGTTTAGCAATTTTATATTTTATATTTTTATAACATCTCGACACGCACTATTAAACTGTTCTTCAACACAATTAACAAGTAAGTGTTATTTCTTCTTTTTTAGTCACGGAACTCATACAAACTTCTTAAATTTTGATTGGCCATTTATGTACAGGTTAAATGTTATATGATCAATACCCGTTACCTACTTTACATTTTATAAATTACCTTGAATAGATAATTTTATTATTATATTCTAATGATACATGCAATGTTTATATGATGATTAATTATATAATTATAAACAATTTGATACTAAACATACCTCAGTTTATAACTGTAAAACCTTATTAATTTGAATTTCTATGATATGTAGTGGAACAATTTGTTATGGTTGATTGTAATTTCTACCTTGACTACCTGAGATAAATATATTTACATAAATTAACTGGTGACATAAAATCTTATAACATACAACAAAACTCTTAATAATAATAATTGTTTTTGACAGTTTTAGTTTATTTATACTGTTAAACTATTGTCTGTATGATAAACTAAAATTCTGTCTAATAATAACAATAAAACACTTTCCATAAAAAATAATTAACACTGTTTAACGGTAGTCTGTGTCACTATTTCTTATTATAACACTCATCACTATAAAGGTTTGTGTCCCTTTTTCTATCCTAATTATAGGCCTATATGATTTTATTTAATACAATTTTTATTTTGTGAATAGGTACTCTTTATTGGGTTTAGTTGTGTTTCAGGGTAAGTTGATTAGTCCTACTAGGTTTATTTATTTAATTTTGATTTGTTTACTGCCCTATTCTACTGGGTTATTTCTGGGTCTCTTGTTGATATTAAATAAGTCAAACCAACTAGGTTTCCTTTAATTGGCTATCAATGATTATTTCTTGTTTCCTCTCTGGATCGGATTTCACTATTATTTACTATTCTTTTTGTAACATTTTGTTTCGTTACAACGTTCACAGGGCCGTCCTTGGGCGCAGATTTTTAGAGGGCGCCAAAATAATGGATAAAAAAAATCAAGTTTTTCTTTCCTTTATGATTGTTTAATTGTTACTAAAAGAAGTTGTTCTCTCAAGCAGGTTAAACAGTTTACTCTATTATCAATGAATGCGACTGTTTGGTACATAATAAGACAATCAATATAAATCTTCACAAAGCGGTATTATTTGATGTATTTTGACATTCACGCTCAGCCACAAAACGAGGGCGACAAGACAGTGCTTCGCTCACTGACGTGTACAATGCCTCGACACAGATCGTATAAGTTCAGTAATCTTCGGCAGCTCCCTCGCCTCCTCCACGCAAACATCGTACCCTTCACGCTTCATCGTTCATTTGTTTCAGTTGTTTCTTTTGTTGTGACTTGTCACCGTGCAACTGCCAGTGGTGCGATTAACAGTGTAAAGTATTTTTAAGTTCGTGTTAAGTGTTTGATTTTTCTTATGTTATCTAGGTATGCTCATTATTATTTTCATTTTGTTAGTAAGCTGCCTAGTTTAAATAATTAGAAATTCAAAGCAAGAAGAGAAAATCTTTTTAAATGGCAGGCAGTGACAGTCAACTTATTTTATGATTTTAAACAAACTTTAAAATTTTATAGTTTAATTATTCAGGATGGAGGATTCAGGATTTTATACAACATTCAGGATGGCCACTCGATCGATGGTTTGGTTTAGGTCTTCTGTCTTTTAAATTGTTTTATAATCCTGAAAAAAAAAGAACGGTAAAGCCTAATAAATTAAAAAAAAAGAAAAAGAAAACTTACAATGTTGTTCGTTTTAACTCGGTTTGTAAAATTTCGTTTAATTTTCGTTTCAGTACTCTAAATATTTTTGACATATACGAGTGCAGTTTATGATTTCAAAGACTTTTAAAAATGGCTTCAAACCACAAACTTTCAGGAGCTCAAAATAGAAAGAGAAAGAGTAAAATATTCAGTGGAAATAAACAAGGTGGTTTATGCGTGGTTATCTTTCTCAAAGTTTAGATCGAAATAGTTTTTCAAAGAAACTGATCGAAATAGTCCAAAAGACTGATCAAATTGATTTTTCAAATGCTAGAGAGTCAGAACAAGTTTTTGATGAGAATGTTCAAGACACTAATGATGAGACTGAGATGAAGGAAACTGAAGAACCTGGAACAAGCCACCAAGGAAACGATTTTTCCCTTGACAAAGATGTTATGATTAATTCATCAAACCATATAACGGACGGACATGAAGATGAAGTTCACCTTTTATCCCACAGCGACATTACCTCGTGTAATTTGGACGAATCGGCAAATGGCATATCTTGACTCGTCACATACGAGATCAAATAATTAAAAACGGCCCCAAAAAATTGAGGGTCTGGATTTCCTGTTGACTTAACAAAATCCGATTCAAAAGGATGGAGAAACAGAAAATTCTTACTGTTTCACTGCAATAGGAAACTGCCCAATAATGAAAAATTCTATCGGAGATATTTGCAATATTCTGAGTCAAAGAACAGAGTCTATTGTTTTAGTTGTAAGTTGTTTGGGAATACCCGCTCTCAATTAGGGCAGAACGGTATCAACAACTGGAAACATATAGGGGATTATTTAAAAGATCATGAAACGTCAAGTGAGCACTACACATGTTACAGCAAATGTGTTGATGCAAAAAAAATATTCGTTGTCATACGGGTATTGATAGTGAAGTTGAAAAATTGTTACAAAAAGAGGTAGATCACTGGAAAAAGTTTTAGAACGTCTAATAAATTAAGCTAAAATCATTATAATAAATCCTGAAGTACAATACAGTAAGTAAAGAAATACTAATATATAATAGTTTATAAGAGAATACTGTAAATAATATTTCATAATAAGAGTGAAGTGATGAGGGAAAAATTAGCAATAATTAATCAAACTGATACGACTGTACAGATTAATTAGTTCTTTTTGTGACAACAGAAATATAAACCCAATACAAAAACGATGAATGTGACATGTAGAAATACCATACAATGTATTAGGGTACTTAATGTATTTTAATGAATAAGGAAGTAGTTGCATACTATGTATAAGTGAAATCAAAACAACCAGTGACAAAGTGTATAAACAAGTGAGTTATAATAAGTGTTAAGCAAGCAGACAGGACTGGGAAGAGTAATACCTGTGTTAAGGTGAACAGGATAATCATCACCATAAACACATAATGAATATATGCCCAAAACAATAATAAACAAAGTGTTTAGAAAGCAATTATCCCAAGTCAGGTTCTGATATTAAATGTATACCTAACAATTTTAATAATAGTTGTTAATTTTCCCTATTCCTTAGACCTATTGAGATATGTTCAAGTGAAATGGCTACCATTGATGGTAATACAAACAATGATTAATAACATATTCACATTAGAATAAACAATGTGAAGGTGACTTGGAATAATTAATTAATTAACAAAGCCAAATGGATTGAAAGGAGATGTTATTACTACGTGTTAAACAGTTGTTTAGGTTTAATGAAAGTTAGTTCATTTGTTCAATGTTCGTTAGAGTCATAGTCATGAAAACATGACATTAAGTTAAAATGTTTGTAAATTTTGTTGATGAAGTAACAGAATAAGAATATAATAAGTATGTTAACAAAATGTAATAAAATAACAGAGAAAGTTTGTAATTAAAAAAAAGAAGGGTTCAAACCAACAGGCAAAATAATAAATAACAAAATGTAACATGGTGATGAAAGAAACACCATGGCCAATGTTAAAATAAATAAACTATTGTCAGAATAGCCAGTACATTAACAAACCAAAATAAATTAATACAGAATAGTAAATTTGACAAGATAAGCAATGTTCCTATAATGGTAATCACAATTTCAATACTTAAATGAATTATAAAATGTATTTTGAAAATGTCAAACTGTATAAAGACATGTAAAACCAAATTTTGTAAAGGTGATAAATCACCTATTAAGTAACACACACATATCAAATGAGATACCAAAATGCTTGTATTTTAATGAGGAATATCACTGTATAGGTTATTTAGGTACATTTAATTAATAATTAGAGAGTAATTTGTAGTCGAAAAGGAAAAACCATATATTTTAAATAATAAGGGTCACGTGATACCTAAGTTCAACTGTATTAACCAATGAGAAATTTGCTAAATTTGGTCAAGACCATTGAAAGAGTAAGAAAAACTGATTATTCTATTAGTTAGACATAAAAGTGTGCAGGTCAGCTCTGTGTAGCTAAGAACCCAAGTATAGGAGAGAATCAAATCCGAATCAGAGAAAAGAAGAAAAATTATACAAAACCAGGGAAAACATTAAAATGAAGAGAATGTAAATTAAAAAATATAAATCAAGAGAAGAATAAATGAAAAGTAAAACCAATGGAAACAAAAAGTGAAAAAGTATTTCTACTAGGCATAGTGAGAAATTAACCTTATTCTAAAAAATCACAGTTTAAAACTACACAACCCAAGATTAAATTCACCAACACTTTTTAACAGCACAATAGTGAAAAGACAAGAGAATTAACTATAATCACGGTGAACATTACAAGTAAATTCATTTATTTCAAAGAAACCAGTGACGAATAATTTTCGCATTAGTTGAGGTGAGCCACAAGCGGCCATCTTGGAATTTTTGTCAACTCAAACTCTAAGCGACGCCATGACAATGTGGTGTTGGGACATTTAAATTAAATTATTATTGTATTACACTTAAAGTAAAATTAAATCTAGTTGTATTAGTAATTAAGATTTTTAAATATTTGTGAGGTAGGCCTATTTAACTTCAAGTATGCATTTCTAACTTTTTAATAGCAGTTAACCAAGAACCCAAGAAGTAATATTATAAAAATTAAAAAATAAATTTTGTTACAATCGAACTGAAAGAAAGAGTCGATGCGGGAAATTAAACAATTTCAACCTAAGAGTCATAGAACTGAATTTGAATAAAATAAAAGTTATAAAAAAAAATAATAAATTGGTTTTAAAGGAGGTTTATTTTAAAAAATAAATTAAGACTAAAAGATTTTTAGATGAGAGAAGAAGAGAGAACTCACATTGGCAATTGGATCTTCATCGGAACCAAGAAATAAGGAGACAACCTACATTAGCCAATTCGATATCACAATCGAACTGAACACACAAAACATTTCTTTTCATAATTTTTTACCAAACCCATGAAAGTCAAATAAGTATTAATTAATGAATTTTAACCGAATAATCTTTAATTAAATAATTAAATGGACAAACAAATAAATTAAACAAAAAATAAATTAAAGAAAAAAATATATATATTTTTATAAATTATTTTTATTAACATTTCACCACTCAAAACAAGATAATTAATAAAATAGAGAACACACATGAAGATCTAAAAATGAACGGTTAGAATACTTATAATAAGAAGAAATGTACACTGACTGAATTAAAATTATAGGAAAATGTTTGAAATTGATTCTTTTTATTTGACATTTTCCACTCACATTGAGCGTCCTTGTGAAACACTTATATAGGTGAGTCAAGTTACAGCTTTATTAAGTTAAATTTTAAAAACAGAAAACAGGCCTTAGTGATAGTTAATGGGTTTGAAGAAAAATAAAAAAACATATTTGTTAACTATTGAAAAGTTATATAGTATAAACTTTAAATTTTTTAAATAATTTCATGTATACCTACAGACTAGTTTTTTTATGTGTAGGGCTTAACCGCCGCCACTAGTATAAAATAGTCATGATAAAATTTTTAAAGTATAATGTTATTAAATTAGTACTGGTAAGAAAATAAGCATCACAATTTTTTTTTTTGGGGGGGGGCACAAAATTGTGTCTCGGCCCGGTCAGACCTAAAGGTTTGGGCCGGCCTTGGACGTTCACGTCGATCCGGGACTTTTGTTAGACTAGAGTGTAAATGGAGATTGCTGCTCATTCTGTTGGTTGTACATATGAAGTACAAGTGTCAGCTATTACCGCATGGTGCGCTGTATTGTTTGCACGTTAAACAATAACAACAGTCAGTCATAAATAACATGGTGGCCAATGCACATGTGGAACAGTGTGTTGAAATGAAATTTCTCGTGAATGAAGGCATAAAACCCAGTGAGATTTATTCGCGATTCCTTGCACAGTAAGGTGATTTGACTCTTAGTCACAGTAAAACATTTGAGTGGTGCAAACGTTTTAAAGAAGGCTATACATCCAATCCAATCCAGTGGCGCTACAGCCCAATTTGAGCCCTGGCCTCCTCCAGTTTATGCCTCCAAGCATCCCTCTCCTTTGCCATTCTTTTCCAATTGTCGATATGTAGCAGCGATCTTGAGTCTTCGCTCACTTCATCTTCCCATCTGTTTCTGGGTCTTCCAACTGGACGGCGGCCTTCCATTCTTCCGTTGAACACTCGGTTAGGTGCTCTGCTCCTCTCCATTCTAACTAGGTGCCCTGCCCAACGGAGCCTTTGGATTTTTGTATATGTTGTTATTGTGGGCTCTTTATACAGCTGATAAAGCTCATGATTGAAACATATCTGCCACACTCCATTCTCGTTAATTGGGCCTAAAATTCTTCTTAAAATTTTCCTTTGAAAGGTGTCGAGAAAGTTTGTTGTTTTTTCTGTCATTATCCAGGTTTCTGCGCCATAGGTGGCTATTGGTCAGATAATAGTTTTATATATTCGGATTTTTACGGCCCTATGTATCTCTTTTGACCGGAATACTTGTGACAAGGAGAAGTAAGCTTTGTTTGCTAGTGTGACTCTTCTTCTTATCTCTCCTTCCTCGCTGCCGTCCCTTGTCATCTCCACTCCCAAATATGTAAATCTTTCCACCATCTCAATGTTCTCCTCTCCAATTGTTAGATTCTGTGCTATTCGACGTTTTCTTGTTTGGGTCATAGCTTTGGTTTTGTCTGTATTGATAGTCAGACCTATTGTTTTTGCATTCTCCTCCAGTTCCAAGTAGAGTTCCATAATATCTCTTGCTGACCGTCCCATTAGATTCAAGTCATCAGCATATGCTGCAATTTGTGTAGACTTATTAAATAGTAAATTGCAAGCGTTGGAGGGCATTTTCCTTATAACGTATTCCATGCATATGTTAAAGAGAACTGGGGCCAGACCGTCTCCTTGTTTTAATCCCCTTGTTCTTTCAAAAGGGTCTGTTAGTGGGCTTGAATACGAACGAACGCTTGTGTGTGGTCCATTGTAGCTTCGATTATTTTACCAATTTTGTAACGGGGCATTTTGGCCTACCTGAGGTAATAAAGAAGTTTGTATTTTTTTTTTAATGAAGCAAATAATATTTTTTCAATAATTGGGACAAAACGTATAAACGAAAGGTAAATTTTAGTGGTAGCGACGGTAGCGACAGTGGCAGCACTGCTTGGGACATTAAATACAAAATTATTGAAGCGAACAGACTTAACAAGCTGGAATTGTGCCAAGGTCAACCAATGACACACAAAACAGCATAAACAAGTTATGTAACGGCATCGGATGATCTTACGTCAGAGACGATCCCCGTTGTGGAATGCAGTTATGTAACAAAAACAGTCTGCTGGCGTAGTGATACAAACTTAGAAACAATGAGAATTGGACATATAACCACGGCGACAACACAAAATAGTGCCGGTGGCCTATTCCCAGTCGGCTAATAACATCTACAAGTGACGGACGCGAGCTGTATTGTGCGTCCGCCGGCTCGCCGGTTTTGGGCGAAGTTTTTTGTGTTGCCCGCACCTTAAAGAATGTGAATAATCTATTTCAAAATATGACTTAAAATCAAAATTTCTTATTAAAAATGTGATTAACAGTTTTCTTTATAATATAACAATTCGGTAATTATGAATTAAAGTGAAAGTGCGCACGGAAAGCGAAGTGATGTCTTCTGGACTAAAAATGAACAGATAAGTAATCCACTGGAATAAAATAAAACGAAACTTTCAAAATTTTGGTTTAAATACAAATATTAAAAAGTCTAACATTTTCAAAAATTATGAGCTCTTAAAATCTGGGGATATATGTGTGTGTGTGTGTGTGTGTGTGTGTGTGTGTGTGAAAGCGCTGGTTTTCGTTATGTTTAGAGAATAATTTGTATTTGTGTATCTTAAGGGGAAGTCTACTTAACAATAATCTATTTTGTGAATACTTATGCTTGAATATTACAGAAGTTAATGTATGAGGGAGAAAGGAGATTTCGTATTTTGACGTAAAAAATTATAACTTGATGGTGTTTTTTTTTTCTTTTTAGAATTAATAAAACAATATTGATTTGAATACTTAACATGTGAATTAGTGGTCATTTCAAATAACCATATTGTTTTTTCAACACGTCTAACGAGATCCTGGAAAATGGTGAGTATAAAGTTTGAGTTGGTACTAGACAATATGGCTGCTACACCAGCCGAAAGAGTAAAAGTAAACAAGGGATAATATGGAATTGAATATAATTATTAATAGAGGTAATCAGTTAACAATGGCGCCCGACCAGCTGGACCGTTTGCATTAATTTAATTATGCAAATGTGGGCCTGTTGCAGAAATGATATGGTTGTTTGAGGTAACTAAAAAATGTGTAAACATAAGGAGTAAGGTTATGTTATGATTATGTGTAGTATGGGTGAGTAGAATATTTTTTTTTATAAGTATGTGTTACATATAATAATATTTTACAAAGAAATATATCTAAAAGATTTTAAAAAAATGGCAGATAATAATGACATCAGCTTATCTGACAGTCAGATAGATATGTTAACAAGATTGTATGATATGATGTACAATAGTGTAGAGAAACAAGACAGTAATTTTAGAGAATTGAATGACAAATTTGACAAACAAAGTAGGGAGTTCAGTGAGAAATTAGATATACAGAGCAATTTTAATAAAAAGGTAGAAGAACAGAATATTCAGTTTCGACAGAGTATTAGCATGAAATTTGATGAACTTAAAACAGAAATGAATAAAGTACAAATCAATTGTGAGAGTAACTGTAACAAATTGAAATATGAATTAAATGAAACGTTGAGTCACTCATTAGATAGTATGAATAATAAAATTGACAACATAGCGAGTAATGTGGGGGAGAAATTTGATAAACAAAGACGAAAGGTTATTGAAAATTTTGAGGATAATCATAATGATATGGGTAAAAACGTAGTAATAGAAAGTAAGATAATAAATAATAATGATTTAGTTGAAAATAATGAGAATAATAATATAATTGAAAATGTCATATCAGAGAGTACTGATGAGTTTGTGGAATGCGATAATGAGATGTTAATGTGTATTAATGAGTTAGAGAGAGAGTGGAAAAATAGTATAATGATGGAATGTGGGCAGAGGGTAAATTTTCCCCTTATTTATGATGAACCAGAGTATGCACAAATGTTGTTTTTGAAGGGCAAGAGACCCGTATTAGTAGAAGAGTATAGTTGTTTATTGATGTTGTATAATGTTGTACCCTCTGTCTGTAATAATTGTGAGAGTGTGATGTGGTGTTATGAAGAGAGAGAGTTGTGTATTGAGAGAGAGATAGAACTATATAAGTTAAAAAGGAATTATGATGAATTGAGAAATAGGTTAGAGGGGGTGAAGATAAACAAAATAAAATACTTACCTGTGGAGAGAGAGATAGAGAATTATTTTGATAATATCTTTATAAACGATAATGACTTACCTGATGCAATAGTAGAGGAATATAAAAATGATCAAACAACTTACCTGACTTTGACCAATAATACTGATGGAGACTGGACAATCCTAACTTATGTTGACATAAGATTTATAATGGCATAATGAATGGAATAAAATTAATGGATTATTATAATGATAATAATAACAAATTGTATGTGGATAACAATGATGCATGTTACAAATATATTAGATATATATACGATGATGGAGGTTGAAATAAAAATCAGTGTATGGACATTGTTAAATATTGTAAATTTTGGTAATGACCTTGCAGATTTGGACATATGAAGTGTGAAACAATTGAACAGTTATTTACGAATAATTTGTAAATATAATGTAGTGTATTCAATTGTGTGTATTATGAAATGTTAGGTGTATATGTAGTAGAAAAATGTTGTGATAATAATAATAATATTATTAATAGTTTGCAATCTAAATAAATAATAAAATAATTATGAAGACAATAATTGATGATTTGTAAATTTTTGATAATAATTGAAATATGTTGTGTTACATAATTGAAGTAAATAATTTGAGATGTTTCAATACTGTGATTGAATGTTATGTGTTTGAATTTTTACAATGAATTTAAGTTGTGTGATGAGATTTCAATTTAATAACAATTAATGAATAAATAAATGCTAAATGGTTTAGTTTGTGGAATATCATAATGGTTAAAAATATATGTTAATAATAAATTTGAAAATTTTGAGTAACCTAATTACAGCAAAGGGTAAATAATGAAATGATGATATATAAAAGAGTTAATTAAAATTTTTAAGTAATATTGTTTATAAGTTTTTATATAAATTATTTAAAGGAGAATTGTTTGTTTAATGTATGCTAATAATCAAGGTCAATTTCTATTTGTTTATTATGTTGTATTAGGTTATTATTCAAGATGTGTGGGTAATTTTGGTGGGTAGATTGGTGCACAAAGAAGTGACATAACAGTGTAGTGTGGAACTGCAATGGTGGGAGGTTGTAAATTTTGTATTTAATATTTTATGTTCATGATGGTTAAGCTTACATATAAAGGGGGTTAAAACACCATCCAAACTAATAATGTCATTTAAGTATAAATTATTAAGTTTAGAGTTACAAAGAATATTTTATTTGTGATTCCCCAACTTTTCGGGCGGTCACGGCCTCACCGAACCCTGACCGTGGAATTGGTTTAGCTTTAACAGCTATGGTTGGGGCACATTACGATTACGCGCTGACCATACTGGCCATAGCTGTTATCGTTGTCGAGGTGTATTTTGAAATTGATGGGGGGGTGAAATTAAGGGGAATCACCAAACTAGGGAACAGCGGCTACCACTCTGTCCGCATGGGGGCAGCAAAGCCAGGTGGTAGACCCGCATTAAGGGCGCATAACTATAGACAGAGATATGTTGATATCTGAAGCTTTTAAAATATAACGCAGAAGCAAGGACACGGAGATGTCAAATTCCTCCAAAACTTCAGTCCTTGTGGACGCAACTGGACGCCACAGTCCAGGGGGGGTCATAGTGTGTGTGGCAGGGAGGTTATCCAGGGGGGTAACGAATTAGAAATTTGTTGTATTTTAATGATGATGAATCGCTACTAAATAATTTTTTTTGATTTGCAAAATAAATGCACTAGATACTTCCTATATTTTTTATTATGTCTTATTGTGTTAATTGCATGTTGTATGTTAGGAATAAGGATTATAAAAATATAATAATATGTTTTCAGTGTGTTTATAGATTTTAAAATAAAATGAACTAAAGTTGTGATAGTTAAAATTTTCAATGGGTTGCAAAAGATAGAAGTTGGGTGATAGTAATTGTTGAAGTAAAACATTTGAGTCAGTCCAAGTTGAAAAATATTGAGGTATTAAAGAGAATGAGAGATGAAAATAATGTAATGTTGTTTTGAGTTAATGTATGTTATAGAATTTTGAGAAGTATTGATGTTGACACAGTAGATATGGGTAATATATGAAAAGTAATGAGTGATATATTGAGGTTTATAATTAATGATGTTATTTTGTTGTAGTTGTAGTAAGGTAATGAGATTGAGATTTTGGGGATGGCAATTTTGTAGTAGGGGGTAGTGTAATGTGGGAGTCCGCAACATAATGATAAGTTGGGATGGGATTAGGATCGATTTTAGTAGGGAAGGGGCCGCCTTAGGTAGAATCCAGGGGCCATATAAGGGATTTGAGTTTTGGGGGGGAAACACGTATCCTATGTACAAAGGGTTAGAGAGTATTTTTTTTTATATATAGAGAGAATGTGGCGAATTGAGTTAAAGTAGTAAGTAGTTAGAGGTAGAGAAGGGTTAGTAGATTTGTTGATAGAGGGGTGTCATATTAGTTAAAGATTTTGTAAGGGAGCGTTAGAGTAATAAAAGGGGTAAGATTATGGGTAAATGCCAAGTTGATAAAGTGAATTATAATGAATAACTGAGAATCACCCAAATTCATGAAAGGGAATAATAAATGAAATGATGTGTAAAACGAAGATTGAAAAAAAAATATATATAATAATTTTTTTGAAAGAGAATTAATAAAAGTTAAAGTGAGTTTAAAAGGTAATTTCCTGATTTTATATGCAAATTTAAGGATGTGAAGTGTGTAAATTTTAAGATAAAATTGATAATAATAATAATGTGAATTATGAATGTACTGTGTTTACTTATGTTATGTTATGTTGTTAGGTATTCTGATATATGTTAGAAATAAGTAAAAAACAAAACCAGTGCTTCTTAGCGCAAACCAGCACCGCTAGGGGGAAACAGATCAGTTGGGGATATGGTGTTGTATAAGGCCACTATTTGATATTTGATTTGTTGTTTCAGTGTTTGGTGATGCTGTAGCGGCGGACCTGAGCTGGCCAGCACGTCAGAGCAGGGGCGTTAAGTATCTGTCTGACTTTACGGTGTTGGGATCTCGAGAGAGAAGTCCAGTATTGTCATTCAGGTGCGGTCACAGTCACCAGACCAAGGGTGAGTTGATTATTTTTTGTAAACCATACAGGGGGTTGTGGCGACATATCCTGGCTGATCCCTTTAGCAAGTATGAATGTGTCAATGAGATTTTTTATGCTTCGGCATAAAATATCTCATTGAGGGGGTATTGTAACGGGGCATTTTGGCCTACCTGAGGTAATAAAGAAGTTTGTATTTTTTTTTTAATGAAGCAAATAATATTTTTTCAATAATTGGGACAAAATGTATAAACGAAAGGTAAATTTAGTGGTTGCGACGGTAGCGACAGTGGCAGCACTGCTTGGGACATTAAATACAAAATTATTGAAGCGAACAGACTTAACAAGCTGGAATTGTGCCAAGGTCAACCAATGACACACAAAACAGCATAAACAAGTTATGTAACGGCATCGGATGATCTTACGTCAGAGACGATCCCCGTTGTGGAATGCAGTTATGTAACAAAAACAGTCTGCTGGCGTAGTGATACAAACTTAGAAACAATGAGAATTGGACATATAACCACGGCGACAACACAAAATAGTGCCGGTGGCCTATTCCCAGTCGGCTAATAACATCTACAAGTGACGGACGCGAGCTGTATTGTGCGTCCGCCGGCTCGCCAGTTTTGGGCGAAGTTTTTTGTGTTGCCCGCACCTTAAAGAATGTGAATAATCTATTTCAAAATATGACTTAAAATCAAAATTTCTTATTAAAAATGTGATTAACAGTTTTCTTTATAATATAACAATTCGGTAATTATGAATTAAAGTGAAAGTGCGCACGGAAAGCGAAGTGACGTCTTCTGGACTAAAAATGAACAGATAAGTAATCCACCGGAATAAAATAAAACGAAACTTTCAAAATTTTGGTTTAAATACAAATATTAAAAAGTCTAACATTTTCAAAAATTATGAGCTCTTAAAATCTGGGGATAGATATATATGTGTGTGTGTGTGTGTGTGTGTGAAAGCGCTGGTTTTCGTTATGTTTAGAGAATAATTTGTATTTGTGTATCTTAAGGGGAAGTCTACTTAACAATAATCTATTTTGTGAATACTTATGCTTGAATATTACAGAAGTTAATGTATGAGGGAGAAAGGAGATTTCGTATTTTGACGTAAAAAATTATAACTTGATGGTGTTTTTTTTTCTTTTTAGAATTAATAAAACAATATTGATTTGAATACTTAACATGTGAATTAGTGGTCATTTCAAATAACCATATTGTTTTTTCAACACGTCTAACGAGATCCTGGAAAATGGTGAGTATAAAGTTTGAGTTGGTACTAGACAATATGGCTGCTACACCAGCCGAAAGAGTAAAAGTAAACAAGGGATAATATGGAATTGAATATAATTATTAATAGAGGTATTCAGTTAACAATTTATTTGGTATGCCAAACTCATGTAATATTGTGTACAGTTTTTCTCTATTTATACAGTCATACGCCTGTCTAAATTCCACAAAAATCTGATGCACGTCAATGCCATGTTCCCATGCTTTAGCTAGGGTTTGTTTAACACAGAACAGCTGATCAATGGTGGATCTTCCTGGTCTGAATCCTGCCTGATACTCTCCTATAATACCTTCTGTGTAAATACTTATTCTTCTACTTACTATCCAGGTGAATATTTTGTAGCCCACACATAGCAGCGAGATGCCTCTATAATTTTTACAATTTAATTTGTCACCTTTCTTGTATATCGGACATATTATTGATTTTTTCCAATCTACAGGAATTTCCTCCATACTCCATATCTCTAATATAAGACTGTGTCCTCCTTCTTTAAATATTTCTGCCGGGATACCGTCTATACCTGGGGCTTTATTTTTTCTCATTTCTTCAATGGCCATAACAACCTCATCTAGTGTTGGATGGGGGGTGTCTTCTAATTCGCTTTCTTGATTTTGGTTTAGATGTTCCGTGCCTGTCCTGTTTGCATTATCATCCGGTTGGAGGAAATAATTTCTCCATGTAAATTTTTAGTGGCGCTGTCGCTTACGATTTGGCCTTCGTTGTTTCTGGATAAATTGGTACGGGGTTTATATCCCCTCTTAGGTATTTTAAGTATTTATAGGCCTCTCTACTGTTGTTTCTCTCTAGGTTTTCTTCCATTTTCAATATACAGTCATTTTCATACTTTCTCTTCTTTTGTCTGCAGATCTTGTCTGCTTCTCTTCTTCATATTTTTCACATCTTTCTCTCGTTCTCGAAGGCTGTACATCCCGAAGTAAGTGACAATCCCGGTCGAGGTGGTTCAGAGCCTACTGTAGTCATTCCCATGAACATTCAGCGAATGGAAGAAATAATCCTTGATAATCGACGGATAACTTGTCAGAAAATTGCAAAAGAAATAGATGTATCTATGGGAACTGTAAAGAAAATCATTCACGAACATCTGAAGTTCAGTAAGGTTAGTGCACGTTGGGTACCAAGACAGCTTTCTGCTTTCGACCGGCAAAGAAGATTGCAAATCTGCAAGGAGTTAAAGGAATGTTTTGACAAGGAAGGCCAACTTTTTCTCAATCGAATTGTTACCTGTGATGAAAAGTGGGTCCATCATTTCACCCCAAAATCAAAATGTGCATCAAAGCAGTGGAAGCATGTGGACTCACCACCTCCCAAAAAATTTTGATCAATTGCTTCTGCAGGCAAAGTTATGGCCTCAGTTTTTTGGGATAAAAATGACATTATTCATGTTGATTTTCTACCCTGTGGAGTCAATATTAACAGTGAGTACTACTGCAAAGTTCTTCAAGGTGTGCACAATGCTCTCAAGAAAAATGGCCTGGTGCGATCACTAAAGGCGTTCTGTGTCAGCTGCAGGACAATGCACGCCCGCATACCGCTCACCGCATGACATGCATGCTACAAGATCTTGGCTGGGAGTTATTGCCACACCCCCCTTACAGTCCGGACCTCGCTCCCAGCGATTTTCACCTATTTGGGCCCTTGAAGTTGTTCCTGGGAGGCCAGCGTTCCAACAGCGACGATGAGGTGAAGGAGTCAGTCCTATCTTGGTTTCAACGTAACGAAAAATCTTTCTACACTGCGGGTATCCAGGCACTAGTGAAACACTAGGATAAATGTAGCAGGCTATTACATCAAGAAATAAAAGTATTTTTTACTATCATAAATGTGTTCTATGTTTATTAAATTTACTAATCCCGGATTGACATGAATGTCCCTCGTATTAGTTTGCACATGAGCACTAATGATGTGTGCCAAAAATGTGTGAAAACCAATGCGCTGACCAAAAAAGTACATGTTTGAGTTGGTCTTGGACAGTCTTCAACTGGTCAGCGTGCCTTCAGTATATAACCCCGTACAATTTTGAACAAGAAAAGAGACATTAATCATTTGTTCACGGGGACACAATGTGCGATTGCCCAGTGACATAGAAGAGACGCCAATCATTCTAAGATGGGGGACACTCTGTTCGACGGACAACTGACAACAAACTCCGGCACCAGAAACATCATCATCATATTCATCATCAGGAGCAAAACACAACACACACATGCCACAGTAACTCAACAGTGAAAAATAGGTGAAAAATTGACAATTATTTTTTATAAACAGAGACAGTAAACAAGTATAATCATGGTATAAAGAAAAGAATCAATAAATAATTGTACATGGTGTAATTACAAAATTTTAAATAATTAAAATAATTTAAGCATATAATTGTAACATCTGTTTTTGAGTAATTTTTCTAGTTAGTTAAAATGGGTGGACAATAATTAATGTTAATTGAAATTAAGTAAATATTATTTTTGATTAAAATACTACAACTAAACTTTTCATTTTTGTAATAAATATTAAACTGATATCAGATTTGCAACATTGCAAATAATTACTTTAATTCTATATTATAAAGTCAGACACCCAAGTAATTAAAACAATTTTATAATTGTTTTTATATATGCATTTTATGTTTATTATGTATATGCTCACATCTGTGTTTATTCTGTTGTTTGTATATTATTTATGTGTAATTTATAAGGTGTATACTATTACTAACATGTGTAAAACAGCTTCTCATAAAAGGCGACTTTTAATATGTTTTTTTTATTTTTAAAGATTTTTTTTAAATCAGTGCATAACATTTTTGTTTCACAAAATTTATTGTGCAACAAAAGCGACTTAAAGAAATGAAAACTGAAATCCCATGACCTAACTGGTAGGTTATTGGATAGTTACGTTGAGTACTCTTCCAATACCGGTACATCATATATAAATTGTAATGTTGAAATATATAATTTAAATATTCATATTACAATCTGAAAACAATGACACAACCAGACTTTTTTCTGTAATAGTACAATATGTAGAGATATGTCATTTAAGATTGAATTAATCATTTAGGTGATTGACTGATTTAATCGATTTTCTTAAAGATGTGTTAGTCAGTAATACCATCACTGACAAACAGTCTAAGGAAGTTCATACAATTTACACAATGGCCTTTATACAGCTTTCTAATTAATCTCAGTCACTTACTGATTTGATTTGTGAATGAGTTACCACAATCAGACTCTGCTAGATGCCTCTGGTGTTCATTTCAGTCTCAGTCATTTCATTCAATTACGACTCAATCAGTTGCCATGTATCTTTTATATCAGTAAACCTGATGCACAATGGAAAAGCAATATATAGTTTTTAAATGAAATAAATCATATGATTCTGGATTTTTTAATCTTCTCAGTCTTTCTAGAAAAAAAAACACAAAACCACCTCATTGTTTACCACCTCATTGAAGCAAACCACACATACATAAACATCGACAATAACATGGATATTCTACTCGTACACACAAAAGGCCGAAAACTAGACACTCTTGAACAATTGGAAATATATAAACACCCAAAAACATATAAAAATGACATCCTAAATGAACAGACACAATTCAAATCACACATACTATTCGAACATATCACACCCCCAACACACACAACATCGATCCTTCAAAAGTCGACGCCGTTGCCAAGAACAAGACAAGCGCTCCCAGTGCAGCCTCTGATGTAGCTTATAATTAGCGAAAACTGGTTCAGGCTATAATGTAAAACTTTTACTATTTTATCAATAAAAAGATTGTGTCAAAACTAAGTCAAGATTGTGTTAAAACCAACAGCTAGCTCAGGGGTAGGTAAAATCCTATTACAAATTTTATCTAAAAATTTGTGTTCCAAATCTGAAAAGTACGTTATTTGGTATTTTATATATAGAAAGCAAAATTCAATAACTTTTTTTAAATGAAGACAGTTTGTTTCATTGTTCTTCTTCACAATATTGTTGATCTTTCTAAAGGTCAATCCTTCCACTATGATAATAAATTGATAGGAAATTATTTTTGGCATTCCATTACTATTGTTTGTTGCCTGAATAGAGCTCATTTTCGGCTATCAGGTGTTTGTCATCAGTGTTTACTAGATCAGATAAGTCAGCTTTATGAAAATGATGAAGTCATCCAATACGTATTGAACATGAAAACCCTTCCGCTTAGTGTTAAAGAAAATCTAGATGTGTTAAAACAAAGCATAGTTTCATAGCATAAAAGTTAAAGGTGTAATTAATTTTTTCAAATTAAACTGTTCTTAAAGTCCAGTTGCTTATTAGACTTAATACTAATTTGAAATTATATTATAAGTTACGACAAACTGCTTAGTACAAAAATGCTAATAAATAAAATGAATTTTATTTTACAGATCACAGACCAGGCACAACAGACATTTGTGTGTTGGTCTGTTGGAAGAACATAAGCTGGGAGAGAGGAGGGTGAGAGGAAGAAATAAGAAATAATTTTATTCAATTTTTTTTACAGAACAACCATTCTGAATTTATTGCTAAGACACAAGAAGCTCTCGAAGCTTTTGGAGCATTTGAAGAACTGGGACATGAAAGGGCAGCTAAGTCTATATGGGATTTAAGGTTTTCAGTAGAAGCAAATATTCTTGGTTTGCTAAGAGTAAGTGTCACACTCTAATAAACCTTACAGACAGATAAACTTATCAACAGATTACACTTATTAAATAAATTTAATTTAATTTTATATAGATAAAAGATTTTTTTCACTTGACAGTAAGGTTACAAATCGGGGCTGTTTAATGAAACTATTTTTATACACATAATACTTTAAATTGCATAGTTTTAAATAAACTAATATCTATAGTGTTATACAATACATGAAAATTTTTTAGGTTATGTCAGACAATAATTTGAATTATTTGAATTTTTCAAATAACTGCAGAAAGGTGGTTGGGAATTTAAATAGCCAGTGACATCTATTGGAGAAGAGGGTTATGGTTGAAAGGCTATGTGTAGGTATACATTATTAGTATAGAAAAAATAATTTATTTATAAATAAAATAAGATAAAAATTACTACCGGTACACTAACACATACTTATAATTTCCAAGCAATTTACTTCATATGCTGTATTCTCTTTATGAAGAATTCACAGCAAAGAGAAATTTCAGATCAGTTTTATATAGATAATAGAAATAAAAAAATACGAAGAATAAGAAAAAGAAAAATAAATAAGAAATTTCATATGATAGTCTGGTTTTACAATCTGGCCTTCAGCGTTGCTTTATCATACATTATTGCTATTTATGTCTTCATGTCATTAATTTTTTAAATCCATATTTTATTTAAAACAAACACTGAAGCTAATAACTTTTATTGGTAATATTTATCTAAGGAATGCTAGAATTTAATTTAATTTGAATACTGGTTGTTGTGATTGTGTTATAACTAATTGTGTATGTTTAGCGTCTTAAAGGAAGGAAAAAATAATATTTTAAAAGGTTCATTTATTTTCAAGAATATATTACAATATTAAGTCCACACAAATAATTCATTTTTCATGAGTATTGTTGATTGCTAAAACTTTGTTTTAAATGAAGGATGTAAAATTTGTACTGTATTTTTCTAGGGACATACATACTTATATTTTTCTTTAATTCTGCTCTCTCAAAGAAGTGGAATATATCATAAAATTACACATTTTTTTTATGTATGTTCTAGAATAATGTAGTATATATATGAAGTAAAAAATTGAATTGTGAAATCAGATAATACTGTGATATATGTTAGGAAATATCTTTTGTGGTTTTAAGATACTTACATTGCCAGTCAGACTGATGGAAAACTCACATAGAGTTAATTTCACAAATTGTACTTGAATGGACACCATTACTTGTGTGAACAGTCAAAATAATTAGTGTTTAATCAAAATTATATTAAGTGATCGAAAAAACGCACAATCCAAAAAAGTACAGAAAAAATAAATAAATAAATCAATTTAAACAAATTGTGCCGATCTTTGTTCGGCATATTCAAATAGTCACACCAAGGTCACGGCTTTCGTTCCTGCTCAGTCGATCTGAGCGATAGCGCACCGCCGTGTGTGTCGTGAAACTTCAGATAGCAGTCTCGTAACAGCTGTTTCATTCTTACTTCAAGTTTTCTGTTACCTTTGTGCATTGGTAAAACGCGTGTTCATTCCCATTTTCTCTTCAGCTTCCGAAGTGCTCGCTCGTGGTCTGGCCACTGGAATTGTTACGTATTCTCTCCGACTCTACATGAATACTTAAACTTTTAAAAGCTCTCAGGGTCCTCGGACTGTCGAGGAATGGGAAACAGCTGACATAATGGGACCCTCACCAGCCATCATCATGGAAATAGGCCGACAGTAAACCGCTCCCCACGTCGCCAGCCACAGGGAGAACCAGTAGTTCCCGAAGGACAACCAATCAGCATGTAACCACTGTCTTCTTCACCTATCAGCACTATCATCATAAACGACCATCACAGTAGTCATAGCCGCTTTTCGTTCTCCAAATCCAGGTGGGAAATTTCCAATTAAATTTAACTACATCACACAGCATCATTTCGTGGAACATTGGACATATATGTAATATTCAAAAGGGGTTAAATTTATAATGATAAAAGAGACATTAGAACCTTCATGGACACATTTTGTAATTTCACTGCATTAATAATACTTTGTACAAGAGCAAGGCTGCATTTTATGTATGCATATATGTTTGTAATATCTGATATAGCTATGGACTTGTGCTGTTATGGGGGGGGGGGATCCCATATAATCATTCATGTCTAAACAGCTTAAAGAAGCTGTAGGAGTTAACTGATTTTTCTATAATTAACATTCATTGATTGAATAATTCAATTGACTAACTAAATGTATTAAATTGAATTGCTTAAATTAAGTTAAATTAAATTAAATCAAGTTGAATAATTAAGACTATTTGCTATCAGAATTGAGTTATAATGATTAAGACAAATTATTGAAAAAGGGGTGTGAATATATATCTTTGTAAATCAATTTCAGTCATAATCAGGGTATCCCATTGTTATGGGGTAGCACCTATTCTCATTATTGAAATACAAGTAGGCCTATTAATATATATGTATGCATGTATACGAGTTGTCTCTTAGATGGAATGATATAGTATAATAATGTTATAAAAGAAAGCACCAATAAAATGTTGTTACTGTTATTGTTATATGATTGTTTTATTGCAAGTCCTGTCATGCTGGGCCCAGTACTTTTTTTGCTTCCGTCTAGGACAAGTGCCTAGTTTTAAAAATTAAGTAATGACCCCTGAGAAAAAAAATTATAGAAAAAAAATATTTATAAAAAAATTTGTAAAAGTTTTGGAGGCTGTTTAAATGGTAGTAGAGCTTGTGTGACAGGACTTGCAAAGCAATTTGGGGAATTTTGCAAAGAATTGAAATTAAAGTTAACAATTTTTTTTTGGGTTGGCCCGGGAGGCTGAAGTGATGATATACTGTATGTATGTGTTCGTGCCACTTTTGAGAAAATGAGAGTGAAAGAAAATTTTATTGGTGGTTGTGTGTTATTGTTGATGTACTTGTAAATTTATACAACGTTAATGTTGTGTTTTATGTGTTAATTGTGTTATAGTTAGTCCAAGAGAGGGAATCGCCTATCCCCTATCTTGGATATATAATGATCGCCTATATATGTATATATATTGCATATGACTGATAATAACTTGTAAACCAGAAGTAATATTTATAGTTGTGCGGATCACACACATATTAACGCTAGTGTTCAGGGGACTTATGTTATTTTTGGGGAATTTTGGGGTATTCGGAGAGTTTGTTGCCTGCCCAGGTTTGTTCAGACCGTGTTGTAGTCGGGTATCCAGTTGGATCTGTTCAGTGTGCGCTTGAGTTTTGCAGCATATCCGGCTATCGAATTATTTTCCAGTTAGGACATGTTTCCACTCAAGGTGATTAATTATGGAGCCATGTGCTCACGATATGGGAGTCGCCCTGTTAGAGATATAGATGATTAATTTTTTTTGCAAAGAATGCGGTCATGGTCGGGCCAGGTGTCTCGGTAGTTGACTTGCAGATTTTGTGATGTGTTATTTATGGAATTCTTGAAATTCAATTATTTATTTTTAAGCGCCACTTCATGAATCATAATTGTCTGTTGAGTGTTATGTTGTATTTGTTGGAGCGTTGAATGGTATTCTGTGTTACGTTTGTGGTATATATCTTGTGTATGGTTATTGTGTGTTTTCTTCATTTGTGCATTTGAGGAGCTCTCTCTCTAGTTGGCGTTTCCCATTTTCTCGCCCCGCTACAGGACCCTGAGACTACTTGACACTGCTTGAGGCTAATCAAGTCCTTCCGTTTTCTGTGTTGTTGTGATATGTGGTGTTAAATGGTTGTTTGTGGTGCAAATAAGTGATGATGTTGTCCGTGATAAAATTGGTCAGACTTGTGGAATATTAATTATGGTAAAACAGGGAGTTACACGAGTTGGTTAAGTGTAGAGTGAATTAAAATAGAGATGAGTATCGATTTTTTTTTATGGCCCTGTTTCAAGTGTGGAATGTGAATGACAATTGTCCATGCGGGAAATATTTTAAAATTAAAAGTAAGTAGTTATTAAATTACAATCAACACAATAGTTTCGAGAAGTGACGTGGACCGGCGAAAGATAACCTTTGGCCCGCTGATAGCCACACGTGTAGAGGAATTTAATCATTGTTCCCTTTATCAGATAGACCATTGTATCCTATCATGTAAATATTGTATGCCTGACATACTGAATACAGGGCATGTCGACTTGTTTCTTTTCAATCAGCCGTTCTATTTTTGGTCAAATGTTGCTTGGTTAATAACGTTGAGTAATTGATGGGTCCGACCCATGCCGCATTCTTGGGGGCGATGTTCCCTGCCTTTATTTGAGTGTCTCGCATCATAGGAAGTGTAGGCCGCGCTGTATAGAAGTTGTTCCTTTTTTTATGTATCAAGTTTAACTGATATGTTCACGTGCCCGCGGTGCTCTTCCACTGTGTACTGTAGTGGGGCCGTCCGCCCTAGTGTAGGGGAGTGGGCCATTCATATTGTGACGATTTAATTGGTAATAAAATATTTAATAAAAAAAAAATTGAGAAAGTAATTAAGTATTTTTAAATCGCACAATTAAACCTAATACCCCTGTACTAACTCAGAATATGTACGAGATTTAAATGGAAAAAGATCTAACTAAACAAGTAATAAAAAATCGTATTGTAAATAGTTAATAATATTACAGTTAACCCTTTAGTAAATCATCATGCGTTGACCTGTTTAATTCCGGACACAACGTGCTTAGCGAACCGTCTGTAACTTAGAAATATTTGAAAATCGTAATGTAAGTAATTAATAATTTGAAGGCACAAGTAGTAGTTAAAATAATTCCTGTAAACTAAATAAGTCTAAATAATTTGTTTCATCTTGCTATAAGAATGTCTATTTAAATAAAAGTTGGAACTATATTATGGCGGAGTACTCCCTCCGCTTCGTTGTTATGTACCAGTCGTATCAAGTTAAGAGTTACGATGCGGCGTTCAGACAGTACACACCTCCAAACGAGGGCTCTTCAAAAAAGTGTTATGTAAACTTTAAAATAACGGTTAGCTACCACAAAAAATGTGGGGAGCTAGTGATTTTTAAATGTATATGATGTAGAAAAAGTTTGTTCAAGAAATGTAGTAATATAAGAAAAATTATCAACACGTAAACAAGGTGACGTCTCTACTTAAGATGTAAACTCCAGTACAACTCTACATGTGAATATGTGACCTGCCAAATTACACATACGGACGTCTACAACCCATACGACGCTGACCAGGACCGGCGTGGATCAACCCAACTTTATGCTGCATTACATCAATCTACTCACTAATACGGCTATTAGATATTCACCAGAGACACGACACAGATGACTACCCCGACTACCAGAATTCCGAAGAGTCACACCCCAGGACGAGGACAGCAAAGCTTATTTTAGAGGTGACTCGATAGCTTGGCTATCGAGAATTAATTACATTTGAAACATAACTTTTATAGATGAAAGAGACTTTTCAAAGACAATAATTTTCTCTAACCAATAAATAAAACCAAAGAAATGTAAACTGTAGTAGTGAAAATCATACGTTGTAACGTTAATATTGAAATGTAAATTATAATCCCTTTAATAAATAATACCATTCTTCAAATGGTTAATGTAATCTTGCAAGCTCTTAGATGAGCATAGTATAATTCAGACGTCTTTACTATATTTAAAGCAGACGCGGATCCGAGGTAAATTACATGATCAATATGATACCTTGTTTTACAGAAAACCCTTTTTAATTATTTCAGTATAAATTTTTATGTTATGGGATCTTTTTTTATATAATTTGTTAATAAAGAGATGTCATCTTATTACACTTTGAAGTGAGTGCATAAATCAGTGAAATACCTTCCCCTTGTATCCTAATAATTAGCGTAAATATTATTGTTGTTTGTGTTGAGTTTAATTTCAGTTCGTTACAACGTAGGCAGCCTGTATAATTGGCTAGCATCAATTATGATGGGTTCCCTGGATTTGTAACGTAGCCCAGAGCGTTACAAAGTTGCGCCACTCTGCTGTTTTATATAAAAGGTTTGTGAGCATCGTGATGCAAACAAAGATACGTCATTGTGATAATTAAAAATAATTGTTAAGTAGTAAAATAGATAACTCTCTGCTGATCTATGCACTCAGTTACTGTATTTCATGTTAATATTAATTTTCATAAAATTAAATTCATAAATAAATTCACCTTATGAATTTATTTTGTACAAGATTACTCACTAACTTGCGTATGATGTAATTTATTTAAGATACGCAAAATAATACGGACTATCATTGTATTACGCCAATGCAAGTACGTACATGAATTTTAGTGCTTGTCAAACTGTTCAGTCTTTACAGGTTTATATTGTGACAATTCAAGACCTGTAGTTTCCTGAATATGCCTGCATAGAATGTAAGTGTATATCTGTCGTCACGGTAAGAGAAATATAAACTCCTGTCTAAAGTAGACCCGGTTAATTACGTGTAAAGAAATTCGTAACTTAATTTTGTTACCAAAAAATTAAAAATAATTGCAAAAAGTAAAGGTGGAAAGTAAGACAATTAATTACTAATCTCAGACTGTCACAACCGTAATACACCTGTAACTTGTAAAGCGTGTTTCGTTGAATCAGATTCACCCTCCCAGTGCAACTCACTTCCCCTGTTGAAACCGGTCGAGAAAGATAGCCTTAGTTATTGTTAAAGAGAACAATACTTGAGCGTAATCCTTGTGTTCCCACGCATACTACTACCTTGTCATTGTTTACTAAATAAACTAGGGTGACCTACATTCCAGCGAACAGCTGATCGTTGACTTTACATTGAAGTATGTGTGTGGAATTTTTGTCTCTCCCTTAGAAGAGAAATTATTCTCTTGTGAACAATGCAAATGATTTACCCAAGAAAGAAATTATCTATGTAATAAGTGTATAGTGTAGTAAAATCAATTTTAAGTACGTTTTAATGTGTTAGAAATAAGATAAAGATGGCACAATTTAATCCGGATTTACTATTAAAGGACGAGCTGTCTTATGAAGCTCTTTTACGTGGTCTACCCCATGCTAATGTTACAGTCGCGGAATTGCGTAAGTCAATACGTGAAAGTGGATTTGATACACCCGCGCAATTAAGCAACCTAAGCGGACTCGATTATGAGAGCGAGAGAGAAATTTGTAATGCCAAGTATAGCGAGCTAACTTTATTGTCTCAAACCCTCCAAGACGAGAAATCTCCTGCGATAATATTGCGGACTACTCAAAGAATAGAGCATTTAACCCGGCGAATGAAAAATTTATTGATATGGCCTAATCTTACGGAAATACCTCCAGAAGTCCAAAATTTTGCTGACGAAGCTTTACGTCGATTACCCACTATTATCAATGAGTTAAGAAGAAAATCTGACTCGTTCCGAATGGATGAAATTGAGAAGTCCTTGAAGAAACTACACATCTCCCCAGTTCAATCCCCTACGACAGATCTGCCTCCACCCAACATGGATTGCGACTCACCCGCCGTATCGCAAATACAACCTACTCACGAGCAATACCCTGATAGAGATTTAAATGCCCCGACTATATTTGAAGCCCCTCCTCCCAATCGTTTCCAGATTCGCCCGGAAACGCACGAATTGACAACCCCGAATGCATCATATCGTCCTCCTAAAGCGATGCCACACTTGAACTATAACGCAGACCTCTATGGAAAAATCACTCATCCTGTGGAGAAACTTTTAACTGAAATCCCATACACTGATGGATTAAATGTCACTAAACTACTGAATTTCATCAAATATCTCCTGCAGATAAAAGATCTACAGCAGCTGAATGACTGGCAAATTTTGCAAGTTCTCCTACCGAAATGTAAACCCCCGTTAAAGAATCGTGTGATAGAATCATTAAGCTCTACCCTTCCAGTAGAAGACCTGCATACCTCAATAATAAAATATTTTATTCCCACCGGAATTTATGAAGAACTTAAAAGAAAGACCGTACTACGAGTACAAGGAAATCACGAGAGATTGGCCCATTACATCTCAGACATCAGGGAGTCATCTCGACTACTACAAGTAGATTGGAATGAGAGACAGATGGTCGACACCATTTTAGTAGGATTGTCACCAGAAGAAAGATCTCGTTTAGCTTTGATAAATCGACCTAACACCTTTGCGGATCTAGAACAATGCAGTATCCACTCTTCGAATGTATGGTACTCAGATCAGAATAGACATGCGATGAAATCAACCGAAGCGAATAGAAATGAATTGCAAGCCCTAGTGCCCGATATAACAACCCAGCATGAAAGGCGAGTATTCAATAGACCTCACAATTTGCGCAGCCATGGTAAGTCAAATGAAACACAACCTAAAACGGAAACTAGGTACCCTCCTCTTAATAAGAACATGTGTTATAATTGCGGTAAATATGGACACATAAGTAAAAACTGTAACAGCAAGCAATACGAACGTAAACACCTAATCCAAAAAACATGTAAGGCAGGGAGACCCGAAATCCTGTGTCTTCCGCAGCAACTTGAGATCCGGTGAACCTAAAGAAATGTACGACAATAAAAAAAAAAAGGAAGGAAAAGAAACTCTAAAGAAATAGATCCCTATGTTAGAAAGTTTATTGAAAAATGTAACGTGATAACTAAATGTAACTGGACTAAAAGTCTATTACCCTTAATACAAATTGACCTAGGTGTTACCTCCACAATCGCATTACTCGATTCGGGATCTACCAGAACCTTAATCAGTCAAAAGTTAGCAGATAAATTATTCGAACACAACCTAGTGAAACGGAGTCAGGCGGTGAATATAAAATGTGCTACCGCCAATAAACAGAATATAATGATAAAACTTAGCATCACCATTAAAGTTAAAATCAAGAACCTAACGTGGTTTTTTACTATGTTAGTATGTAATGAGTTAGGACCCGACTTAATATTGGGAGCAGACTTTATAAGTAAAACGGGAATGATTCTTGACATCCATGAGCAGAACTATTATTTTCGATTCGACCGTACACGGAAGTATAATTTTGATTGTAATACTAACAAACAAGAAACAACTAGATCATCGACAGCACACGTAGTACACCAAGAGTCTGAATTATCTCATCTAGGAAGTAGAGATAGGCTGAGAATGCAGAAATTAATAAAAGAATTTTCCACCGTTCTTACACCTAAGCTAGGACTTATGAAACTAATAGAATATAAGATCAATCTGAGCGATCAGAAAGTAATACGCCTACCCCCATACAAGTTGTCGCCTCCCAAGATGGAAGTGATGAGAAACCATATCAACAAGTTGTTAGAACCAGGAGTCATTGAACCCTCTACGTCTCCATATTTATCACCCTCCTTTTTAGTACCAAAAGGTCACGATAAACATAGACTAGTTGTGGACTACCGGCAATTAAACAAACGAATAGAATTTGAATCTATCCCGCTTCCAGACATCCATAGTGCTTTTCATTACTTCACAAAAGCGAAAGTCTTTACGGTAATGGATCTGAATCAAGCATTTCACCAAATACCCCTTTCGGAAGAATCCAAACGTCTAACCGCGTTTGCCGTTCCTTTTAACCTGTACCAATTTACTAGAGTACCCTTCGGAATATCTCAAGGAAGTTCCGTATGTAGTAGATTATTAGAAAGAATATTTCATGATATTAAATTTAAATATGTGTATCACTACTTGGACGACATCGTTATCTATACCGAATCAATGGAACAACATCTTAAACACCTACGTGAAGTGTTATCTCGGTTACAAAAAGCAGGATTAACAGTTAACCCCAAAAAGGTAAATTTTGCCGTCCCACAATTTTCATTCTTAGGTCACGTCGTGAAAGCAAATGTAAAAGTAAGTATTGACCCCGAACGAACCCGCGCCATCAGAGAATTTTCACCCCCGCGAGATGCAAAAGGTATAGCCCGATTTTTGGGAATGGTAAATTATTTCCACAAGTATATTCCCCATCTTGCCGAAATAGCAGCACTGCTGAATTCCTTAAGAAAGGAGGGAGCAAAATTTGAATGGACCGCACAACACCAAAATGCGTTTGAACAACTCAAAGAAAGCATCATATCTCCCCCAGTATTGCAACTAGCAGATTTCACGAAACCTTTCGTAGTTCAGACCGACAGTTCTAGTGTAGCTTTAGGTGCAGTCATCTATCAAGAAGTAGAAAACAGTAGACTACCTATTAGTTATGCATCGCGAACCTTGAGCGACCAAGAAAGAAAATATTCCGCATATGAATTGGAATGTTTAGCCATTGTTTTTGCATTTGAGAAGTTTAAACCCTTTCTAGAACATAAAGAATTCCTTTTGGAAACTGATAATCAAGCATTATCTTCGTTACTGAATCACCCTAAACAGTTAGGAAGTATTTGAAGATGGGTATTGACGTTAAACTGCTACAAATTCAAAGTGCAGCATATTAAAGGTACACAAAACGTAGTCGCTGATACCCAGTCCCGTATGTTCCAGTCGCCCACAAATACTCCCGGAAACAAGGAAAGTCCAGAAACAGCCCTTGCTAATGCCGTAATTACTGAATTCCCCCTTGCCATTACCAACATTGCTCTATATCAACAACAAGACCCTCTTCTGAAACCGATTATAGAACAACTTGAGCAAGGTATTAAATCCGAGAAATACATATTAAGTAAAAGTATACTATGCCACAAAATAAGAAATGGAAAGGACTTAAGAATAATCGCCCCTGATATGATTAAGCCCATGCTGATGGAGTACTTCCATTCATCTACCATTGGAGCCCATATGGGAATCAATAAAACCATACATCGCATTCGAAAGGAATATCATTGGAACAATATGAACAGCGAAATAGCTAGTTTTGTAAAAAAGTGTAATTTATGCGCTCTCAGTAAACCGGCAAGAAACGGTTAGGTAAGCCAATTAATTTCAGAAATCCCTAAGACCCCTTTCTCTAAACTTTATTTAGACTTTTCAGGTCCCTACCCACGATCTAAATCAGGTAATACTATGTTACTCATCTGTGTAGATTCGTTCACCAAATTTGTTTGGATGTATCCCATGCGGCGAGCATTAGCGTTGACGACTGTAAATATATTACAAGAGAGATTATTTGAAGATTATGGTACACCTGTACGTATAGTGTCAGATAACGGACCACAATTTAAGGCGAAAGAATTTAAGAATATGTGTTTCAAGTTAGGAATAGACCATATTACCACTACGGAGTATCGACCGCAAGGCAATATTGCTGAAAGGTATCTACGAAACCTCAAATCTGCATTAATCGCCTACCATGCGAACGATCATACGTCTTGGGACCAGAACCTATCCTGGATACAATACGCCTTTAATTCAGCTTATCACGAAGGACACAAGTCGATCCCGTTTGAGTTACTGTATAAATACAAACCAAACCACCCCTTGTCCACTAAATGGAAAATACATGACTTGCTACCTCCGCAAATAAAGGATAAGAGATTAAGCAAATATGGAATAAAGCTCGTGCTAATTTAAGAGCGAACCTAGAGAAATCCAGAAAATACCACGAAAGAAACGTTCATAACACTAAGAATTTAGTTAGGTACCAAGTCGGTGACTTAGTAATGTACAAGACACACCCGACTAGTAGTGCAATTGATAAAACCACCTCTAAACTATCATACCGATGGTGTGGTCCTTACCAAATCCAGAAGTATTTAACCCCAGTTACAGTAGCCCTGTACGAACCTGCGACTCGAGAATATGTACGGAGAACACATATTTCGCAGATAAAATTGTATGAGAAGAAAAGAGGAAATAGCATAGCCAAAAATAGAAAAGGTAATACTAGGTAGACAAGTTATCTTATACCTCAGTAACCATGCTAAGTGTTAATCGTAGAATTTGGAAATGAAGCCTGATCAACCTGAGATCCTGTTCAGCGAAAGATAAGCAAATGAGTACTCAATGACCACTAAACTGACCTCTAAATAACAAAATATTTAGAAAATTACTCTATGAAGAGAGTAACTAAAACCCAAAGAAAAAACCGGTAGTAGATTTAAGTAGTAGACATAAGAAAAAGTTTTGTGTTTTAAAATGTAGATCTTAAGTGTGAATATTATGTAATGAAAAAGATAGTTTGTAAGAAATATATACGTATATTGTTTTATTATTGAGAAGAAATACATGTGCATAAAACATGCCAATAACAATGAGAGAGAAAAAGAAAAAGGGGGAGAGAAATTTCACACATTAACGCCAAGCAGACTCCAAGTCCCCACTTTTGAATTTTCCTTACTAAAATTCCTAATGTGGATTTTAAGCGGCGGAGTATGTGACGATTTAATTGGTAATAAAATATTTAATAAAACAAAAAAAAAATTGAGAAAGCAATTAAGTATTTTTAAATCGCACAATTAAACCTAATACCCCTGTACTAACTCAGAATATGTACGAGATTTAAATGGAAAAAGATCTAACTAAACAAGTAATAAAAAATCGTATTGTAAATAGTTAATAATATTACAGTTAACCCTTTAGTAAATAATCATGCGTTGACCTGTTTAATTCCGGACACAACGTGCTTAGCGAACCGTCTGTAACTTAGAAATATTTGAAAATCGTAATGTAAGTAATTAATAATTTGAAGGCACAAGTAGTAGTTAAAATAATTCCTGTAAACTAAATAAGTCTAAATAATTTGTTTCATCTTGCTATAAGAATGTCTATTTAAATAAAAGTTGGAACTATATTATGGCGGAGTACTCCCTCCGCTTCGTTGTTATGTACCAGTCGTATCAAGTTAAGAGTTACGATGCGGCGTTCAGACAGTACACACCTCCAAACGAGGGCTCTTCAAAAAAGTGTTATGTAAACTTTAAAATAACGGTTAGCTACCACAAAAAATGTGGGGAGCTAGTGATTTTTAAATGTATATGATGTAGAAAAAGTTTGTTCAAGAAATGTAGTAATATAAGAAAAATTATCAACACGTAAACAAGGTGACGTCTCTACTTAAGATGTAAACTCCAGTACAACTCTACATGTGAATATGTGACCTGCCAAATTGCACATACGGACGTCTACAACCCATACGACGCTGACCAGGACCGGCATGGATCAACCCAACTTTATGCTGCATTACATCAATCTACTCACTAATACGGCTATTAGATATTCACCAGAGACACGACACAGATGACTACCCCGACTACCAGAATTCCGAAGAGTCACACCCCAGGACGAGGACAACAAAGCTTATTTTAGAGGTGACTCGATAGCTTGGCTATCGAGAATTAATTACATTTGAAACATAACTTTTATAGATGAAAGAGACTTTTCAAAGACAATAATTTTCTCTAAGCAATAAATAAAACCAAAGAAATGTAAACTGTAGTAGTGAAAATCATACGTTGTAACGTTAATATTGAAATGTAAATTATAATCCCTTTAATAAATAATACCATTCTTCAAATGGTTAATGTAATCTTGCAAGCTCTTAGATGAGCATAGTATAATTCAGACGTCTTTACTATATTTAAAGCAGACTCGGATCCGAGGTAAATTACATGATCAATATGATCCCTTGTTTTACAGAAAACCCTTTTTAATTATTTCAGTATAAATTTTTATGTTATGGGATCTTTTTTTATATAATTTGTTAATAAAGAGATGTCATCTTATTACACTTTGAAGTGAGTGCATAAATCAGTGAAATACCTTCCCCTTGTTTCCTAATAATTAGCGTAAATATTATTGTTGTTTGTGTTGAGTTTAATTTCAGTTCGTTACAACGTAGGCAGCCTGTATAATTGGCTAGCGTCAATTATGATGGGTTCCCTGGATTTGTAACGTAGCCCGGAGCGTTACAATATGTCAAGGTGGAAGTTCCCTTTTTGTGTTGAATATGGGTGGTCGGGATAGCAGGTGGAGAGACAGACCAGGTGATCGCTCGCGTATCAAGGTTATAGTACCTTGGGCATCTGTATGTGAGCGAGAAAGTAGGTCGGGTCACCAGTGAGGGTGACATTGGGGCGGTCCCTATGATGCAGTGGTGGTGGAGGAGTCGTATGGAGGTTTTGACTGTTGTTTAGTCTTGATGGAGGGGATAGAAGTTGTTTAGTTAAGCGTTATTTGGTCCTGGGTCTCAGTTGTAGGTTTGGAGGCCTTAGGAGGTCAGAACTCAGAGTAGGGTCCGTGATTCTCACCTTTCTTCTGTTCTTTTCTGTCTCTTGTCGCTGTATGCTGACCCTGATCAAGTCAGCATGCAGCACTGCACACCCACACACAAGCGCATTCAGGCACACAAGCACACACACTCCGCTTCTTCCTTCCTCTTGTTTCATTTTCTCTCTGAGCCTCTGTCTTCCTAAGGGCGGTATGAGATTTCCCCAGAAAGTCAGGAGTGTTGTGATTATAGTGATGCAGTGAAGTGAAAGGAATCGAGTTAATTTGGGCAAGGGCGTGCCGATACCGCATTCTGAGGTTGGTCCAATATGTTATTTTGAAGGTAAATGTCGATGGTTGGAAATGTGTAGTCCACGGAAGTTTTACATTAATTTGCTGCTAAGTCGGAGATTGATTAGAGGTCCCGTGTTGGGAGAATGAGTTAAGATATGTTGACCTTGGGTTGGTTTTGTCTGGAGTGGTTTGTTCGCGTGGTCGTGGCGTGATGTTGACAGGTTAGTCTATTGGGGGCTAGCCTTACTACTGTAGGGTAGTTGACCGCTCACATGTCAAGGACCTTGTTTTGTGCGTTACCTTGTCTGCTAGGCAGTGCAGTGACATGTGTGATACCTTGTTGTCCGAAGGGCAGGTGTGAGTGGTGGTAGAGTTGTGTTGTTGGTAGGGTGTTGATTGGCTGTGAGGTTGTGAGGAGATTCCCCAAGGCAATCAAGAGGACTATGGTAGTCCTAGGTAAGCAGTCATGAGGACTGTGAATAGGGATTTGAGTTTTTTGGGGGGCAAGCAAGTTGCCATTTTGGGGTGAGGGTGTGCCTATCTTTGTTCGGCATATTCAAATAGTCGCGCCAAGGTCATGGCTTTCACTCCTGCTCAGTCGATCTGAGCGATAGCGCACCACCGTGTGTGTCGTCAAACTTCAGATAGCAGTCTCGTAACAGCTGTTTCATTCTTACTTCAAGTTTTCTGTTACCTTTGTGCATTGGTAAAACGCGTGTTCATTCCCATTTTCTCTTCAGCTTCCGAAGTGCTCGCTCGTGGTCTGGTGACTGGAATTGTTACGTATTCTCTCCGACTCTACATGAATACTTAAACTTTTAAAAGCTCTCAGGGTCCTCAGACATAATGGGATCCTCACCAGCCATCATCATGGAAATAGACCGACAGTAAACCGCTCCCCACGTCGCCAGCCACAGGGAGAACCAGTAGTTCCCGAAGGACAACCAATCAGCATGTAACCACTGTCTTCTTCACCTATCAGCACCAACTGTCTTCTTCACCTATCAGCACCATCATCATAAACGACCATCACAGTAGTCATAGCCGCTTTTCGTTCTCCAAATCCAGGTGGGAAATTTCCAATTAAATTTAACTACATCACACAGCATCATTTCGTGGAACATTGGACATATATGTAATATTCAAAAGGGGTTAAATTTATAATGATAAAAGAGACATTAGAACCTTCATGGACACATTTTGTAATTTCAGTGATTAACTGCTTTAATAATACTTTGTACAAGAGCAAGGCTGCATTTTATGTATGCATATATATTTGTAATATTTGATATAGCTATGGACTTGTGCTGTTAGGGGGGGGGGGTCCCATATAATCATTCATGTCTAAACAGCTTAAAGAAGGTGTAGGAGTTAACTGATTTTTCTATAATTAACTCAATTGACTAACTAAATGTATTAAATTGAATTGCTTAAATTAAGTTAAATTAAATTAAATCAAGTTGAATAATTAAGACTATTTGCTATCAGAATTGAGTTATAATGATTAAGACAAATTATTGAAAAAGGGGTGTGAATATATATCTTTGTAAATCAATTTCAGTCATAATCAGGGTATCCTATTGTTACGGGGTAGCACCTATTCTCATTATTGAAATACAAATAGGCCTATTAATATATATATATGCATGTATACGAGTTGTCTCTTAGATGGAATGATATAGTATAATAATGTTATAAAAGAAAGCACTAATAAAATTATAAAGAAAATTGTAAAAGTTTTGGGGGCCGTTTATATTTACAAAATTTACAAATTTACATTTACAAAATTTCATTTTGTAATTTGGTTTTAAACTTAAGAAGCAAGGGTGACCACAGCATGGTGCAATGGTGCAAGTCGCACCACTGGAATTTGGGGGGGGGATTTTTCAAGGCATTTATAATCTCAAGTTAGATTATCTTGATAAGGCCTAATGTACTACTAATTATGTTAGGTCAGGTTTGACCAGACTTTTACATTTCTCATAATTTAGTTATTGATTAGGCATACTAGGAAACCTTTTGGTATTGATAAAAAGAATAACATTCGTTTTTTATTCCAATAATTGCTTAAATGGCTTTAGTTTTTCAAAACTTGTTGGATAAAGCCCCAAGATCCACCATTAATTGGGGGATTTTCGATACCCCTGTATTGTGACCCCCCGTACCCATGAAATCAAAATTTGGGGATGGGGATTTTGGAGTACTTGGGGGGGGGTGGATTATACCATGGCCTTTGGGGGGATGAGCACCTCTGCCAAGAAGCATATGTCAATTAGCGACTAATTCAGATATAATTAACACATTCTTCATATTTTTTTTGTTTCTTTGTTATGTAGTATTTTGCTTTGTTGTACACTTAAGTACTTTAATGGTTGCTTACACTTTTAACTCTGAAGTTTTTCATTTGTTACTTTACACATGTTTAAGATTTACTTGACTGCAGTCTTGGAAAAATCCTTCGCTGTTCTTCTCCTTATCATCATCATCACCACCACGCCAAGCATTAGGGCCTGTTTTGGAACCCATCTCCTCCTCGGTCTCTCTTCCCAGTAGGGTGATAACCCAAGGCAGGCACAAGTAGACGGATATCAGGCATGTGATTCAAGTATTCACACCAATGTTTAATGTGCATCTAATATCCTCGTTCCTCTTCCGATCCAGAAGAGAACAACCTTGCGTCCCTCGTATAAATTTCATTTCAGCTGCCTGAATCATCTGTACGCCTCTTTTACCAAGTGTCCATGTCTCACTACATTCAGGAATGTGGGTACAGCCACAGTTTTCTAAAATTTCATTTGGGTATCGGTTCCATACGAGATATCACAACCCAGATAATTAAAATGACTAACCTGATCCAAAATCTGATTCTTCACGGCCATCTTATTTGTTATAGGATACTTGCCCTTAAAAGCCTCTTCTCCTTATCTTATAATAATGTGAGTTATGTGTTAATACTATACATCAACAATGTAATATTAAGCATCCTACTTTAACAATGTCTTTGTTATCCATACGTGAAAGTTGGCTGTACTATAAAATCTAATTCATGTATGAAGCTGTATTACTTTCATCTGATTTGAAAAGAATAAATAAATAAAAATTTCAACCAGCTCCCCAAAAGATTAAGTCAAAAATGTTATCAATTCTTATCCATATCCTCCAGCAAATATGTAATTAAATACTTTTTCCAGGCTTTGCCAAGTGAAATGAAGATCCGTGAAATAATTACTGACAAGAAATTTAAGGAATACACAGTGAATGACTTACAAGGGAAATATAAAGATGTAAGTTATTTTACTACAAATTATTATTGCAACACACACACACACACACACACACACACACACACACACACACACACACACACACACACACACACACACACACAGTGAATATAAGTCATTCAGTTCTTTAATATATCTGCAAAAGTAAAAAGTTTTTTTTTGAATTCTTTGATTTTGGGGGAGCAACCTCTGATGAAGCTTGCAATGAACGAAAGCTAGTTTAGGCAATAAAGGTAATACCAAAATTTTTAAAATTTTATTTAATTACCTGTGACCATGTGTTAATAGTATAGTTTGGTTCTTGAGTTTATTTTTCATAATTTGTATTCTACTTTTATTAGCAAACCAATACAACATTTAATTTAGGTATCATAAAATAAGTTACATGTCATTTAGATAAAAGTACTGTCTAGGTTTCTAATAAAAAGATTAACGTTGCATCAAAACATTTAGGGAAACTTGTGAAGTACCAAGTTACCAAATCAAAAATATGCAGTAATTGAATACAATTCTGAAATATAGATAACCATACTTAACAGAACCAGTTAAATATGCTAAACGGCCACATTCTTCTGTTTCTAACTGAGGAGTTATTTAGTTTTAAATGTTGCCATAAACATTTTAAACAATATTTTATTTACGCTTACACATATAACAGTATGTATGTATTGTGTAAGTTCCAAGTTTTTTATATGTATATTATATAGATTATATAGTACTATATAATACTGCCTTTATTATATTGTTGAAAACTGTGTAAAAATGTTACTGTGCAGTGTACATTTTACAGAATCAATTTTAGCTTCATTACAGACATTTCAGAATTCCCATAAATACATTTATTTTTATTAAACTTCCACTTTAAATATCAACATAATGAAATGTGTTTTTGACCTTAAGAGCATTTTATATTTTTAATATGAAATGACATAGTTTGTGTAACAGCCATTTGACTACAAACTTGTATGTAACTTGTAATATTTGAAACTTGTGAATTGGTTATTCTGTATATAACTTCCTTCCAAAAAACCTTTAAATAATTTTTCATTTTACAGAATCCTAGCAGAAGAAAAGTATATTTTCTGGGACATAATTTTTTATTTTTAATAGAGCATCCTTTAAGAATAGCCAAAAATGTTTTAAATTTTGAAAGAAGAAAGTTTCTTTGAATGTTTTCTTCTTCCCATAGTTGTAATGCGGACATGTAGTTGTAAGTATTAAATGTTTATTTTTTCTAGTGTGACACCATTTCACATTTTTAGTTACCTCTCCAGAAATTTCTTATAAAAATTCCTCTCTTCACCTGCCAATACTAAAGTAATATATAGAAAATTTATTTAAATTTATCTTCTACACAGGATCTTTAGTCTGTGGAATATTCAAGGAAAGAATAAAAAACAGATTATTTATAAATATAATTATTTCACTACGACTCGGAACACAAACTTTTTATGGGTAAAAATGTAAAAGTTTTACCTTACAACCTGAACCGGTTTTCACTTTTAAAAAGCTTCTTCAGAGGTTCAAGATTATTTATATTTTAAAATATACTGCAAACAAATATTTGTGGATGTAGACCAAAAGTTTAACCCATATTCTTTTTCTCTCAACAGATAAAATGGAGTGTGCTCTTTTCAGCATTATTTGGAAAAGATGTGTCAGAGGGTACTAAAGTTCAGCTGTATTTTGAAGAATTTTTTGACAACATGTTCAACTCTTTTAATTACATACAGCCAGTGTAAGTATGGTATGATATTTTGTGTGTGTGGGCATGCTTATAACTTAGAGTAACGTTTATCTTGACTGTTAGGAAGTTCGAATGACAACTTTCTTAATTCATTAATTTTTAACTTTTTTATATGTATGCACACTTACACAAAGCAAATTAGAAAACAAAATAGACACCTAACATAAGGGGTTTACGTCACATCATAGTTAATAGTATTGTCTTTTCCTAGAAGTTTTGATACTTCTAACCATTAAAGACTCAGTCTGCACTGTAGCTGTATCTACTTTAAAATTACATTGTGATTTTTAAGACACATTTGACAGAATGTTTTCAACCCAACAAACAATTTTAGTTTGCAAAGCCAAGTTTCTCATGTGTGAGATATATTTGACATTAACGGGTTCAGAAAAAAACCTCTTGAGCAAAAAAATTAAATATTACAAAATTATCTCAGTCATATTAAAATAATAGTGCTTCGTTATCTATAATCATATATTATTATATATTGAAATGTCCCATTGAGCATTTCAGGACTAAAGAATTTCATAACTGTTGAAATCAGTTGGTGAAGATTATTACTACTCTTACATCTGCAGCTTTCAAAAATGTTTATTGTGTTGAAGGCAAAGATTCATATTTTGTATATAGAGTTTCTTCAAATAATGTTACAGGACGCTGCACAATTCTCTGTTGGCTGTGTTAGCTCACAATCTGTACACAGATTTGGTACAAACTAACAGCCCTTGCGACAGAGAGCGTTACTGTTTTGAAGTGGCTGGAAATTTAATGGCAGAAATCATGTCCAATATTTACCTGGCTTCATTTACAGAAAGCGAACTGCAACATGTAGTAAAAGAGGTAACCTTTACTTCTTGGATTATGTTGTTCATGCTGTGTCTGTGTTTGTGTAGTAAAACATAGTGTACTTTACTTACATTAGAATAATACTTATGAGTATAAGTTGAGCTCAGGCTCAGGTAACTTGAGTTGACTTTTTTACCTATAAACATAGTATTCTGATGAAGTCAGAAAAATACATAATGTAAATTTTTAATTTTCTTTTCTTTATGCTTTGAGATTATTTCTATACAGTTTTGAGCTTGTATGCTATATTTTATTTTCAAAATACAATTTTATTTTATTTTGTTTCTAATGAAATGAAATCTTTTAATTTTATACTGGAAATTATGATATATGAAGTTAATTGAGATAATTGGGGTCTGTGCAATAAGGGTATAGACGTGCATGTTAATTATATGTAAAATATATAAATATATACATAAAAATCGGTTGATGCATTCAAAAGTTATTGTGAGGTACAAATGCCAAATGGTTGATTTAAATTTGAGAACTGATTTCATTTGTTCAATTATGTGATTTTGTGGACAGGTATTTTATGGATATAATTTTAGTTTATCCTAGCAGAAATTGTTAGGATATACCAACAATAGGAGAATGTTAAGGTAAACTTTCAGATTAATTGCAAAGATATGTGAAACCCAGGCTCAGTATAGAAAAAAATCTTCATTACAATATGTGGTCTCATAAAGTGTTGTTTCAATTAAGAAAATTAATAAACAGATAGTGGTCAATAATATAATATCACTTATAAATAATTATTGTCGCACTCATTATACTTCCTTATTTATTTACTTCTTACTTTTTCCTTCAAATGAAAAATTCCACTCTGTAATGTGCTTTATGTTTGGTGGAGCACATGAGCACATCATTCCATAATAGAGAGTAAGCATAATGAATCTATTTATGGTATTGTATTGACTTTAATATTAGGGGTATATTTTACTATTCTTCAAGTATATGAATGTTTTGAATCACCATTTTGTATTTCAGATTCAGTGTATGGATCGACATTTTTTGTATCAACAGGATTCCATGGAATCCATGTTATTATTGAAAGAATGTTCATTATAATCTGTTTATTGCGGCAATTAAAATTTCATTTTTCTAGAACTCATCATTTTGGTTTTGAGGCAGCTGCCTGATATTGACATTTTGTTGATATTGTCTGATTATTTCTATATGTATCAATTTACTGATGAGGTAGATAAATATTCTATTAGTATATAAGTATATTTAACTTCCAATTAAAAGGATTAATTTTTAAATAGAATAATTTTTAATGTTATAGTTTATTGTATTATCATATTATTAATTTTGATTATTTTAATAACTTTTTTATATTTTGTATCAACTAAGTCAATTATTGATCGTGAAAAATCATCCCCATTTGAGTGTGGATTTGATCCTTTTGAATCATCTCGAATTCCTTTTTCAAGACATTTTTTCATAATTGCAGTTATTTTTCTTATGTTTGATGTTGAATTAGTAATTATTGTGCCTATAATTATTGTAATAGCAGCTATTAATATAATTGAAATTTATTTAGTGATATTGTTATTTTTACTATTTTTAATATTGGGTCTGATTCATGAATGAAAAAATAATATGTTAAATTGAATTTAATAGGGATGTATTTAATTATAATTATTGAATTGCAATCAATAGGTGTTGATATCAACCATTCTTAAAAGCAGTAAAGTAATAAATACATTTAGTTTCAACCTAAAAAAAGAATTTTTATTCCTTTGTTTATTAATTGAAGCCAAAAATGAGGCACTTTATTGTTAATAAAGATATTGAATATAATATTTCCAATTAAAAGGAAATAGGAATAAAAGCAGCTGCTAACTAGCTTTTAAAGCGGTGATGACTATCAATATGAATTTTGTGATAGAGTAATGGTATTAGAACATTTCTTGGTTCAAATGTCAATAGAGATAGTAATGGAATATAAAAAAATATAATTTTTTGTATACAACAATTTTTTATAAGCATTTTCTCATTCAGTTCCAAAGAATTCCTCAAAACCCATAAATCAATGAATTTATTAGGAAATCTATAGGTGGTTGCTTACAGTTGTAAGCAACAATTTTTAGTGCATTTATGCTAATTTATATAAATTATTAAATTATTCAATTAAGTTGAATATTTATCAAATCAATAAAATTACGCAAATATATTATTCTGACAATTCAATGGGTGATTTGAGTGTATTCACTGTTAATTAGCATAATTATTGAGACTCTTTAAGTATTATTGTCAACAATAAGACAGAATTCATTGAAACATGACAAATTAATTATTTGAGGTTAATTGCAATAATGAACGCAAGATATATATACGCAATAAATACTTATTTATTACACATTATTGAATAAGTAAATTCTTGATATACAAATGAGATTATGTCCTGTAAATACATTCAAACAAAACACATAATAACATAAATCATAATAATATTCATTTCGTTGTTCCCTGAAAAACAAGACATACAATGCTATAAATGCAACATACAATAATATAAATATGCACAAGCAATAAACAATCAAATATACTTCATTCTAAGCTAAATGCGTTCATTAATGCCCTCAGATGAGTGACTTTATTATTTAACATTATTACTTTTACGATTCATATAGATCTCTCGGGAGTAGGTCTTTGAAAAGAGACAATGCAGTAGTAAGTATCAACTAGTATTAAAACATAAGGACTTAACTTGGAAAAAGCATATCCACAAATTCCATCGGTGTGAGATTCTATCCGTTGATGGGATCCGTGTACATGATTATCGCTGTTGATCGATGTGCACTGACACTTTCACTAGTGATAATCCCACTCGCGTTATGTGTAGTGTGAAGTTGGAGTTATCCGCTTGGAATAAGTGTCTTTACAGTTTTATGTGTTAAAGATGCAATCATCATTATTGGTGTAGTTTGATTAAGTGTTGACTGTAGGCGTGATCCAGGTAACTAATTACTTTTGTCTACCTTGGACGCGATGTGTGCTATGTGTGCATTAGTGTTCATAAGTGTTAATCCACTTAGTTCATGTGATGGTTGGATAGTGTTTTATAATGTCTGAAATTGTCGCACAATGTTTTACTGTCGAAATGCATAATATGCCTGCCGAACGTATTCTAAAGTCTCTCGTATACACTTGGCATTTAACGATATTTATGTACATTCGCACTGCTTGTTACTGCGGTAAGTTTGGTAACTCGGATGATCTATCGAACACACGTTTTGTAGAACTGAGATTGAATTGAAACGTCTAAGTTCGATTAAGACCGAGACTTGGTTATAACTATGTCACTGACTGACTAACTGATTTGAAAGTTGAGTAAGTCGGAGTAAGTACCGAGTAAACTATTACGACTGTTAATCATACTACTATTTCCGTTGCCACTACTACTATTACTGAGCAATTACCACTATTACTACTCAGCCCCGCGTCCTCGTAAACAGTTTTTATCAATCACCATCTACCAGAATGCAATTTCCTCACATCCACTCCTACGGCCGTTGTTGATAGGTTCATAATTTCCTTCCACCTTGTAGATTTTCGGTCATCGGTTTCCTGATTCGTCGTCCAAGTCGTCACTACTCTCTCCACCAGTTCCTTTGGAAGATGCCAAACTCTGGTTGGTCGTTGGGCATCCCCCGAAGTACCCCAGCGACGAACGTTGCGTTGTTTCTCGGAAAATGGAGCAATTGCCCGCCTGTCTATCAATCCTTTGTTTCCATGTTGTCGAGGCACTCTGATATTGCCTTTGTTAAGAATCTGCAGTGTTTGGTCCATTGTTCGGTCACCCTTCGTTTTTTTTCATCAATTACCAACTCTTCGCTGGACGTCATCCCTGGACTGCTCCCACGCTTTCTAGTTGTAAATCTGACTTGACATCCGGGTTTTTTTTCACGCTGGGCCGAGTATGTATCTCGTATTCATTGAATACCCGTCCCATTGTCTACATATTCGTCAAAATTTCTCTGCACCCTTTGTTATTGAGTATTTCATTCATACGTACGCGCGTTACAACTTAACCCCACAGCATGTGTTCCATCTAACTTCTGCGTAGCCAGGCTACTGGACTCTGCCTTTTGTTTGGTTTGTTTTGGTGTTGTAAATCGTAGCTAAGTTTGTTCTGTCAACGATGTTCCCAATTTTCTATTGTTACGTGTAGTCGGACGTTTCTTCATTGTTTCTCCACTGGCGTCGGGTCTGACGTGTGTCTAATCGTTCTTATTTACGACACTGGCCTGGGCTGTCAACTTGAGTGTGTGTGTGTGTGTGTGTGTGTGTGTGTGTGTGTGTGTGTGTGTGTGTGTACCTCTTGATCACAAAATTATAAAATTTTAAAATTTTTGAGCACTATAAATTAAATATAAGTAAATATAATAAATTAATAAAATATGATATACAATAAATTCCTCATAATTTGATACCCTACATTGACTTTTTCTAAAATTCTGCCTTTCATTTTTAGTGTAGAGTGCGCCTGAAGTTAAAAAAAATTCAAAGTAAACATTACATATAGATTTGGGTCTAACTTCCCTTTAATCTGATATCTGCTATGGATTTATACATTAATAAAAATTTGATCCCTTTTTTGGCCATATGTCGTAGAATTTTGAAAGTTTCAAAACTAGACATTATGCTCAGATTTTGGTTAAAATTGTTTGTAATTAGTAGGTAAGTGTACTAAAAAATAATAGCATGTATGCAACAATATTTTATATAATAAAAAATCTTACGTTTAGCATAATCTTTTTCATAATATGCAATCATGCCATTTTTTTAAGTTGACTTTTGTATTTCTCTCAGTATTCATGGTGGTAGCATTGTGTGTACATTTATATTTATATATTTTAATTTCAAGTACCCAATGAAATGTGTATTTAACATAGTAATTTCATTTATATCTTCCCACATTATTTTTGTTTTTAATCATTAATAAATTATATTTGTTCTCTTTATTTTTCATATGTTAACACTGTTTCAACAATTTCAAACTGTCATCTTCAGAATATATACAAGTATAAGTACATGACAGTTCAAAACTGCTGAAACGGTATTAATATATACAAAATATAAAAGAAAATGCATTTTTATAAGAAAAACGAATATAATTTATTTATTTAATGTAGTAGTAATTGTATTTATATTTTGTAGGCAGGTGACATCTTTACAAGCCTGATAAAAACAATGAAGGAAGACGTGTACGACAGCAAATCGCGATGGCTTGATGAAGATTCACAGAATTCTGTTATTCAGAAATTAGACAATATGACGTTTGAAGTAGCGCAGAGATTCAGTGAAGTTGACCTTGAAAGCAATATGAATGGTGTAAGATAATTTAAAATTTACATTTCAGTGGTGTGTGTGTGTGTGTGTGTGTGTTTGTGTGCGTGTGCATGTGCATGTGTAGAGAAAGAGAGAGAAGTAGATACATGGACAGGCAGAACGTACAGTTGTAAAATAGTATACTTACTATAATATTAACTGTAAATGTTCTTCATGCCATATGAGACTTGCCCCATCTGCGAAATCCCAGCCAGTCCAGCTTCCCCATTTCTATAATACCACTTTTAATTTCTAGCTGTTATTTTCTGAAATATTGTTATTATTTTTCTTAAAAGCATTCAGCTTTCTCTTCTCAGCTTTTTAACAGTCTTCTTCTACCTGGCTTCATTTTGCAATCTATCTTAACAGCTCCGACTTCAGCCATCCTTTCAATTAGTTACTTCGGCATTTTCACCCAATTCTTCATGGACCAGCCATCTCAATCTACTGCTTTTTATTTCTCTTACATGTTTTCCTAGTCTTCTTAATTTTTCTAGGACCAAATCATTTACGAATCAATGTATTTACCTAAGTATCTGCCATTCTCATCTTTCCCATAGAATTTATCCAAGGCAGGAAGAGTCTATAAGTGAAAGCCATAGTTTATTATTGGCTTATTTGCCTGAAATTCACTTTCGTCTTCAGGTTTTTATTGATATAATTGAACTGGGCACTTTTAGCAATGCAGAACAGAATAGCCAGCTGCTATGGCTTTTATTACTTCTGTTATCACTGTATGGTATAACAAGTGTTTCAAGGTATTTCAAACTGACAAATTCCATATTTGATCCGGTACATGTTTATACTACATTCATTTGATATTCAGTATTTAATAACTTAATATATTTATAATTTATATTTATTACATTTAATATGATTTCATATTGTATTTAATGAAAGTTGATTTAATATTTAATTTTTAGAAGAAAAATCATGTTTACGTTATTGTATTTGGGAACAATATTGTTGTGTTAGATCATATAAGGGCTATTCAAAATTTAATCTTTTGAATAGCTGATGTAAACATACTGGTTTCTATAGCAACCCACCTCATGTAGTAGCACCAGCAAAGCTTATGAAACCTGGGAGTTAATACAAAGCAAATGATGCAGGATAACCACAGGGTAGTCTTCTGTGTGGGAATACAGTGCCCCATACCTCGTGGGAAGGTTTTGCTCAAGAAATTCAAAAAGAGATTTTCAATCATCTATATTACAGCCCAGACTCAACACAGAATAACTTAAGTCTCTACACTAGGATGATGGTCTAGCTGGCTCACCAGCTCTTTAGAACCATCAACTGGCTGAACAACAGCACTTTTCAGTGAATAACTGCAAAAGCTGGTGAAATCGTAAAGTTGAGGAGAAGTAATATAGATATGTCTATGTCTTTTGTTTATAATATTTAATTATACTACTATAATACAATAATATTTAAAATTCAACATGTTATTTAATTTTTTTTTACACCCATTCTATTCCCATTGACTCGTAGAAGCTCCATTTTATGCTTAAAGTCTAGTCAGGGCCGGCCCCAGTGCTTCTGCCGCCCTGTGCAGTATTTATGAGTGCCACTCCTCCCTATTTTAACTCTGAACACATTGACGCACACTAGATCTATGCTAAAGATATGGTGATTGCCATCAAATGACGACTAGGAATGTTTGTATTGTTGTGTTTATCAAATAACTAGAACTTTTTCACGTTTACAATGTGGCGAACGGCTACAATAAAAATTGTAGAGACAATACAAGGAATCATGAGACAATAAAAATGACTTAATGTGACAAATAAAAATGAGACAATGTGATGACTTAAAATTAAAATACTAACTAAAATTCATTATGATTGAAATATAACAAAAGTAATGTATCATATACCTTAGTTAAAAATATTTGTCTAGCTTTTGCACTGGCAAATTCCTTTATGACTTTGTTGTAATCAAGTGATTCAGCTAACAAGATATAATCGCTAGACCACGCAGGCGAGTCTCAGACATACTCGATCTGAGATAAGTTTTAATAAGTTTGAGCTTAGAAAAAGTCCTTTCTCCACCTGCCACTGTCACAGGTAATGTTAGCAAAATTCTTAGAGCGATACCATAATTTGGTGCAAACCCATACTCTTTAATAAATTTTAAAGTCTCGACAGGAGTACTTTTGTGTTTTACAGTTGTTGAAAGCACTTTTAAGTTCATCCTTAGCACTGATGTCTTTTGATTCACCATGAGTTAAGGCATTGCACAGTTTAGTACACTTATCCAACAAGACTTCAATATTTTTCCCTCAATTTTAAAACTTAATTTCCCGGAAGTACTGTTGTCCTTTAAAATTTTCTGGTCTGGGTGGTGGCACGGTTTGCCCCTGTCTGGAGCAGGGCCTGAGTCTAGTTCTACATAATTTCTGATTTCTTGTAGACTTATTCTTGTATAGTTACATTGCATAAGTAAATACAAGGATATAGGGCTTTTTACATATTTGTATATGATATTTTGTTATTTTAGAGTTGAAATGATATGCTTGTTTCAGATTATTTTAAACAGTACACAATACCTGCTCAATGCAGTAATTTTGGAAAGACTGAGAATCAAACAGTACTTCTCTATGTATAGCCTTAATCCTCGGAATCCTCAGGTCATGTAAGTTTCTCTGCTGCTGTATAGCCGTAAGTTGCATACAGTGTAGATGCACACTTGTGTGGTATTTAATGTTGCTTATACAGTTAATTAATTTTTTGGCACCATTTTACTCAGCTATGTATCAGAATACTGTGTTATACAACCATCTAACACATTTTATCAGAACTTCAGTGTATCAGTATCGTAATTTTGGAAATAAACAAACAGAATTTGCAAAAAACTATTATTGATAACTTTTTAGCTCATTATAAAGCAAGATGTAATAGAAAAACAATTCATACTTTTTAAATTTTATTTATGTGTAAGTGTTTTAAATAAACAGTTTAAAGGACATCAGTATAAACATTTGGCTGAAATAGTCTTAGACTTGAGTGATATCTATATTGACTCACATCTATTAACTCTTATCAATTATTTTATGACTATAAATTCATGACTATGAACTCAGTGGCTTTAATTGAGATATTTAAAATATGTATATAAAATTTACAATTTTATGGTTTTTCAATAAGTTACCCAACAAATATATATATACATATGTTCATATTTGCTCATTTTTCTTGTATATTTTATATCATTATTAATAATAATGAAGCTTTTTTACAAGAATATATTTTATTATTTTGTGAATTACAATGCTTCAATAGTATTTAACTATCATCATAAGATACATAATATTATTATATAAAAATATATATTGTAATATTGTTATATTGTAATTCATAAAATAATAAAACATATTCTTGTAAAAAAAGCTATATTATTAATCACACACACACACACACACACACACACACACACACACACACAACTAATAACACTTTTTATGTGAATATATTATATATTTATTGTATATTTACGATATTTCAATAGTTTGAACTATCATAATCTTGTAAAAATATATTTGGACTAATATATTCTTGTAAAAACGTGTTGTAACGATACTGTTACAATTTAATAATTACAGATATATAAATTTGTTAATTTATGTTTGTGTAAAAAAAAATGTTGTTTATAAAATTTTTGTTTAATATAATTAATTAAAATCAATTAATTAATTATGTTCTGTGGTGTAACTAACGAAATGTTAGTTAATTGTTTTAATGACTTTTCTGTATTTTTAAAATCTCTCGCCACTTGATAGAATTGTCTCCAATAACAATCGATCTGTGTATTTTTCTTATTTGGAGGTTATCTTCCTTCAGGGTGGTGAGATTCTGGTAGTTAACTCTATTAAAATTACTTATTAAGTTAATTATCTTTTACGAATGAAAAAACTGTTCAATTATAAAATATATAAGAAATTTTATTAACAATTAATTATCTTTCGACTCTTTACCGATACAGTATGTCAATCGATTCTCAGGGGATCGTTAAATCGTACAATTATTTATATAAGGATTCTTTTAGCAGTTATTTTAGGCAAAGTCAGAGAAATAAGGGCAAAGTTTATAAAGTATAACATTACAAATATATCACCTTAAAGATTAAAATACAGATATAATAGTATATATATGATGGTAAGTGAGCAGTTTTCAAACCATTCAGTTGTCAAGGCAGTGTTGCGTTGTATTGTGGGTAATCAATGATGGCTGCTTTTTGTGTATAGTTGGAAGACGGTCTCACCTCGCTGATTCAAAGTTCAAATAAAGATGCTTTCCCTCTGAATTTTCGTCCTTGTGGCTGCAATTCTTCCTTCTTGTGTTGGTGGAGTGTCTCTGGTTCAGTTTTAGTGTTGTACTTTGAAAAATAGTGTAGTAATAAGTAAATCTCACTTTTGTCCATTAGGCCGATATTTGCACTTTTGTGTGATGAAGTGTTTTTACTGTTTTAATCGGTTGAATGTTATAATCACTGGTGTTCTGTTCTGTGTAGTGTTAATTCAGTGTCTGTAGATATTTATTTCACTGGGTTTTCGTTTAAAAATGTGTTTTTACCGAAACTCTCGTTCTTCACTTTAGGCTTAGAAAACGTTCGCCATTACTGTATTAGCAACTAGGTTAAGGTTTGCAAATTACTCGGATCAAGTGTATCATTCAACGTTCAATAATCAACTAATTTACTTCCTCCGTCTTCGGTTAAAGTCTTAGCCCAACCAATATTATTCAATACATTGTTCCAAATTTATTTGCATCCTGCGCATGTGAGAAAGTTACATTATATAACTGATTATATTTTTGTTATTCTTCAAATTTATTAACTAGTAAATACTTAATCTTCTTCTTCAGTTCATTCTGCGTAATTTGATACCAAATAATGCCGTTTTTTAAATTTTTGATCTAAAATGGTATTTTTTACTTCATTTTGTAATGGTAATTTTTTAAAAGCACTTCCTGTCCGTGTCTTCCAAATGAAGCCATATTATAAGTTATATTAATGATTATATTAAATCTCAGATTGTAATAAAAGGTTTATCTTCCCTTAATTTCTTGCAATTAGATTAATCGGTTGTGTTTTAAAATATTATACAGTAATATATGACTCCCCTCTCTAAATTTTGAGTTTTTACATTTCCATTTTTAACAATAATTCTGGGTATAATTTTAAAAAATCTTCCTTACTTATATTTCCAATTATATGACTTTATTACTGATTTACGTTATGTAAATTCCTTCAGTTTGATTGTATTTCTATACTTATTTCATCAAATTTGATGCTGTTTAGTTTTTAACATTTGGCCTAGATTTCTAACAGTTTTTACATACAAAGTTTTTTAAATAATACATATTGATTTATACCCTCTCTGACTTTCATTGCTATTGTGACATAAAATAACATTTTCTTATTTTAACAAGTTAACAATTAGTATATGGTTCATACTATTAATACATAACATATACATCAAATTAACATTTGTCTTTCCAAATCAGACATTTTATACTTATTGATTAATAAAAATACATAAGAAATATTATAAATAATGAATGTTAGATTCTGACATGTTTAAACTTAATTATTTCTAATATCTTATTCTATATAAACAAACATAATTATCCCAATCTTATACTATATTTCTTATACTAGGTTTGATTATCAGTTTTCATCTGTTTTTTGGTTTTTTGGGGTAATGATACCTTGTTACTTCACTTTTATTATGGCCTGCTCTGTTTTATTTTATTTATTCTAATGAATGTTATTTAAAAAGAGTGGCAGTTATCTACAAAAAACACATGTATTATAGGTCATGATAATACTCTATTTACATTATTCATGAAACAAATTAAAACACTTTAAAGTTGTAATATTTCATCATCTACTCAGTTTGTGAACATCAATATTGAAACATAAGGTTTATTTTCTATAACACTAAAACTTGCACTGTTTCTCTTTTTATTCCTTGATTTTAATTCTAAATAGTTATATAGTTCTACTAGAATCAAGAAATCTATTTATAGAGTATAATGAAGGTTTGTTTTTTGGTGTTATATTATTATCTCACATTGGTTCACTTTCAATTCTTACTCTATACACTTTTTGGCTTACATCTATTTTACATGTGGTTTCTACCTTCGATATCTTGTTATACTTTTATTTATTATTATTATATTTATTTTGGGGTTTGGGTTTTTTTATAAGAGCACTCCTTCTTCTTGTGGATGCTGTCTTGTTCTTGTTTCTTCATTGATCCCTTCTGTTCTTCTTGTTTCTTATAAAATTATTTCCTTCATCTTCTTGTGGATGTTTCTTCATTGGTCCCTTCTGTTCTTCTCGTTTCTTATAACATATTTTCTTTTCTTGTTGTGGGTTTAGTAATTTTCTGGGTTTCTTCCTTACCTACTCCTATCCTACCTGGGTATTACCTTTTTTATTTTCATATTTAGTTTTTAAATTGGTTTTGATGATTCATCACTCCTTGTAACATTTATTTTACATGAACTTTTATTTTAATCAATGATTGTATTCCACGGTGGTTCATAATTAATTCTTTATATTATTTTGCTTTCTCGGATTTAACAATGTTATTATTTTATTTTTATGATCATTTTACCATTCATTTTTATGGTCTTATCTGTCATGCTACAGATTGCTCTCCTCCAGAAGTGATTATTTCAGACTTGCTTATGACAATTTTATTATTTTTTATTCTTTATTTTCCTCTGCAGTTCTATATCGACTTTTTCATATTGAGCTTAATAAATTTTATAGTCACTTATTTGACTTTGATTCTTCTTGGATAGTTAGTGTCTTCTGAGATATATTATTATTATTATTATATATTTTCTTTTCTTATAAACTTCGTGTTTTATCCGTGGGATATCAATTCCCTAACGTTCCCTAACATGTGAGCTGGGGCAGTTCAGAGGGGCACTGTAGGCTTCACTACTCTGCTGGCCATACATCACTTCAAATTGAGTCCAGAGGCAAATTCATCTCTGCTCAAAAACATAATGCTGCTGGAATTATCTCAGACAGTCATCGAATAAAAATTACCTAAAAATAGTCCACCTTATGACTATTTTTTTTAAAAATATCTTTGGATTCTTCACTTCGTTGTTTCTCAGATTATCTCACATTTTCTATCTTAATTATTCTTCTTAATATTTATTATTCTCATTATATATATTCTTCTAACTTTTAGCTCGTCTGATATATTCATTTTAATTACGTTTGGAAACTTTTGTTAATATTTTTTGTTACTAGTTATAGTGTAACTTTTTCCTTCTTCATCTGAATTCTCATTACATTTTCTTCTGATTATTTACATGATAGCATACTTTTTTATATGTTTTCTCTTTGGTTCTTATTCATTATTTGAATGGTCTTATTTTATGTTAGTTAATTTTTTCAATTTGTTTCTTTGTAATTGATATTCAAGTTGTTATTATGATCATATTATTTAAACATTTTTTTCTTTCCTTTCTCCCAGAAAGTTATTAATCAGTTTTTTCATTCATTAAAATTAATTTATTTATATTATATTTCCTGTGGTACTTCTTCTCTTTGCGTTTCATATATGTCTTATTATTATTATTTTTTCAAAATCATCTTCTCCATATGTTTGGTATGAGTTGTTCTTCTTTGTTTCTTCAGAACTGAGTAATATCATAATCATCTTTCTTGATTATCTGTTTCCATAATTGTTTCATAGATAGTTAGTCATAGGTCGTTCTTATTATATTATTGTTTTTCTTTTTTAGTTTTTTATTATTTTATTATAATAACAGATTCTTCTCTTTGTTTCCAAATTATTGCCTTCTCTTGTATATTACACTCTTTTTTGTTTTTCTTCTCTACTCCTTCAAATGTTAGATATTCACATTTATTCTGGATTATTTTTAATTCTTTTTTCTTAATTAATCATATTATCTTTTTCTAAATTTATTTATAAGTGGATCTTATTTATTTTTAGAACTTTGTTAGTTTTACACAAAATTCATATTCTTCTTTTTATTTAATTCCATAACATTTTTCATAAATCATTTGTAATAAGTTGATCTTATTATGTTTTTAAATTTTGATGTTTTATATTCAAAATTCAAATTCTATTTAATTCATTTATTTCCAAATTTTTTCTTTCAAAAATTAGTGTGTAAGCTGTTCTTACTATATTTTAGGATTTTGTTGTTTTATCAAAATTCCTTTTCTTCTTTTTATTTATTCCAAAGTGTTTCTTTCAAATTATTTGTGTAAGTTGATCTTGCTTATATTTTTGGAATTTTGATGGTTTTTTCTAAATTCCTTTCTTGTTTTTAATTCCAAATGTTTACTTTCAAAAATTAGTGTTAAGTTGTTCTTACATATTTTTTAGAATTTAGTTGTTAATTCTAAATTCTTCCTTTTAATTATACCAAATGTTTTCTTTCAAATTAGTTGTGTAAGTTGTTCTTACTTAAGTTGTTAATTCTAAATTCTTCCTTTTAATTATGCCAAATGTTTTCTTTCAAATTAGTTGTGTAAGTTGTTCTTACTTATATTTTGGAATTTTGCGGGTTTTTACAAAATTCTTCTTTTTTATTTAATCTCAAATGTTTTCTTTCAAAAATTAATGTGTAAGTTGACCTTATTCCTATTTTGGAATTTTGATGTTTTATGTTCTAAATTCAAATTCTTCTCTTTATTTTCCATAAAGTTTTTTCATAAATATTTGGTAGTAAGTTGTCCTTACTTCTATTTTTGAATTTATTTGTTTATTATAAATTCATTCTTCGTAATACTTTTTTATGGAGGCTTGGTTGTACACTCCTTTAACTCTTCCGGAAACTATTTCTTTCAGTTCATATGTATTATTATTATTATTTTTGACAACGACATATGGTCCAGTATATAGTAAAAATAGTTTTTTTGTTATCCCTTCTAGGGTGCTGGGTAGTTCTCGGTTTTTTAACAGAACTTTTTCACCCTCTTTATAAGTTATTATTCGTCCTATTGCCTTTTGATATTTGGCTTGCCGTTTCTCTTGGTCTTCGGCCACCTTGTTATAGAACTTCACCTGGTCAGACTTACAACCATCGTTCGTTGGGAACTCTATTATTTCTTCAATCTCTCGGGGGGTTGGTTTCTCATACATGGCGGAGTAAGGGGTAATTCCTATGGCTGGATGGTGGGCGAAATTTAAAAATTTCTCTGTTGCTGCTAAGTACTCCTGCCACTTTTTCTGTTGGTTGTGACAGTACGTTCGCAAGATTCTACCCACTTCTCTCAGTACCCACTCTGCTGGATTACTACTTGGGTGGTAGACTGACGTCTTATATGTTTTAATCCCAAGTGATAATAATGTGTCCCGCCATCTTCTCCCTTTAAACTGAGTACCATGGTTGGTAATGATTGAAAATGGTTTACCTATTTCTGGCACATATAATTCTGTTATGACTGCAAGAACTTTTACTGTGGTTGCCCGATTAACCGGATATAGCTTTACGTATTTTGTAAAATGGTCCATTATTATGATTAGGTATTTGTACCTGTGTCGACCGCCACTACGGGGAAATGGCCCGCAGATGTCTAAAAACACTTTTTCCAGTTTCGCTTTCGATGTTATCGGTATCATTATACCTTCTTTCTTTTCGTTGTTAATTTTAACGCACTGGCAAATACTACATGACTTCAGGTAATTTCTTACCTTTCGGTTGATGTTTTTTATTTTACAATTCTCATCTAAAGCCTGTATCACTTTCAACGCTCCCATATGGCCATACCTTATATGGTAATCGATTATAATCTCCTTCTCGATTTGGTTCGGAATAATCACCTTCCATGTTTCTTTATTCAAGTCTGTTTTGACAAATAGTATACCTTTATTAACATGGTAGTATTTAGAAACGGTGTCATCGCTGGCTTCCAATCGATTGATAATGATTTTAGTTTAGGGTCTGATGGGTACGGATGTTTATCAATAAAGCTTCTAAATCGGATCTTGTTTTAATCAGGTTATAAATTTTGACTAAGCCCTCCTTCTCTCCCTCGAAGGTCTGGTCTTCCAAATTGATCCATGACAACACATCGGCTACCACATTCTTTTTCCCCGGAATATACTCCCATTGTAAGTTGTATTCTTGTAGGGCGAGTACCCATCTAGCCAATCGGCCGTGACTCAACTTGCACCTGCGTAGAAATGAGATGGATTTATGATCAGTGCGGACGGTAACTGGATACCAGAGAATATATGTCCGGAATTTGCTGCATGCAAATACTACGCTAAGCAATTCTTTCTCGGTCACATTATAATTCTTTTTGCATTGATTCAGGGTATGACTAGCAAAGCTTATCACCAGATGGTGACCCTCCTCATCTTCCTGATATAATGTTGTTCCTAAGCTGATGTCGCTAGCATCACAATTCAAAAAGAAAGGTTTCTTAAAATCCGGGTGACGAAGTATAACACTCTCTAAGAACTTTTCTTTGATCAGTTGGAAGGTAATATCCTGTGCTTCACCCCAGGTCCATTTGTTTTTTTGCAGACAATTGTGGTTGAAACTTGGCTGTCAGCTCGGAATATTTGTGCTGGAACTTTCTGTAATAGTTACAGAGTCCGAGGAAAGATTGTAACTGTTTCCTGTTCTTTGGTTTAGGGAACTTCTGAATTGCCTCCACTTTTTCTGCTGATGGGGTAATACCTCTATCGTCTAGGTTGAAACCTAAGAACTGTACTTCTCGAGCAATGAACTTGGATTTCTCCAATTTCAGAGTTATATTATTCTGCGCTAACTTTTCGAGTACATGTTCTACTCGGTAACAGTGTTCCTCCCAGGTCTCCGAAGTAATGAGCAAATTGTCTATATAGACTGTGGTAAATTGGAGTGCTTCCTGTCCAAGTATTTGGTCCATACAGGCCACAAAGATGGCTACAGAATTTACAAGTCCGAAGGGCAATCTCTTGAACTGCTAATTGCGCCCTTCGAAAATGAACGCCACGTACTGACGACTTTGTGGATGCAACTCCACTTGCCAGTAACCACATACCGTGTCCCATGTACTGATAAACTTGGTGCCGTGAAATCGTTTTAGGATCTCCTCTATTTCACCGGGTGATGTTCGGTCATTAACAATAGTTTTATTTAGCTCGCGCGCATCCAAACAGAGCCGGACTTGTCCGTTTTTCTTGGGAACAGCAACGATTGGACTAGTGTATGGAGATTGACTAATCTCAATTATGTCACTGCTGATCATCTTATTAATTTCCGTTCTCACGGCCTCCTTCAGTGAATGCGCGATTGGGTATGACCTCCGGTTAAATTCCACATTTTCCTTAAACTCAAGCTTACACTGGTAGTTCTTGACTTTACCCGGTTCATCTGAAAATACTGACTTGTATTTTTCGTACACTCTTATTAAACGATTTGCTAAGTGTATGGGTATTTTTTCGTTGTTGGTTCCGCACTGGAAGTCTCGTATTTCTTGTATCTTCACTGACCATAAATCCTCTACTCCATTATTATATATTATTGGTTGATGAGGGGAGCTGTTCTCTACAAAATTTATCTTACGAAGTTGTTGGTGTATTGTACTGGGAAGCATATTCGCGCCTCCTACCAAATCTGCTGTCCACGTTATTCCGTCTGGAAATAGTGATACCTTTTCTTGGTTAAGGTCGATAATGGCGGAGTATCTTCTTAAAATATCGCAACCTACCAATATATTGAATGGTAATCAGGTGGCGATCAAAAATTCCATATCCAAAGCTATACCACGGCTAACGACATTTACGGAAACTTGTTTTCGAATAGTTTTGTTCTGGCGGCCAGTTGCACCTATTAAGACAATATTATTTACTGGTAACATAGGCAAAGTTTTACCACACTCTTTCTGGATTCTTTCCAGTTCTATTACATTTACAATTGAGATAGTCGCACCGGTATCAATCATGATTTTCGTGGGGATTCCTTCGACTTCCGCTTTTATATACAATATCTCATTGTTTTGACTATCGAGGCTCGTTTCGTTTTCCTCCAATAGTTCCGTTCTAATGTTCTTTAAGTAGTTGTTACTCATGATGGTGATGCTTTTTAAATCGGTTGCCTCTTGCAACTCGTTTTTATACCCAGGAGATAGGAGCAGTAACGGGTCGTGATAGTTTATCACTGCCTCCTCCTGTTTAAATTATTGTTATCATCGTTGGCACTCGGATTGACTGAGGCGTTGTTTTGGAAACCTTGCGTCGGTTCCTGCCGCTCTGTATCCTGTTCGAATGTTAGTTCTCTGTTTTGCTGTCGGCCAGGATCCTCCAGGCTGGTACTCCTTCTTCTTTGTTCATACCTCGGACCGTCCCGTTCTTCGCTTCTTCGTCGGCGATCTCCATCGTGGAAACTATTCCTCCGTTGACGATTGTATCTTCTCGGCCCTCGATCTTCGCCTCTTATAAAATTAACTCTTGGACGGGAAACTCTGTTATTATTGTAATTTCTATTATTCTGGTAATACCGTTCATTATTACTGGGGTAGGGGTTTCTCTGAATATATGGATTGTTAGGGGGTTGATAAAAATTATTACGGTTATTAGGGTATTGGTTATTATTTCTATTACCGTTCTGGTTACGGTTAAAGTTATTGTTATTGTTAGGCGGGTTATTGTTGCCGCTGTAATTATTTTGCTGGTTGCGGTTTCCTGGATAGTTATTACCGTTACTGGGGTACTGGTTAGTTCTCACCTCTGGTCTATCATTCCTCCTCCTACTCTGACGGTAGTATTCTTCGTTTTCGTAGCTTTCCAATAACTCAGTCATGGCCTGCACCGTTTTAATCTGGCTACCTCTCCTCGCTCTGTTAATATCCTCATCATAGTGATAAGATAGCTTGTTCACTAGACATTCTTCGGGTATTGCCGGTTCTAGGTGTTTTGCTAGGCACACCTTCCCTAGGAAATAGGCTGTCATGGTGCTGCCTATTTGGGCCCATATCGTCTGTGGCAGATATTATCTCTTATCAGGTTCTGAGTTGTTTCTGACCAGTATTTAGCCTTAAACAGGTTACTGAACTGTTGGTAGTCCGCAATCTCGCTACGGTTCGCCATCCACCAGTTATCTGTCATCTCCCTGAATGACTCGTCCAGTATCTCCCGGTTATTATTCCATCGACTCCCTCTATGCTTGGCAAAATATTCTTCTATCTGGGCCAGGAACTCCATAGGTTTCCTCTTGTATTGCCAGAAGTTCAGCCATTCCCGGTTTTCATTGATGGGTATTCTGGTAAAATTAGTGGGTCGACTTCTCAAGATTTCCATCTCTTCTTGGCTTTGCTGTATCTGACCCATGATATTGGTCATAGCCTCTTCCATCCCGTCACACCTTTCCGTGACTTGGCTCTGTACTCTCCCGAGTTCTTCCTGAGTTTCCTTCCGTTGTTCTTCCACTTTCCTTCGACTATACTCTTCAATATTTGTAAACTTGATGTTTACCACTTCCTTGAACTCCTGTACTTCCCTTTCAGTTTGGTTACATTTTCCGTCAATTTCCCTGATCTGTTGGTTCATTACTATGGCTTCTTCTTCCAATTTTTTATTTAGAGATTTCTTATTATCGTTGATTTCTTTGCTCATTTCTTCTCTTAACAACTCCATCCTTTCGTCTAGCTTGTCCGGATTCTCCTGATTGACCTCCCTTAATTCTTCTCTTAACATTTGGTTATCCTCTCTCAATTCTTCCAACTTCTCCCCCATCTTCTCTTCCATCTTCTTACTGTTTTCTTCAATTCTCTTATTGGTATTCTCAATTTTATCACTCAATTCTTCCTTGGTTGTTTTGAATTCTTCCTTTAAAAACTGGTTGTCCTCCTTCAATTCTTCTAACTTCTTCCCCATTTCTTCTTCCATCTTCTTGTGATTTTCCTTAGTTCTTCTTTTGTGGATTCTATGTTTTTATTTATTTCACTCAAATCTTCCTTTGTGGATTGGTTATCCTTTTTAAATTCTTCTTTTGTGGAATCCATTTTCTTACTCAATTTCTTACTGTTCTGGTCCATCTTCTCCATCATTATTCTGAACATATCTTGCATGTCCTCTTTCTCCGTTCGTGATGGTTTCTCGGGTTGTTCTAACCGTTCCTCCCGGACATTGACTTCCCCTGTCTGTATAGGCATCTCAGGTTGTTCTTCTGGTTGTTTGGGTTGTTTAGATAGTACTGGTGGTAATAACCTTTCTACATCTTCCACTGGCGTCGCCACTTTGTTTTCCATATCGATTTCAATCTCCTTTTCGGCCTCCGCCGCCCGTTTCTTCGAGGTTGCTCGTCGTTGCATTTTCCTTTTTCTCTAACCTTATAGCTGCTGCCAAGCTCCAATTAGGGATTGGGCAAATTGTAGTGTCCTATCAATCGCTAATTCGAGCCCCTCAGTTGTGCGCCAATTTGTAACGATACTGTTACAATTTAATAATTACAGATATATAAATTTGTTAATTTATATTTGTGTAAACAAAATGTTTTGTTATTTATAATTTTTTTTATATAATTAATTAAAATCAATTAATTACTTATGTTCTGTGGTGTTCCGAATCGTTTGTTAATTGTTTTAATGACTTTTCTGTATTTTTAAAATCTCTCGCCACTTGATAGAATTGTCTCCACTAACAATCGATCTGTGTGTTTTTCTTATTTGGAGGTTATCTTCCTTCAGGGTGGTGAGATTCTGGTAGTTAACTCTATTAAAATTACTTATTAAGTTAATTATCTTTTACGAATGAAAAAACTATTCAATTATGAAATATATAAGAAATTTTATTAACAATTAATTATCTTTCGACTCTTTATCGATACGGTATGTCAATCGATTCTCAGGGGATCGTTAAATCGTACAATTATTTATATAAGGATTCTTTTAGCAGTTATTTTAGGCAAAGTCAGAGAAATAAGGGCAAAGTTTATAAAGTATAACATTACAAATATATCACCTTAAAGATTAAAATACAGATATAATAGTATATATATATAATGGTAAGTGAGCAGTTTTCAAACCATTCAGTTGTCAAGGCAGTGTTGCAATGTATTGTGGGTAATCAATGATGGCTGCTTTTTGTGTATAGTTGGAAGACGGTCTCACCTCGCTGATTCAAAGTTCAAATAAAGATGCTTTCCCTCTGAATTTTCATCCTTGTGGCTGCAATTCTTCCTTCTTGTGTTGGTGGAGTGTCTCTGGTTCAGTTTTAGTGTTGTACTTTGAAAAATAGTGTAGTAATAAGTAAATCTCACTTTTGTCCGTTAGGCCGATATTTGCACTTTTGTGTGATGAAGTGTTTTTACTGTTTTAATCGGTTGAATGTTATAATCACTGGTGTTCTGTTCTGTGTAGTGTTAATTCAGTGTCTGTAGATATTTATTTCACTGGGTTTTCGTTTAAAAATGTGTTTTTACCGAAACTCTCGTTCTTCACTTTAGGCTTAGAAAACGTTCGCCATTACTGTATTAGCAACTAGGTTAAGGTTTGCAAATTACTCGGATCAAGTGTATCATTCAACGTTCAATAATCAACTAATTTACTTCCTCCGTCTTCGGTTAAAGTCTTAGCCCAACCAATATTATTCAATACATTGTTCCAAATTTATTTGCATCCTGCGCATGTGAGAAAGTTACATTATATAACTGATTATATTTTTGTTATTCTTCAAATTTATTAACTAGTAAATACTTAATCTTCTTCTTCAGTTCATTCTGCGTAATTTGATACCAAATAATGCCGTTTTTTAAATTTTTGATCTAAAATGGTATTTTTTACTTCATTTTGTAATGGTAATTTTTTAAAAGCACTTCCTGTCCTTGTCTTCCAAATGAAGCCATATTATAAGTTATATTAATGATTATATTAAATCTCAGATTATAATAAAAGGTTTATCTTCCCTTAATTTCTTGCAATTAGATTAATCGGTTATGTTTTAAAATATTATACAGTAATATATGACTCCCCTCTCTAAATTTTGAGTTTTTACATTTCCATTTTTAACAATAATTCTGGGTATAATTTTAAAAAATCTTCCTTACTTATATTTCCAATTATATGACTTTATTACTGATTTACGTTATGTAAATTCCTTCAGTTTGATTGTATTTCTATACTTATTTCATCAAATTTGATGCTGTTTAGTTTTTAACATTTGGCCTAGATTTCTAACAGTTTTTACATACAAAGTTTTTTAAATAATACATATTGATTTATACCCTCTCTGACTTTCATTGCTATCGTGACATAAATTAACATTTTCTTATTTTAACAAGTTAACAATTAGTATATGGTTCATACTATTAATACATAACATTTAAATCAAATTAACATTTGTCTTTCCAAATCAGACATTTTATACTTATTGATTAATAAAAATACATAAGAAATATTATAAATAATGAATGTTAGATTCTGACATGTTTAAACTTAATTATTTCTAATATCTTATTCTATATAAACAAACATAATTATCCCAATCTTATACTATATTTCTTATACTAGGTTTGATTATCAGTTTTCATCTGTTTTTTGGTTTTTTGGGGTAATGATACCTTGTTACTTCACTTTTATTATGGCCTGCTCTGTTTTATTTTATTCATTCTAATGAATGTTATTTAAAAAGAGTGGCAGTTATCTACAAAAAACACATGTATTATAGGTCATGATAATACTCTATTTACATTATTCATGAAACAAATTAAAACACTTTAAAGTTGTAATATTTCATCATCTACTCAGTTTGTGAACATCAATATTGAAACATAAGGTTTATTTTCTATAACACTAAAACTTGCACTGTTTCTCTTTTTATTCCTTGATTTTAATTCTAAATAGTTATATAGTTCTACTAGAATCAAGAAATCTACTTATAGAGTATAATGAAGGTTTGTTTTTTGGTGTTATATTATTATCTCACATTGGTTCACTTTCAATTCTTACTCTATACACTTTTTGGCTTACATCTATTTTACATGTGGTTTCTACCTTCGATATCTTGTTATACTTTTATTTATTATTATTATATTTATTTTGGGGTTTGGGTTTTTTTATAAGAGCACTCCTTCTTCTTGTGGATGCTGTCTTGTTCTTGTTTCTTCATTGATCCCTTCTGTTCTTCTTGTTTCTTATAAAATTATTTCCTTCATCTTCTTGTGGATGTTTCTTCATTGGTCCCTTCTGTTCTTCTTGTTTCTTATAACACATTTTCTTTTCTTGTTGTGGGTTTAGTAATTTTCTGGGTTTCTTCCTTACCTACTCCTATCCTACCTGGGTATTACCTTTTTTTTTTTCATATTTAGTTTTTAAATTGGTTTTGATGATTCATCACTCCTTGTAACATTTATTTTACATGAACTTTTATTTTAATCAATGATTGTATTCCACGGTGGTTCATAATTAATTCTTTATATTATTTTGCTTTCTTGGATTTAACAATGTTATTATTTTATTTTTATGATCATTTTACCATTCATTTTTATGGGCTTATCTGTCATGCTACTGTGTTCATGTATTAGTTATTATTAATAATAAAAAATACAGAAGAATAATGTGAGAAGATACGAATGTAACATACACACATCCAATACATATACACACCATATCTCCAAGAGAAAACTAGGGCATTTCAGCACTACAGTATAGTATGTATGCTAACCACACATACACAAACATCAAAAGCAACATGGATATTCTACATGTACACATAAAAGGCCAAAATCCAGACACTCTTGAACAACTAGAAATATTAAAACACACAAAAACACATAAAAATGACATCCTAAACGAACATACACACGTATTATTCAAACATATCACACCCCACTCACACAACATCGATCTTTCAAAAGATGGCACCGTTGCCAAGAACAAGATGAACAGCGCTCCCAGTTACAGCCTCTGATGAAGCTTATAATAAGCGAAAACTGGTTCAGGCTATAAGGTAAAAATTTTAGATTTTTACCAATATAAAACTTTGTGTCCCGAGTCTGTAGTGTTATACTTATAATTAGTTAATCAACGGACACATCATGGACAACAAAATCAAAGAATACAGTATAGTTTGCAAACACCTAATCCTGGAATTCCTAACTATCCACTACATTAGAGTAGTGTTCAAAATGATGTTAGTTTCAGAATAGAAAGGTTTACTCAGCGTATACTCATTTAAATAAAAATGTGTGGCGATGTGGGCTGATGTTGATACAACTAAATAAGTTAATAAAATAGTATAGGAATTGTATTCAGGTTTAGAGCTGGCATTTCAGAGCTTTGCAGCTCTCTAATCCATATAAATTTATTATTATGCATTAACAATTTTGTACTAAAAGCTCTTTATTGGCTTATCACAAAAATTGCATATTTGGTGGAGATCACATTCTGAAAAAGTGTATTTAAATATTGTGTGTGTGCATTTTATTAATATGGTTGTAGCTGTATCACTGCAAGGAGTGGTATTTCAATATCTATTTATTTTTGTTTTGTTTTGCAGATGGCTGTTGTTTACAAAAAGTTTTTCACCTGGTGTTACATATATCCATAACATCAATACATTAGGTGAGTATTTGTATTTGGCAATAAATTATTGTGTTTATATAAAATGTTTTTGATTTTTTAATTTTTAGATTGCTTTAGACTTGTTCTCTAGAACTCCTCCCATCCTCACTGATGTCTTATGACGCATAAACATTTTTTTCCATCCTCACTGATGTCTTATGACGCATAAACATTTTTTATTAATTTGAACAGGTTTTAACTGTTATGTGTGTGTATAATATAAAATTTGTGAACACATTTTTATCTTAGTTCCAATCAATTACATATGAGGATTTTTTTGTATGGTGAAGTTGTTATTGACCAGAAGTTTTCCATAGACAGTTGTGGAGCAGGATTGTTCTATAAAGGAATATTGATGATTACTGGGTAGATATATCTGTGGTAGTAGGGGATTCCTCAGTTATATTCTACTATGCATGTTGTATGGGGGCTATTCAAAAATTAACCTCATATTGGCAGGTACACGAAAACTAAAATATGGAAGAAAATTTTGTCACATACAAAAGTTATACACGCACATCAATATTGCATTTTCACATAATCACTACCCACATAAAGGTACTTTATCAGTACACCAATTTCTTTGGACTGCTGCAAAGTGTACAATGACTCTCTGAGTCAGTACTCCTTGCATGGTAAGTTTTAAATTACTGATACTGTTTTTGAGTTTCATAACATGTTACCTTTAAATGAACAAATTGATTTATATTTTTATTAAATATGTAGCTTGTAATCAGTGGCGGCTGGTAATGTTTTTGATGGGGGGGGGGGCAAAAATTTTTCGGACCCATATGTAACAAAAGTCACCAGTAGAAACTAAATTATTGCTATTATCATGAAATAATTGTAAAATTGAACCTTTTGCTTTACTACTAAAAGTATTGTTAATATCAAAAACCTACCTTGCAAACTACCAATATTTAAACAGTGTTTGAAACTGAAATTATTTATAACCCTAGCAGTTCATGTTCCTAAACTTAAATACTTGATAAATTATATTATTAAATGCATGCATTACTAAATAAAATATATTTGTTCCCTATCTTGGATTAATTTATTTGCTTGAACATACATCCTCCTCTCCTTTTGTTTGGCAAAATGGTCAATAACTAATTCATTGAAGTTAGGAGTTATTTCTAACATTTTTTTTTCTATTGAACACATTCCCAGAGCATTTAGTCTGTCCTCTTTCATTGTATTACTTGTAAATATTTTAATGCGTTTGAGAGTTGAGAAACATCGTTCAGTTTCTGCTGTAGTCATAGGGATTGTACAAATAATTTTTAATAGTTTTACAAGTTCGGGAAAAACAGTAACTAGATTGTTTTCATATACAAAATTGAGTAGAACCAATGCGGCAGTTGCCTTTGTGAAGTCGAGCCTGCTGTATAGAACTACTAGTTCATGTCTTAATGCAGTTTCATTTAAATTAAATTGTTTAGCAGCAATTTGTAACTGTGTTTCTGGAAAGATAAGCTGATGTTTAGAAAACAGGGTTGGTTGCAACAAAACTGCTATTGCTAAATGGTCTGAAAATGAAAATCTGTCGTCTATGTTGGTAACTATTATGTCACAAACTTCTTTAGCTGCAGTCATCTTGCTTTCATCAAAACGTGACCTTTTTGGAATTTGTGATGATTCTCCAATTCATGGAGACAGACTGGCATGGATCCATTTGTTGCAGACAGACTGGCATCAAAATCAATATAATCTCTGACATTTTGAATGTGTGACTTGAATGAGGCAACATACTGGTGTGTTTTAATACTGTCAATTTCTACTTGCTTAAGTAGATTAAACAAAATGTCACAGGCTGGCATAATTTTGTTGAAAAATGTTAACCAAAAATTAAAATCATCATTATTTAATGTGTTTTTCAGTCCTAATGCTTTCTGAACAGTGGACTTGTCACTCTCGTCATCATCTATGATTTTTTCAAGAACAGCGGAAATGTAATTTTTATGAATAAATACTGTTGTCACACAACGGGTTTTAAAATTCCACCTGGTATTAGAACATTTTGGGAGATGTTTCTTTACTACTTCATCAAGTATGGCAGTTCGCTTGGAAGATCTTGAAAAAAATGTTGTAAATCCATCTAAATTACAAAAAAATATTTTTACTTGCTTGTTTTGTGATGCAGCGCGCTCAATAATTAAGTTTAGTTGATGGGCATAGCAGTGTATATACTGGGCATTCTTGTACACAGTTTTAACTTTTGCTTGAACACCGTTATGTTTTCCACTCATTACTGCTGCCCCATCGTAACTTTGTGCAATAATTTTACTAGGCATCTTATCAAGTTCTAATTTTGCTAATTCTTCAAAAATGGTATTACTAATAACTTCAGCGGAGTGATCTTGTGGACTGGCAAAACTGATAAATCTCGCATGTAATTTTCCGTTCAATTCTTACCTCACAACTAACACCATTTGTGACAGAGTGGCACAATCCGTGGTTTCATCTGCTTCAATTGAAATGTAGTCAGTTTCATTTATAGAATCCAAAATTTCATTTTGAATTGTTTTAGAAAGACCAACGGAAACCCTATTGTTTGTTTTTTCAATATGCTCTCTTAAGGTGCTATCTAGGCCTGCCATTAAATTTACTAAGCCCCTAAAACTACCTGGATTCTCAGATGTGTTTGTTTCATCATGTCCCCTTAAAGCTAGTTCAAATATTCCACACAACTTTACACAATCAATTAACTTACTTAGGATGTATCTGTTCTTAGAGACTTCTTCATTATGCTGTTTAATTTTTAATGTATATGCACTGTCTAACTGGCAACTAATATTGTATTTTCCTAACAATGAATATTCAATACAATATTGTTCATATGAGTTTCACTAATTTTATGTTTTTTAATTTTGTCTCCCAAATGTTTCAAGTCCTTAATTCCATTTTCAGTCCAGGCTGAATCACTGTTTAGGTTCATCACCAAACATACATAACAAAAAAAAAGGAATTCATCACCTCGCATCCACATATCCAATCAGCATGTAAGTAACAGTTTCTATTAAATTTTCTTGTGTAGTTTTTCTTACTTGATGCTGGCCTATCCGTTTTACAATTTTGTTGTTTGATATCTAAATTGGGTTTTGGTGGCCCTAATTTTTAGTTCTATTTTATTTTCGTAAGTAAGTGAATTTGATATAATCAAACATTTAATATTACTTACTGAATTCATAGCCATTTTTTTCGTTTCTAACAAATACGCACAGAACACACAGGCTCAGGCCTACACAGAATAAGTTACACGTTTATGTACACAAGGTTCGACAAAAACACTATCTCACACAGAATACACTGCCTAATAAAGAACAAATTATTAGAACATTATGTTTTCACAAAAAATACAAGAACAAGAACACAATAAAAACTATATAAAACACAAGAGAAAATGCCCTTAAACAGCAACAGAGAAGTTTTGAACAACGCTCCGGTTCTCTATGCAAAGAGCCACGAAATCAGACAGCGGGCAGAGCCCCTCCTGTAATGGCTGCTGCTGATTTAAAAGCATACACATGTGTACACGTCCTCTTTCCCCGCTCCCTGCAAGACCCACCTATGGAGGGAGGACGACAGCGAAAGCGTCCGGCTGCGGGACCATGCCGAAAACATTGGGTGATCGCTATTAATTGCCCCAAAAATATCTTTCACATAAGGATACTATACATTATAGTTATATTATTGACAAGTTTAATTTGCAAATTTAGTGGGAGGGCTGTGCCCTTTTGCCCTCCCTGTACGAGCCGCCACTGCTTGTAATATAAGTATGCATATAATTATATTGTAGACACAGTCGGACATTCAAGAATGTAAACAAACACGTGGAATATTTGACCTTGGATTGAGAAAATTGTTATAATTAAGGAACAATGATGAAATCTTACCTGCACTGCAGTTGGTCTTTTATATTACAACAATGCATACACCCTGTGGCCTTTCCAGCATCGTTATTCCTGTAACATGATAATTTTAAATGACAAATTTTCTATAATTCAGGAAGTTTAAAGCACACATTTAACATGCTTGTTACTGTCACCAATATTTTTGTTGTCTTTTGGAAGAGAATATATACTATGTTCTAGTATATACAATTTGTTTCACTTAAATTTTATCAAACCTAATTATAATTAATTAATTATTATTAAACCTATGAATTATAATTAATTCATAAAGAAACCTCTGAAGATACAGATCTATTCTGTGAAACATGCGACATGTGAAAATACCACCTGTATATATTGTTCTGTCTCCTTGATCGTCATATAGTATAGTGGAAAACAAAATACAAGACACCAATGAAGTCACTAAAAACCCTTTAATTATTACAATTAACAGTTTATAATCAACAAGTTATTCAACAAGGTTATACTCGTACAATAATTCAAGTTAATCTGTTCACATAAATAATAATGTTAACTAATAGAGTCCCGCACAATAATCACTTTTCACTAATACACCACTTGAGACGCAATGTGTAATCGCCCGAAGTAAACTCGAACCTCACTTGAATAAATTGCCACTTTAACTCAAACTAAGCATCGCTGAATACTTATATTTATACCCTGCTGAGATTCCAGAAACCATAATACGCGTCAACACTACACTAGAGCGTAATTGCTTGTGGCCTTCAACCAGTGCGCGCAGCCGGCGAAGTCTGGAACGGTCTCGTTAACAAATCCGTAGGCATTATCCGTGCCAAGAATCACTTCATCGACAATGTCTGCAACAAGTATTTGTTGGCTAAACTTGAGAAGACCCAGGCGTACACATACGTCTACCTTTCCTAGCACCTTGACGGGGCTTCCAGTCACAGTCTGTATTGTACAAGAGCTAATTAGAGGCTGGTGGTTGCTGACTAAGTCAAGCCACACAATGGACACTGTTGTGCCCATGTCAACTGTAAATGGTGTTGGTTTACCTTCTGCAAATCCATTAATGATCAAGCTTATACTGGTCTTATGTAGCATGAAAACTGTGTGCTGTTCTGGGGCTTTACTTCTCCAATTCACATGATCACTCTCTTCTCTCGGTATTTTCTTCTCCCAACAGTCTACCTGTAGATGACCACGTTTCCCACAATTGTAAGACTTTGGTCTTCTGTGTTTTCCCATCATTCAAATCGTTGTGGCACTCTTGAACTTTTGAATTGTTTGTCCGACAACATTGTTTTTCTGCCCCCATCGTAATGGGAATGTGATACTGCGATCTTCTGAGTACAGTGTGATGGCATAAACACATTAATGTAGTGGGAAGCTGACTTTGGCAGCTTCAAACTCTAGGGCATGAACATGAGCTTCTGAGCTACTCCGGTGTTTTGCCATTAGTAACACTTGCTGAAGTTCACAATCTCTGATGCCATCAATAAATGTCTGCACCACAAACCTTATTCAAAAATCTTCTGGTGCTTCGGGATAGGCAAATGTAATCAGTCTGTCGATACTTGCTTCAAACTCTTGAAGACTCCCTGGAACGTTGTCGTCTTGTTCTCAACTGAGCATGGTACACATCTTGCAAATGTTTATCACCATACCGTAATTCTAGAGCTTTAATCAATTTGTCATAGATGTTCTGGCTGTCAGGTGGCACTTTCTGTAGTAGCTCTGTGGCAGGTCCTTTTAAAGCGAGAACGAGTGAAACAGCCTTCTTGTCTTTCTCTGTCCAATTATTTGTGCATGCAGCAGCTTCATATTGGTGTAGTGGCGTAGGTACGTCGTTCAGTGACTGCTTCCGTCAAAGGTTCATGAACTGTCCCAACCACAGGCAAGGTGACTTTCTCTATTGTCTTTTCTGTCTTTATCATTGGTACAGTCTGTTCAGAAATTTGTTTTGGTTGTATCTTCATGAACTGCCCGACTTCATTTTTAATTTGTTCTCTTATGTTTGTAATTGAGTCTTCCAGTGCAGATATTTTTTCTGACATTGTTTATGTGATTTACAACATTACAGCTGGTTCTGGTGGGATAGCCGACAAACATGTAGCACATTCTGTAATGGTGTAACAATATGTATTTATTACAAACATGCAGGATTATATATATATATTTCAATGATACATATTAGCATATTCTCCCAAGGTAATTTATTTGTACATATAAAATAAACAGTTGTACATAGTTTTAAAATTATGCATACAAAACAGACAAGCTTAGACCATATTTAACCTGTTTCTTTTTTTGTGAACAATGAGTTACTTGGTTACTGAGGGGTGGCGAACTGTGTGTGTGTGTGCACACAGTATTTCTGATGTATATGTGTGTGTGTTGCATCACCTGATTAAGAGAGGAGGACAATAGTATCTTTGTGTACCAGTGTATTTAACTTGTGGTAGTGTGGAAGTCCAAACAGGCAGAAAATGCAAAGAATTAAATATGTGTAATTGGTAAAAACATGCACACTGACATTACTCATAGCACAGCTAATGATTTCATCTTAAGACATGCAAAACGACGCATGTGTAGATACAATTTGAAGGTAAAGGGTAAAGTATAACCGAACTAGAAACAAATTAATTAATTTCTCAGATAATTAATATGTGACGAGCAATTATAATTAATATCTAAATAAAGACAATAATATCATGAATCGCATGATTCTATTAGTTTGGACATGAACATTAATGATGAGTGCGAAAATACAAAAAAAGTGATGTGTGAAACCTGAAGTGCTAACCCGTATGTACATGTCTGAAATGGTCATAGACAGTCTTCAACCTGTCAGCGCACCTTCAGTATATAACCCCATTCAATTCTGAATAAGAGGACACACTCTGATAATTCTTCGTCAGTTTGCGAAGCAACATAAGAGACAGACTCTAATAATTTGTTCACGAGGACACTATGTCCGATTGCTCAGCAACACAAAACCGACGCCAATCATTCTAAGAAATTCTGCTCAACAGACAACCGGCAACAGACTCTGGCACCAGGAACATCATCATCATCATCATCATCAAGAAATAACACACACTTGCTGCGGTAATGCAACAGTGTAAAACTGATGAAAAATGAACAATTATTTCTTATAAACAAAGACAGTAAACAAATATAATAATGATATAAAAAAAAGAAATAAATAAATAATTGTACATAGTGTAATTAAAATATTTTAAATAATTAATATAATTTAAGTATGTAATTGTAACATCTGTTTTTGAGTAATTTTCTAGTTAGTTAAAAATGGGTGCATAATAATTAATGTTTACTGAATAATGTAAATATTCTTTTTGATTAAAATACTACAACTAAATTTTTCATTTTTATAATAAATATTTAATTTCTATCAGATTTGCAACATTGAAAATTATTACATGAATTTTTATATTGTAATGTTAGACACAAAGTAGTTAAAACAATTTTATAAATATTATTTTTAAACAATTTTTCAATTTTATAATTGTTTTTATATGCGTTTTATGTTTGTCATTTACATGTTCATATCTGTGTATATTTTATTTGTTTGTTTATTATGTATTTGTAAGTTATAAGGTGTATACTAACACGTGTAACACAGCGTCTCGTAAAAGGCAAATTTTAGTACAGGTTTCTTTTTAATTTTTAAAAAATTTGTTTTTTTATATAAATAAATTTTTTGTTAACATTTATTCCAAGCCACAAAATCTTTCTTCTCTCTTCTCACATCAAATTTATTGTGCAACAAAAGGGACTTAACGTAATGAACACAGAAATCCCATGACCTAGCTGGTAAGTTATTTGATAGTTACTATAACGTGTCGGCTACGTTATAATCCAGGGAACCCGTGATAATTGACTCTAGCCAATTATACAGGCTGCCTACGTTGTAACAAACTGAAAAATCAAACACATCACTAACAATAATTATAATTACTCTAATTAAAGGAAACAAGGGGAGGGAATTTAGCTGATTTATGCACTCACTTTAGTATGTAACAAAGATGACATCCCTTTATTTACATATGATAGGTAACACATTACAAATAAAAATTTTACTTACACAGAAGTTGTAAAGGGGTTTTCTGTCTTAAAAATGATCATACAGATAATGTATTTACCTCGGATCCGAGTCTCTTTAAACTAGTTAAGAAGTTTCAAATTTACTCTACTTGTTTAGACGATTACATTATTACTTAAATACCATTTGAAGAATGGTTTTATTTAGTTGAGCGATGTTTCAAAGTTACATCACAAGAGTTATGTTACAACGTATGATTTCAGAAATTACTGGTTACACCATTTTAAAGCTTAACGCTTAGAGATTGTCTTTTAAAAGTCTTTTTCATTTATAATTACTTATATTTTAAATATACATAATTCACGGAAGACGAGCTTCCGCGTCACCTCTAGTTAAATGTTATCTGTCCATGTCCTGCCGCATGATTCTTCTGTACTCTCTTAGTCGTGGGTTGTCATCGGGGTAGTCTTTCCAGTGGATGTCCTTGGAGTCAATTAATGATGAAATGGATGTTATGGTGTCATCTAGCGTGAAGTCGTCCTGATCCTCGGCGGTAGTGTAAATGCAGTTGAGGTCTTAGTCATCACTATTCACAGTTATTCACATCACATATGTAATGGCACAGTAGTATTGGAGTTTACATATTCTTTTCACATTATGTTGGAATTACCCTTAACTTGAACCATATTTGATCTTTTATTTTAATTAACAGGAGATGTCACCTTATACACTCATTTTCTTCTTTCACATCTTTGTTTTAAAAAACTCACTACATCTTAGTTACTTAGATCTAGATCTCCACACTTTTAGTGGAAGCTAACAATCAAATAAAATGAAAAATACACATTTTGTACAGGGCCCCGCTTGGAGCTGTTTACAGTTTGAAAGCCGCATCATAAGTCCTACATTGTTACAACAGGAAAATTGTAACGACGCGGAGTGAATACTCCACCATAATATAGTTCCAACTTTTAATTAGTAATACAGTCTTACAGTTCGACAAAATAAACAATCGAGACTTTGCTTGTCTACAGAATTTATTACAACTACTACTAGTGACTTTGAATTATTAATTATTTACATTATAGTTTACAGGTATTTCTTATTTAATGCCGGGTCGGTATGCAAGTTGGATCCGGAATACACAGGTCATAGCATGATAAATTTAATAAAGGGTTAACAGTTTTATTTTTAACTTTTGTTTTCACAGTTTTAATTAATTATTTTAGTTAAATTTACTTTTTTAATTCTCATTACTATTATGAGTTAGTTCAGGGGTATTTGGTTTAATAGTGCGATTTAATGGTTTTCACTAACTTCCGATTTTATATTTTTATTATTAATTTTTTTCTATTTGTTTTACAATTTAAATCGTCACATACTCCACTGCTTAAAAGAGACATGGGGGGGGGGAGAGAACTTTTAATAAGGTGAATTCGAAAGTAAGGTATGGGGCACACTTGTCGTTACTCTGTGGAGTTTCTCTCCTTCTTCTCCCTTTTTCTTTCATTTATTTATTTGCATGAGTTATACACAACTTATTTCTTTTGAGTATCAGACAATATATATATATATATCCTTACAAACTAATTCTTAAATTACGTAAAATTCACACTTAATTACTACATACTAAAACACATAAACTTCTACTTATTTCTATTACTTAAATCTACTACCGGTTTTTTCTTTGGGTTTTGGTTACTCTCTTCAGAGAGTTACTCTCTAAATAATTTCTTACTTAGTGGTCAGCTAGTGGTCAGGTAGTGGTCAGCTGACTACTCATTTCGCTCATCTTTCGCTGAACAGGATCTAAGGTTGATCAGGCCTCATTCATAATTCTACGATTAGCACTTAGCATGGTTACTCAGGTACAAGATAACTTGTCTACCTAGTATTACCTTTTTCTAGTTTTCGCTCTGCCATTTCCTTTTTTTTTTTATACAATTTTATCTGCAAAATATGTGTTCTTCGTACATATTCTTGAGTCGCAGGTTCGTACAGGGCTACTGTAACTGGGGTTAAGTACTTCTGGATTTTGTAAGGACCACACCATCGGTATGATAGTTTAGAGGTGGTCTTATCAATTGCACTACTAGTCGGGTGTGTTTTGTACATTACTAAGTCACCGACTTGGTACCTAACTAAATTGTTATTATTACTTCTCTCATGATATTTTCGCGATTTCTCTAAGTTCGCTCTTAAATTTGCACAAGTTTCATTCCAGATTTGTTTAATATACTTATCCTTAATTTGATGAGGTAGCAAGTCATGTATTTTCCATTTTTTGGACAAGGGGTGGTTTGGTTTCTATTTATACAGTAACTCAAACGGGGTAGACTTATGTCCTTCATGATAAGCTGAATTAAAGGCGTATTGTATCCAGGATAGGTTCTGGTCCCAAGACGTATGGTCGTTCGCATGGTAGGCTATTAAAGCAGATTTGAGGTTTCGCAAATACCTTTCAGCAATATTGCCTTGCGGACGATACTCCGTAGTGGTAATATGGTCTATTCCTAACTTGAAACACACTCTTAAATTCCTTCGCCTTAAATTGGGGTCCGTTATCTGACACTAGATGTACAGGTGTACCATAATCTTTAAATAATCTCTCCTGTAATATCTTTACAGTGGTCGACGCTAACGCTCGCTGCATGGGATACATCCAAACAAATTTGGTGAACGAATCTACACATATGAGTAGCATCTTATTACCTGATTTAGATCGAGGGTAGGGACCTGAAAAGTCTAAATAAAGTTTAGAGAACAGGGTAGTAGGGATTTCTGAAATTAATTGGTTTATTTGATTGTTTCTTGCCGGTTTGCTGAGCGCGCATAACTTACACTTTTTTACGAAGCTAGCTATTTCGCTGTTCATATTGTTCCAATGATATTCCTTACGAATGCGATGTATTGTTTTATTTATTCCCATATGGGCTCCAATGGTGGATGAATGGAAGTATTCCATCAGAATGGGCTTAATTACATCAGGGGCGATTATCCTTAATTCCTTTCCATTTGCTATTCTGTGGCATAGTATTCTTTTACTCAATACGTATTTATCTGATTTAATTCCTTCCTCGAGTTGTTCTATAATGGGTTTCAGAAGAGGGTCTTGTTGTTGATACTGAGCGATGTTGGTAAACGCAAGGGGGAATTCGGTAATTACGGTGTTAACAACGGGTGTACAAGACTCTCCTTGCTTTCGGGAGTATTAGTGGGCGACTGGAACATACGGGACAGGGTATCCGCGGCTACATTTTGTGTACCTTTAATATGTTGTACTTTGAATTTGTAACAGTTTAACCGCAATACCCATCTTCCAATACGTCCTTCCTAACTGTTTAGGGTGATTCAGTAACCAAGATAATGCTTGATTATCAGTTTCCAAAAGGAACTCTTTATGTTCTAAAAAGGGTTTAAACTTCTCAAAAGCTAATACAATAGCTAAACATTCTAATTCATATGCGGAATATTTCTTTTCTTGGTCAGTCAAAGTGCGTGCAGCATAACTAATCGGTAGTCTACAGTTTTCTATTTCCTGATAGATTACTGCACCTAAGGCTACACTTGAACTGTCGGTCTGAACTACGAAAGGTTTTGTAAAGTCTGCTAGTTGTAATACTGGGGGTGATATGATGCTTTCTTTTAGTTTTTCGAACGCAGTTTGGTGTTGTGGAGTCCATTCAAATTTCGCTCCCTTCTTTCTTAAGGCATTCAGAGGTGCGGCTATTTCAGCTAGATGGGGAATATACTTGTGGAAATAATTTATCATTCCCAAAAATCGGGCTATTCCTTTTGCATCCCGTGGGGGTAAAAATTCTCTGATTGCATGGGTTCGTTCGGGGTCTATGCTTACCTTTCCATTGGCCGTCACGATGTGACCTAAAAATGAAAATTGTGGGACTGCAAAATTTACCTTTTTGGGATTAACTGTTAATCCGGCTTTCTGTAATCGAGATAACACTTCACGTAGATGTTTAAGATGTTGTTCCATCGATTCGCTGTAGATTACAATGTCATCCAGGTAGTGATACACATATCTAAATTTAATATCATGAAATAATTTCTCTATTAGTCTACTACATACGGAACTTCCTTGTGATATTCCAAAGGGTACTCTTGTAAATTGGTACAGGTTGAAAGGAACAGCAAAAGCGGTTAGACGTTTGGATTCTTCCGAAAGGGGTATTTGGTGAAATGCTTGATTTAGATCCATTATAGTAAAGACTTTCGCTTTGGTGAAATAATGAAAAGCACTGTGGATGTCGGGAAGCGGGATAGATTCAAATTCTATGAGTTTATTTAATTGCCGGTAGTCCACAACTAGTCTATGTTTGTCATGACCTTTTGGTACTAAAAAAGAGGGTGATGAATACGGAGAAGTAGAGGGTTCGATGACTCCTTGTTCTAACAACTTGTTGATATGGTTCCTCATTACTTCCATTTTGGGTGGCGATAACTTGTATGGGGGTAGGCGTATTACTTTGTGATCGCTCAGATTGATTTTGTATTCTATTAGGTTCGTTAGTCCTAGCTTAGGTGTAAGAACAGTGGAAAACTCTTTTATTAGTTTCTGCATTCTCAACCTATCTCTACTTCCTAGATGAGACAATTCAGGCTCATGGTGTACTATATGTGCAGTCGATGATCCAGTACTTTCTTGTTCTTCAGTTTCACAATCAAAATTATACTTCCGTGTACGGTCGAATCTAAAATAATATTTCTTCTCATGGATGTCAAGAATTATTCCCGTTTTACTGATGAAATCAGCTCCCAATATTAAGTCGGGTCCTAAATCATCACATAATAACATTGAAAAAAAAACCACGTTAGATTCTTAATTTTTATGCTGAGTTTTATCACTATATTTTTTTTTATTGGCAGTAGCACATTTTATATTCACAGCTTGACTGCGTTTCACTAGGTTGTGTTCGAATAATTTATCTGCTAACCTCTGACTGATTAAGGTTCTAGTCGATCCAGAATCGATTAATCCGAGGGTGGTTGTAACACCTAGGTCAACTTGTATTAAGGGCAATAGACTTTTAGTCCACTCACATTTAGTTATCGCATTACATTTCTCAATAAACCTTCTAACATAGGGATCTATTTTTCTAGTTGTTCTTTTCTTCTTTTTTTTATTCTCGTTGATTTCTTTGGGTTTACCGGTTCTCAAGATGCTGCGGAAGACACAAGATTTCGGGTCTCCCTGCCTTACATGTTTTTTGGATTAGGGTGTTTACGTTCGTACTGCTTCCGATTACAGTTTCTACTTATGTGTCCATACTTACCACAGTTATAACTAGAGTTCGGATCGATATGCAAAAATTTGACCTGAAATATGCATGCAAATATACACAAAAAAATCCCAAAATATGCACTAAAAATGGTGAAATATGCAAAAAATGAGTAAAAACAGTTGTAAAAAATTGAATCTTTTTTTATAATTTCATTCTTACAAAAATGGTAGTGAGGAGGATAAAGTGAAAATGAGCCACTCTTTCATTGAATCAATTCACAATTTTATTTTTATAGTACAGATAAAGATAGATAAAAAATATACAAAGCTTATATTATGTAGTTGAAAAATATATATTAAAATGAAAGCACGAAACGTCCTCCAACTAATTGGAATTACATAGAATAATCACAGTTTTTTCAAGGTTTTCAATCTTGAAATTTCGCCTTTTGTCACTTAAAACATTTTTCAATGAGGAAAAGGACCTTTCCACGTCACATGAGACTATGGGGAGGAATCGATAAGCTGCTATTTCTTGGGGGTCCATCAGCTCACATTCTGGCACAACCTCTCCATTCAAAATCTTTGACACCGCCTGAGCAGTCTTCCATCCAGGATTTCTTTGTAGTACCGCATCCAGCTTCTTCCTCATGCGTTCCCCGATGGGCCCTTTCCAATCTTTACTTTTTGTAATCAAGTCATCGATCAGAGCCACAGAATTACACAAATCCATTCCTCTACTTTCCAGAGTGGTAATTAAATCAGGCAAATCACCAACATTGGATTGGACGTAAGCAAGATCTTGGACCACAGAAGAGTTGTTCAGTGCAGCTTTTGCTTTCACAATGGCTTGGTTTCCGGTTTCATCAAATCTTTCAATCACTTCCTTCAACTTTTGGTGATGTTCAGCAAAATAATTAGCCGCAGAAATCCACGTACCCCATCTTGTGATTATTGGTTCAGGTGGTAGAGGAGTATCAGGGTATGCATTTTTGAAAGCCCTTACTCTGCTAGGTGCTTTAACAAATACCTTTTTTGCCGAAGATATTAATTTATTCAAATCAGGTAGACTATTCCTCAACTCTTCTGCAACACGATGGACGCCATGGGCCATGCACGTCAGGTGAATCATCTTGGGATAAAAAACTTTTAGGCTTTCTCCAGCCTTCATCATGTACGCTGCACTATCCGTAACAAAAGCCAATAATCGTTCTTCCCCATATTGCTGCGCATGAGACCCCCACAAAATATTAATCGCTTCACTCACTGTCCTGGCGATCGTGGAGTGATTTGTTTTTCCAACTCTTTACATAAAATCAGGTGGCCACGTCCAGCTTCCTCTGAACTGAGTCTCCCAACTATTACATGGGCTAGATATCGCCCACAGGGGTCAGTCGTTTCATCAATTGACATCCAGATGGGGGAATCACCTATCTCATTTTGTATTCTTTGCATCACCTTCTCGTACACTGGAGTAATGTAGTTTTTTCTGAGTGTCGATTCGTGAGGGATTTCTTTACCTGTGTACTTCTTCAAGAAGGCTCTAAAATGTTCATTCTCCAACTTATGAAGAGGAGTATTGGATTTTAACATTGCCTCGCAGAGATCTTGGTACATCTCGTTCTTCTCCGAAGATTGGGACATTGACTCGAGCTTTGACGCGATGAAAGGCTGTTGAAGATTCTTCACTTTTTGCGCCTTTTCCACCTTTTGTTTGTGAGTCCTAGTTGATTTGTGTTGGTCGAACTGAAACTTTTTTCAGCTTTGACCTGAAATCAAACAACAAGAAATTCTGTTAGTTTTTTCTGGTTTAATTTAGGTAATTAAAAATTATCTACCATAAATTCGAAAATGAATATTTAGGTATTTTTTTGATAATGGTAAACTCGTAGGTAGGCAAAGTAAGAGAAAATAAAGGCCGCCGATTTCAAGGGACAACGTTGTGATTTCAGTAGAAATAGGTTGGTACCTACCCCCCCCAAAACTAAAAAAACTGTTAGGAAAATCTTATTTTTTTATACGCTTACTTCAAAATTTTTTGTTTAGCATCTTGCTAGGAAGATAGATCTTGGCTACGTACGAATTCTTGGTAATAGTTCCGAGTAACGCCCTTGTCTGGAAAAGGCACAAAACCTGCAAAAATCCAGGTTTTTTGTGGTTTTACATAAATTACAGGCCAAGAAATCAGGCCCACTGATTTCAATTTTTTTTGCGGATTATTTGCGTCCGCTCCTAGTCTTGGCCTGTAGTTTACGTAAAACCACAAAAAAAAAACCGGTTTTTGCAGGTTTGTGCCTTTTCCAGACAAGGGCGTTACTCGGAACTATACCGAATTCTTTGTTCAAAAACCTATTTACGCGTATATACCAATTCTTTGGAAGTGATAGTAAAGGAAAACAAAAAGAGACATTTTTCCACAAAAATATTATTGAAGTTTAAGTGTTTGAAACAAAAAAGCAGCGAAAGGAATAGAAATTGAGTGTAGTGTTACATACCTATCTTAAATGAATTTTCTCCAAAATATCTTAAATAGGAACACTTACCTCTTTTCCACAAACTTGACAGAAGATTCTTTTCCCGTCAGTAGTGAAGGCCGTGTCACTCCCTATCCACTTTTTGAACAATTTAAAAGACATTTTTCGCTTTCTGCCACTACTGAAGCACTAGTGAAACACCACAAACGCACACGCTGCACAAATGAACTGAACGCCGAGAGAAAGTAACAAGTGTACTTATTTAAAGACGATGGGGGTGAGAAGGAGAGGCGAGGGGTAAATCACAAATGAGCGGTCACTAACCTTCACTAAATACGTAGCACAAAGTGGCCTTCACTTCCAATCGACCTCATTTTCATTGTGAAGAGTAAATGGTGAAAGGAATTATAGTACATTTTATATTTAATTCACTACATTTTTTTACTAAGTTTATTAAATACTAAACATTTGGTTGTAGATTAGTTTTGATTCCGATTACGACACTACCAGACATTTGTAATACATGGGACATTTTGTAAGACGAATCAAGCGTCAGACACAACAGAAATAGACAATATAAAGATTTCACAGAGTTACAAAACGTTTAATACTGCCATTATTTTATAAACAATGACTTGGCATGTTGTGTCTGTTACGATGTTTCTCCAAAGTCGAGCCTAGACATCAACAATTGTATATTTTGGAATGTGTAACACGTTGTGTACAGTTACTTGTACTTACCTGACTCCTTGACTTGTCACTACCTAATTAGGGCTGAGCTGGAAGCGACAGTGAAAGCAATTTTTCTGTTCCTCTACCTTATCTATATCTACATTTTAGACTAAACAAGAAAAGGCCAGGCCAGTTACCCCAAATACGTTTTGCTTCTGAAAATCTTCCTTCCAAACGCACTGAGCAATATTCTAGGAAAAAAAATTTGTAAAAATGTTTAAAAGTAGTGAAAAATCGTCCAAATATGCACAAAATATGCGAAAAAACCCAAATATGCAAAATGGTCTCAAATATGCACAAATATGCAAAATGAAATCGGTTTTTTTGGTTGCAAATTGCTAAAAAAACACTCGAAACAGATTTCTATCAACATTAGGAGCTAAAAAAAGAGATATGCAAAATATGCGAAATCCGAACTCTAGTTATAACACATATTTTTATTACGAGGAGTATAGCTTGCTTCCATTTTAGGTTGCGTGTCATTAGATTTACCAGGGCTGTGCAAATTGTTCGGTCTATTAAATAATCGCCTTTCACGCTGGGTTTGCACATCGGGCACCAGGGCTTGCATTTCATTTCTACTCAGCTCAGTTGATTTCAAAGCATGTCTGTTCTGATCTGAGTAACATACATTCGACGAGTGAATACTGCATTGTTCGAGATCCGCAAAGGTGTTGGGTCTATTTACTAACGCTAAACGAGATCTTTCTTCCGGAGACAATCCTACTAAAATGGTATCGACCATCTGTCTCTCACTCCAATCTACTTGCAGTAGTCGAGAAGACTCCCTGATGTCAGAGATGTAATGGGCCAGTCTCTCATGATTTCCTTGTACTCGCAGTATGGTCTTTCGTTTAAGTTCCTCATAAATTCCGGTGGGAATAAAATATTTTATGATAGTAGTATGCAGTTCTTCTACTGGAAGGGTAGAGCTTAATGATTCTAGCACATGATTCTTTAATGGTGGTTTACATTTCGGTAGGAGGACTTGCAAAATTAGCCAGACATTTAGCTGCTGTAAATCCTTTATCTGCAGGAGATATTTGATGAAATTTAGTAGTTTAGTAACATTCAAACCATCCGTGTATGGAATTTCAGCTAAGATTTTTTCTACGGGGTGAGTGATTTTTCCGTAGAGGTCAGCATTATAATTTACGTGTGGCATACCTTTAGGAGGACCAGATGATGCATTAGGGGTAGTCAATTCGTACATCCCTGAGCAATTTTGGGAACCACTGGGAGGTGGGACTTCAGATATAGTCTGCGTATATATGTCTCTATTTGGGTTTTGCTCTCGAGTCGGTTGTATTTTCGATACGGCGGGTGAGTCCTGATCCGTATTGGGGGGGGGGGGGGGTTGTTCTAATGTAGGAGATTGAACTGGGGAGATGTATAGTTACTTCAAGGATTTTTCAATTTCATCCATTCTGAACGAGTCGGACTTTCTTCGTAATTCATTGATAATAGTGGGTAATTGGCGTAAAGCCTCATCTGCAAAACTTTGGACGTCAGGAGGGATTACCATGAGATTAGGCCAGTTTAACAAATTTTTCAAAGAACATATCCTTTGAGTTGTCCGCAATATTACCACAGGAGATTTCTCGTCTTGAAGGGTTTGGGACAATAAGGTCAACTCACTATACTTGGCATAACAAGTTTCTCTCTCGCTCTCATAATCGAGTCCGTTTAGGTTACTTAACTCCGCGGGTGTATCAAATCCACTTTTGCGTATAGACTTGCGCAATTCCGCGACTGTTACATTCGCATGGGGTAAACCACGTAAAAGAGCTTCATAAGACAGTTCGTCTTTTAATAGTAAGTCTGGATTAAATAGGGCCATGTTTACCTTATATCTAACACACTAAAACTTATTCTACTACACTATACGATTATTGCATACACACTTTAGTTCATGGTAAAACATTTGCATTGGTTGTAAGAGAATTACTTAGCATCTCAGAGAAAGAGAAAAAATTCACACAGACATCAACTTTACTTTCAACGATCAGCTGTTACGCTGGAATGTGGGTCAAACTAGTTTTCTTTTAAACAATGGCATAGTAGTATGCGTAAGAAGGGGAGAATCACACTCGGGGGTGAGAGAATTTTATTGTTCTATTCAACAACAGCTGACTTGTATTCCTTTACAGACTTGTATCGGCTAGCTTCAACGAGGGTGGTATGTGCGATGCGCAACGATATGCGTTTTAAACAAGTTACAGCCTGTTATTAAGCTGAGTTTTAGTTATTATTTAGTTTTACGTACTAATTTTAATTTATCTAATTCTGCTACTAGAGAGGAGTAGAATTTCACTTACAATTTATTTACACGTAATTGAACTTGTTTAATTTAGTCAATTGTTTGTATAACTCACCGTGGCAACAGAAATACAAATTACATATTTATGCAGGTAAATACAGGAAAACTACAGGTCTTGAATTGTCGCAAAATAGACGTGTTAGAGACTGAACATTTTGACACGTACCTACATGAATTGGTGTAATACAATAATAGCTTGTATTATTTTCACGTATATTAAGTAAATGATATACGAGTATGTGCGTAATCTCACACAAAATTTACAATGGTAAATTAATATTGTCACTATTATTCTTTTATGCTACTTAGCCTTTTTGTTTTACATACAATACATTAACTGAGTGCATAGATCTGCAGAGTGCCGCATCTTATATGAGACACTACGTACACTAACATTTTATATAAAAGCAGAGAGGCGCATTTTATATGTGACACTCTGTAAACAATTATTTTTACAAGAAAGCAGAGTGGCGCATTTTATAACGTGTCGGCTACGTTATAATCCAGGGAACCCGTGATAATTGACTCTAGCTAATTATACAGGCTGCCTACATTGTAACAAACTGAAAAATCAAACACATCACTAACAATAATTATAATTACTCTAATTAAAGGAAACAAGGGGAGGGAATTCAGCTGATTTATGCACTCACTTTAGTATGTAACAAAGATGACATCTCTTTATTTACATATGATAGGTAACACATTACAAATAAAAATTTTACTTACACAGAAATTGTAAAGGGGTTTTCTGTCTTAAAAATGATCATACAGATAATGTATTTACCTCGGATCCGAGTCTCTTTAAACTAGTTAAGAAGTTTCAAATTTACTCTACTTGTTTAGACGATTACATTATTACTTAAATACCATTTGAAGAATGGTTTTATTTAGTTGAGCGATGTTTCAAAGTTACATCACAAGAGTTATGTTACAACGTATGATTTCAGAAATTACTGGTTACACCATTTTAAAGCTTAACGCTTAGAGATTATCTTTTAAAAGTCTTTTTCATTTATAATTACTTATATTTTAAATATACATAATTCACGGAAAACGAGCTTCCGCATCACCTCTAGTTAAATGTTATCTGTCCATGTCCTGCCGCATGATTCTTCTGTACTCTCTTAGTCGTGGGTTGTCATCGGGGTAGTCTTTCCAGTGGATGTCCTTGGAGTCAATTAATGATGAAATGGATGTTATGGTGCCATCTAGCGTGAAGTCGTCCTGATCCTCGGCGGTAGTGTAAATGCAGTTGAGGTCTTAGTCATCACTATTCACAGTTATTCACATCACATATGTAATGGCACAGTAGTATTGGAGTTTACATATTCTTTTCACATTATGTTGGAATTACCCTTAACTTGAACCATATTTGATCTTTTATTTTAATTAACAGGAGATGTCACCTTATACACTCATTTTCTTCTTTCACATCTTTGTTTTAAAAAAACTCACTACATCTTAGTTACTTAGATCTAGATCTCCACACTTTTAGTGGAAGCTAACAATCAAATAAAATGAAAAATACACATTTTGTACAGGGCCCCGCTTGGAGCTGTTTACAGTTTGAAAGCCGCATCATAAGTCCTACATTGTTACAACAGGAAAATTGTAACGACGCGGAGTGAATACTCCACCATAATATAGTTCCAACTTTTAATTAGTAATACAGTCTTACAGTTCGACAAAATAAACAATCGAGACTTTGCTTGTCTACAGAATTTATTACAACTACTACTAGTGACTTTGAATTATTAATTATTTACATTATAGTTTACAGGTATTTCTTATTTAATGCCGGGTCGGTATGCAAGTTGGATCCGGAATACACAGGTCATAGCATGATAAATTTAATAAAGGGTTAACAGTTTTATTTTTAACTTTTGTTTTCACAGTTTTAATTAATTATTTTAGTTAAATTTACTTTTTTAATTCTCATTACTATTATGAGTTAGTTCAGGGGTATTTGGTTTAATAGTGCGATTTAATGGTTTTCACTAACTTCCCATTTTATATTTTTATTATTAATATTTTTTTTTTATTTGTTTTACAATTTAAATCGTCACATTACGCTGAGTACTTCAGATACACAAAGTATATAAAAATTGTAATGTTGCATAATAATATTAGTTATTATTATGTTTTTGTTTTCCAGTTTTTGTTATGTTATTATTATTTGTTTTCAGCTATTCCACTGACCCAGTTGGCACCATTAAATATTATCTCTATTCCAAAATATATTAAAATGGCTAAGACAGGTCTTTTAATAGGACAAGGTATTGGCAGTGCTTTCACTAACCTAGGTAAGTTGAGTCACGTAGGTAATTTTAATTTTGGCTTAAAATAATGAAATATGTATATGTATTTTGGAATTTGTGTTCATTAATAAACATAACATATCACACGCAATGTATGCATACAAAACATCATTCTGTGAATCAGTGGCGTAGCTAGGCTTTTTGGCACAAGAAGATCGTCGGCCGCCTCGCCTTCACAATTAAAAAGGGTCAAAGAGAAAAATGAAGGCCCATCCGGTGAACAAAGTACTTAATAAATGCAACTGTGTAGATTTTTATATGAAAGCACGTCCAGAAAACGTCTTAAGAATATTTGTTAAGTCAAAATTATGAAATTACATATTATAAGTTTAATATTAGGCCTACTGGTATTCAGTTTGTATACATTTATTAGTAATAAATGTAGACTACAAAAAATGTAGTAATATAACAAATTTATAACATAAAAATGTTATAATAAATATGCAAATTCGTTTTAGGTCTAAAGCGCATCATCAAAAGAATATCCTAAAGCAACATAAAGTTAAACAAAGAACTACATTAAAAGTAATAAAATAACTCACTTACCATTACTTCCGTTAATGGTGCCGTCTTCTGCTAATAAACACTTAATATTTATTTTTAATATTTAATAAAGTCGGTTATTAAATCATATAATCTAAAGGCAAAGCAGTGTCATTTTCAATTGAGATTATCGCTAGATTTGATACCCTGTCCTGACATATTGTTGATTGTAGGTACGATTTAATCAATTTTAAGTTTACTAAACGATCTTTGAAAGAAGACACAGACATTGGTAAAGTAAGAAACATTTTTTAAGGGTTTGCTAATGTTTTGTAGGTTCCTAATCCCATTGAAGAAATGTATTGTAGCAGTCCCTGAGGTGTAAAGTCCATTTGTTCTCCGTTAACTTTTGCCCATTTTAATATAAAAGTACAATGTCTTTCAAGTCACTGAACAATTCTTCACTGTTTAGGTCATGTGGATACAGTTTTGCAAGCACTGTGCACTTAATATTGATTTGGGAAAGCTGTTCCTTAAAATGTATATCCCCATCATTTATTAATATAGATTATTAAACTTTCACTTGTGAAACTTACTTTGTTTCCTCCCGTATGCGTTTCGGCGTGATGTGCGCCTTCATCAGCGGTGTGAGACAGACTGCCAGTAACTTGTAACGGTTTTAGTTGGTAGGTTGAGTGGGGGTGTTGTGTGGTGGAAGGGAATTGGCGCGGGGATCTGAATTATTGTTTGTTTTATGTATAATTGTGTCAAAGAGTGTGTGCGATTTATAGTGTAATTGGTCATTAAGTATGCTGTTTGGTTGTGTTGTGTAGTGTCTGTATATTTCATATTGTTCTGGTGTGTTAAGTTTTCAACTTTTAGGTAAGTAGTGTAATATCTCAAGATTAGTATCTATGTTGGCGTAGCTGTGGTTTTTTGTGTGTATGGTGTATGTGTGTGGCGAACACGGAATGTATGTTGTTGCTGGATAGAGCTTTTATGTGTTCAGAGTAACGTGATGAAAAAGATCTTCCCGTCTGGCCTATATAGAAACTATTACAATCATTACAGTTTAATTTGTAAACACCTATTTTGTTGTATTTGTCTATGTCCGTGTTTGTATCATTGATGTGTTTTTTGATGATATTGTTTGTTCTGTATGCTATTTTGTACTTGTGTTTCCTCAATGTGTTGCCGATTTTGTGTGTGTTGGAGTTATGGTATGTGAGTGTGATGTATTTATTTTGTTGTGTGTTGTTGGTATTTATTGTTTTGTTGTTTTTGTTTATGATGTGTTTGTGTAGTTTGTTAATTAAATTAGGGTTGTAGCCGTTTTTTATTGCTATATATTTGATTGTGTTGAGTTCTTCATTATAATCCTGTTTACTTAATGGTATTTTTGTTAGTCTATGGAGCATATGGTTGAATGCCGCATGTTTGTGTTGCGTTGGATGGTTTGATGTGTTGTGTATGACCATGTCAGTTGTGGTTGGTTTTATACGGTGTGTATTGTTTGTTTTGTTAATTGTTAGGTCCAGAAAATTTATACTATTGTTTTGTTCTATTTCCAGTATAAATTTTAGTTTATGGTGTATTGTGTTTATGTATTTGTGGAAGTTTTCGACCTGTCTTGTATTGCCATTGAATAAAAGTAAGATATCATCTACGTACCTGTGCCAATAAATGATTTTGTTGGTGTATTTGTTGTTGTTTATTATATGGTTTTGTTCCATGTTGTATATGAATATTTCAGCCTGTATTCCTGATATGGGGGATCCCATAGGGAGGCCATCTGTTTGTATGTATATCTTGTTGTATGTGAAGTAATTTTGTTCTGTAATAATTTTGGTGAGTGTGATGATCTCATGTATGTGTGTTTCGGGCGTGTTGTTTTGTCTGAGTAAATCATTTACGTATGCCTCAAATTTACAGAGGAATCCAAAGCGATTTTCTAACTCTTTTATGTTAGACAAATGGCTTGAAATTTCAACGAACATTTTATCCAAAATTTCTATTAGAGAACGTCGTATTTCTTGATGAATGGTTAATGCAGAGTCGTCTGCATACTCATCTGGCATCGTTCGCTTCTTTCTTATTCTTTTTGTGATACAGATGCCCCACCATCAATAAGGCCCCCTCTGTTTAAAGAACGTTCCAATTCCTTCCATTTCAAAAACGCAGACCGATGAGCAGGACTATTTTCATGATCCTTAAATCAACTTTCGCTACGACAAAAACCCATTTTCACTATTGAACTGGCTTCTTTGATAGTGTTTTTGTGGAAATAAAGTACAACGAAAACAAAATAGAGATTTTTTATTTGGAGAAACACACATCCAAGTGTGATTAATCTTTTCGCCATTTTGCACTTGTTTAAGGATAGTCAATCTTCATCTTCAGGAAAATGGCTGTCCTTGGTTCTGCAACTGACATTTTCCTTTATTCACCATTATATCTCGGAAGGATTAATATAATCACTTGGCCAAACTCCCATATCTTGTGTAGCAGCACCGAGAACATGGTCTACAATGTTGCTAGTAACACTCTGTCCTTCATCGCCTGTAATTTCAAGACGGCATGATGCAGCATCAACCATGGTACTAGAATCAACTGAATCTTGTAATTGTACTTTGACACTTTCACAGTTTGAAGTATTCACGTCGTTAACTTTATTGTATTTATCAACAGCCTCGTCCCTAACAACATCCTTGTTAATTGTAATATTTTGACACTCATGGTTCGATTTTCCATGAATAAAAGACTTCATAAACTCTTTGGAATTTGTTGTAGCTCTTAATCTTTCTTCCCTCCTCTTCCGAAACTGGGCGCAACTGAGTTTACTTCATTTTGTATCAGCTTCAAATAAAATTAAAAAAAATTGATTTTCAATAATAGTATTAGTATGATGACATACACGTGATGTATTATAGGCCTAGATATACTCACAAGACGCACAAACTAAAAACAAACTGCACACTCAAGATACTCTGTGGCAGGAGCTTTTTCTGAAGCTCAGAACGCAGTACATGAGCGAACGACGGGCATGCGCTTCGCCTCGCACAGCCCCCTGATCTGCAAGATACTCATAAACAACTGACAATCAACACGTTTGCAGTGTCGAACTGGGAAGAACTGCACACATGTAGCCTACGTAACTTTTTTTATACATTTATAAATAATATATTCGTCTGTATATGAATAACAATTAAGAATATCTATACAAAGCTAATACTGTATGATTATCAGTTTTCCTTTGTGGCACAACAACTCACTACAAAGTCACAAAAATATTGGAAACAGCAAGTAAATACAAAGAGCATGAACACCGATAAAAAACCGTACTAACTAAATGTCTACTCATCACTCGCACGCAAGATAACAAAACTCACTTAAAACAGCATGCACTGTTAAAAGCACCAAGATAAGAAACTGCATAGACTAAACATCCGAGAATGAAATACTGTATTGTACAGATAGGGACAAAGAGCCTCTGTTACAGTGTAATTTGTTGTCGTAATGAACCGTAATTACGATTATTGAGTACAAAATAGACTAATACTGTTTATTACGCAAGGTATGACAACAGCAAGATGGCTAGTAATGTTTCCTTTATGAAAGGAATAGAGATATCAAAGAAACAAGTTGTTTGTACTTTTACAAACTGAAAACAATTTTTTCAAGTGTATGCTCACTTTGCCGCCCTCCTGGCTATGCCGCCCGGGGCGGCTGCCCCCTTGCCCCCCCTAGCTACGCATCGGCTGTGAATTAAACTGTGAATTCAGAATGTAAAATATCATTTGATATAAACTACAGAGCACCAGCTATTGATATTAATGTATTTTAATACAATTTTTTGTGATATTAACATTTGACTTACTTGAGCATAACTCTGTGCTGTTCATCGTTACTGGTTTAGTAATTGCTTTATACAATAGCAACTTGTTATCCAGTGAATGATGATTTGTTCTCATATTAAGAAAGCCAGTCTATTTAAAAAAATTGTAGATTCATGTTTTTCATTTTAGATTCTGGTATACATTTTCTAAATTAATCTGCTGTCAGATTGAAGTCCTAATTATCTTATCATCTCTACATTATTTAATAGAATTGAAGACTAGAAGAATAGTGTGTTTCAATGGAATGATAAGACAATGGGATGGAACATGATAAGAGAGTTTTGGTTTCATTTACTTTTATTCTCCATATATTTAACCAACATCACTTAATGTTCATTAGGTTACCCATCTTCAATTCTGCATATACCTTCTGTGTTCTGCTAGTTCAACATCTGTGCTTCCAAGAGATAGTCTAGGTCAAGGTTTGTTCTCAACCTTTTTAAGTCAGAGACCCACCTCGAAGGATATTACATTCATGGGAGCACACAATCATTTAATCATGGGTGCCTGCAAATTTACTTGTATGGATGTGCACCCAGATTATGATCATATTTTTGCTAACATTGAGTATTTAAGCCCTCTTTGATGCTTAAACGAATTATACATACTTAATTCTAGAAAAATAAAAATATAATTCAAAAGATTAATTTACTCTGACAAAACATGTGCTGAAATTGAAGACAAAATATTTTTTTACTCACTGAACTAATGGGACTGTTGGGGGTGGCTGTTAGACTGGGGTACATTGGGTTCAAGGGTGGTTAACTTAAGCCATAAATCTCTGAATGTGCCTCAAGTCTTGCTTCATATCTGTACTTGCTTTTCACTCGAATCAGAGATGAAAATCCCTTTTCACAAAATCATGAAGTAGAGAATGGCATGAGTAAATTTAATGCCTATCTGAAAGTTCAGGATATTCACCTCTTAAGATATCCAAAATTTTGTTAAGTCTTTCTTTAAAAATTTAGTATTAATGTCAGAATCACAGCTGACAGCACACAGTTGTTCTCTTATTTTACTGACAACATGTATGAACTTTCAAAATATAAGAATGGGTCTTGAATCCAATTGAACTCATTGTAATCTGGGAAGTAACTAACTGCTAAACTAACTAGGTAAAGAAAAGTTATTCCCACGTAACAAAAGATTTGAAGGTCTGGCAGGCAGAAAAGTTACTATTTATTATATACTCTGATCAAAAACTGATTTTTTCTGGAATGCTTTGACTTTGTCATAAGCCTTTAACCATCACAGTGATGGTTTGACCTTGAAGGGCTAGAATGAGTTCATTAAGAATGGTAAATATGTTGGCCATATAATTCTCATCTGCAAACAAAGTCACATACTCTCTCTTACAATCACTCAAAAATAATATAACTTCTTGCCTAAGTTCGAAAAGTCTTACAAGGACTTAACCACATGAGATCCAATGCAATTCTGTGTGAAGCAGAAGCTGCTTATATTCACTGCCTATTTCATAACGTACCACAGAAAAAAGTCTTGAATTTTCAGTGGATGAGTTTTTATAAAGTTTGTGATTTTAATTGAAAGTCAAAAATCATTTTGAAATCACTTGGCATAGTTTTAGCAGCCAATACCTTCTGGTGAATAACGCAGTGTACCAAAATCACTCTGGTGCCACTTCACCGAGTACATGCATAAACATCACTGTTCCTTCCACACATCGCTTGACACCCACCAGAAGTTTACTCTAACACATTTTTTCCAGTCAATTTTGTTCTTAGTCAGGTAAGAATTAAGACGGTCAACAATATGTTTGTTGTACGCATGCATAAATGTTCACAGAAAAAGAAATCTTCACTGACGGTACCCTGATACTCATTACAAATGAAACAAATGAGATGTCATGAATGTTTGTTAAATCATCAATTTGGAAGGAAAAATTTGAATGTTTGTTATTCTCATGATTAATTAATTTCCCACACCACTAGGCATTTCATTAATATGGCAGCACACTGTATCATTAGACAGAGGAATTAAATCTAAGTGCCAAATCAGAATACAATCAGATCTATCTAATTCCTTAAAAACATTGAATGGGCTGAAACTAGGAGATGCCTTAGCGTGTCTGTTGTTCAAAATAGCTCTAGAAAAGGTCATCAGGGATTCAGGAATTCAAACTAGCGGACACATATTTCACAAGGAGGTACAGCTTCTGGCATATGCCGATGACATTGACGTCATAAGTAGGTCTGAATCTGGCTTAAAGGAAGCCTTTCAAGAACTGGAGTTGTCCGCTAAAGCTATGGGCTTGGTTATAAACCAAAGCAAAACTAAATATATGGTTTAGGTGCCAATACTCGCGCCCTGTCCCTGCACATTAATGATTAAGAATTTGAAAAAGTTCAAGGTTTTCCATATCTCGGGTCATATGTGGACTCTGGAAATGACTCCTCTAGAGACATTTAAAAACAAATATTATCTGCTAATAGGTGTTACTACGGACTAGTTAAACATTTTAAATCAAAATTAATAAGTAAAGAGACAAAAGCCACACTCTACAAGACGTTGTTCAGACCAGTTCTGATGTATGGCTCAGAATGCTGGGTGCTAAAAACTAGATGAGCAGAAACTAGCCATGTTTGAGAGGAAGGTACTGAGGAGAATCTATGGCCCTGTGAAGGAAAACGAGATTTGGAGGTGACTGCATAATCAAGAGTTGTACGAAAGGTTTAAAGATCTTCTGATCGTGCAATTCATACAAATTAACAGATTGTGTTAGGCCGGACATGTGCAGAGAACGGTGGAGGATAGAATCCCAAAAAAAAATCATGAATTATTTGCCGATGGGAAGGAGAAGGAGGGGAAGACCACATACAAGATGGCTAGACCAGGTTGGTAAGGAGGCAATGGGGCAGCAAACTGGTGGACATTGGCCAGGAGTAGAGACCAGTGGAGACGATTTCTTTTGGAGGCCAGGGCCCGGACTGGGCTGTAGCGCTGAGGATGTATGTATGTATGTCACAGTAAGTACCTCACACCTGCTAGGTATACTGGCATTGGGTCTTAGGTATACAAAGACTCTGAAATTTACTTGGTCTGTCTGGTACACTAAAAAATACTAAATGTTAAACATCAAACATATATATGGAAGACAGTCCATGTATTTCAACTGCATGTATAAGTTTATTACCGTGGATGTAAATTTTTCAACTGGACGTCATTTGTAGTGTTAAAGGAAATAGTATGTCATGAATTGGTTCAACACAAAAAACTATAGTGTGTTTTGCATTCTGTGGGAATGAATGAAGAGACAAAAAAAAAAATACGCGTCTTTTTTTTTAACATGGAATAGATTATATTCATAAAATGGAAATTTTAGGACAGTCAGAACACTTACTTTCTATTTTAGAGCCAAATATAATACTGGAATTCAAATAGTTGAATGTTGTTATATTATTGCTTAAAACTCAGTTTTTGAGCCAAATCATTCTTATTAAGGTTGTGCTATGGAATCTTATTTGGCACTAGTTACAGTTGTATTTCTTAACAGATTTCCATACGTATCTTCATGAAGGAAGAGTCAGAGACCCACGTGTTTAATTAATGTGATCATCATTACTGATTTCTTTGTTACAAGTCTGGAAAAATGTATGTACATGTTATTGATGCTAGTATAACATTATGTACATGTTACTGATGCTAGTATAATATTATGTACATGTTACTGATGCTAGTATAACATTATGTACATGTTACTGATGCTAGTATAACATTATGCAGGTACATGTTACTGATGCTAGTATAACATTATATTTTTGTAGTTTTGTCACCATTACAATTAGTGCCATGAATGACATAATATTTTTCGTAGGTGTGACATTTAATATCAATGGTCAGCGTGGATCAATCTTTAGTGAACATTATGATCAACCTTCCTATGAATTCTCTATGTTAGATTGCGATGTGTACTACAATTATGAACACTCCTATAAAGAAGACAATAAAATATACAGTTTCACAGTAAGTATATGATACTAACTCTTCTATAATTCAGCTTCTGATTATTGACTAACTGTTGCAGAAATTTATAACACAATTACTAATTACTTATTAATAAATACAAATTTAGTTTGTTATTGGTTATAATTAGATTTAAGAAATTTTATTATAAGTAATTAATATTCAGTTTCATCTAGTTTACAAAGGTAAATGTCATTACAGTGTAATAATATTTAAGGCTTTTTATATTTGAAGCCTTCTTCTGTTATGGACCTTGTTGAATATGCCCTGTAAGAAACTTCAAATACAGACTGGACACTGGCCAAATAATTGATAGGCCAAAACTGAATACCTGAAATATTAAGCAAAATAAAATACTATGAATGCAAAATAGTAAACAGGATTTTACTTACTTTTAAAACAGATTAATTCTTCGATTGTTGTGATTAACGGCAAAATCGTCAATGACTCTTTTCAAGTCAATGTTCTTGGTCAAAGTCCTTTCTATTGCAAGCACAGACAAATAGCTAAGATGTTAATCAGACATCGAATTTAGTAAATAACTCTTAACACGTTGCATACACGAAAATGTTCTCTCACATGATGCAGAAGAAGCTGGAATAGTCACTGCTATTTGAGTCAATTTGTACAAGTCATTGAACGCTAATTTGTATTGCTCTAACAACTTGAGCAATGCAAGTAGATTCACAGTCTCCACTCCGGTTTGTTGTTCATGCCTTAGGATGAGATTTTTTAATATTTTTATTTCTGCCTCCAACGAATCAGTGTTGCATGAATAATTTTGTGCCAACGGCATTAACATTTCTTTATTCAGGAACATTTTACTTTTGGAATTCAGACAAGTGATTCCTTTAATTATTGCAGAGTTTGAAATAAAACGTCTCTCAAGTTCGCTATCTATGATATGTAGAATTTCATCAAATACTAGAGACTTGAAATCAGTTGGGTGTACAGGTTTCAAGCTGTCTTTATTTGAGATATCACAAACATATTCCACAAGATGTTTTGGTAACTTTCGAATTCTGCCAAGAGTAGAGGAATCTGTGGGAATATCAGCGCCTATTTTTGTTGCTACATCTACACTTTCTTTCCACACAGAAGTGAAACCTGTATCAGATTCACGCATTTGGTTGGAAAGATCCCTTGTAGATTCGACCAAATTGATTGCAGCAACAATATCACAATCTTTGCCCTGGAGGAAATCAGACAGTGACTTGCATTCTTTCAACAAATGTGTGAACAGGCATAAATGAAAAATAAAAGAAAAGTTCAACTTGGCACTGAATCCTGACGCTTCTGCAGCTCGTTCTGAATTTTCACTCTGGATATTTACTAGTGTTACAATAATAGCTTCAATTGTTTTCTTCACAGCCAAACATGTAGCGTACTGACAGGCTCATCGGGTGTCACTTAACTTTTTTAATTCCACTTTTCCTATCTTCATTTTCATTTGTGTATCTATAAACATTTGATGGACTGCCGACCCACTCATGAAAACATACAGTCCCTGCAGTGTCATAAAAAAATCTGTAGCTGACTTGATCCCTCTACATGTTGCCACTATAACGAGATTCAATTTATGGTTCATACAGTGTGTGTAGATGGTTTGTGGAAATTCCCTGCTTAAAAGACCTTGAACACCTGCACAAGAGCCACTCACGACTGCAGCTCCATCATACGTTTGTGCAACACAGTACTTTAATCCACTCCACAGTTTGCTAGTTTTTGTTTAATAAATTAATAAAGAAGAAGCATCCAAATTTTTTGCAGGTTCAAAGCCTAGAAATCTTTCATATATATTCCCATCTAAATAGTAACGAATCATTATTGATAATTGATCAGTTTTTGAACAATCTTTTGACTCATCAACCATTAGAGCAAAATACTGAGCTTTTTTTACTTCATCTGTTATATGTTCTAGCACAATATTGCTCATGGTGCTAAGAATTTCATTTTGAATACCATGATGAGTGTATTTTTCTCTTTTATATTCAAGCTTTTTTTTAAAAGTTGGATCTTTTTTCCCTATAAGTTCCATTAATTCTAAAAAATTTCCCTTGTTTTCATTCTGTTTCAATTCATCATGACCTCTTTGAGCTATTCCTTGTAGGGCTGTGAATCGAAGTACATCAGCAATTGTTTCAATGTATCCTCTATTTTCTTGAACTTCAAGAGCATACGTTTCATCTAGCAGAGCAGCAATTGATGCTTCCTCCCCAAACTTACTTTTTAAATTTTTTAAAGACTCCCAAGCAACTAAAGAATGTTTGTGGGATGAGCTGTTCTCATGCTGCTTAAAACCGGAATTAGATTCTGTTGCTCTTTTCCAATTAGTGTAATCTTCATTTACAAAACTAAGCAATTCACTTTTTGTGCCTTGAGTTTGGGGACGAAAAAATCAACAGGAAAAACAAAATGCAGCATCATTTATAATACTGTATTCAAGCCATGGGTGGATTTTGTACCAACCTGGCTGGAAATTCCTTTTTCTATCTCCAAACTGGCGAAAAGGAAAATGTCATAATAGTGGTTGTTTTGGTTCATCAGTAGGTTTTGTAGCTACATCACTAATTGAACCAGATGGATTAGTGCTGCTGGTGCTACTGCTAGGAATAGAAAATAAATCAGTACCTTTATTTTCACCGAGTTCTTCTTCATTTTCTGACTGTTTTCCTTCTTTCCCTACTTCCATATCATCATCATCGAACACAATTTTTTCAGGTTCAGTTTTGGGATCCTGAAAACTAACCTCAGCAGTTACAGGTGTAAACGTTGTAGGCGTTGTAATGTCCTCTTCATTTGGTTTAACAATTTTTTGATGCAGAATGAAGAAGTCCGAAATGCTAGGACGTTTTGCCATTTTTATTGTTACTTTTCCACATTCGCTTTCAATAAGATGCACAATATTCTACACAAACGGTCAAACACGAAACACAGATTACTGTCATGGGACCTTTTATTGTTTATATGCAAATTAACCTCAAACGTATTGAAACGTACATAACATAAAAACCGAAAGAATGAATCGAACACGAGACAAACTGCTGTCCATATTTAAATAAAATTGGCAGTTAAACACGTTAACTCTGCTTATACAAACCACAAAACCACAGACACAAAAATAAAATCGTTGAATTAACGAAGACGAAGTACGGCCGCAGACCGAGAAAACAAGACTTATTTATTGTTTATATGCAAATTAACCTCAAACGTATTGAAACCATATATCTAATACTCCTATATTGCTAGTAGGGGTCTGAAGGACGACGAAACCATTACGGTGCAGACATATATGCGTCTGTCTCCCTCATTACTACTTCGAGTCTTATGCGCTTGCGCACTACTTCGACGCTTGCGCACAACGGGTCGAGTAGTAGAAAAAAAGAGATAGAAGCAATCGTTTGCTGTCTCACTTACTCCGTGACACCTCCACTTACGGGCGATATCAGTATAGTAGTATTAGATATATGATTGAAACGTACATAACATAAAAACCGAAATAATGAATCGAACACGAGACAAACTGCTGTCCATATTTAAATAAAATTGGCAGTTAAACACGTTAACTCTGCTTATACAAACCAAAAAACCACAGACACAAAAATAAAATCGTTGACTTAACGAAGACGAAAGTACGGCCGCAGTGAGAAACCAAGACTTATTTATTGTTTATATGCAAATTAAACTCAAACGTATTGAAACGTACATAACATAAAACCCGAAAGAATGAATCGAACATGAGATAAACTGCTGCCCATATTTAAATAAAATTGGCAGTTAAACACGTTAACTCTGCTTATGCAAACCACAAAACCACACACAAAAATAAAATCGTTGACTTAATGAAAACGAAAGTACGACTGCAGACCGAGAAACCAAGACTGACCGACCGACAGTTTATGTACACTCTGACGGTTGTTTGTTTCATTTTTCCGTTCTAAAGGTCTTTTAGTTTCGTTCTAAACACATGGAAAACATATTTCTTGTTGAATTTTATAAAAGATAGTTTGACTTTGACCTCTGAAATTTCTCCGTCTTATATGGGTGGGCCAGAGGGTGGGCAAAGAAAATTCCGTAGCCCCGCCACTGCTTCCATGAATATAAAACTCTCTTTTTAGGGCAATTTTGTTAGTTCTTTTTTATTTTTTTGTTAATTTTTAAGCTTCATATACGACTAAAATTTAAAAAAAAGGTGCTATGACATTTAAAACATGTTTTGACGGTAGTACAATCAGAATCTGCAATTATCTCGAACACGATTTTTTTCGCCATCACCATACTTATTACATTTCCTTATGGAACATGGAAGTAAAAATTTAAAGGTTCTCATGCTATGACCCAAATAGTTTTGACATTTTTGTTTCTATATTTGTTCATCAGATTCACTGTATATTGAGCTGTAGCACCTCTCAGTGCTTCTTTTGTTGATACTTTTCTCTCATTTTTCAACCAAGAAAGATCAATTGTTTTACTTCCATGTTCCATAAGGAAATGGCAAAAAAAATCGTGTTCGAGATAATTGCAGATTACTACCCTCAAAACATGAAAAATGTGTGTGTGTGTGTGTGTGTGTGTGTGTGTGTGTGTGTGTGTGTGTGTGTGTGTGTGTCTGTCTGTCTGTCTGTCTGTCTGTCTGTTGTTTTTTCTATGGCAACCGATAACAGCCGCAAATTCAAACAGAATCAAATAATGTTTCGCATACAGCTCTGAATTGTAGAGTTCTCAAGACTATTGTTTTTGGTGAAGATCGGTTAAGGGAAAGGGGTAGTTTACCTGCAACGTTTTATGTTTTAACAAGGGTAATATTTTTCTATGGCAAACGATAACAGCCGCAACTTCAAACAGAATCAAATAATGTTTTGCATACAGCCTGAATTGTAGAGTTCTCAAGACTTATTGTTTTTGGTGAAGATCGGTTAAGGGAAAGGGGTAGTTTACCTGCAACGTTTTATATTTTAACAAGGATAATTTTCTTTATGACGAACGATAACTGCCGTAAATCAAACAGAACCAAATACTTTTTTGCACACCTTCCTGAATTATAGAGTACTCAAGGTCTGTTGATTTTGGTGAAGATCGGTTAAGAGAAAAGGGTAGTTTACCTGCAACGTTTTATGTTTTAAAAGGGTAATTTTATTTTGATGACGAATGATAACTGCCGCATATTCAAAGAGAATCGAATAATATTTTGCATACATTCTTGAAGTTTTAAGTACTCAAGGTCTGTTGATTTTGGTGAAGATCAGTTAAGGGAAAGGGGTTGTTTACCTGAAACCTTTTATGTTTTAACAAGGGTAATTTTTCTTATGACGAATGATAACTGCCGCACATTCAAACAGAATCAAATATTTTTTTGCATACTTCCTGAATTGTTAAGTACTCAAGGTCTGTTTATTTTGGTGAAGATCAGTTAAGAGAAATGGGTAGTCTTCCAGCAACATTTTATGTTTTAACAACGGTACCGGTAATTTTTTTTATGACGAACGATAACTGCCGCACATTCAAACAGAAACAAATATGTTTTTGTGTACATTCCTGAATTGTAAAGAAATGAAGGGCTATTGATTTTGGTGAAGATCGGTTAAGGGAAAGGGGTAGTTTACCTGCTACATTTTATGTTTTAACAAGAGTAATTATTTATATGACAAACGATAACTGCCGCACATTCAAACAGAATCAAATATGTTTTCGTGTACATTCCTGAATTGTAAAGGAATGAAGGCCTATTGATTTTGGTGAAGATCGGTTAAGGGAAAGGGGTAGTTTATCTGCAAGATTTTTAGTTGTAACAAGAGAGATTTTTCTTATGACGAACGATAACTGCCGTAAATTCAAACAGAATCAAATAATTTTTGACATATATGCCTAAGTTGTAGAGGACTCAAGGCCTATTGATTTTGGTAAAGATCGGTTACGGGGAAAGGGTTGTTTACCTGAAACATTTTTTGTTGTGTAAAGTAATTAATTTTGATAAATAAAGTATCCTGATCCACAGTAGAAACGAAGATGAAATATCTATAAACGAAGAAGCAAGTTGAATGAGTAGGGGTAATTTTTCTTAAACGAAAATTATAGTTGAAGGGGGAGGGGATAATTTTTTTACTTCCTTGTTCCATAAGAAAATGGAAGTATGATGATGGAAAAAAAATCATGTTCGAGAAAATTGCAGATTCTGATTGTACTACCCTCAAAACATGAAAAAAGTCATTTTTCGAAAAGTGTCTGTGTGTCTGTCTCTCTATGTGTCTACCTGTAGATTTTTTTCTATGGCAAACGACAAGAGCCACAAATTCAAACAGAAACAAATAATGTTTTGCATACAGCTCTGAATTGTAGAGTTCTCAAGACTATTGTTTTTGGTGAAGATCGGTTAAGGGAAAGGGGTAGTTTACCTGCAACTTTTTATGTTTTAACAAGGGTAATTTTTCTTATGACGAACGATAACTGCCGTAAATCAAACAGAACCAAATACTTTTTTGCACACCTTCCTGAATTATAGAGTACTCAAGGTCTGTTGATTTTGGTGAAGATCGGTTACGGGGAAAGGGTAGTTTACCTGAAACATTTTTTGTTGTAACAAGAGTAAAGTACTTAATTTTGATAAATAAAGTATCCTGATCCACAGTAGAAATGTAGATGAAATATCTATAAACGAAGAAGCTAGTTGAATGGGGTGGGGGTAATTTTTCTTAAACGAAAATTATAGTTGAAGGGGGAGGGGATAATTTATTTACTTCCATGTTCCATAAGAAAATGGAAGTATGGTGATGGAAAAAAAATCATGTTCGAGAAAATTGCAGATTCTGATTATACTACCCTCAAAACCTGAAAAAAAAGTCATTTTTCGAAAAGTGTCTGTGTGTCTGTCTGTCTGTGTGTCTACCTGTAGATTTTTTTCTATGGCAAACGATAAGAGCCACAAATTCAAACAGAAACAAATAATGTTTTGCATACAGCTCTGAATTGTAGAGTTCTCAAGACTATTGTTTTTGGTGAAGATCGGTTAAGGGAAAGGGGTAGTTTACCTGCAACTTTTTATGTTTTAACAAGGGTAATTTTTTCTATGGCAAACGATAACAGCCGCAACTTCAAACAGAATCAAATAATGTTTCGCATACAGCCCTGAATTGTAGAGTTTTCAAGACTATTGTTTTTGGTGAAGATCGGTTAAGGGAAAGGGGTAGTTTACCTGCAACGTTTTATATTTTAACAAGGGTATTTTTTTGGCAAACAATAAGAGCCGCAAAATCAAACAGAATCAAATAATTTTTTGCATACTGCCCTGAATTGTTAAGTACTCAAGGTCTGTTTATTTTGGTGAAGATCGGTTAAGGGAAATGGGTAGTTTACCAGCAACATTTTATGTTTTAACAAGGATAATTTTTCTTATGACGAACGATAACTGCCGTAAATCAAACAGAACCAAATACTTTTTTGCACACCTTCCTGAATTATAGAGTACTCAAGGTCTGTTGATTTTGGTGAAGATCGGTTAAGAGAAAAGGGTAGTTTACCTGCAACGTTTTATGTTTTAAAAGGGTAATTTTATTTGTATGACGAATGATAACTGCCGCATATTCAAAGAGAATAAAATAATTTTTGATTAAATTCCTGCAGTTTAAAGTACTCAAGGTCTGTTGATTTTGGTGAAGATCGGGTAAGGGAAATGGGTAGTTTACCTGCAACGTTTTATGTTTTAACAAGGGTAATGTTTTCTACAACGAACGATAACTGCCGTACATTCAAAGAGAATCAAATAATTTTTTGCATACTGTCACCGGACAAAAGGCTTGCCGCATGACAAATGGCGCCAATCGTACACTCTAGTGTTTTTGGTGGCCCTAAAAAGGACCTGGTGGCGAGAAAGCTGATGTTGGTCGTGCCGCGCTAAGATGTTCGGCGGCTGCGCCCGCTGTTCGTGGCGTACTGCAGTCCTCTTCTTTCGGCATCGGGTGTAGAGTCGGTTGCCGGCCCAGCGAAATCCATCGCTGGCGCGGAACTGGAAGGCGAAGACGCAAGAACGCCGGTTCTATTCTTCGGCCGTTCCTTCCGGCTGACTCCGCGCCGATGTCGTCCGAGAGAGGAGAGGAGATGAAGTGCGTCCGATGGCGTGGCGATGAAGTGTGCTTGATTTTGGTGAAGATCGGTTAAGGGAAAGGGGTAGACTACCATTGTAATCCCTCTATATTTTATTTATTTATTTTTTTTTTTGAAGGGGCTACTAGATATTTAGAACTAGGCAGAAGGCGTAGAAGAAGCATAAAATGTGCTGGTTCCAGTGAGACGGGACTTGCAATTAAAACTCTCTATTAGCAAACAAATAACAACTTTTATTATTTCATAGTTTTCATGATTCACATAATTATGGTAATATTTCTTAAATCATATTTTTGTATTTTAATCATATTAAACTATCACATAAATATAAATAATCATATAAATTGTTTAAATATCACACCCCCAAATATTTCAAATATCCCTTTTTATAACACCTGACATAAAGATAACACATGATTTAACATACATACATATATACATATAGATCACAGACAAAGTACAACATATTAAGCCTGGCAGACAGCCTGTATATTTTTTTTTAAATACATACATAAATGTAGAGAAAATCTGGACTTGCCATAATAACCGGAAACCACAATTATAACACTTAAGGTGCCAGCACAGCCTGTATAGATTTCATTAAAAAAAATGTAAAAACTTTAATTTTATAAAAAATATAAAAATTTAAAGAAAATCTGAATCAATCATCACAGCAAGAAAAGACAATAATAAATTTGAGTGTCGGTACAGCCTGTATAAATTTTATAAATTGTAAATTTATAAATTTAAAGAAAATCTAATTGACCATAAGAACGAGAAATTACCAATTCAAAGTGTCAGTGCAGCCTGTATAGTTTTATAAAAGATACATTCAGAAATTTAAAATAATCTGGCTTGACCATAATAACAAGAAAATCTAATTTGGAAACTTAAGTGTCAGTACAGCCTGTATAATCTTACAAAAATTGGAAATTTATAATTCTAAGAAAAATCTGGTTTGACCCATGATATCAAAAAAATACAATTACAACTTTAACGTGTCATCACGGGCTGTATAAATTTTATAAAGATTGTAGAATCTTTAATTTTATAAAAATATAAAATTTTAAAGAAATCTGATTTGAACATCACAGCAAGAAAATACAATCATAAATTGAAGTGTCAGTACAGCCTGTATAATTTTATAAAAATTGTAAAATTTTAATTTTATAAATATATATAGAAATTTAAAGAGATTCTGAATTGACCCGGCCGCCGGCATGTTCCAGCATATGCCTGACCCGACATAGGATAACATGTCAGAAGCTTGCATGAGATGGCCCCAACAGGTGCCTACCCCCTGATTTGTGAAATTTTTTAAAGTAACTAGACCTGATAGCAGAATAAAAAAAAAACCCCCAGCCCTTGTATGAAAGGAAGGTGATTAAGTGCAAAAAACCCCGTGATAAAAAATGAAACCAAACCAGCCGGTTCAGCACATCATACAAACAACACCCATCTACTTAATTAAAAAAAACTGTCCCCCACAACTTTTGCACCCATTATAGAGCATAAACTTAATGCACGCTGGACACATCCAGCGGGCGGGCCTATAATTATTCTCGTACTAACTGTATTATTAAACCCCGGTTACATTAAAACTGTCCAGCCGGCACACACCCGAATAAACAGTCTAACGGTATAAAAGTCAATCGAACTGTATGTTAAATGCACAGAACATAGTGTTTCCTGTAGAGGCCAGGTGTGAGTAAAAAAAAATTTTAAATATCACCTCATTTGGTCGCAAGTGGTTACACAGGCACGCCTTACAGTGGTGTCTCCCTCAGCAGCCGAGGAGCTCGAATTTTTGGTTGTTCAGGACATGGTGAAGTTGAATGTACACCACACTTGTGGTCAAATCTCCGACTACCTCGGGAACCTGGAAGGTCTATGGGGGTTTACTTAGCCATGAAAGAGAAGAACAAAAACCACAATTAGAAAAGCTCTGCTGCCGGGGAGAGAGACTGTTTTTGGTTCTGTAGCGGACGACTGACTGAATCCGACTTGCCAAACGCGAGCCTGATCAGCCAAGTTAATTACTAGTTTCCCTCAACAGGCAGTGCCAGCATGCAGAGGGGCACAACGGTAACACAGATCGGCACCACGTAACAATTTCGCGGCTGACATTAATAAATTATGTATACTGTATATCGAACTCCTATTTTATACAAACGCCGGTTCTCAAGCAAACCGGCACACCCCCACCCCAAAAGGGCAACATGGTTGCCTCACACTTGAAACTCGAGTACCCTGCATAGTACCTCCACAATCTTCTAGAACACAGAGTCTCACCGGTAACTCTCAATGAAATTCGCTCTTAGGAGAACAGAGGCTCAGAAGGAAAACGAAAGAGCTGGAAAGAAGAAGTGTAGTAGGTGTACCTGTGTGCTTGTAAGTGCTTGTGCAAGTGTGCGTGCACTGCACGCTGGCTTGATCAGGGCCAGCATACAGCAAGAAGGGACAGATGAAGAAAAGAAGAAAGAGAAGTTCGGGAGCTCCCTGAGTTCTGACCTCCTAAGGCCTCCCAACTTACGTTTTGAGACACCAAACTTACCGACTTTAACAGGGCCTTCTGCCCCATAGTTACAGGGGTGGAGCTATCCAACAACGAAACAATTTCACACTATCGATCCGTCGTACATTCTCAGCATCGGGGGGGGGGGGGAATGATGGCCTCCATGAGACTATAATCCAAGATAAAGGACCCGAAGGGGGTGGTAAATGGCCTACATACGGCATGACTGCTGAAAATGCTCGTCAATGCCAGAGGCCCAAATTTATATAACACTACTGGTAGCATGATCCCAGGGTATGCCAAAACGTACCGAGTCAACGAGGTCCCCAACCGGCCCTGTCCACTCGGTAGGCTTCACTCCTCTCTCTAACTCCTTTTTTTTTATATTTTTCTTTCCTTTTCTAATTTTTTTTGAAATTTTATGTTTTTGTAAGGGGAGGGTTAGAATAATCGGGAAGATGAAAAGGACAAGGATCATTGAAAGGTGAAGAGCTCGGACGAAAGGTAAGGACATGGCTTCCTCCGGAAATAAGGATGAATGGAGAAAACCAAAGCTCGCGCAGGCAGGGCGTGTCCCTGAAGTAGACGAACACCACTGGGACTGTGGGGAACATCTACCCACTACCCGATTCTCTCTCACTGCAAGGCACCCCCTTAGCGCATGCCACCTTCAGGATGACAACCACCTTTACCGACACGAAGACCATCAAAATTCCCCCCCCCCCCTATATCAGCCCGTCTACCCCCTGCGACAGAGCTTCAGTTTAGAAATGTGCATTGTTATTTCTTTGGAATCGCTCCCAAAGAATAAATTAATATATCGACATTAATAAATTATGTATATATCGGACTTTTATTTTATACAAACGCCGGTTCTCAAGCAAACCGGCACACCACCCACCTTAAATCTTTTAACAAGAATAATTCTTTCTATGACGAATGATAACTGCCGCACATTCAAACAGAATCAAATAATGTTTTGCATGCAACCCTGAATTATAGAGGACTCAAGACCTATTGATTTTGGTGAAGGTTAGTTAAGAGAAAGGGGTAGTTTACCTGCAACATTTTATGTGATAACAAGGTTAATTTTTTCTATGACGAACGATAACTGCCGTAAATTCAAACATAATCAAATAAGTTTTTGCATACATCCCTAAATTGTAGATAACTCAAGGCCTGTTAATTTTGGTGAAGATCGGTTAAGGGAAAGGGGTAGTTTACCAGAAACCTTTTGTTTTAACAAAGGTAATTTTTCTTATGACGAATGATAACTGCCGCACATTCAAACAGAAACAAATATTTTTTTGCATACGTCCCTGAATTGACTCAAGGTCTGTTTATTTTGGTGAAGATCGGTTAAGGGAAAGGGGTAGTTTACCTGCAACATTTTATGTTTTAACAACGGTAATTTTTTCTATGACGAACGATAACTGCGGCACATTCAAACAGAATCAAATATGTTTTTGTGTACATTCCTGAATTGTACATACATTCTTGTATGTTGTAACAAGAGAAATTTTTTCATGACGAACGATAACTGCCGTAAATTCAAACAGAATCAAATAATTTTATACATATGTACCTGAGTTGTAGAGGACTCAAGGTCTATTGATTTTGGTGAAGATCGGTTACGGGGAAAGGGCAGTTTACCAGAAACATTTTTTGTTGTAACAAGAGTAAAGTACTTAATTTTGATAAATAAAGTATCCTGATAAGAAGATATTAATAATCCACTGTAGAAACGTAGATGAAATATCTATAAATGAAGAGGGTGATTGAACGGGGGGGGGTAATTTTCTATAAATGAAAATTATAGTTGAAGGGGGAGGGGATAATTTTTTATATGTGTACTACGTTATCGGCAACAAAGAAGTAGTTTGTTGTTAAAATTACTTCCTAGGCTGTTTGGCCGTAGTCCAATATTTTCTGCAAAACCAGACAGTTCGGCAGTGCCATCAACTGCCATCATAAGTGAAAATCAAGTAGATGAAACGATAACGTGAGGTGGTATACAGTACGTTAGTGACCACAGTACTGTGGTTAAGGCTGAAGCAATAAGTAGAAAGAAGTACTTTCTATGGAAATATTTCATTTCGAAAATGATTTTAAATGTAAATTTTAGAACATGGAAGTCATGTATGGTTCTCCATTTATAAATTAAAATGGTTGTTGATGATGGAGTAAGTAAATTTTTATAAGTTTTATATGTGTACTACGTTATTGACAACAAAGAAGTAGTTTCTATGGAAACATTTCATTTAGCTTTAACAAAATTCTATATTTTTTCATTTTAATTTAAATCATGTATGAGTGAAAATATATCGTTCCTGGCAGGCAAGCATATCTCAATTATGTAATGTTTACGTTCCCAAAGTTTTATTATTGTCATTACTGCAATAAAAAGGCAGGCAGGACACACACACACAATTCGCATTATTTCTGGCCTCACTCATTTTTATTTTCTTACGTTTGCACGGTTTTTAAATGGAGAGTGCCGAAACCCACATCAACACAACATGTGCAAGCCGAAAAGGTGTCCAGCGTGGACACCGATTTGCTTTCTGTGAATCGCTCACCAGTGTAACTGCACATGTTTACAGAGGAACGGTTCATAGACAGACTTTTCGTCTTTAGGGTGTGAACCCTCTGCAAGATGCTCAGCGTCCATGAGAGACTTCGGAGCGATCCTTCTTTTCCGTGTGTTTGTTCTGTGAAACATACACTGTAGATTCGCAGCTTTACTCTGAGCAACTTTATAGGGAATGTTGATTTTTTCCATGGTGTACCCTCATACACACTAAAACCTGCTCTGATGTTTTGATTACGGACATAATAATATTAAAACTTTGAAAACTTGAGCACTACTTAATGGAGATCAAACATTAACTTTTCAAGCCATTAATTTTATGCATATTTTGAATCAATAAATGTTTTAATAAATTAATACAATCTTACAATCTATGTACTTTTTTCTGTTATAATATAAGAATTACAAACTATTATGTGCATGTGTGTATGTATGAAAAATATATAAATATTTTTCTCCTGTGGAAAATTGTTTGCCCCTCCTAGAAAATATTTTGACCTCCCTGATGACTAGTTATTTACTAGCCTGCATGGAATATAGCGTTATGACATGAATCAGAATGGTGGATGTTAAATAGAAGGCACAAACGTATTAAGGAAGAAATGTTTTGCTGAGAAATTTATAATTATACGAGTAAACAGAATCATCGTTCTGGAATTCAGAAGACGAATGGAAAGAAAGAAAGAAAGACTCGATTTTAAAAAAGAACAATGACTAGTTTGTATTAACAGGAAAGTCTTTGATAACACTATAGACGTCATTCACCCTCGGCTGATAAACTTGCAGCAAGAGCCTATGTTCATTACAGGAATCAGATCGCAGCTCCCTTTGGCCAGCTCTTCATTCGACCTACAAACATTTTATTCAAAAGTACAGTCCTTCCTCACGAAGGTTGAGGATAGTCTTCACCCACCTGACATGAGGGTACCATTTTAGCTGATATGTCATTTCTTCAGAACGCAAGCATCCACTTAGTTAATATTTAAATGATTTTAAATATAAATTTTAGGACATGGAATTCATGTATGGTTCTCCATACCGATTTTTTATATGTGTACTACGTTATCGGCAACAAAGAAGTAGTTTGTTCTTCCCGAGCTGTTTGGCCATAGTCCAATGTTTTCTGCAAAACCAGACGTTTCAGCAGTGCCATCAACTTCCATCATGAGTGAAAAACGAGTGTGATAACGTGAAGTGACGTTAGTGACCACAGTACTGTGGTTAAGGCTGAAGCAGTAAGTAGAAAGAAGTAGTTTCTATACAAATATTTCATTTCAAAAATGACATTAAATATAAATCTTAGAACATGGAAGTCATATATGGTTGTCCATACCGATATTTTTGACATGATAATGTCTTATGGCTGGCCATCATTTGGAAATTTCTGTAACGCATCACGCTGCATGATGTCATCATTTACCAGCCGGGAATCGTTAACTAAAACCGCGACCGCTAACGTGCTAACATCCGTCGCAGATTAAAGACCTAACAAGCAAACAACACTGCATAGCTGTAGATAGGTATGTAACCAATCAGTCAGTCAGTAACCATAATAATGTTGCGTTTAGCTGGCGGCTGAAAGACATTATCATGCTCTTAAGCTTTTACCATTTGGTAAACGGTACTTTACATTTTTTAGTTGAAAAACACATGTTTATGAATTTTATGTTCATTAAGGGGAACAAAACTTGTTGCCATCCACTGGTCTGGTCACTCCTGATAAGCGCTTTTGAGCAATTTATGTCTTTATCAGATCCGATAGAAAACCACTTGATAGATGGCTTATCAGGAATCACTACCATTGCAACAAAGGTGAATCAATATTTCACATAACTGGTTCTCTTAGTAATCCATGTACTTCAAGTGTATAAATAGTTTATAATTTTGAATTTCATATACTCACTTATAACTATCCCATCAGTCTCTCTTCAAAGTTAGCTAATAGGATAAATTTCTCTCATTTTGTGGGAAAAGTGATACAGTAAGCAATACTGTTAAAAGAAGACTTAGAGAGTAGTTAGAAATATTGAAAAAAGCAAGAAAGTGATAGATAATTTAATGAATATTAAAACTAGATTTGAAAATGAAGAAATATTTTATAATATAATTAAGAAGTAAAAGGTAGTGGGCGGATAGAGAACAGTAAGGAAGAAAGTAAATAGCAAACATGGAACGTTTTTGAAATAAGGGTGAATGATCGGGCCCATAGTCGGTGGTAGGACAGATGAAAAGGGTGGTGTTTACCTATATTGTTGTTTGCGTTGGATTACTGAAAGAAAGAGGGAAAGTTTCGACAATATATCACATTCTAAAACTGTGCCCAAAAGGAACTTAGGGTTATAAGAAGTATGAATGAGAGAGGTTTTAAAATGTTAGGTATTGAAAAGAATGTACACACTAAACACACACACACACACACACACACACACACACACACACACACACACACACACACACACACACACACACACACACACACACACACACACACACACACACACACACACACACACACACACACACACACACACACACACACACACACACAACGCAAATACACACAGACATGCACAAAACAGATATACACACAGAATGTATTAGAAAGAAATGTAAAAGTACCGACATGGGTGACTGAACTCATTAGTTACTAATAGCCAGAAAGGCCGTTTAACTTAAAGCTTGTTTACAAAAATGTGTACGTGCTGTAGGGCAAGTGGGGGTATAAAGAAGTTGTCTAGTTCCATTGTTGTTATTTCCGATCTGGTGATGAGCTATGGAGCCTGAAAGCGCTAATCGGAATAATTTTTCTATAGTGGTATGCAACAGTGTTAATTCTGTTAGTTTTATTATACACATAATACATTGTTTCTTCTAAACATAAAAATATTTGGTACAAATTACTTTCTGAATTTAGTTTTAAATATAATAAGTGTACTGTGGATAAAATAATTATCAAGGAAAACAGACATATATTTCATAATTTTCTAACACACAACTTGTATATAGAATTTGGTACGTATGTGAGGCCAGAACTGACTAATGCAGTGTACTTTACATTCATCTACATAGTTGTAGTCACTCACAGATATGAAGTGTCCAGTAATTTTTAAAATAGTGCAAAAGCTGTACTAACTAAAACTGAATTATGTATAGCATACCCGTATGTGCATTTGCATATATATATATATATATATAGCAACAGAACACAGGATGATAAGATATGCTGTTTATATCAGAGTACATAATGACAAGCATTTTCTTGTTTAAATTTGTTTTGTGTAATATTTTGTTTTTTAGTCATAAGTTTTGTATTTAAAAAATGATAAGCATATATGTTACACCAAACTCTTCATAAAAAATTGTACTATATTGTCATGTATTTTTTGTATGAAATGGTGCGCGTGTGCGGGTGTGATAATCTGCGATCGTTATAGCGGCAGTGGTAGTTAACCGATTTACATGAAAATTTGACAAGGAATTATTTAAATAAATAGCTTCGATTTGTGTATTCTCTGAGGTTTGTAATTATTTTAGAAATATGATTTTTTAAGTAAAGCAAACTCAAGTGTAACTCTTATCAATGATAGGGTAATAATAATTGTAGATAATTTCCATGCAGGACTATGCAAAATTATATAAAGTTTTTCATGAATTTTGTGTATCTGGTTGTTCCATCAATCATGTGACTTGGGCTTGGCCTATCAAATTACACCAAATTCAGTGAGATTCATATGTTGCAGAGCTAGGTTGAACACAGTCTGTCTGTCAATGTTGCTAGGGGAAGTTGTGCCGAGTAAGAGAGTTGTTCTCTTACAAATGTAGGAATATTTTATATAAAGTAAACTATAAACCTTGTAATTCTTAATGAAGTTTTGCGGTAAGAACCAAGAGGATAAATAATTAAGTAAAATTTAAAATAAAATTCAGTGCTGTGTCGTGTAAGTTAAGATATCCGCATAGGGAACTTAAAGACACTACAAGATATCGTGGAAGCAGTTAAACATAACTACGAGACTCTGAAATATCGCCGCTGGAGCTGCTTGCTGTACAAGGACGACGAGACGGAGAGGACACCAGGAAGGAGTGAAGCTGTAGAAGAGGACGACGAGACGGGACCGACGAGACGAGAGGAGGACGTTGCAGCAAACAAGTAAAATCGATTCATATTATTCGAAAAATACAAACAATTTAATATACTATCAATACATGACAATTTAAAAAACATTATACATCTTTATAAACAATATTTGTATGTAATAAATAATATTTCATCTCCTCCATAATAGACTTTTATCGATTTCTACACACTCACAATATCCTTATTAGAACAATAAAGTTTGATCTGTTGCAATATATATATATATATATATATATATTATATATTCTCAGGTCATATTCATGTACAAATGAGTAGATTATAATATATTTATTATAGACATAATAATTTTGTCTGTATTTGTTTTCAGCAAGAAGGATCTCTGACAAAACATAACAGGCTGCATGATATCACTGGAACAAACATGGTATTGGAAACTGAACAGAAAGATGAAGGTTTTAAGACTAAATTACCATGGGGAGATTTTAGTCCAATGAAAACGTTTTTCATTTTGTTAGCACAGGTAAGTCAAACCTGATACTATTAGCCCCCTGTGTGTGTGTGTGTGTGTGTGTGTGTGTGTGTGTGTGTGTGTGTGTGTGTGTGTGTGTGTGTGAGAGAGAGAGAGAGAGAGAGAGAGAGAGAGAGAGAGAACATGGAATTTCTTTCCTTTTCTTGACTGAATCAACATTATAAGGTGCTGGCCACAGGGCCGCATTTAGGATTTAGGCGCCCCTAGAAACTTCAAGGGCCGGCACCCCCCACTCCCAATTAATTGTTGTTGCGATATTTATTTGATATATATTGCCTATTCTCACATTACACGTGTTTTTTAGACTATTAAATGAGGACTGTCATTAGGATTAGGCCTATAAATAAGTAATAGAATTGTCTTTGAGTAATAATCATTTTTAATTACATTTTGAACAGTGATCTATTACAAACAACAATACATAGTAATTAATTGTTTAAAAATCTACAAAAAAACTACTAAGTCTATTAATTCATTATCAACATTTTTTAATCACAGCATTGCAATCTTATCGAGTAGAAAGTCCACGAATATCTACATTACTTTTTAACGTTTATGTTCAACAATTCCATTAGTGGTTTCTAATACACAGTAAAAAGTCTTCACTTTTTAAATTTTTATACTGTGATCACTTTTCTCCGCTGCTTGATTTTAACAAATTTCTCTATAACTTCTTGGAAATCCAGTGCTTCAGTCATGTCACTTTCGATCGCCATGATGGCTAGAGCATTCAGTTTAATTTCTCCCGTTGAGTTTCGCAAATAGTTTTTAACATGTTTCATTGTAGAAAATGAACGTTCACCAGCGCAATTTGTCATGGCCATACTTAGAATAATTCTAAGGATAATTTCTACATTCGGGAACAAGTTTTGTAAGTTTCTTTCCCTAACTGAAGATATGAGAATGTTCTTTTTTCTTTTCTTTCTTCTCTTTCTCTTCTTTGTCATCAGTTCCTGAACTTGGCTCAAAAAAAGTCGCATGAGGTATGTTCTTCAGGAAGTATTTAAACTGTATTTAAATTAGGAAAAGTATCCTGCAAATCTTTGCTATATATTTTCACAAGCTCCCTGCAGCAAGAAAGGATATTTTTATCGTCAAGTGTTAGCAGGTTTAAAATAAAACCAAATCTCTTGAAGATCATTTCATATGCTACCGCTCTTTTTTGGAGCTCTGCAATTAACCTGTCAATTATTACAAGATAAGTTCCTGTCCTGAAATACTCTTTAGCATCAAGATTAGAGTCAGAATCAGATGATTCTTGTTTTTCGTCAAAGAACAGTTTGGGTTTTCATTTTCGAGCTTCACAACTCCATTCAGCTAATATAAGCTAATATGGCCTTTCTGTGTATAGCAGAATTTTCATGGGATTGGAGTAAGCTACTGGCATTCTTCCAGTCATTAAATCCCTCAGTGAAGTTGGATGATGTGTTTGAATACAGTTTACAATAAGCACAAATTACAAAACCTTTTAAAGGTGAATAAACGAGATATTCACGATTCGTCAGTTCTCCATTCTGAAGGAGTTTTTTGAAAAACCCTTCATTACAATATCTTTTAACACCCCCATACCCGTAGTCATGCTGAGAACCAGAAAAGCCACTTTCAGTGTTTTGTTTAAAACCATTTTGTGCAATGTACTCACGTGTGAACGCATCTTTTCTCCAAAAGGCTGGATCGTTTGAGACACTTTGCTGGTCTTCTTTCCTTGGTGAATTTTCAAGTTTAGAGGTTCATTTTCGACGTGAACTGAAACATCAGAAGTATCTGTAGGCCTATCATGGTCTTTGTTTACACACTGGTCCACGCTCTTCACTTCACTAACGTTCCCTTTAATTCCACTTGTGCTGGGTTGAAAAAAGTTACTTATTTTAGGGACTTTTGCTAAAACTTTTCCTCCTTCTCATCTTTTTCTTTTGCCCTTTTCTTGAATTCAGCTCCACTTGGTTTTTTAAACATGATAATTATTACCTCTTGAGCTCACTTCACTAAACATAAAATAAAATTTATTTCACTATAGTTATTTACGTTACAAGGCTGGGAAAACAAACATTTTGCGGTAGGCGCGGCCGTAGGCGAGAGATGAGAAACTCCTCTGATGGTGTTTTGGGGCACGAATGAAGTAAAACATATTTACAATACTCTATTTCACTTTCACTTGCACAGACAAATAACGACTCGTTCAGCAATAACAGCACCTTGCGTCGCGCCAACTGTAACTAATAGGTTATCTTACTGTTTACGTCTAGTCTTGACGTCACTCATCAGGAGACTGGGCGAGTCCATATTGGTCATAATGTGGGGAGGGCAAGTCGCAAGTGCTATTACGGAGGCGCGTAGTGGCGTTGCGTCGGTTCGCTTAGCAGGCGCTTTTGCTGAAAGAAAGTCAGGGTCTCTGGGTTTTCGTTCTATCATTTTCTTAAATGCAACTAGAAACTTTACAAACAGCGTTTTAAATACCTACCATATTTGTCTTTAAAATTGTGATTTAATTTTTTCGATTAATTTTCTGATTTTTTTATATACAGTTCTCAAAACTTAGCTTCTCTCAATATTTTTCCTCTTTCAAAATTTTGCGCTCTAGGCACATGCCTAGTCTGCCTATTGGTAAATGCGGCACTGGCTGGCCATGTTTGAGATGATAGGTGAATGATTCCTCTACAGTTATTTATAAATTATTTTGTAACTAAAGCAGTATGTTCTAGTATGATCTGAAACCAACCAATTTGGTCTCTGGTGAGAAAATCGGTACTGAACAGAGAAACTGGAACAATGGTGGCTCCAGTAAAATTATGTGGGTCTGAATCATGTTTTAATCTCCATGCCAAACCAGTGTCATGAGGCTAAATGAACAGCTATTACTACATTTTCCTGCTTCTACTGCTTCCCAACAGAAACAGTGAGGATTTTGGCTAGGGACTTAACACCCATCTTCTCCTTCGTCTTCTTTTTGATTGGAATAATACACAGTTGTCCTACTCCATTACTGCCATCCACATATCATGGTTCTGTCTGTGTATGGCAGGGGTTACTTAAGATTAATTGCTTGATTCAACCAGATGCTACCTTTTCAATAATTTCTAGGCAATGCTCTACCTGTTGTACAATTTCTATTGTCCTTTGTAACTCTGCTGTCATCCAATTTTATGAGACAATTTAATCTACTTCACTCCCTTGTTAACATAAGAGGTAAGACTAAAATCATTTTAAATGAGTACAATATTTTGGTTTCTCTTCCATCTCTACATTCCATTATCATATGTTGACTCTATAATCCTCCTGAGCATATTTCTTCAGCTTCTATCTAGTAGTTCTGTCACAGTATGATACAAGACTTAGTCCATACAACCTGATTTCTAAACTTACACTGTATTTGGTGTTATGATTTGATGCTCTACATTACCATGTTTTGTTACTGGACTATATTCTTCCTTTACATTTCTCTCTGTTAGTCCATTCCTAACTTAACATTTATGTTCAGGTGACCATACAAACATGTCTGTGACACATCTGATACTCAAAGCATATAATGAATTTATTATACATTTTATGAGGGAGATAAACTTGTGAAAAAATGTTTTACATTTGGTTGTTGAAATGCAGTTTGCATTCAAGTTTGTTCTATGTTATTTATGTGCAGTTATATTTGTAAATGTTGTAAGTAAAGTGGTGTTAATTCCCAAAGTGTCAACCTGTCATGAGCTTTGGTTTTCAGATAATCTTATGGAACAGTGCATGAATTTATCAATGAAGATTTGAACCATGTAACACTTTGAATTATCCAGACTTGTTAAGCAAGTTGCAAATTGGGAAGCTAATTTTTACTGACATATATTAAGACATTCATATCATGACTTGTGCAAATTCATTCATGAAAAATGTATATATGTACATTAAAACCTTGTAAATTAAGACAATAATTAAACAAAATTTCACCAGTTAGGTTCAAAATTGAACCATAAAAGTCTCTAAACTACAGTGTTTTCAATTTTATTCACATAAAAATTGCAAAATAATACTATACTGTGCTTATTAAAAGTAAAAACAACAGCAGTTTTAAATAAATGTTATAATCTTATTAAACTGTATTGCTTCATTTACCACATAATGATTAACACTTATATGGTGAAACTACTGTTCTCAGACTTAGGTGGTAAAAATTAATCACCTACATTCCAGTGTAAATTAAAGGGTTACTGTGTAAGATGTTCTGATGATAGGAGCAGTAAAGTTGAATGTTCTTCATCTGTACATTTCAAAAGAAAAAATGACTAAAAATAGTTTTTGTTGTGAGTAAATTCTTTGTTGTTTACTGAGTTGTGAGACTTGTTCAGTAAACATTTCATCATATACACTTGTTTGTTCTCCAAGAAACCACTAAGTTTTCATATTATGTGTACCAGTGCTTGTGCTGAATTAGGAAGGGGCTCCTTATGAAGATTCTTGTTATTCGTCTGAAGTACCTTTAAAAATCTTATTCATCATCTAAGTTAAGATGTTGGTATCCTTAAGCTTAATAAGGTTCTTGTCAATATTAATGAACTCCTCATATCTTCATAAGTTATTTTATGGCTGGATAACAACTGTTTTAACAGCACATTTTTCAAGAGTTGATTTCTCAGGACGCTGCTTTCTGAAAACAGCTTGTGATTTCCATGGAATGGTTTCCATTGTAATCTGTTCACATGCACTGTACAGCATTCAGCTTGCATCTAAGAGGTTGACTGTTACCTTTTTTTAAATTTTGTATATTATACAGAATTTTTGCACAACTTGTCTGTAGTGGAAATGTTTTAAATTATAGACAGGGACCCAGTCTAATGGCTGAATTCCATACATCATATGGTGAGGGAAAACATAAAATTCATATTCTCAAGATTAAGAATATTGTTATTGTGCTCAGAAGCAATAAAACTTCCCTGTTTTACTTTTGAAATTTTGTATCATTCATCAAACCCCAACATCCAAGTCTTTTTTGTTGGCTTCATACTGCACTGGGTTTGCTTTAACTTTTTTTAAACACTGTGTATGAGCTAGTTTATCAGTTACCAATAATGGTAGTTTTTCTGTACCATTAACTTGGTGGCTACAATACGTTCCTTTCTGTTTTCCTTTGCTGCATAAATTACCTTTAAGTGCAATTGTTTGATTGAGTGTACATTTATAAAAAAAAAATGCCTAGTTTCATCAGCATTAAACATGTTGTGATGTTCAGTACCTTGAATAACTTTCGCTAATTTATTCTTCCACTCAGAATTAACTTAAACACTTTTATCATACGCAGATCAAAAGGTTATGGTATTACATTCGTTTGCACTGTCTAGCCATCCAATATTAGCAGCGTTGAAGTTAGATCTTCTTAACTTAATTGCAAGCTCTAAGCAAGCTTTGGTTTTAGCTCTAATTTACTAATTAATTTAGTTTCCTGTCACTAAACAATACTATCTGAAAGTTGTACTTTATAATTAGATAATAGACTTTTGTTTAACCTAGCAAGCCAAAATAAAGAATATACATGCCTGTAAGAATTATTCAAATTATCAAAATCCATCAAAATTAAGTTTAAATTAAATAGACCTTTTATTACTGATGTAACAGAATGAACAGACGCAGAAAAAGTTCAAACAAACTAAATTTAATTGTACTTTTGAAAACAAAAAATCATGATCAGTCACTGACACTTGGTTGACTGCTACCTACTCAGTAATTCATAGTTTCTTAAGTAAGATAAATGTGGAAATTACTATATAAATTTTGTGTTTGATAAATATTTTCAGGAGTATTGCTCAAAGAAGGGACTACCAGAGACTTTTCAAGCTTTATATGAAGATGATGTACTGCCTCCAGCATTTCGGTAATAACTGGCTTTTCATTTTGTATTATTAGGCTGTAGACTAAAATTCCTACTGTTTATTATAAGTAATACTATGCACTAACAGCAGGGTATTGATCATATTTCAAAATGTGTACACTTTATAATTGACAACATTAAGAAAGGTATACACAAAATGTAAAGTGAGAAAGATGTAGGAAGAAACAGGGTGATTATGTGATATTGATTTAAATTTTCAACACAGTTTATTACTGTGTCAGTCAATTTAATTCTACGTCAACAAATTAATACTATACTGTAACATGATTGCATTATTAAATTACAAAGAGGAAGGTATTTCATTTTAGTAAATACTGAAATTCAGTTTTCAGTATTGCAATCCCTTCAGGATTGTGACGATTTAAAAGGAATTTAAATAGCACAAAATAATTTTTTATTCAAAATAACTCGTGAGAAAATAATCCACCCTCCCCTCTGTACCTAAATGCCTGTATCAACTTGTAAAAATCTAGTACGGACATGAAAATTACACTATATTGAAGCGAATATTAATAATCATTCTAATTAAATAAAAAGACGTGATAATAATAAATGAGATACCTAACTCAATAGAGAAAATGTAGGATTATTAATAATAGTTAATTAGTGTAAAAATAATAATAATAAAAGTACGAACTACTTTTCTCTCTCCGCGTGAACTGCGCCCTCTTCCCTACTAACCGCCGCAAAACCAACCCCAGTCGAGCCAGAATCTCAGACAAGGTAACAGCTTTACCATGTGTCGTGAAGGTAAACGTGTGAGTATATGGAAAAAATGATGTAACAGAAAGTAAGTGTTTCGTGGTGACAGACTCCACATGTAGTTGAAAGGTGGTGAAAAGTAAAACAAGTTAAGTAATTGAAATGTAGAGAAATAACTAAAAATAACTAACATAGCCGACACATCTCTTTATAAAAAATGTTTAAATTGTAAAGTATGTTCCATACCATATAAAAAGGTAACATTAGTGCAGTTAAAAGTAAAATGTGAAAAGTGAACACCAACATCAGGAGTGAAGCAACAACGACAACTTTACGAGCTCCAGGTAGCAGAATCCTTTCATCATGATCGCAACTTAGAATCAACAAAATAAATGGAGGAACCCGAACGACAACGAAGAACGTCCAGGAAAATCAACTGAAGAGGATCAGCAAGAGAACCTGCTGCAGATACACATTATATCAAGGTGAAACCAAACCGTTATCTTTCTAACAACCGCAACAAAAACAGTACATTTTTGTAAAGACTTATTCAAATCATGTAAATGTTAACATAGTAATGTTTGTAGTTACAGTAACGAAATAATAGTAATCTGATGATAGTTAAAGGTAAAGGTTAATTCGAAATTTGATCAAACTATTCTTCTAATAGTTTGCATAATGTTAAAGTATTTTAGAATATTATAAAGTTAAAACCCAGATCCGAGGTATTCAAGGTAATTTACAACTGTATGGTTTGCTCATCAGAGTAACATTTTAAAGAGTATAAGAGCATTTGATGCAGAATCTATGAGAAGTTTATTTTAACGTAAAAACAAAAAGATAACCATTATTTTTAAATCATTATTTAAGAAGCTTTAATAAAGAGATGTTTTTGCTAAATATCCAGAGAGTGAGTAAATTTACGTACCCTAAGACAAATTCCTGTTCTATATATTTTCCCAATTTGTTGGTAAGTAATTTGTACTAACAACGACAGCCGGTTTAATTGAAAGCAACCAATTAAACTGGTTCCCTGTGTTATAATGTCTTAACAGGAGAGACGTTATAGCATGAATTATAATTTTTTTGTTTATTTTATCTGTTACTGTTTATTTTATTTCCATTATTATAGACTTCCAATAATATACTCTGTAGTGGTGATTTTGACAATTTTGGCTTCATGATAAACTTTCAGATAAAACTTGATTAATTTGATTTCTCTCTCCATAGTGTATGTTATTAAAAAAAATTCCTTCCCACTAAATTTTTTGAGTAAGTAAAAGAATCTCATAAAAAACTCTTTTTGTAATAAAAGTCCATGTAGTTTAAATAGCAGTATATATTAGAAGGTAAAATATGTACAAGTATAGCTCAGTTAAACAGACCTCGGCAATAAATTTCTACAGCTGTTAGAATCTCAATCTCATAAATGGAGATAATGATTGTTATCTTGGTTAATCAAGGCCTTTCTGCATTTATTAGCGATTGTTTATTAGTTGTGATCCAAGCTTGTTTGTTATAATTGTGTGAGATAATGTGATTGTACATAGGCAAATAATTGTATCAGTCCTGTGATTGTGTTCACAGCTTACTGATTTGGAGACTACAAAATTTTACCAATGTTCCTTCATTATTGCTTGTTCTTTAGTGAAGTCTATCCTTTTCTCTGGTGGCACAAACTATAGTTCATAAGAATTCAAGCATTAAATTCTCCCAATCATTCTTGATGCCATGACATAAGTAGTTGGTGTATACTTTTTTATTATTGTCACAAATCAGGATAAAATTAGCAGTACAATGTTAACTCATAATTTATATAATATGTACCTGTTCAGCGACTGCCTGGGAGCCTATTTCTGTGACTCCAAACTAAAACCATGTTACGTCTTAGTACATTAACTCCATCTTTAATTAGGTTATTCAGCATAATGAAGCACACTTCAGTAAGTGAGAGTGAAGTTGTGGTGCATTTTTTTTAGTGGAAGCCTGTTCCTCTTAAGCCTTGTTTGTTTTAATACTCATGTGTGATTGCAGTGCTAACCAAATTATCAAAACCTTTTCTTCTCCTCTTCAAGGATTAGGTTATATAAACCTCTTCTGGCACCCATCTGATCCTCAGACGACCTACATCTCTTCTACCAATGGCTTTTGCCGCTTTTGGCAATCGATCCTCTGTCATCCTTTGCAGATGATCCCACCATTGTCTTCTATAAATTGCAATAATTTCATTTACGTCCTTTACTTCGAGTTCTGCTTGGATATCTTCATTCCTTATTCTTCAAAACCTTTTAAATATGAAATTACCAGTAATACAAAACAACAATCATTTTTAATTTGTTTCACTAATTTGACAGCACTCTTGTTTGACATGTAACAGAAAATTATCTACTCCTTTAGAATGTACAGATATTAAAAATGCAGTACTGGTACAACAAATCCAATTAACAAAACTATGAGATTTTTAAAACAAGAAAAAAATAAGTGCTGCAGAGAGTTACTTATATAGTGCTGGTTAGTGGTGGCGCTAAGATAACGGGGGCCCCCCACAAAAAAATTTGAAAAAAAAGTTAAATTACAAAATGGGGCATAATCAAGGTGGTAAAAATAAAGCACGTGAACATTTTTACTAACTAAATCATACAACTGTAAAACGAGGCTTAAGCTAAACTGTGACAGTACGAAAACCTGATGTCAGATTTATGGTACACAAGGTATCGAATTATTGTATTTCAATGTATTTTGCATGGATGGTACAATTTTCCCTTGTTTTGCCGACAACGACGCAGTTTCGACACAACAGAATCATTCCAAGGTCAACGGCGGACGTGCGGATAAGAGCACTTAAAATGGTTACACAAACCAATACAGGCTCTAGATACGTCTGTTTCATTGGCCAACAATGCCAGACGTCATTAACAAAAGAATGACGTGCATAAAATACGCAATAAACTAGGGCGTTTCTTTGACTAAAGACAAAGAGACGTACACACACACACACACATACGTAGAAAGTGCGTAGTGCTTGATACCAGTCTTCACAACGCCGCATCAGCGGTAACACATTACAAAAAGGTCGCTGGCAAATTATACCGGCCCAGTGATTTTAAACATTCAAAAATGTAATCTATATATATATAAATCAGTGGAAAATGAAGTAATACAGTGTACAATAGTGTTTTCAAAGTCAGAATCTAGAGTCAGTGAAATAGCAATCAAAAATGTAACCAAGCAACTTTTGTAAAAGCATCATGTGAGACATCGCCCAGAACTTCCAGTTTACAATCAGGAAAGTGCAAAACCTTAATACAATCTTAAAGAGCTCTTTTTATATAACCATCAAAAATATTCATACATAAAATGCTTTAAACGTGTTCAGAATGAGTGAGTGTGAGAAAGGGAAGCGTGAATGATAACTGTCGACAGCCAAGCTGAGGCGTTGGTTTGCATATGGCCTCTAAGCAAATATAACTAAAGTCATTTTTAATAGAAAGGCAGCTGCCCACTTAACAGAGAAAAGGGGTAATTTGATAAATAAAAATATATAATATATTGTTGTAATAAGGGAATAAGAAATGAAGGGCTGCCGGGAAGAACAGGCTCAGTCACATTTTGCAAATTTTTCAGGAGAGCATTTTAGGTGCTTAAATCTTATCAGGCTCAAAACCAGAATGCTTAAATTAACTTTTTCTTAACGAATTAGTTAGCAAACATGTTTCAGTAAGTTCCTGAGTTAGTTTTGCATAAATATTTGTTAAAATAAGGGCACGTTGCGAGATAGAACGAGCTTGGTCCATGGACTGAGCCTGTTTTTTCCCAACAATAAATAATAAGAACTCACAGAGCACAATGAAAACCATTACTTTATTATGAGCAGAGCACAAAACATAAGTAAGTAATTAAAAAATAATGTTAAAAGCAATAGCTACAAAGATAGACGTCTACTGGTAGGTCAGGGTTTCCAAGTATCTTTGCTCTTCTGGTCGACAAAACTTCTTAAGAACTTGTAAATCGTCGTACTTTGGCTTTGAAATTGGTAAGTCTCCTACGAAACAAAAAACAAAGTGAATTAGGCCTGTGATTTCTGTGAGTGTTTTTTCAGCTAATTTTAATACAGAAACGTACAAATTATTTTTCTGTATTATACAACTACCTAATATTATGAATGTACTTAATCCATAATCAGCCTGTTTTACGATTTAGAACTTTACTTACCATCATACGAATAATCTGGCAAAGAAAACTCTCCTCTGAAAACTTCTGTTGGAACAGCTGTTAGCACTTGAATCTTTACCCAAGCTCCATGGAATGTATTTCTGTATTTTACAAAGTTTTGAATTTCACTGGAGCCTTCATCTCGCTCAATAAGAACTTGTCGCACTGGTCGGGTTGGAAATGGGCACTTTTTCTTATAATATGGTGACAAATGAGATTTCCATTGACGGAAAGAGTCAATATTCGCTTTATGAACAGTAAATGGACATGGTTTTGTCCTTGCATGCCTAAAAACGTCAAGCCAGTCGTCGGGAATTTCAGCCCGAGATTTTTGATTTATTATGCCCAGGTTCTTATCTGTTTCTAGATAAGAGTGCCCTCTTATAGGGAAACATAATTTGACATAATTAAATCTTTTTTCAATGTGTACCAAGTTATGGAGGAACCTAATCAGGGTATAATTTTTATTCTGCCCTGAGCAGCCATCACAAAATATTTCAAGATTTTTTACTGAATTGTCGAGATATTCGTAACAAAACGTATGCAACATTGAGCATACGTCATCACTCCCTTTTTTGCCACTACACTCTGGGTACATAAAAAATACACTCTCACTGCTTGACAAAACGTGTATATTAAAACTGTACACAGACAACTGCCTACGGTAGTAAACGTCGTTCGTAGGCACATTTGGGCACGACAAGTTTTTACTAAAATCCATGCAAACGGCTTCAAACTCGCTGTCATTTTTGGCTTTCAATCTAGCTTGTTTTTTATTTTCATAAAACTGACTCGCTTTTTTCTTGTGCAAACGATTCTCAGTTTTTAAACGTTTTATGTCTGCATCAATTTTTATTATTTCATTTGGATCTGTGCACTCATTTCTTTTAATCTCTTCTGCTTTTAATTTAGCACTAAATTCATCGCACTGACTACAGGTGTCCGTGCGTGGGTAGCCAAATGAAATGTTAAATTCAGTGTTAAATATTTGCCTGTAGCTTCCATGAGATACTTTTATTGTTGGGTAGTTCTCTTTAAACATATTATACATTTTCATAACATTTAATTCTTCAGGTAGGTACACTTTCTTAGAGTCTTTCAAGCCATAATGGCTTCCACGACCTTTAAATGAGCTTATATGAGTTCTAACAGCTTCTCTAGTTTCATCTGGAAGTCTCCACGGTCTGTTATCATGTTTTCCTCTTTTGTCTAGAGGAGAATGTCCAGTTGACAAAAGGTTCAAAACAAGATACTCGATTTTCCCTTTACTAACACCATGAATTGAAATAAAAGCTTTGCGACAAACATCTATTTCCTTCACAATACCATCAATACGTGCCCTTACTCGGTATTTATAAGCTGCTCTGTTTTGTCTGGCACCTTCTGCTTTCCTAGGCCGCCTGCGAGCAACAGGTAGAACAGCTATTAAACCGCTCAAATAGGTATTTTGCATGTCAACAGATGCCATAGAGTTAAAGTCTTTTAAAATAGCCTTACGAGATTCTGCAGGAACATTATCAAAACATTTTAAAGAACACTGGCAATCATCACCCATTTCATGTGAACTTAGGTTAAGTTTTTTCTTTACCTCAGACATCCTGCCTAGCCTTTTTCTTTTCCTACTACTTCCATTCTTCACTGGAGTAATGTCTGACTGATCTTGAGCCTCCATTGAACTGTGTGAACTTTGAAGTACGTACAGCTCTTTAGTTAAAAAGTATTAACACAACACTAGCTAAAACATGATGAAATCACAGACAGTATGACAGAACGTAAACAATGGAAGCACAAACAGAACCTGATCTAGCGCTCCGGGTGGCCTGTAAACAAAGTAAGGCCTGTGACTCAGCCGGTTGTTTCCCACAATGGCAGGACTGAGCCTGTTCTTTCCCCCTGCACGTATTCTTTTTGTTGTTTTTCCAATGGACTGAGCCTGTTTTTTCCCAAAACTATTATACCAACATGTGCTACTCATGATAGGCTATGATGTGAACCATTAAAACAAACATCACAAATTTTGGACTGAGCCTGTTCTTTCCGACAGCCCTTCAAATGTAAGTAACGGCCGCCATTTTGGTTTTGGTCGTTCAAGACGCCATTGTCGAGTAATAAAAATCCAGTGTAAAATGAAAAGGAAAATAAACGGAAATTGATTGTTAATGTTGAGAAATGTTAGTATCTTTATTTCAAAGCCCATTTCAGTCGACATTCACGCTGAGTCGAAACCCTGGACCCACAACAAATAATAAGATCGTAGCAACAGATATCACGTATGTAGGCCTATGGTAAGTACCATAATTATGGTGTGGTTGACACACGTGAATAAAGTTAATAAATATAAACACACAAAAGTGTATGTTTGCATATTCTTTTTTACAAATAAATTAATTAATGAAAAATAACAAATGCCGCCCGAACTGGTGACTATATAAAAAAAAATATATATATATATATATATCCTGTTGTATTTTATATAATAAGCCTGAGTGGAGACGGAGTGGGCATTGAAATCAAAGATACGATTGTAGGTTAGGTGGTAATACAAATAGAAAGCAACAATTCATTAACATTTTTTTTATAATGGCGAATGATAGCAAAACAAGCATGACTGAGTCACAAATTATGCGAGAAGGTGATCAGTCAACACCTGTAGTAAATAAAAAAACTGAAGAAAATGAAATAGTAAAAATTATGCAGACGCTTTTTGAGATACACAATAACAAATTCGATGAGAAATTTAATGAGTTGAAAAGCAACATCAATGAAATTAAAAAACAGAATTGTAATTTAGATAAGAGAATTAACGAAATAGAGACGCGGTTAGACGAGATAGAATTAGAAAGTAAGAGAGGAATAGACAAATTAGAATTGAACAAAGATGACAAGGTAAGTAGGGGAGAGAATTGTAACAAAATAAATAAAAGTATGATATTAGAAAATGATTATGTGAACAGGGGTAGTGATAATGAAATTTTATGGGGAATAGAATATGATAATAATGGAATGATAGTGTGTGTTGAAGGGTTAAAGAGAGTGTGTAAAGAGAGTATAATTGTAAAAGAGTTGCAGGGGTTAGATTTTTCCCTTAATGATGAAGTAGGGGGTGATGTACAGGTGTTGAGGAAGGACGAGAGTGCCTTCGATGTATATTTGGGAGACATATGGTCTACAAATAAAGTTGTCCTTGGTTTTTGTAGTGCACTTCACAGGTGGTGCAATAGTTGTGAATTAGTGTCCCCTGCAAATGTAGAAAGAGAGAGAGATATTGAGAGAAAGAAAGAGGTAGAGATTTTTAAGATAATTAGAGACTATGAAGAATTTATGGAAAGGTTAGGAGTAGAGATGATATATAATAATAGAAATAAGAACTTACCTTGTAATAAAACTGAAGTAGTAGGAGATAATGAGAATAATGACTTTACAAATTACCTAATTATGGCTGATTATACTGAAGGTGACAGAACTATACCCGATCATGAGTTATATGAGTTTACGGAAAAGGATAAAAATTTGAATAGTTGGTACATGTATAATGATAAGATAAGATATCCAATATTAAACAATGTATATAGTTTTAAGATTCGACTATTGTTCGACGATGGAGGGTAAATATTTTATTGTGTTTATGAACATTTAATTATGTGGACAGTGTTTTTCAAGATGGACTGTTTATGACTGATTTTGATAAATGGTTAAATGATAATTTTGGATTGTATATTTTTGTGTATATTAATGTCAATGTATTTGTGTATTTTTGCTGTTGTGTATTTTATATATTTTTTTTGTGTACTGTAGAATTTAAATATTCAAGAATAATTAAGTTTGAAAATGATTTTAAATGATATTATGGAATTCAGATTCTAATGGTTAGTAAATGATTACGCCTATGATATATTTGGATGGTGAGAGGTATTGTTGTTAGTAGGTAAGTGATGAGTTTTCTAGTGGTATATTAAGGTGAAATGTTGTAAAGAGGTTTGGGGGTAATGATAAATAGAGGCATGGGAGTTAGTTAAATAGAGTTATTGGGAGTTAGATAAATAAGAATGTTGAGATACTGATAACATATAAAGAGGGTGTTAGATATTTTAGGGACACATGTGAATGGTAATTATATTTGATGATGATGATATTTTGTAGTAAGGATCCGGTGTAGGGAGTGATCAGCGTGCAGCATTGTGGCAGGCAGAGCAATTTGGGGTTAGAGTGTTTGCCGATATTTGGTGGAGGGCAAATGGTTAGGAATGGGTATGGCCAGGTAGGGAACACACATTCTTGTACAAAAAATGAGCGGTGCCAGAGGATTTAAATGGGATTTGTGAAGGGGGTTATTATTGAGATATTGGTGTCATAATATGTTAATGGTTAGAAGCAGTTGTTAGTTAAAAAGAGGTGAGTAAGGTTAGATTGACAAATGCCAAAATAAGATATAGCGATAATAATGAATAAGAGAGTCAACCAAACTAGACAAGGAAGGATAAAAGGGTTAGAAAAGGAGAATTCATGGTAGAAAGGTGAGGTAACAGAAAGGTAATGATAAATTTGAAATTTTTTTGTATAGAATATAATTATAAATGAATGTTAGATAATAAAAGTTGAATGGAAAGTTGAAACCGTAATGTCTTATTAAAGTGTTGGTACAAGTTGTGTAAATATAAATTGTTTAATGTAAATGTAACAATGTTAATGTGTAATGTACAATGTTTTATTATGTTTTTATTATGTTGATGGTATAATAGTGTGTGTGGGTAGGAGGTCGTTACGGGGGTAGCGATGGTAAAAATATTAATGTGCTAAAAATATAAAGATAACAGTGGTTTTGAACAAAGAAATTTGAGTTAGTTTGGTTGCAAAGAAAATAAGAATAAAGAAAAAGTTGTAAAGAAAATAAAGAGTTTTGAAGTGGTTTGCCATGATAGATAGATATTTTAATGTTATATGAAGTAAAATAGTAGAGTTAATGGTTGTCGCTTAGAAAAGTAAAATGTGTTTTCTGTTTAGGATAAGAATAAATGTTTCCATGTGGTAAAGAGAGTAAATATAATTGACTGGAGTCAGAAAGTTGTACTAAATACCGGGTTGTTAAAAGGAGAAGGAATTTTCTATCTTAACTCTTGTTATATATTGTTTGAAAATTGTAGAGTTAAGCAAACCAATGCCTCAAAACGCAAACCAATGCACTAAGGGGAGACATATCAGTTGTGGATATGGATATAGAGAAGGCCACTATTTTAAAATTTGTATGGCATGTTTCAGAGTTTGGTGGTGTTGTGACCGTGGTCCTGAGCTGGCCGGTGCGTCAGAACAGGAGCATAAAGTGCCTCATGGCCTTATGGTGTTGGGATCTCTCCTGAGAAGTCCAGTAAGGTCAGAGGGTGCGAACATCATCATTGGACCAAGGGTAAGTGATTGAAATTCTTTTATATTAACACTACAGGGGGTTGTGGCACCATATCTGGGCTGATCCTTTTAGAAAAGTGTGAATGGGTCAATGAAAGTTTTTATGTTTCGACATAAAACCTTTCATTGAGGGGGTTTTGTGACAGTACGAAAACCTGATGTCAGATTTATGGTACACAAGGTATCGAATTATTGTATTTCACTGTATTTTGCATGGATGGTACAATTTTCCCTTGTTTTGCCGACAACGAAGCAGTTTCGACACAACAGAATCATTCCAAGGTCAACGGCGGACGTGCGGATAAGAACACTTAAAATGGTTACACAAACCAATACAGGCTCTAGATACGTCTGTTTCATTGGCCAACAATGCCAGACGTCATTAACAAAAGAATGACGTGCATAAAATACGCAATAAACTAGGGCGTTTCTTTGACTAAAGACAAAGAGACGTACACACACACACACACACACACACACACACATACGTAGAAAGTGCGTAGTGCTTGATACCAGTCTTCACAACGCCGCATCAGCGGTAACACATTACAAAAAGGTCGCCGGCAAATTATACCGGCCCAGTGATTTTAAACATTCAAAAATGTAATCTGTATATATATAAATCAGTGGAAAATGAAGTAATACAGTGTACAATAGTGTTTTCAAAGTCAGAATCTAGAGTCAGTGAAATAGCACTCAAAAATGTAACCAAGCAACTTTTGTAAAAGCATCATGTGAGACATCGCCCAGAACTTCCAGTTTACAATCAGGAAAGTGCAAAACCTTAATACAATCTTAAAGAGCTCTTTTTATATAACCATAAAATATATTCATACATAAAATGCTTTAAACGTGTTCAGAATGAGTGAGTGTGAGAAAGGGAAGCGTGAATAATAACTGTCGACAGCCAAGCTGAGGCGTTGGTTTGCGTATGGCCTCTAAGCAAATATAACTAAAGTCATTTTTAATAGAAAGGCAGCTGCCCAATTAACAGAGAAAAGGGGTAATTTGATAAATAAAAATATATAATATAGTTGTTGTAATAAGGGAATAAGAAATGTAAGTAACGGCCACCATTTTGGTTTTGGTCGTTCAAGACGCCATTGTCGAGTAATAAAAATCCGGTGTAAAATGAAAAGGAAAATAAACAGAAATTGATTGTTAATGTTGAGAAATGTTAGTATCTTTATTTCAAAGCCCATTTCAGTCGACATTCACGCTGAGTCGAAACCCTGGACCCACAACAAATAATAAGATCGTAGCAACAGGTATCACGTATGTAGGCCTATGGTAAGTACCATAATTATGGTGTGGTTGACACACGTGAATAAAGTTAATAAATATAAACACACAAAAGTGTATGTTTGCATATTCTTTTTTACAAATAAATTAATTAATGAAAAATAACAAATGTCGACCCGAACTAGGGACATGATGATTTTGAAAAATAACAAAACTACTCACGTTTTACACACACAATAGATAAAAATCGTTTAGGCCTACTGCTAGTGCGACCCACTTGACGTATGTAAGCCTACTCGACAAAAAATGGGCGAGGAATGACTTTTATTGAATGAAAGTGATCACGTGTAATGGTGTAGTGACCGCCAGCCCCTCTATTTTTGTTTGTCTAAACATGTTATTAAAAATAATTATAATACCATTCAAAATGAAATCTACACGTCACGGCATCGTTCAGTATAGGAATAGGATAGTATATAGTTTTTAATTTTCATATTTTCATGTATTTTCACTTTACCATTTCACAACACAGTTTACAAAGTTCTGATTTTAGCAGAGTTTATAATAAATAGGCCTAATATTATAAGGTTCTTTTAAATTTAGCATAACTTGACTGTCTACAGATCTTGGTCTAAAGTTTATTGTTGTCCTAATCTTCTTTTTTTAAGAGTTAGAAACTGTTCAACTACTTCACTAATATTAATTTTCTGTGTTTCTTCATATTCAATGTTTAAAATTGGTAAGTCACTCAAACGCATTTGGGTCATTGTACTTCTTAAGTACGACTTTATTAACTTTAGTTTTGAAAAACTTCTTTCCGCCGTAGCTGTTGTAACAGGAAGGGTCAAGTAAAGTTGTAGAACTGTAGTTAAATCTGGAAGGCAACTGACAAGGCAAGAATTTTCCTCAACTAGTAAACTCATTACTTCCCTGATGTTTTTCTTTTGGCTGATTTCTTTGGCTAGCAATGTTCTGAAAGATAGTGCTTGGTCGGGCAGTGATTTTGAGAGGTCAGCTGGACACGTATTTACGAGAGACTCACTCTTCTCTATTACTTCTTCTCATGTTAAGTTTACCAAATTCTGAAGTGAAAGAAATGAAAACCTTTCAACAATACAACGCAAGCTTTTGAATCTCATTTGTAGCTGATTTATCACAATATCTAGCGATGCGTTGAACACTTTTATTTCAAACGCCTTTACTGGATCGTCAAGTCTATGATCGACAGAAATCGCATCAAAAAAGCGTTTTACAAACCGCTTATGTTTTTTTTTCATTTCACAAGTTATGTTGCAAGACTGGGCCAACTCTTTTGCATCAACCAGAAAGCCAGAAAAGTTACCTCTTAAAACTTTCAACTGATCACATACACGGCTCAAAAAATACCACGCTTTGTCAAGATCAACTGTTTGCTTTTGTAAAGCTTTTGTTGAAGCTATGTTAATATTCTCAAGTACTTTGCTTTCAAGGGAAAGCAAAAAGATAAACTCGAAATTTTCCAAATGATTTCTGATTGCTGCTGCTTTTTCTACTTTGGCTTTTTTAGAACAGTGCATCATCATTTCTGTTAGGCATTTCATCACATTTTTGAAGTAATTTCTTAAAGCTAACAGACAATCATGTCCAGATGACCACCTTGTAGGACATAGCTTTTTCAAAGTTAGGTTCTTAGTTGAGCTGTCTTCTTTAATGACAGCATTCAGATCTTGCCATCGAGGTAAGCTTTCACTAAAATATACATATAATCTATGGACTATGTCATAAAACTGACTGACCTCAGAAATATGTGAAACAGAATCATTAATTACCAGGTTCAGGTTGTAGGCAGCGCAGTGTACATATTCGGCGTTGGGGACCTGATCCTTTATCCTTTTCTGTAACCCAGAATACCGCCCACTCATTGTTGTTGCGCCATCATAACCTTGACCTCTACACTTACTGATATCTACCCGTACATCATTTGTTTTTAAAATGTCCAAAATCTTGTTCTCAAATCCCTCGCTACTGACGTCACTTATCTCTGTGAATCCCAAAAAAGATTCATTTATTACAATTTTATTTTTCCCAGGGCTTTCTTCTGTTAAATTAACATGTCTGATTACAACACTCATTTCATCTGTTTTTGAAATGTCCTGTGTACTATCAACAATAATATAAAAAAAAGGAGCAGAGTGAATTTTTTTAGTAAGGAATTTAGTACTGATCTTCCTAGTAAGCAAATAATTTGATTTTGAATGTCATGGTGAAGGTATTTCGCTCTGGACTTTTCATTTTCCAAATGTGCACTGAGGAGGGAATCATAGCGAGAAACTAGAGATATTATGTTCAACAAATTTCCACGCTCAGAACCGATTTCATCTAAACTCTCTCTATGACCATGAAACGACGGTGAACACATTGCCATAGTGTGAATAACATCCACAATGCGCATAAAAATGTCTTTCCACTTTTTTCACTCGTCAGAAATTTGATCAGCTACTGTTTTATTTTTTTTCCAAGTAGCATACGTTAGGCAAGCTTGTAGCTTGTAGGCGTTGGGCATTGCTGGTTTCATGAGACTTTATTTTTTACTAAGACCCTTCCAGTCTCTAATACTTCTGTCACGTCAGATTCGGGCCTCAATATTTTCGCTGTAAAGCTAACATGGCAAACAATAAACTCCATCTAGAGTAGGCGAGTAACAAAACCTGTCGACTTTTTGGCCTGTTGGAGTTTTAAAGGAATAATATTCAGAACTGAAAGATCTTTTAGAATTTGGATGTTTTGGAAAAGACCCCTTTGGTTGACATGGTTCTCCTATTATAATTAGCTTTTTCACTTCATCAGTCAAAGGTCCTTGATTTTGGTAGAGTCCAATATCCGTTTCGAAATTTGTTGAAGTTTGATAACTTGGACTGGGCGGGTTTAAATTAGGTTCATTTTCACTTATATGTTCGGTTGGTTGTTCCAGTTTGTTTTGACTATTTGGACCGGGTAAGTTTTCAGGTTCATGTCCACATTCAAGTTCTGTCTGTTGTTCATTTTGATTACTCGTACTTGGACCGGACGGGTTTATGTTTACATTACGTTCACTTTCACCATACTCAAGTTCGGTTGGTTGTTCCCTTTGGTTACTTGGTCCGGGTAGGTTTCCAGGTTTGCATTCAAATTCAGTTGGTTGTTCATTAGTAAGTGGGTTTTTAAAAAAATGTGTCAATTTTTGGAAGTTTTTTAAGTGATTCTGCCCGTTGTTTTTGTAGTTTTCTTTTTTGCGCACCACTTAAATAATCACGTTTACTTTCCATAACTTAAAACAAAAAACAACTAGAAACATAAACACTGAAACACAAAGCGGCACTCTACACTCCGAACAGGAAAGACGGACACTCCTATCGCGAAGGAGATGCGACGTATGACTGCTAGTATTAGGCGTAGTTTGACACTTGTTTGGTAACATCAAATGTGTATTCTGTTGCAATTGATTGTGACTCATCGTGCCAGGCACCGCGAAGGCGGAAGTTCTTCGCAGGGGAAAGGGAATCGACTTACAAATGATGAAATACTTACAAAAACTAACCATAAAATAATCATAATTACATATAATTAAAAATACTATCTTTTTGGTATTTTAATACTTATTTTTTAAACTTTTAATTTTCCCAGTCTTACGCTTACATTACAGTGTTGTCCTCTACTCACTTTGTGTTTATTTTTTCCAGGGTTGGAGCCCATTTTAATTTTTTTCCCGGCCGGGGGCCCTTAAGGGCCGAGGCACTCCCACGCAGCGGGGTCTGCGGGGGCCTTATTGCCGCCACTGGTGGTGGTGTACATGCTAACTTAATAACCACTGTGAGTGGGATGGGGTGAAAATCTACAGGTTATGTTACTTTCTAATATCATGCAACTCCCTTACAAATTCAAATTAAAAGAATCCTCTGTGTTTAAATATTTGAAAACAAATATTAACACAGATGAAGTTATGTAGGTTGCACTTTTTTGCCTTGCTTCTTTGTCTTTCTTCCTGCCATTCAGAAACATAGCTAGAGGAGGGCCAAGGTGCCACCATAGCCAGGAGACGGCAAAATGAATATAAACTTAAATAAATTGTTTTTATTTAGTAATAATACAAACATGGTTTCTATTAAAATACCAATTATTTAGTAGGAGGTTTATTTTGCCATGAAATAATTATCAATGCGAATTTAGATGTGTTTATGTACTGCTGACCTATCTGGAATTTGTATGTTTGTTAGTTACTGCGGTTTTTATGTTACAAATTTTGTATATTATTACATTTTGCATATTCTACATTAATTACTAATAAACCTTTATAATTTATGAATTACATTCTACACTGGAATACCTTTACTTTTGTTTTTTTTATCCCCTTTTAATTGTCTTGAGACAGAGGAATAAGCAAACTGTTTCTGTACCCTGGGTACAAAAAGCGTAGTTACGTCACTGCTTCCACTGACTATCGCACTCACTCTTATGCTCTCTCTGTCTGCCTGTCTCTCTCTCTCTCTCTCTCTCTCTCTCTCTCTCTCTCTCTCTCTATGTGTATGTGTGTATCTGTTTAGTGTAAATGCATATATGTAATGTTATTTTGTTTGTTCATTTCAGGGTTAAAAATATAGTGGCAAATTCAAAAGAATTTGTCAGTACATTTAACTGCCCTCATGGATCGTCAATGAACAATCAGCTTAAATGTCCTCCATTTCCCAAGCTGCAAATGTATGAAGACATGTATGTGACGAGGGAATTACAGCCTGATCTGAAGAGGCGGTATTATCAGTTGATGAGCCGTAAAATAAATGATAGAGCACGCCTTAAAGAATTAATTAATAAATATAAAAGTGGAAGTCCTGTCAGTACTAAAGAAGAGGATGCTAGTAAATCAAACAGGGGTGCGAAGTATGAAACACTACTGGACTTACTCAATTTCCTGTCTCAGAACTACTCAATTAATGGTACTGTTACAGTTCATAAGAGGAACGCAGATGTCACTGACAATGAACAAACCAGCAAATCAACCACACCTATCAACAGCATAGTTGATCATGACTCTAGCATCCATCCAAAAATGTTGGAATCCAGCTCAACTGTTTATCATAGTGAAGAACTGACACCTGACGATATATACCTTGACAGTATAGACTTGAAAAGTGTTAATTTGAGTTATTTCACAAGTTTAACTGAAGAAGCAAATGAAGTATCGACTGAATCATCAACTGTAGGATCGACTACAGATGAAACTGATAGAGAAGACCAAGTTAAAAACGATACTGGATTTATCAGTGGCCATGTGGCCAGTGGGACCAAAAACCATATAGGTGATTCAATTAATAGTGTTTACAATTATGTTACTACACTGTACACAGCTACAGTAGATGATTCAATTGTTTTTGTTCATAATGAAACGTCTGATAATAAGTATAGTCAATTCTCTAGGGACGAAGCCAGCGAGGAAAATAAACATGATGGTGCACCTAGTGTTAGTGCTCCTGTTTCAAAAGATCCTCCTGACAAAAGCAGTTCTGAAGATAAACATGAAACCACTACCAGTATCTTTACAGCTGATGAATCATATCCAGATATGGGTCCTACCTTTGATAATAACTATTAGAGTAGTAAATAGTACTATTATAGTGATAAATGACTATAATTATTTTCAGTGTATCAACCTGTTATCTCTATATACAAGAAATACCAGAAGATATAATTCGCGTCTCATTAGACTGTACAGGATTTTTGGTGTAACATCCTTATGCTTTAGCTCTCATTTGTGTGATCTTGTTAAAAAATTTATTCTGCAGTATTGACTGCTGCTTGTGTGTGTTTTAATATTTGAAACTGTCCTTGAAAATATGTACTTGGTTTTCTGATAATTATTAACTTGAATGTATTATATGAGACTTGTGTTTTCAAAGATGGTAAAAGGTTATAAAATAATATAAAACATAATAAGAAAGGAGGCATTCCTTGTATGTTTGTCCTGCAAGGAACCATTTCCACAAGTGACCATTTACTACTATACCATTAGAAACAGTTACTGATTTGATAGGTTATATTTACAGTTAAAAAGCCAAAGTCCCTCATTATAGTTACACTATATAGAAACAAGCTAATTTTTTGTTTGTATTATTAATGCATTTTAACAAAACATATTATAATGACAATTATGATCACTTTCACTAAATTCCAGTTCTTAACAAAACCATAATTTCTAATTGACTTTTTTGCCACAATTGTTGAATATCTGTGAAAAAAAAACGGTTAAAACAATATGAACTAGTTGCAGTAGATAATTGTCATTATACAGTACTTTGTAATATTACTGTTACTGTTGTAAATATAATCAATACACTAAGTATAATTTTTTGGTAGGTGAACAGTGAGTGGTTGTGGGAACTATTATCAACTTTATTATGTAATTCTATAAAGGAAGTTGTAAATATATAATTTAAATTTTATGTGTGTATGTTTATATGATTATATGTAAATGAATGGCTACAGCCAATTGAATGCTGTATGGAGTAATAGATAGAGAATAATTTTTATAATGTAAATAAATATTTTGTTACAAGACTGCTGACTTTATTAATTAAGGTACAATGGGGTAAAGTCGTAATTTTTCAACCGAACTATTGAGCCATGATATTCCTGATTGTTTGACCCGTCTGGAGAAGTTATCTTCAGTGGGGTGTTTATTCTCAGTCAACTGTGTTGCAGGTGCATCTGGTTACAATACGTACTTCAAAGCTCAACTGCTTAGTTGTTTTATTAACAAATATTTTTGATCATGTTTATAAGATGAGGAGATTTTGAAAGGGATTGTACAGTTTAAAGTTTACTAAAACAAAAAAATAGGAAGTGAAAAATATTTTATTGTTAACTGTAAGAAGCTTATATGTGTTTAATTTTAAAATGTAAATATGTGAATAAATTTTAGAGAGTTTTCAAAAGTAAAAATGCATCTAAAAATAAATGTAACGAAATTAAATTTTGTTGTCTAGTTAGTAAATGTCTGTTAGATCTGATAGGTTAGTGTTACAAATTTATCATGTTATTGTTCCAACCATAGTTGCTAGTTACAGGTTTTAATAGCCTCCAAACAATATAAATAATAATGGCTCCCATGTATACCACCGAAGTAGCTTAGGAGCAGGCAGGGTAGGCTGCCTTATGTGAGCCGTATGGCAACAAGGAAGGCAGTGTGGCCAGCACTACGCTTCAGCCGCCCATTATTATCCCCAGGATGTTATCCCAGGTACTCATTTTCAACAGGCTGAGTCGACCTGGGGGCTGAACACACCTTGATTTTATGGCGCGGGGCAGGGAATTGAACCTGGGACCTCTAGATTAGTAGCCAGGCGCCATACCCATTGGTCTACTGAGCCACCTCCAAACAATATTAATCTCTTTCTAATGAAGGACTTTTTCACAATTATATAAATTTTATGGATTTTAAAGTATCATATTTTACAGCCCACCTTCTCTTTGTCCAAAATTCATACGCTATGTTTAATCTGAATAATGTGATATTCTCATCAACAACTGTCGCTGTATAGTAATCCTCTTGCTGAAGACAATACTGTATATTAGACTGATGCAGCTGACTCAGTTGCTACATCCTGCACAGGATATTGTACTACTGCACTGCCACCAGATGATGGAATACCATATTGGCCGAAGATCAATTTATATCATTTCAATTTTCTGATTTTGACACCCAACACATGATTGTAGATAGCAGTTGCTTTTATTTTTCCTTGTTCATATAAATTAAAAGACAAGCATACCTTGCATAGAAAGAAGGTCTATGTATACCTGCATACAATCCGCCAGAAATACAACTTTCAACTACTAAGACAAAAACAATTGTCTTCCTAGGGAAGAACCCTGTAAGAGCAAAAATTGTAATTGATAATAGTGTTTTGGAACAGGTATCATATTTTAATTATTTGGGATGTGATATCTCATATAGGAAGGACATCAAAATCGAGAGAGAGTTAAATAACTTTAGTTATACCTGTGGAACAATAAGACGACTATTGAAGAATAAAATGCAGAGGGAGACAACACAGCTAAAGTTCTATAAGGTCGTGGCTATGCAGACTTCAATGTATGGATGTGAAACATATAGGGGAAGGATGGGTAAAGTGGCAGTGCGGGCAAAGTGGCCATTTGAGTTTTCTCCGCTGTATAGTGCTGCAGTCACGCGGGAGCCAGGTGAAACAGTCGGAATGGATGCTGTCAGTGTTGTCTGTGACTTTGAAGCGGGAGGCTGTACTGTTCTACTTCTGAACTCATTTTTTCGTTTTTTCGCATGTCTGATTTTAGGTAAGTGGTACAAATTTTTGATTATAGCTAAGTAATAAGTAGTGTTATAATTATTCGCTCTAGTGCTGTTTGATTAGCGTGAAATACACTTTTAAATGATGTGTGTTTGAAAACGCTAAGTCATGTAGGTTAGATGCTAGACCACAATTTTTGTAATGGCGTCATTCCGGGTAAAGTGGCCACTAAACAGACCGGGCAAAATGGCCAAATGGCCACTTTGTCCGGCAACAATTTTTTATTCACTGTACATAATAAAATGTTACTCAAACCATTTTTAGGAATTGATATTATAACATTATAATATGTAACAGTGAAATTGCATTTATATAAATGCGATTTCACGTTTATAGTCGGTTTAAAATATATATAGCCTACTCAGAGTTGAATGTGAGTTAAATTTGGCCTATAGGCCTAATAATATCCTTACAGCACAAAATCCTATTTCAACCATTTTTCATTGTTACAGGACACCAAGATGCCCTACAAATACATCAGAAAATCTACACAACAGTCGTGGGAAGCGGAGGCGATGCAACATGCTATAGAAGCTGTAAGAAGAGACAAGATGCCATTTGCTACTGCAGCGAAACAGTTTAATGTTCCAAGAAACACCCTCAAAAGGCGAGTTCTGGAGAAAAATCGTGATGCGATTGAAGATAAGAAAATTCTAGGTAAATACAGAAAAGTGTTTACCGAGCTACAGGAAATGGAACTTTGTGAGCATATATTTGATATGGAACAACGATTCTATGGTATTACCCTAAATGACTTACGCTACTTGGCGTATTCTCTTGCAGAGAAAACAATATTCCTCACCCATTTAACAAAGAGAAGGAGATGGCAGGCAAGGATTGGGTAGCTTGCTTTAGAAAAAGGCACCCTAACATAACTCTGAGAAAACCAGAGGCTACTTCCATGGCAAGAGCACAAGGTTTTAATAAAACTAATGTCAACACTTTTTTTAACATTCTTAAAACTGCAAGACAACCACTTCCATCCTGCTCATAGGATATACAATGTCGATGAGACTGGCCTTCTGATCGTTCAAACTCGCAGCTCAAAAGTATTCTCTTTGAAAGGAAGAAGGCAGGTTGGGGCAATAACTACTGCAGAGAAAGGCTTACTCTCGACATTTGCAGTCTGCATGTCTGCTGGAGGCACTTTTATTCCTCCATTTGTTATATTCCCAAGACAAAAAATGAAGGCAGAGCTTAAAGATGGAGCTCCCCCTGGTTCTGAGTTTGCCTGCAATCCCAGTGGCTGTATGCAAACAGATATCTTTATGCAATGGTTTGACCATTTTTTAAAATATGCCAAGCCTTCAGCAGAAGATCCAGCCCTTCTAATTTTGGATGGTCATGCCACCCACACTAAGAACGTGGCGTTTATTGAAAAGGCCAGGGAAAATCACATAACAGTGGTATGTTTGCCTCCCCACTGCAGCCATAAGCTGCAACCACTAGATGTGTCTTTTATGGCCCCCTTTAAGGCTTATTACATTCAAGCTTGTGAGAAGTTCCTCCGGAACAATGCTGGAAGGACCATAACACAGTTCCAAATTAGTAAACTTCTTGGAGAGGCATTTTTGCATGCAGCTGTTCCTGCTACAGCTATCAACGGGTTTTGCAAGTGCGGGATCTTTCCTTTGGACCCCGATGTGTTTTCTGATGCTGATTTTGTAGCTGCAGAAGTGTATGACATTCTGATGAACCCTCAAAACAATGATCTCAATGTTTCCGAAGCAAACTGTGAAAACGCACTGGATGAACATGGAGATGGACCTATTTCAACAGAAGAGGAAGTAGTGGCGGAGCTTTGGCTGAAGAGGTGGCAGTGGCTGGATCCAGTGGTGTAGTGCAAAGTTCATTTGCAGTAAGTCCAAAAGAAATTATTTCTCTACCAAAACAAACCTTTGTAAAGCAAAGAAAACTAAATAGGAAAAAAGGCAGAGCAGCTGTTATAACATCTAGTCCTTATAAAATTGAAGTAATTGCAGATAAGCAGAAAACAGGAGAAGAGGAGGCCAAGAAGAGAAAGAGGATGGAGAAAAAACGCCTCCCACCTAATAAAAAAAATAAGCCTAAAAGTCAGAAGAAAACTCAAACTAAAAAGGCATCTCAAACAAAAAAACAGCTTAGTTTTGAACTAGAAGAAGAAGAAGAAGAGGATGATGATGAAGAATGTTTCTATTGTAATGAGGCCCACTCAAAATCGAAAGACAATGAAGGATGGAGTAGATGCTTAAAATGTAAGAAGTGGGCACATGAAGAGTGAGCCGGATGTGAAGAAGAAGATGATGAATTTGAGTGTGAATTTTGCAAATAGGCCCTATGCCTAATCCTTTATTGATAGACTATTGATTATGAATTACTATTTACTTTATCTTGTAATGATTTAATGCTTAAGATAATACTTAAAAAACATAAAACTTATTCTTAATGTGTATTACTTTAGCTTGTATTGATTAAATACGCACTCTGAATCAATGAGATTTGTTCATTTACCTATGCGGCTAAAGTGGCCAGGGTCTGGCCACTTTACCCAACCTAGGCGGGCAAAGTGGCCACTTTGTAGATTTTTTTTTAAGTAACATATATACATTTAAAACAAAAAAATTAAAAAAAAATACAATAGCAATTGGAACTTAAGTTGTTATAGTTACTATTGGTATATGTTTTTATAATTTTGCTGATTAAAAAGGTATCATAAAAATTCATCAAACCTTAGAGTGGCCACTTTACCCATCCTTCCCCTACTCTCTTGCAAAAAAAATATTTCAAAAATAAGACCTTGGAAATTAAATTTTTAAGAGCAGTTAAGGGATGCAGTTTAAGAGATCGTCAATGAAACGATGACATAAGGAAAGACCTGAAGTTACAGTAGAATAGAAAGAGTTCTATTCTGGATAGAATAAAGGAATACAGGCAGAATTGGAAGTCCCATGTGGAACGCATGGGAGACACTCAAGTTTCTAAACAAGCATTTGAACATAGGCCATTGGGAACAAAAAATCTTGGATTACCCTGGAAAAAATGGTCAGAGACTCTGTGAGATCAAGAAGAAGAATGTATTGTATTGAAAAAGAAGAAGAAGAAGAAGAAGATCATCCACTATTGGAGCAACTAGATTTTAGGTGGCTCACTTATCCCAAATTATGTGATGGCCCAAATTACCCCATTAAAAAAATCCTAGGGTAACTGGACCCATGTTAAATCAAAACAAGAAGAAAACACAGGCTAGGAAACATTTATTAATTTAATTATGCTCAATGTTTATCCAGAAGTGAAAAACAGTAAAAACATACTATTTTCATAACAAATCACTGTTATGTCTGAAAACATTATTTTTGACAGGTTCATACAACAAAACAATCGTGGAAGTAATACGTACTTTCTAAATACTTCAATATAGTTTTGCCAATGGCTAACAGTTAAAGGTACCTAAATAATTTGGTGAGCTCAGTTACCTCAACTTACTATATTAGGATCTGAGGTCTGTAAGTGGATTTTGTGTATTTGTTTTGTATAATTCATATGAATAAAAACATTTTAAACCTTCATAACTATCCAAAATTGGTTTAATATGTAACAGAATTTAACTTGTGTTAATTGGTTACAAACGTTACTGTAATATCTTCATATTACACACAGAAGCATACACTTCTTCAGTGGTGCAACAGATGTATGTAACTGCTCGTGGCCTATTCAACCACTGTCATCTATAAATATTGATTCTGAGAGCAAGGGAGAAGTTTATCCTAAACTGCTTGAGATCACTCAGGACACTGTCTCTCTGCCAACTCGTAGGCCATCCTTTAGGTACTTTAGGATTTAGGATTCTATGAGAACCTATTCTTAATTGAGTATGAGTAATTTCTTCTTCTTCTTCTTCATTGAACACAGTGTCTATCGATTCTAAGTACGTTGTAAAGATTCCTAATAAAGTAGAAGCTACTGAACAAAGTAGATGGTGAATATTATTCTATCAAAGGTATAAAAGGAATACCTTAACTTTAACTTTATAATAAATGAAATTAATAGCAACTATGCGCAGTATCTGTTACTTTTGTGAATTAAAATTAGTGTAAAAATGTTTGAAGTTAAAACGTTTATGAATTTCATAATTTCATAAAATCTTCGCTCATGTTCTTGAAGAATGAACAAGGAATTTTGCAAGTGCTGCTCAGTGGACAAACAGTGAACTACGTAAATATCGAGAGTAATTTTGGAACTTCAAGAATTCTTTAATTTCCTAAAAAGCCATAGTTTTTACAATAGCGAATGTAATTTAAAAATTGGATTTTTGATTTGTTGGCATATAAAATACATTTACCAAATAAAATTCTATAAAAAAATGCGCGCCCGCATACACGCTTACTGAAACACGAAGTTAAATGAATATTTTTAAAAATAATATGAGTATGTATATTATTATAAAGTCACATGTGTCAGTACAAATAATAAAAAATAATTATAAATACTTATATTGTTACTTTTGCTTTTTTATTCAATATTTGACTACGTTATACCACAATTTTCCACAAAATTTATACAAAATAGAATAGGTTACCGTATATTTGTTGTTGTAGGCCTACATAAACGCGTTGAGTTTTGTGTAAAGTTGAAACTGTTTTGAATAATATTATGGAACACACACACTCTCTCTCTCTCTCTCTCTCTCTCTCTCTCTCTGAAAGGTGAATAAATTATTATCTTTGTTATCATTATCGCCAACAGCAACAATTGTCTGCCTACTCGTAGCCTTCAGTTATTCAACAGTGATTCTTTCATTTGCAATTTTTATCAGTTTCACTGTCACATAGGTTGGCGGAAAGAATTTTGTTTGCAGAAGCTCATGTAACTTATTTCGTTCGCGGAGAGGGGTCAGTAAAGTGGAAAGCTTAAATATTATTTCCACGCATTTCTTAACAACATTTCTGTAAATACGCAGACTTAATTATTACGCTAATTACAAATAATATTCAGACATACGTTAAAAAGGACACACTATTTGAGTGGAAAATTTCCGGAGGTTGTTTTGTAATTGCAAAACTCGCAGTACGTACAGGGGACCGATATACCTATAACAGGTATTTTGGAACGATATTTTTGTGGAACGGATATAACATTGACTGAAAAGTTGAAGTACCTGTTCCGAATCAACGATAACTGAATAGAGTTGAAATACCCGTTCCGATCACTTGCGGCCTCGCGGTTCCGAGTCGCGAATACAACGCAACTAACGAATAAACGAGTACACGAATACGAAGCCACTTTTTGGTGCTGAATACTTCATTCTGCGCATGTGCCGATTGCTATACAAGTACGGAACGAAGCAAAACAGCGAGGTTCAGAATATCTCTATGCCAAAGAGACGAAGCTGTTTTTAATAAATTAAAAAAATTCATACTGGTGTTACTTTTATTCTCGTGTGTTATGCAGATATATAATACATATTATAATAACAAATTATATATTATAGTCGTCACAAACTTGGTAAAATTTCAAAAAGCGAATTATATTGTGTTATAACCTATAGGGTGACTGATAGGCCATATAGTACTTTTTGTTAAATTGATTTCGGTGACGATTTTAACTTCACTGCACATCTCATGTCTTTTTTGACATTCTTTGTTGTGCTATTACGTGCACTCCAAATTTCATTGCCTGACTTTCGCAACTGATTTGTCTAACCAAAATGAAATCAATAATTTAATATTAAAATCTATCTCAGTTTGTTTACTCCTATTGAAAACTTAAATTAGTATTCCCAAAGGGAGACAGGCCTATAAATTCTCTTGTTTCTTATTTTCTTTTAAACAGTAACAGCTTAATAAAGTCACAGTGTAAAGTAACACTGTTAATACTTTTAGTTTCAATTTATTTCTTATAACAAATTATATCATGCAGGCATATGTATAATAGGTATATAATAACAAATATTTGTACGTGTTATTTTTTTTTGAACGGTTTCGTTCGTATCTGTTATTTTAAATACTAGTTTAGCACACCTCTAGTCTAGTACGTAGGCCTACTATTCTAGCATGAAAGAACGCGTCGGGGAAGCGAACTCAACTGATTGTAGATGACAGGTCGGTCGCTCTGGCATGGAGGAGGAATAGGGTATAAACAGTATTATAATGAGTAGTGAATATATACGGGAAATTATTATTACAGTCTGTAAAATGAACGGTGGCGGTTGGGACTGGCCTGAGGTGCCCTCACTGACGCACGCACACTCACAGCCGGCCCGCGCGCCACGGGTATGATTCGCAAAGTGTGCCGTCCACTACATAATTACAACTTTTTAAATTTGATTTTAATGGCAAACGAAATTACCATTTTTGTAACCTGCACGAAATTTTAAGAAAAATGAGTCTAAACACGACATAATTGGGACAAATCTCTGTTTTCAACACTATAAAAATCTGATCAAGCGACTAATGTTGATGTGGAAAAATAAAAAAATGAAATATTGTTACACTCAAATTCAAATTTTATTCTTCGTATTCATACAATAATATACATGGTAATCGTCAGTAAAATATAAATAACTAAATATGTATACAAATTAGACATACATACTATTATAGGTCTACATAAGTAACAATAAATCCTACTTCCTACAGCCGAAATTATTCATGTTACCAATAGTCTTAATCTTTAGTAATAATAGCTTCAACCTTTCCTTATGGCATTTATCGTCAATGCAAACAAACCTATAATAATTTTTTTAAAAATTTTGAGAATATATTACAGAGTGCGACTACCCTGCAATTATAATTGGTGATATTAATAGTTGTATAATAAATAAGAATAAGCATAACTAATTGAGCATACAATTATGTAAGAAAATGTAACCACAAACTTACAAACTTAAACATTAACATTTTAAATTAATGGTACATAATTGTTAGTATTATTACACCAGATTCATGAGTCTTCACTTACTGCTTTTACTGCAGAGGAGCGATGCCGAAGTCGTATTCTTCGCTAGTATCACTCTCGCACTCACTCTCTTCAGACATCTGGATAATGAACTCATTATGACTGTAAAGGACAGTGGTTGCTTGTCGATAGTGTTGTTTGGTATCATTATTCTTAGAATTTTGCGCAGAATTCAAAAACAATAACGGTTTTGGAATTTTTTAGCACAGTAAAAAAAATGTTCTTGCGCTTAGAAATGTCCAGTATGTGAGTCACGGTGGCCACCAAGGGCCAGGTATAAACCGCTGCGTGTGTATTAGTGAGGGCGAAAGTAGGTCTGGCCTGTCCCAACCGCCACCGTTCATTTTACAGACTTTAGTTACATTTTAGTCCATGTTGGCAGTCTGAGAGGCCTTAGAAAGAGAATCGATCCTAAAAGCCAATTATATGTTTGATACAGGATTTAATTTAAAACACTATTATTTAATATTTATTTCTTTAATGTAAATCTAAATTCAGTTGATGTCTTCGCATGACAAGAAAAATACACGACTTGCCACCAAAAATTAACATTAGTCTAGTATTGCAAGTAGGTACAGTTGTTTAAGCAGTTCCAACTCTTGAGCAGGTCATACTTCCAACCCCAATAGCATTGGGAATACTTTGAGCGTACTAATTTTTGCTCAAGAAAAGCCTTTTGTTCAAGTAGCGTGTAGTGAAACAGTTTTTTTGTCATGTATTTCAGTTTAATTAAAATTTTAATGTTTTACGTTCTCGTATGAGGACGTTCTGAAGATGGAACGATTGTTCCGAAACGCGTGACAAAGCTACTAGAAGAAGCCACAAGACGGTACTGAAATAAGAGAATATATTAAGTAAATACAATTTTGCCTTGCGATAATTTTTAATATTTGTTTGGACGATATATACACCCCCAAGAGTTGCATCCGCGTGGACCTTGTATAGACCTTTTTGAGATTGTAAAGTGTCCCTTCAAAATCCCTTGACCACCGCGCGCACGCGCACCTTTGTATAAACCCGTCTTCTTAAAATTGTGGCACTGTCCAGACACTATCTCCGTGCACCAATCAGATTGTCACGTTAGTAAAATGACTTTATAATTTTTAGTCCATGCGGACTTGGCGTTGCCACAAACAGCAGCTTATCCTCTTAAACGGAACCGACCGCCGTATCGTTGTCATTCTGCTGTCCATGTAGCCGTTGTTTAACGATGTGCAGAAACGTGTCAGCAACGTAATTATGTAATAACACAGATGGGCTCTACAATAGACCCTGTCAGTTCGGGATGTATAAACATCAAGATACGAACGACGGAGACAAATTCCTATTGCATGATGGCAATCGATGGCGTATTAGACTGGATATTAATACCAATGAGCGGTCGTGGCGTAGTGGCTAGCGTGTGGCGCTGCTACGCTGTCGGCGCGGGTTCAATTCCCGCCGGGGGCCATCTGATTTAGATACGACCGTTCCCCCTCGCAAGGCAATGGCAAACCAGCGAGAGGTATCCTGCTTAGTATAAACCTTCCCCAACTATGCCGTTCGGATCCGGCGTTAAACTGTAGGTCCCATATACCTGCGAGAGACTCAGTACCACACGCACCACGGGTATATGCGGGGAGGGTACAAACCAGTCGTAAGACTGAAGGACTACGAATTAATACCAATATGTTCGTCGTACTTTATCACGGAACATTTAAAAAAATCGAGCAAGTAGTTTGGCGGCGATCTTGAAATTTCAAGGGATGAAAACAAAACGATTCCAGCCGTCCACGCGCTGCTGCCAACAAAGAAATAAGACTAAAGTTTCCTTCAGTGCAGTTAAAAACAAAGTAGGCTACTTGGCTGCAACCTCAAGGTAGCTGTAACGGACTTCGAGGTTGCCATTGTTTAATCAATTAATGCCCATATTCTGCAGTTACAGTTCCACATCCGAATGTGTTCTTCTTTAGCTCGTGATCAGCGGGATATGATGAATGAAGAACTGGTTACGTCAGGAAGGCGCGCTCGAGGACCGGAAGCTCCGATTTTTCTACGATTATTTAGTTGATGACTGGCTAGGTAACAGTTATATGCCAAGAAAAGTCGGAACTATTCTGGCAGAAGGGACGAATTTCTGATTGTTGGAAACAAAGAATAAATGTTTCATTTCGAAACCACATCCAAATATATGTACTTGCCTGCCAGAAAGACTCTGAGTATTACTATCACACATTTGACAGAATATCCATCAAACTTGAAGAAAAAAGAGAGAGAACTCTATCTTAAAGACAGAGACAGAAGAATTCATTTCTAAAGCTTTTAAAATATATTAAGATTTCCGAAATTAGCTTTCATCTACAAATTGGAGTAAAAACCATCTCTGAAAAATTCATATAAATTGTAAATATTGTATAAAATTACTCATTTGATCCCCGAGGATTGGATCTCATGTCTTTTGAAGAGGTTGTAGATGCGGTTGAGGCCTTGAGGAATAGAAAAGGAACTGAGATAGACGGAATTAATGCGGAATGCTGGAATCATGGAGGAAGTCTTTTGCATCTTAGACTCATGAATTTGTTTAACATGTTTTGGAAACAAGGAAAATCCCTGAAAACTGGTTAACAACAGAAGTCATCCCAGTTTTTAAGAAGGGTGAGAGAAGTACCTGTGAGAATTACAGGGGTATTAGCCTGTTAGATAGTGCATATAAGATATATTCTAGGATAATCAATAATAGAGTCAGGGTTATAGCAGAGAACATTACTGGTGAAGAACAGATGGGCTTCAGGAAGGGTCGCTCTACAATCGATGCCATTTTTGTATTGAAGCAGGTAATTGAGAAGAGACGGGAATTTAATTTAGAAACTCATATGGCCTTATTGACTTTCAAAAGGTATTTGATAGTTTGCATAGGGATGTCTTGTGGAAGGTTATGATCAGAAGAGGTTTTCCTTTGCAGTCTGTATCAGAATACCTCTGTTGTCATTGATACAGGAAAACGATTGACAGTGCCAGTTGAGACAAACAAAGGAGTTAGACAAGGTTGTTGCATCTCCCCAATACTTTTTAATATTTATTTGGCCGATATCATTAAAAGATGGATGGAAAATTTTAAATGTGGAATTAAGCTTTCTTCGCAGTCTACACTTAGTAATATTTTATATGCAGAAGATGTTATTATATAACATATAGAAAATGACTTGCAGAGGGGAGTTTCACAATGAATCTTGAGGAATTTAACAGAGGAATATGGCTTGGTGCTATCTCCACATAAAACAAAAGTAATGGCTTTTAGAGGGAAGTATCCAGTAAGGATAGAGATAGAGGGAAATGGAAACATATTGGAGCAGTATCCAGTTTTAATTATTTTGGGTGTGAAATATCTCCCGCAGTTGATTGTGACGTCGAAAATAAACTTAATAAGTTTAAACATATTTGGGGGACCCTGAAATACAAAAATAGGAAAGACACTAAGCTTAAGTTTTATAAGACTATGGCTGTACTGGTGGCGCTGTATGGTAGTGAGACATGGGTACTTTCACAGAGAGGCAGAGGGAAGGTTACATCAGCAGAAATGAAATTTCTCAGGTTGGTCAAAGGGTGTACGTTACGAGACAGAATAAGTAATGTACAGGTATGGAGAGAATTAAAAAGTTTTAAATTACAGGATAGAATTACGGAATACAAGGCCAACTGGTGTAGGCCTAAGCATTTGGGAAAAACGCAGCAAGATCGCCTTCCCAAACTTGCCTTGAATCCTAAACTCACAGGGTATCGTAGTGTGGGGCGTCCGAGGACGAGATGGTTAGTATTTCAGTATTAACGTTTATAAAATAAAAAAAATCGGTCAACTTTGCAAAACGTTAAAGAAGCTCTACGACCTGCAGTATCAAATATTCATCCAAGGTGTGAATGTAAACAAGCACACCCAGGTCATTAGTATGAATATTTGGCTTTGTCTTTAATACACAGTAAAATTATATTCGTTTGTATTAAACCAAAGAATTGCTTTCGAAAATGTTCTTTACGATTTATTATCAGAAAATGTTTTAATTCCTATTCCTAGTTTATATACCTCTATATCTAGGGTCGCGAAAATATTTGCTCGGATAAAGGGAGTCGCCAAGTGGAAAAGTTTGAGAAGCCCTGAGTTACAGTAGATAACACTATTTGTGCCTATCAACACGCTCAGTGAACATCGCACCAGAAACAGCAGGTACCTGAGCAGTGTGTACACTACTGTGATCGGTCAATTCAAGGTTATTCTTGTCCCCCTATCAGTGGCACTTTTGCAATAAATATGTATCTTAAAAGTATATTTAAGGATATTTTGCAGAATTTGTGTTAAAAGTAATTAGGCCCACAGTTTGTGTATTAAAATAAGTTTTTTGAAGGACCAGTTAATTACGTACTGTAGTGTCATGTCACTCTGAACTATAGGAATAAAGCCATAAAAACCATCACAACCGATACGATATATTATAAATGGGTTATAATCACTTGTATATGATTGGAAGCGAGTTCTCATTTTTAATTCGACCATTTGGCATTTGTCTGTCTGTTGGGATTGTCTCACTATAACTTTTGAACGCATCAACCGATTTCGTAAAACTTGGCATGCGTGTCCATACGTCTATCCTGCAGAACTATATTTTTTAGATTGATCCTCTGAAAAATAGGGTGTTGGAAGAAAAAATGTGAGGCGTCAAAATTTTGAAAAAATTTCAAAGTTCATGTGGGGTACCAAAATAAAAGGAAGTTTTAACCAAATATGAATTTAATATTCGTTTTTAAAAATTTCAAAATTTTTGGAAGCCGAGGCTAAAAATCGTGTAAAAAATTGGACAAAGTCGCAAAAGCATATCAAATTAGAAGGAATTTAAACTGGAATCTGGATGTAGTGTTATGTTTTGGAAACTTGAGATTGATCCCTCAAAACTAGGGAGGCGAGAGGCAAAAATGTCAGTGGTCAAAATTTCTAAAAATCGCAAAAATCCATGCAGGCTGTGAAATTAAAGAGAATTTTAACTTCTTTTTCTCCTCTTCAAGGATTAGGTTATATAAACCTGTCCCGGCACCCATCTCATCCTCGGATGACCCACGTCTCTTCTACCACTGGCATTATAGTTCAGTGCCGCTTTCGGCAATCGATCCTCTGTCATCCTTTGCAGATGATCCCACCATTGTCTTCTGTAAGACGAAATAAATTCATTTATGCCCTTTACTTCGAATTCTGCTCTGATATCCTTATTACTTATTTTATCTTGTAATGTATAATTTAAAGTATCACGAAGAAACTGCATTTCAGCATTCTGAATCTTGCTGCATTCTTTTTTTGTCATAACCCACGCCTTACTCGCATAAATCAATGTAGGTATTGGAATCGTCTTGTAGAATTTAATCCTTGTGCTGTGTCTTGTTTTATTTCTAAAATTTCTATGACTCGTACCACAAATATTCCTAATAAATTTATTTATCTTCTCTCTTATATCACATTCAGATTCATAGCTTACTGCACGGCAGAGATATTTGAAACGGCTCACTTGTTCTAAAGTGCTGTTCTTTATAACTATCTTAGTCCTCACTGGATATTTACCTTTAAAGGCCGTGGTTTTGGTCTTTCTTACTGAAATTGTCAGCGAGTACTTCCTTGTCACTTCTTGTAATTGAAACATAGCTCTTTGTAAATCATCCTCATTTTCTTGAATAAGAACTATGTCATCCGCATATAGCAGGGAACCCATACAAATTGATTTGTTAAGCTGTATTCCCGAAGTCACACTGGATTTTCATGCTCTCAGCATGTCGTCAATGTATATGAGGAACACTTGTAAAACCCAGAGCAGCCTCGGAGCATTTTAACAATAATCTAAGTAAGTTTCAAAATTTTGAGATACTAGGCCCAAGAAGTAGATAAAAAATTTGGAAAAAATTGTAAAATCCGTGTAGGATACCAAACTAAAAGGAATGTGAATGTAGCGTTTACTCTAAAAATGTTTAACTGATGTCATTGTGTATTAAAATGAGTTTTCTGAAGGACCAGTTAATTACTGTAGGGTACGTCAGCCTAGAATATAGGATTAAAGCCATAAAAACCGTACAGAACAAATGGATGTCAAAATTTTAAGAAAATTGTCTATGCAATGCGTCAGGTTATGAGTGATTTTATTCAGAATTCAAAACTAGACATCTTTTAATAAGTTAACAGAACTATTATCTGTCAACACCGCTTGCAAATTTTGGACTGGCTTCAAAAGTTTGTAAACTATGTTTGCAAAAAGCTTTAAATATTGTTATCAGTTACAGTATGTATGTTTGTTAAAAGTATTATATATAGGCTTACATGTATCTTACGCATCAAATTGAAAACAAAGACTATGTTTTTTGTTTGGCTATCTTGGTTTAGGTATTACTGTTAAAAATTTAACGAGAAAAACAGTTCACTAAACTTGTTATTTTACAAAAATAGTCGAGTAATTGGTGTAGGGCGTTCGTCTTTTTTTTATGATAATTGAAAAATTTTATAATATTGAAATTTAATAATACATATATTTCTTACAAAACAGTGAGCGAGTTCTGCAGCTCAGGGAACTTAATATGTTGTATAAACTACGAATGAATGGAATAAAGTTATCAGATTAATGACAAAGCTTATATAGGCATACCTGGTAAAACGACACCATTCTTAAGGAAGTGTAAGCTATATGTTTGTTACGCGTAACAGTATTGGATTGTTTCCCCCAATTTTAAAACCTATTTTCTCCCCAATCTTAAAGCTTAAGTGGAAATGTTCGGAGAATAATCATGACTAGTTGTTTTGTATAACCAAATTCTCAAAGGAAGAAAGAAAGCAGTTTTGTTGAGCTGGAAGTGCAAAGAGGTTTTCGAGCTCGTAGATCTTGTGACGACAAGATATTCACAGCAAGCAGTGGCGGCTCGTGAGTACATCTACAGGGGGTTCACAATTAATAATTTGCAGTTTTTGAGATACACTGTGTCAAACACTTGTGTGTTGCTTGCAATATTCATATAATTTAGGCGCTGCTATACCTTGATGTAATGTATTAATTTTGAAACGAAATGTTATTATAGCTATTACTGTACTTTAACTATTTCACAACTTAATAATAAAGGATTACTTTATTTATCATACTTGTTATAATATGATAAATTGTTCTTTTTTACTAAAACAATTATTTTCATTTAATTTTAAAGTAGTAAAATAAACGCAAAACAGAAAGCTTGTTTTAAGTGTTAAATATTTAGATAGTTAGTCACAAGGCCTCATGCTCTCAATTATTAGATTAGATTATTAAACACACAGAAAAAGGAAAATAATCAAAGCTGCTGCATATGATGGTAAGGTCTAGTATTTACTTACACAAGTTTACTTGGATGGTAACTTAGACAAATATTTTCTTTAAGTACAGTTTTTGTAAACAAAGTCCATCCTTCTATCTTTTCTTGACACAAAAACATCAATAACTCTTTCAATGAAATTATGGATGTTATAAAATCATTTCCTTCTCGATTGCAAGCATGGCTAAAGCTGTAAGCCTCTCTTGACACATCGTAGACCGCAAAAATGTCTTTATCCGTTTTAGGGTTGAAAAACACCTTTCAGCTTCAGCAGTCGTCATTGGTATTGTTGCAATAATTAATAACAGTTTATAACTTTCAGAAAATGATGACAATAAGTTGTTTTCAATAAAAAACTGTAAAAGACTAACAGCACCACGCATGTTTCTGAAAGCAGTTCTTTTGTAAATGATTTCAAGCTCTGTCTTGAGGCGATTTTTTTCAAGAAATGAATACACATTTACTATCTTCAAGCAATTTCTCAGGGAATTTCTGTTCAAACTCTTCAAACCTTTGTGATTCAAAAAGAGATACAGGTGAGCAAGATGTTGTGAATGAAAATCTTGTTTTTATTTGCGTTGTAATAATGTCACAGGTTTCCTTGGCAGCCACTGTTCTACTGTTCTACTTAAGTAAAAATCTTCTTCACGCCTCGATCGTTTAGGTGCATTTTCTGGGTACTGATTAACCAGCTCTGTCACTTTGTCCATGTTAGCTATTTCCTTATCAATGGCTTTGACGAAGTGGTCAACATTGGCTTTAGTTCTCACAGCATCAGTGTAAGTTAGCTGTAATTGGTTGTACAAAATATCCACATGTGGCATTAATCTGTGAAAAATAGAAAGCCAAAATATAAAACTTATTATCTCTAAGGAGACGAGCTAGAGCACCAGCTTTAATTATGGTGGTTGGTTGCTTAGAGGTTGATTGGATTTCCTCCATACATTCAATTAATTCCTCTCTGTACTCAAAAACAGTATTAACAGTTCTGCTCTTAAAATTCCACCTTGTAACTGACGCCCGAGGTATTCGTTTGCCAACTATCTTGTCCAAAACAGCCACTCTCTGAGGGGAATTCGAAAAAAAATTTGTTATATCACTTAAGTCCGAAAAAAATTCTGACATCTTGGTCTTGGCTTGTTGCTTGAGCTACAATCAAGTTCAACTGATGAGCGTAACAGTGAACGAAAAAAGCATGTTTATAGGTTTGTTGCACTATGGTCTGCACGCCAGCATGGTGCCCACTCATTACATTCGCACCGTCATAGCTTTGAGATACGAGTTTTTCTGGATTTTGCACAACATAATCTAAACTGGTACAAATACATTTGGCTATAGATTCTGCGTCGTGCCCTTCAGGGTTATCAAATTTCCAAAATCTTTCAACTAGTTGGCCATTAGCTAAAACATAGCGGAAAACTATAACTAACTGAAATACAGACGAGATGTCTGATGTTTCGTCCGCAATCAAAGAAACATACTGTGCAGTTTTTATTTCTTCTATTATGTTTTCTTGACATACAAAAAGCATACAATCTAACAATTCATTTTGAATTTCTTTCGAGGTACCTTTAAAGACAGTAGCGGTACTCAAGTGTTCTTTCAAAGATGAGTGAAGTTCTGCAGAAAAGTTTACAAGCCCTTTAAATATGCCAGGATTTAAGGAATCGTCATCCTCACGATGACCTCGAAGGGCCAACTCAAATGCACAGCAAAATTTAATACAGTCTATAAGCTTAGAAAGGACATACCTATTTTTAGTCACTTGTTCATTGTGCTTTTTAATATTGTGTCGATAAGCACTGTCAAGCTGCTGACGAACGTCAACCTTTCCCAGCAAATTAAAATCCAATGTAGCACTTATGTGTCCATGAGAACTTTCGTGTTTTTTAATTTTTTGATTCAAATGAGCTAAGTCACAATCGCCGTTTTTCACCCAAGCAGGATCGCCCTTTTCACGGGAAAATAACAAACAAGGAAAACAAAATATTTTGTTTGTTTGTTCACAACCACAAAGCCAAGGAATTTTTTCGTATAGTTCTTCTTTAAATTATTTTTTAAAAGTTCTAGATTTTGATATCGATGTTTGACTTATATTAAGTCGGGGCGTTGGCCTACCACTCTCTTTTATTGGTATTTTAACTTCTATGGGTAAATTGGCAAACGCTACTTCGTTTAAATTGCTAACTGAGTACTTACAGGTACTTTCCATTATTGTACAGGAAATAAAAACAACAGTTCACTAGCTACACTATAATAGATAAACTGTAATTTCAACTAAAACTTTATCACTAAAAAATAATCGAAACTGCAAAACACAAATGTAACACGCGCGCGCACCAAGGTAAGGAGCATCCACCGTCAACTACAGCCGTGGAACTACTGAGCTGAGCTGTGTCAGAGGCAGCTCATCGGTATTCTCCGTTAAGCCGCTTGTAAACATGTTTTCCCCCCTACCGCGAGCAAATGGACTCGGCCGTCTGTCGTATATCCCGTTTGTACAGCATCGAGAGCGGCGCATTCAGTCCGCTCCCAGCCACTGGCGCGTCATTACACTTAACTTCACTTGGCGCGCTCTACGCTGTTTTCCATTGTCCGCTCTTTTAAACTTACTGAAGATAAGCCATTTTAGTACTGCGTCAATAAAGATGTATAATTTATATAGAATAATTATTTTTATAGGGGGTTCACGTGCTCTTATGGACGAGCCGCCACTGACAGCAAGACACGTAACTGAGAATAGACACGCACGATGCTTCTACAGAACCCATTAAATTTTTATTGATTTTGAAAAAGCATACGAAATAAGACTATTTTCCGTTGACTAGACTATTCTGAGCGTTAAGAAGGAGAGGAAAGGAACAGGCGTATTTTCGAAATAGTTTTAATATCTGTAAGCGGATTATTTTAAAAGCTGGAAAAAATTATGTGGGGCTCAAAGGGTTTAGGGCAAGAATAAGCATGTAATGCGAATGAATGACGGCAGAGGGCCTATAAAATATCAGATAAATTGTAGGAAAAGAGGCAGGCCTCAGGGCAAGGATCCGTAGAACTTGGACGTCAGAGGCAGAAAAGGATATCTTATTTACCATCTGTAGGGAAAAGAAAAGAGACATATATTTCCTCGGTACATCATTGTTTACACTTAGGTACAGAACAACAACATTTTAGTATAGTCCAAATTCTCAAACGCCTTGTTCATACCTTTCAAAATAGTATACACAGTTATCTGCAATAGAGGTCAGGGAAGTCGTTTGAGTTCGTTAATCGTTAGGAACTGCGTATCGACCTTCGTGGCGTTAGCGAAAATGAAAAATGCCGTTAACGCAGACGACGATAAGTGAAGGTGAAGGTAACGCGATGTGGATGTGGGCGGGCGAACGGTTATTGATGGCGGTTGGATCTCTCTCACTTGATGATGTTGTAGGTATATCTCGGCTGTCGGTTCACTTGGTTGAACAGACTCAATGCGCCCTCAAGAGCAAATAAGAACACAGAGAGAGCAACGATAAAGCGTGTGCTCATTAATATGCATAAATTGACACACTGCTTGTCAGAGCGGAGCAGGGGCGCTATTGAATTTTAATGTGTTTACATGCACATATCTGTTTTCCCGCTCCGCCAAACGATCTTATCGTGGATTTCGGAAGTGAATGATTGAACGCGAGTCAACGAGTAATAACCAGAAAGTTCTTCAGTAACGACCGCATTTCACATCGAGTATGAATTTGATTGTCTTAAAAGTTTACATTTTATCGTCTTTGTGTTTTCATTGGGAGAGGAGCTAACATGTAGAGAGAGACAAGACAACGAACGGTTTATGAATAAGAAGGAACGACAGCCATTAAAAGTAGAAGTATACAATATTGTTACGTATATAAAAAAATGACTTTCTTTATAACAAAGATTGTTACTCGAAAAACAATGAGTTGTATTAATTTATTATGACAATGAAACAGTCACTACTTTTTAAAAGCTACATTTAATAGTATTGAATGGTCTCAAATTAAATTAACCAACTTTCTTCACTGTATGTTTTCTGCGAGAGTATGCAGTGGCGTAGCCAAGACGGTCACAACCCTCCCATATTGGATAGGTTGCAAATGAGGTCTTAAACATAAACCCTGCAAACAGGTAGTAGTAATGCTGCCTCGGCCAAGAGGATGACAGTCGGAAGCCTACGATGTAATAATGTGTTCATAATTGCGTGGCACTTCCCGACACTGTCTCTGTGCACCAGTCAAACTGCACCGTTAGTAAGTTGAGATTACCGTTTTAAGTCCACGTTTCCGCTGTATTGCCACAAACGTGTTGATGTAGTATTCACCAACCGCAGCTTATCACCTTCAACGGACCCAACCTGTCGTGTCTTCGTCATTTTGCTGTCGGTATGGCCGTTGTTTAATGATGTGCAGAAAGTAGTTGTTTGATGATGCCAACAATGCAAGTACAGTAATGCTAGATAAAAAATTAATTACCACTGATAACAGTTGCTCTGACGTCGACTGTCATCATTTTGGCCGAGGCGTATTATCAGCTCGCCAGCTGCCGTTATATAGGCCTACCACACACAGTAGGCTAAAGCTGGCAAATCCTCTACTACCGTCAACGTCCCCCCACCCCGTTTTTAACATAAAAACCCCACCACCAGGAAAATACTGGTCTTTAAACTCCCCTGTGGAAATTCCTGGTTACGACACTAAGGATAAGTAACGCAATAGTTAAAACTTAGTAACAGGGGTCTCATATTTCTTTACTATGAAATTTCAACATTAGCGCAGTCTTCAAAATCATAAAATCAGTACAGCAGTCAATCAAAGTTAAAAATCGAACCTAGACACAGAAAACTAATTTACATGTTGCAGTAGGTCAACTGCATTCAGACTGATGTTTCTGGTATTTACCTGATGAACTGACTTTTTTGGGACATCTTTTTCTATCGCAAAGTATGTTTTATCGAATGTATAATCAAACTTGACTTTACTGATTGAGATTGTTTCAAGGTTTTGTAATGACATGTGAGTTTATCATGGACTTCCCGGTAACGTTGGTTCATCCACTTAAAGTAAATACTTACGAAAACTGAAAATCGGGACATTCTTGCGTCTAGTAACTAGATTTTAGAAGACAGCTAATTTGTTATTTTTAAGGCGATACATTTTTAAGTTGGAAGCAATAGCTGCGGGAGTCAATGGAGAAAATGTTGGTTGTGACCAGAAGAAAGTATCACCTTACCAGGTGAGATAGTATCATATTGAGACTTCACTGTATATGACACGGCTGATGAGGTACAGCAAATTATAACAAGAAGGAAAACAAAACTGCAACTGTATAAACACTCATACGATCTACAGTTACATATGACAGTGGCTCGTGGATTCACAGGATGAACCAACTTGACGGGTTTGAAAGGATAACTCGTCCAATCAAGGAAGACAATGGAGGTAGCGTCAACCAAGTAACCGAGAATTTCTGGGATTTACAAAGACCTCCCATTTCCTGAATACATAAATATGCAGAGAATAAAATGGTATCACCATATATCACCATATACGGCGTATGAATGCAGCAAAGCAGGTGAAGAAAATCTTTAAGGGCACACGAAATGGAGGGATGCCATTGAGGAAGACATTAGAATGTTGGGCATCTAGTTTGCTGAAGACATCAGTATCCAGTGGGCTCAGATGTTCAGGCCAAGGACCACCTCCACCTCGATCTGTAGTACCAAATAAAGAAGAAGAAGAAAGCGTCACAATGTCAAGAGTTTAATAGTTTTCATGTTTTTCAAAAATCGTTTGATAACAAATGCTATGCTTGCAGTATATACAATAAGTGAAGGTCGTGGGGCGCCAGAACTCAGTGGAAATAAAATGAAAGACTCAGATGAGAACCAGCGCAAATTGAGGATTACTGTCAACCAGTCCTGGGATTAACGCGAAACAACCGAGCTTTGATTTGTATGACTGGCATAACTAGGGAGCCAGGAATCCGGGTCTCCAGAAGTCTAACTGGATTCTCACAAATTTCCGAAATAACAATTCATTAAAAAAAAAATAAATAAAGGAACTGAAAGGAAACGTTTTTTAAAATTGTAACATTAACTATAGAATACAATTACTTAACGTAATGAACAACCTGAAAAGAATCGCAAAGCTTGAACGCGCTTTACGAAGATAACGATGTGACTTGCATGGACGTCTGTGCCAGGTTTTACACACAGACTTTTTGTGATTCAAGGAACATGGTCATCATCTTTTCTGAACTTTAGGCACACGGGCTGTTATATCCTCCTGTTGTGATACAGGTCACAATACGCGTACACAGTCAGGGAGAATCCGGTCTCCATTAAACCAGTGCAGTAACGTGTGGTGTGTTTTAATACGCAGCATATTTTAGTGAACATTTCTTTGACTAACTATTAACTAGAGTACCGTAGGCTAAATGTACTTGTTTTACCGCGCGCACGGTAATAAGACCGCAGTGACATTTAATACCAGCTCGCGCGCCTGTGCCCACAAGTACCCTACACTAGGCGACGTCAATATCGAAAGGTTTATTGACAAAGCACTCATATCGATGCGCCAAGTGTTTGGTATCTGCAAGTAAAATGTAATTTACAAAAATAGGGCGGGCGACAATACTCATGTCTTGCTGTGTATTGTTGTGTCCGTTGTACGTTTTATTGTTACGTTTTTGATAAATAAATCGACCGTATTGAATATTATATCCTGCAGCGGAACACAGGATGATAAGCTATGTTGTTTGTATCAGAGCACATGGAAGACGAGCACTGTCATGTTTAAATTGGTTTTATGTAATACTTTGTCTTTTAGCCGTAAGTTTTGTATTTGGAAATGGATAAGCATGTAGGGTATGCCAAATTCTTCATAAAAAGATGTTCTTTATTGTCATGTATTTCTTGAGTGAATTTGTGCGCGCGTGCGGGTGTGATAACTTGTGATCGCTATATCTTCCGCGGTAATTAACCAACCGACGTGAAACTTTGACAAGGGATTATTTGTGTAAATAGCTTCAATTTTTGTATACTCTATGGTTCATAACTATTTTAGAAATATGTTTTTTTTAAGTAGGAAAAATTCAATTTGAAACACTTATTATTAATAGGGTAATAAAAATTTGTAGATAAATTCAATGCAAGCTAGTGCGGATTTATACAAACTGTTTCAGGAAAACTTTATATCTGTTGAAAGCATCAATCATGTGACTTGAGTTTAACCAATCAGAATACACTAAATTCAGTAACATTCATTCTCTGTAGAGGTAAGATCGACACAGTTCGTCTGTAGCATCTGCAAGGTGTAATTGTGTTCGGCGTGAGAGAGTTTTTCTCGTACGACCATACAAAAATCTAACTTAAAATAAACCTTGGTATTCTTTACGAAGTTCAGCGTATAGAACCGAGTGGGTTAATTATTTAAATAAAATTATAGGATATTATAGCGCTTTTCGTGTTAGTTGAAGATATCCGCATAGGGAATTAAAGACACTTCAAGATTTCTTGGAAGGTGTAAGACTAATACACCGCATTCAAATAATACCCGTATTTACCCTGAGATTGATAAAATCTAACATATTAATTAATAATAAACGGTTCGAGTAAAAACAATAATCATTGTGAGTTTAACAATTTGTGAAGAGTCTAATTGATGTTAACAGTTAGACCTAAACACCAACGAGACTGTTCGAGATCCTGGATCAACCCGCTGTAGAAGAGGACGACAAGACGAAGAGGACGCCAGGAAGGAGTGACGCTGAAGAAGAGGACACCAGGATGGGAGCGCCGATAGCAAGAGGAGGATTGCAGGTACGGAGGACGTAGCAACAACCAAGTAAAATCGAAATATTATCGAACAATATAAACTATTATTTCATATGTAAATGCATGACAATTTGTAATACAATATACATCTTAAAACACTATACGTATTCTTGTGTATAATAAATAATTTTTCATCTCCTCCATAATAGACGTGTTTGTAAATTTTACACACTCACCATATCCTTATTAGTTATAATTAAATTTGAACCGTTGCAATACATTAAACTGAAGTCGTACTAGTAACTGAGGATACAGCGTCCCGGCATTGATACAGTGTTAATCAGCACAATATATGACGTTACTATTTGTTATAACATATTTCAATTATGTAACGTATTTAGTAGAAACTAAAAACACTAGAATACGAGTTCTGGAGAATATGGTGCAACTGTACCTAGAACCGGATATAGTGACAGTATCAAAGCCAATCATTTCAGCTGGGCTGCACGTAGTAGAGGATGACCTAAATTAACTAGGAATATTCCGGAGCCTGAGACGACAAAAAGAACACACGCAAGTTGAGCTTCTTGGATGATGAATGGGAAAACGTCCTATTGTGGGGTTGGACTAGGAAGGTGTTAGATAGAGAGGAATTGAGAGAATTATGTTATTGAGAAAATCAAGGTGACAACAAAGAATGTGCCAGGAAAAGAAGAAGAAGAAGAAAAAGAAGAAGTAGAAGAAGGAGGAGGAGGAGGAGAAGAAGAATATAAGGAAATAAAACAAATATGTAAGAATTATATAACAAATATGAAAATAAATATTTTCATTAGGTCTATTTAAACAACACTTTTCGCTTCATTTCATGTCAGGTATCGCTCGCAATGAACGCGTAAAACACAAAAATAAATGGAAAATTGAAGTTAAAAATAAAATGAGGATCGATGTGAAGAGTGAAGAGATGACCGTGAAGCCTCATACCAAATGACTATTTAAATGGAGTTACATAACAGGCTTAATTTTAATCAGAATTTTGCCATTATCACTGTCTGTAAGTTGTTTGTTTTAGCTTTTAAATAAAATTTAGTGTTTTGTTTTTTAGTGTTTAAATAAAACCTTATTTGACAAGCGTGTGAGTGTTATATTTTTTAGCGTTTTTATATTTTTTGGCTCTATATGTTTCAAGAACGATTCTGCTGAGGCCTCGAGGCAGATGTTGCTGTAGGGTACACTAACAACCTTCCTATTTTCAGATCTCTTATGTAGCAGTTAACTGTTCGTGTGGAGAAACAGCTGTTCTCATATTGGTGTCTATTTTTTTGATGTGCAAAATAACTAGGTTCGGTAGATGTCTCGGTAAAACGATGAGAATTCATAAATTCTCGATAGTTCTTCCAATCGCCGGGTTCCAAAAGAAGTTCTGCAATAAAATTCACTTAGCAATATGTTTTCTTTCCAATAACCTAACCAAGATTTGTACCACGTCGATATGATTTTTGTGGTTTTCCACACTAATGTCAAGTGCAAGAGAGATGAAGTCAAATTTACTTAAATTATTCATACATAAAAAATTAAAAACTCGTATGTCAGCTCACCAGTAGGACAAAGAAATACACACAAGGAGTAATGCTAAACAAGGAACAAAAATCAAAGTTTTAACAGTCAATTAGCTTTGGTGCGAACTGAAGCTGGAAATGAAGGGAAAACGGGATTTAAATGGGGTTTTATGCAAGCGTTAACATTTCATACAGTAAATAGTTCTTGCGTCTTTCTGTGTACGACTCTCTACTTTCGTTGAGTTACTAAAATATAGGTGAGGAACGAATAACAATTTAAAAAAAATAACAATAATAGCAGCAACATCATAATAGCAATGGTGGTTACGAAATAACCTCGATAAGTAATAAACAAAACATGCTTAAACATTTTTGCTTAATATTTTTTAATCGTAGCTGTGTTTTTAAAGTCACCCCACATTCTCGTTCCACACACTGTTTTTCGAAATTCATTTCCTCATATTTCATTCTGCGTCAGGCGTTTTTCATGTCTCCTTATACAGTTTACAACCGTAATTTCATTACAAGTTTAACTTTCACGTATACCACCTGTTTCGCGCGTGTGTGTGTGTGCGAAGTTCGTGCTCGCGAGCGATTGTCAGACACCTCTAACAATCCGGCATGGAAATGGACCCGACCCTTAGCGTCGTCTTGTGTTTTCCAAATAAGGCCAATAAGCGTGCGCCCACACCGGCGCTGCGCTAAGGCGGCGTTTCACTTGCAACTTTCTTTTGTACAGGTTTCTCCGTGTGAACAACGGCGCGTAAACTGTAGCCATTTAATTTAGCTTATTTGTGTAATAGCCGTGGGGCGTTTGTTCCGCGGTAAATCTGTTATTGCTCCGTTACGACATTAATACAGGTTAAATTACGATTCAGATGGAGTGCCCATCAGGGAAGTCGCTCGATAAGATTTTATGTTTAGTATCTGACATTTCGTGCGGCGAAGTAGCTTTTAGCATCATTCGGGTTTACTATTATCAAGATAATTTTACAACGGTATATGTAGTGTTGCTATTAACTGAACTTGTGGCAGCAAGCTATCTTTGCAGGTAACATATTTTTAATGAAAAATGAACTAATTAATATTTGGACATTTTAGTTGCAAACCAACAACCTACTTTTAAATTATATTTAAAACAATTTTTAAAATAAAATATAATTCTGTATATATATATAGTAGACCATAAGTCGCTTGACAAAAATATGTTTTTTTATAACGTCTAGTGAAGAAGTTGAAGTCTTGAAACCTTAGAAGCCTTTCAGTGTTGAAGTTCTTAATTTCGCATATATACAACAATTTAAGAGCGATAAGCGTATTATTAAGCTCGTCATGTTTTTTGATGAATTTTCTTTTTAAGAAACAATGGTGTTTTTAAAAATACGAATTACTTGGGACAGTCGTTAAACAGATGGGGCTATAAGTCATTACACTACAAGTTAACCTTAGTTTAGTAGTCACCATGAGCTAATGAATTAATGACAAAAGATTTTTTTCAGATTCGGTCATTAACTAGATACAATGTTAAAGCATTTGTGTCGATATTTCGACAGGATTTATTGACCTAAGCAGGATCTGTGTAGTGGCCGTACAGAAATAATACGCATAACATGAGTGTTTTGTATGAATGTGTGTGTGTGTGTGTGGGGGGGGGGGGGACATGTTACACAAAGAGTAGTAATAAGTATTACACATATGTTAATAAGAATAATCGAACGAGCGAGCGAAGCGAGTCTCAGTTTTAACTCGAACTTTTGTCATTTGTCTGCCTATCTGTTTGGGGTATGTCTGACGATAACTTGTTAACGCATCAATCGTAGAACTCTTTTCTGTTTTCAAGACTGATCCTCCAAAAAATTGGGGGACGGAAGGCAAACATTTGGGGTCAAAATAATGAAAAAATCCCAAAAGTCCGTATTAGGGTATCAAATTAAAGGAAATTATAATCATGATATGAATTTAGTGTTCATTTCTAAAAATATCAAAATTTTTGGACGCCAGGGCCTTAAAAAGTTGGTGAAAATTTTGATAGAATCGCAAACATTCATGTGGAGTATCAAATTCAAGAGAATATTAACTAAAATCTGAATTTAGTGTTAGGTTTTCGAAATTTCAAAATTTTTTACCCAAACCCAAAAGAGGGAATAAAGATTTTTGTAAAAATTGTAAAAAAACCATCTGGGTGTCAGACTAGGTACAATTTTAACGTACACCCGAATGTATGGAATTTTAAATGTTTATTGTATGATTGGCTGCTCTGCAATTGTTAAAAAAATATTAGTAGTGTAATCGGTATTTTCCTAATTTTTCTGATAATTGAAAAAATTTCAATATCGAAATTTATCACTAATATAAATAGTTTACTAATATAGTCTAATAATATAAGTTACCTACTTCGTTCCAAATAGTGAGCGAGTTTGCAGCTCAGAGAGTTTACTAGTAGGCCTATAACATTACAAAAATATTAACATTTATTACATGTGTATTAAATATTTTTACTGATCCTGATGATGACAATAAATTTTGAGGTTTGACAAGAAAATGTCGAAAGGTAGACAAATATGTTTTAAGGTTGTGTCTAGTTAATGACAGAACTTCACAAAGTCGTTTTCCACCACTAGACGTTATAAAAACATACATTTTTGTCAAGCGAATTATGATCCATTCTGTATAATAATATGGGATTATATTTTATTTTAAAATTTGATTTTAAATATAATTCAAAAGCATCGTTGGTTTGCAACTGAAACTTCAGAATTTTATTTTGTTTATTTATCATTAAATTTGTTTCCCTTTGAAGGCAGGCTCCTGCCGCAAGTTCAGTTAATCGAACTCTATTTAAAATCACGTAAACGTACATGTAGACTACGAGTCAATATAAAAAGCTTTCTCGTAATCGGTAAACGCTGTCAAAGTAATTTTCTGTAATCACCAATGGCGTTCTTGAAATAAGTAGGTTTATTGCTTGTAGTCTACTGTAAGGTACTGTAATAATTGCTTCTGTACCCTGCTTGGTCGGGTCGCTGTTGATTGTGAAGTTCTCCACGGAGTTTGTTATTGAGAATCGTGTTACTACATTACAGAATAATAACAATGAAATTTGTCCATACTTTTGTAGACAATGTCTGTATATAACACACACACACACACACACACACACACACACACACACACACACACACACACACACACACACACACACACCTGTATGTATGCGACGCTGAATAGACAGATAACATGCGTGGCTACATGACGCTTTGACTGAGCGGCAGGATTACGCAGCGCTCCTTCCCGATCTTTCCAGATTACGATCTATTATACTCTACCGGTATATCAAGGTTAGTTTTGACATATAATACGCCGCATAGCTCTTTCCAGAAGCCAACAGTCTGTTTTCTTGATTACCGATTCACTGTGCGTTCTCGGATTTGCATGTTTTATAGCGGTTTAGTGTAAAGTGATTATTGTGACTTTCTGTGTGCAAACACAGAACACAATTCAAACACATTGTGACTTTCTGTAATTGGGTGACTTTCTTATTTCGCGCGGCACTCTTAAGTGGATGACATTTATTATGCGCTACATTAGTGTGTGTTGGTAATCGTAAGCTTCAAGAATTGTTTGCATACGAGTGTTATTATTGTTTTCTTGACTTAAGTTGTCATTAAAGATCTAAATAGCAATTTCTCTGGTGTTAATTATTCCGTTTTCACTGTTCAAACACAACGATCCGTCGTAACAATATATTACTAGCAAGCTGCAGAAGTCGCTCACTATTTTGGACGAAGTACATTTATTACTACATAAATGTCGATATTAGATAAATGTTTAATTATGGAAAAATTACAAAAATTTCTCTACTATACCTAAGTAATATAACAACATTTTATGATCTATTTTTGGGCTCTGGGATCCCAAAATTTGGAAATTTCGTAAACTTAACACTACATTCAGATCTTAGTTAAGATTCTCTTATACTAAAGATACCCCACATAATTTTTTGCAGTTTATCAAAATTTTCACCCACCTCCTAGGTCCTCGCTTCTAAACATTTTTAAATTTTCATAAACGAACAATATATTTAGATTGTGGTAAAAATTGCATTTAATTTGATACCCCACATGGACTTTTACGATTTTTTTTATAATTTTGCCCCCTCCCCCACTTATTTGACTCCCACCTCTTTATTGTCTGAGGATTCAATGTCAAAAACAATAGACTTCTGTAGGTTTAAAGTATGGACAAGCGTGCAAAGTGTTATTAAAATCGGTTGATGCGATCAATAATTATGTGTGAGACATACCTCAAACACCAAACGGTCGAGCCATAACTGCAAACCCACTTCTATTCAGTACTGGTAGGCCTAACACACGCAATTTTTGCTCTTACAAAAAAAACCATGTGAGTTAAGACACTGAAGTGGATTGTGTTTTATGAATGATACTGTGTTTTGTAAATTTTAGAGTCAACTACTAAAGTAGAAATATTGTACGTAAAAGTGTTTGCAATAAGATATATTTTTTCAACGTGTAAATTGAAGATTATTTTTAACTTCTACACGGTGCAGTTACACCTTACAACTTACGGTTATAAGCTTCTCAGTATTTATATGAGCGTGAGAGACTTACCTGGTTGAGCCAAAAGGCGTATATTTTACGATTTCAAATCTACCCGCATATAGAATTAAGTTTGAGAAATATGCAAATCTTTTAAAGCGATAAAAATATTTACTCCTGACAAAAAAGCTATTAAAAATATATGGGTAAGTGTACCGTACCCGTGGTTGCAATGTAATCAATGTAGTTAGTTACACTATTTAGTGTTTTCATTGGCGTTACCCGTAAGTTGCAGTTGATCTGTGGTATGTTGTCAATTCAGTACGACGGTTTAGCATAGATCGAAACCAGGTTTCAAATTAGAAGGAAAACTAATTGAGAACGGAAGATTTCGGGGAAGTAGGGCACCTAAAATCTTATTGGGGGGGGGGGCAAACAAAATGAAAACTATACACAATCGTGGCGATAACAAAAGATCATAATACTATTTTAAAATCGTCATATGATTAATTAAATTAATTTTTTACATCGACTATTGATTTATTTGATTGTCAGCTATTTGATGGAAATGTAGAATGCATGTAGAGTGGGAATAAACCGAGAAGGGTCTGCACCGCTGTGAGAAAAAACTTTATATGGCCAATTGTAGAAGGTTGCACTGAATCGTCGTCAAAACAAAGAGTGCACCGGCCTTCTAAAATGCGCCTCCTTTTGCCTGTAGTCTAACTTGACAAGTTGCAGCTACAGGAATTGCGGCATCCGAGATCTTGCTGTCCGTTCTTGTAACATTACACTTTTCTTTACACGATACAAAGTCATCGCACTACACAGAAGATTCGTTCTGAAGTAAGCGAATTTCAGTAAAGATTGGTCATGCTTCTTGGGTTTGTAGGTCTACAGCTTCTATAGCTCCCTTGGATGCGCCACTGAAACGATGGTTTAGATATTTTACCAAGTTAATAGAAAATATTGTCTGTAGACGTACTCCTAAACACAATCAAGAAAAGTTATACTTTCTGGCGTAAACATATTTCTTATTTAGTTTTATTATTATAATAATTCACCTGCTTCCAATACTAGAGTTTCAAAACCACCTCAGACAATGGGAAACCCGATTCTCATCTGTGCTATGAAGAAAAAAATAAACAACGACTGTATGGCTGGCGTCGCTGCAGCCTTGGGGTGATCCAGACACGACGTTCAGACTGCAGCCTGTCCCGCTACAGAATGACTAGACATCTGGTGTAAACATGGAAATACATGACTAAGACTAACAGTAGCTGGCGCTAGATTTTCTGCAAACGCCAGAATACTGACAAAGGCTAAACATGATGTCCTCCTTGGTATAAAAAAAAATAGTAATGTCGTTGTGGCGTTGAGTCTTTGCCCGTAGTAAACGTAAACAACATTGCTGCATGATCTGTAACTGTGCGATATCAGACACGCCTTGGCAGTACGTTTAGTCTACGACGTAATCTGATGCACTAACTCCCACTCTCAGGCTTCCATACTGTCTTACATGAAAGGTTTAATAAACAACAGCAGCCCTGACGATCACATAAAGTCGTAAGAATGAAAAGGACATACTTTCCATTCAACTGATGAGTCGTAGTGGCATCAGAAAGCAGGTGTGCCTATTAATATTCGGCTCAAATCTTTACCCCGACAAATCTTACGCAGGCGGATCTAGAGAGAAGAATATCAGGGAAATTCTCTCTCAAATTAAAAAAAAAAATATTACTACTGACGAAAAATTATTATATTTTCCCGGCAGCTTAGTTTAGTCTTTAAAATGTTGAAAAACTACCGTACAAGAATAGCCAAAAACTCTATTTTAAAAAGGCTGATGTATTCTCTGTATTGTAATGTCTATGATATCTGTTCTGTAATATCTGTACGTTTTGTATTCGTGTCAACATTAAGTGTCAGTGTTAACCAGTATATGTGGCTTATAGGCCCAGTGTTTAACATTTTGAACTTATCGTATCATGCCAGCAGCAAGTGGAAGCGGTTTTTGTTCATTTGTTTACATGTTTTTGTCATTTAGTCTTTTAATTTGTGTATCTGTTTAGTCTGTTAACAAAAACAAGAAGAACTGTCAATGGCCAGCTCTTCATAATCATGTATGTGTTTTGTAGTCGAACAGATCACAAATCTGCAATAAATTGAAAAAAAAAATTAAAGAGATCTGAAATAAGAAACATTTTCTTCTACACATATTTGTACTACCTCCCAAAATACCTCTCCGAATCTGCCCCTACCTTACGGTGCGGTCATCATGCGTCTATGATCCTTATGCATATGACACTTGACGTGTAGAGCCACAGTGCTGTATGTGGTTTTCCCAGTACTGAAGAGAGCGAATTTCAGTAAAGATTGGGATTACGCTTCTTGGGTTTGGTAGGTCTCTCCTCCCATTGCTCCCAAATATATAGGTATTAATTTGTTAATATTTGTAGGATATTCGTAGGCTATTCAGCTGAGAAAATCTAGAATGGATGGAAATAGGGATTCCTCAGTACTAAGAACAAACTTAATATTTGACAGATTAGAACTTCCTAACGACCAGTGGCGTAGCGTGAATGTACGCCCGCGATCCTGCCTTAATATTCATAGAATTTTACACAGTATTTTATCTGCACGAGATAGAGAACAAATGATGGTCTGACATCTCGTCTTTCATTCTGGCAGTTTCCAGCCCCGCTCCGTACGTCACATCTGCTCGGCGTAGCCTATAAATACAGCGCGTACTGTTGTATAGCGGGGGAGTGGTGTCGAGCATACGTGTACACCGGCATATGCGGAATTTCCTTGTTCTTGTTGCTAATGATCATCGACTTAATACGGAGTTTCAACTCGTCCGGAGTGTGACAATTGTTAAATATTATAAATTGTCGCAGAATTATACGAAATTTTATGAAACGATTTATGACGAGGAGTCACTACTTAGTTAACGAAGGCAAAGTTTTCTTATCCTACAGAAAAGATGATAATTCATTAACGCGGTATCAGATCTTTGATAAAAACAAGCTGATAAATGAATTGCACAATGTATATGCATGAACTGAAACAATGAACTCCTCAACAGCGGGTAAAATATTTTACAGTGAATGGTCTAGGTTATATTTACCAAGAAGTTACGAAACTGCTTCCATCTGTTAGGTCAAAACTCGATCGATTAGTCCTGACAATACCTACAACTACAGCCAGCAGAGAAAGAAGTATGATTACTTGAAGAAGATCAAAACGTACCTCAGAAATTCCATAAAAAAGGATTATCTATGTGTTTAAATTCTTTGCAATTGTGTCAGATACCAAAGTTTTTCTCTTTACAGTGTAAAATGGACACCAATTCTGTTAACTTATCACGAGTAATGTACACTGAGCTTCCAGGTGAAGGTTTAATATTAACATCTTTCAAAACTTTCTGTTTTAGGCATATTATGTTGAAAAAGTGATAATTTGTTTTTCCACAGTAGTCCGACAAATCTCTGTACTACATTTAAGGAGATAATTTTTATATCACAAAAAATACAAATCTATGCAAATATAGTTGATAATAATCTGATTACATTGAGTCTAAAGCGTCTCGTGATTTGAAGATTTGCAATTCCCATTAAATTTCCCGAAGTAGAACATATCGTTGTTTATCGTGAAACAATTTAGACTATGTACTTTTTATTGCCACTCCACTACATAATTTTGATGATATGTTAAAGATAAATTAACTTAACGCCTTGTTAGTACGAGATATTATCCAGACTGTTCTTTAAATGAACACGGTATGTTTTCAGTTAGATAGTTTGTGTAAGCAATGTAAATTTCACAAATATTTGCCCGCTGCTGTTCTCTAAATCGGTGCTATTGACTAGCTGCATGAAATGTTACAACTAAATTAGGTCTCTGGCAATGGCTGCTTAAGATTTCTTAACACATACTGGCCAGAAAGAATTACCAACGTTCAAATATGGGGAAGGGGCGAGCAAAGTCCGATAGCAGAGCCTGATACATGGTGAGAAAGTACGGATGTGTTGGACGAGAGCAGACGGCAATGTCATTCGGCAGATTTTGGAGCGGAGTTACTCCTGGTACTGGAGAGGCGAAGAGAAGACCATGAGGCTCGGAATCACTCCTGGGAAGGGCGAATAAGAGAAGAAAACAAGATTTGGAGGGAACTTAAGATTAACGCCTTTATACTCCTGTGTCTTCCAAGCGAGATAGGAAATAAATCAAGTGATTCAGCTGCTAGCCATTTCGTACTAGACCGAGGTTCTATTGGTGTCTCTAGGGTTTCAATCTCTCAACACAGGTGTGGTCTAGTAGAACCTGAAAATCGTAGACGCCCCGAAAGGTCAGGCTGACGGTGACACACCGTTTTAGTGTCTTGAAAACCGAATTGCCACACTGTCAAGAAAGTTGTAAAAGGATCAGATCGCTAAGGATAAACGTGAGTAAACTGCCACACTACAACCGCGCCTGGAGGTAACTGTCCTTGAGAACTGCTGTGTTGACTATTGATAAAGTAAACAATTCTCGTTGAGTTGTTTCATTTGCTTTCCCAGTGTAGACTTTCTGAGGATATATGTTTGATAAATAATGATGAGACATTTGCTGTAATTTGGTAAAAAGAATATTGGTGCAGTAAAAATTTCATTTGTGATCATATCTGCAAAAGAAATGTTCAAAGTACCAAACAAATTAAAGACTAAATTTTGACAGTGTGTTTTAGTTTTTGTTAGATAGACTGAAAGTTTTTAAAAACTTTATTAATTTATAAAATATAAAATAAAATTTATTTATAAAATAATTAATCGACTTGAGTGACTTTTGGGCACGAAAAATAATAGGGGAGGGGATTCAACCTTGAAGCTAGTCTTATAATATATATATATATATATATATATTAGGATATGAACAGATCCTAATGGTGTTTCATATCCATTACTATTTTTTCAGGAGTATTACTTAGTATGGCTTTGTCTGTGTTTAAGATATTAAAATATTTTCAACCATGTTTATACTTTAATTAAACACCGTTAAATGTTAAACGTAGTGCAAACGTACTCCACAAGGAGCAATTAATGACCTTTTCAAATACTTCGCAGTATAAATGCTAATTTTTGAAGTTTTTTCGCACAGAATACGAATGGAACTATCAGCTTTTGATGCTTACTTTGTGAAAATGAATGTGAGGCATTAAACCGAAAGGGAAGTTTCAGCAGGGCAGAGTTGTTTTAATATTTAAAACTAAACCAGGTGATAACCATTTTGAACACCACGGTGACACGGTGACGGTAGCGTAACGCAAAAACACATACGAACGCCCCAAGGTCGACAAGGTCTGCGCGGTCGTGGTAGGCCTATGCCAATTTACTCAAGACCTTCCCTTGAGACTAACCCTTTTCCTACTTGCTAGGTCGGTGAGGAATTACGCCCATAGCTCTAGAGTCTTGAAACGGTGTGGCAGTATACCTTCACGCGAAAGGTCACGTTTGATGCTGTGAGCACCGGGAAAATAATGCTGACAACGTACAGCATTACATTGTCCGCATATAGTGAGATCAGAGAACAACGAAGTGTGTTTATAATGCGCCTTATCCTATACTATGACACATGTAACGTATAGTAAAAAGAGATTTTTAAATGCGTTTTAACGTGTCTCCCGACAGATTATCTTTGAAACCCTGCTGTATCTTTAACAGAGATTTCACGTACCAAAATGCAATCCAGTCTTCACTTGAATTGATGAATTTGTGTAGGCTACATAAAATACAGTTACAGTGACATTTTACTGGATCATAGTTGATTACGTCTCGATGTAAACAAACTCCAAACTCATGTCTGATTGAAAGTTTATACGGAAGCTCGAGCAGACAGATAAGCGTCCGTTACTTGACCGGTCAAACCGAACAAGACGCATTACTCTTCCACAAAAGTTTATTGATTTAACTTGTTTGTTTCGTTGTTCTAATGTCTTGTTTACGGCGCTGTACTGTCCTGGCGAGCTACAGTATGTGCAGGCCATATTGTCTGGGGAGGGGGGGATTTGCTAGACCTGTAATCAGTTATCTGCGATCACGATGGCTGATACAGAGAGGAATTTTCTGGGAGGGACTTATGGGAAGGTAACTAAAAATTAATGTTAGGTCAATTGACGGATTAAATATTTAATCATTACGACATACGCACGTTACAAATATTGAAGAAAAAATATTTCTTAGCATATGTTTAAAGTATCACATTTCAAACATTTTAAATAAGAGTTTTTTAACGATCATTAAATGCCGTTCTCTTATAATTTAAAATTAAAACTACGTTCCTAAATTACAGGAATACTATCAACGATATCGTGGACAACTGCATGGATATACGTATTATATATGGACATATGCTGCATGGATAAATAAATTTTATATTATAAAAATATAATTGTATTCAATTCTGTATTGGGAAAACTGTACAGTAAAGGCGTGTTATTATTTGTTTCTTCTTATTATCATATTAAAATATAGCCTATATATACATAATTCGGTCCTCAGGTAGATTAGACTGATAGATTTTCTCCGCCGTTTTCTTTTTCCTTTTTCTAAAGAAAGTTTCCACTTTTTTCCCGCTCTATGTAGTTTATTCGCTGAGTTCCACAGTAATTTTCTTCCACTTGAATTGGTCAGTGTCCATTGGATTGGAGGACTGATCTATGTGGCGTTGGTGTATGTTCATTGACGTCTGACACGGCATTACCTTCATAAAACAAATGTTAATTTTATTATTTATTTATTTATTATTCAACTTATTTTTACTTATTTAATTATAGCCGGGCTTGCTTTATTTAAACATTTTTATAACTACTTTTATTTTTCTAGTCGTTAATTTCAACTTTTAATATTTTTCAATTGATTTCGTTCTAAAAATACTTGTGAAAATGATATACAGCTAACAAAAATTTCAGTATATTATGTGCATTAAATAAGGTATAAAATTTGTTGTGTTTATCATAGCTTACCTAGTTTGTAAATTCGCCTTCATAAGTTTTAATAATATGAACGCCCGGGCCCGCGAATCTTTGGAAAGAACGCAAAGTGGCCCTTATGGTAAGAAAGGGTTGCCGACCCTTGGTCTAATATCTGACCTATAGGCCTATACATTGTAAACTGATAAGCAGCTATAATATTAGTTACATTACTATCGACGTTTGTTTCAACAACGTGCTAGAATTTTTTAAAACAATTCTTTGTTAGATTATGGACGCGAACTATCGATAATACGCTTTTAATTTTCGATAATTTCATATATTTTTTGTACGGTTATAGCCATGAAAATTGTACATAAATCGAATATAAAAATTTCTTATAATTATTGATTACTGGTTACCTTATTTGCGTATTTGTGTAACATTCTGAGGGTCCACGTATGCGTGCAATGCACACGATTAATCTTTGCGGGCAGCGTCTTTAACATTGCAACTTGAAGCATACAGCTTTATTTCGTCGTGGACCACCAGTAAGAAGATATCGTTTCCTGTCAAAGTGAAAACATAACGAGAGCAAGTGTTTAGGGAGATATAGGGGTAGAAACCCTGTCAATACAATTAGGAGCGACATCAAAAGGGAGGCGTTTAATCTTGGTCATGATGTAACCACCACGGGGTGTCTTAAGGGAGTAACGAACGGTTTTGTTTTACCTCCGACTCGGCTCGACAGTCAGTAGTCCGCCACTCACCATTCGGCCTTGATTTTATAGTCACTCAAATTAATTTAGTCTTCCCCCTACCATACGATGAACATAACCACCGACCATTAAATTAATTTCATAACAGCTGGCGGCTTCTCTGTAAATAGTGTTACGCGATCGATTCTGAATCCACACAGCGTAAAGCTGTTTGAATGTTAGTAAGGGTTAAGTTTTTTATCCGATATATTTGAAGCGATTTTGTTAAGTCTTTCCTTATTTTCTCTCACTGCTTGTGCGGGGTACGTTCAGGTTCCACCACATGGTTTTTGTTTTTTATCACTGTCTATACCGTTGTGTTGTACCATGTGTCTAGCTTCCTTCATGACACTTAACAAGTATATAATTAGTAAAATAGTTTACCTTTTTCTTGTCCGTCTGGTGGCCTTTATTCTATATTTAATTCAACGGGTTTCGGGACATATGCCCCATCATCAGGATTATCCCTTGTTGAAGTTCGTCGATCGTTAAAATATTAAAAACACTGTATATACAATTTTACACATAACAATAAATATAATATAAACATAAAAAAACATAAAAAACACACATAAAATACCCAAACTTGAGACATACGCGATATCGGTGGTGCGCACCACGACATGCTATAGTCGACTGCAGTGTTCATGTTGTTATATGTCGTGCACTATGGACCTTGTTCTGTATTCTTATCGCTGTGTCGTATAATAGATTTGACTGGAAATTCAACTGATCGTTAAGGATGACTGCTTCTGTTTTTTTATTTTTGTAAGCCTTATATATTTCGTATTCTTCGATAGCATTCATATAATTTCCTTTTCTGCATATATGGAGGGGTTGAAAGTTCGTTGTGAAATCAGTATAACTATGGTTTTTGTCCATCAGATGGCGCGCGTAATTTGACACTGTTTTACTAAATTCCCTTTTAGGTAAATGTTCTCTGAATCGTTTTTTAAAGGGTCTACCAGTTTGGCCAATGTAAAAGCTATCACATTCATTGCATATTATCTTATAAACGCCCGTCCTGTCCTCAACCGATTTTGAATGTTTAGGTAAGAGTATCTTATTAATGTTATTATTAGTTCGGTAAGCCATTTTTATATTTATCCCACTGAATACTTTGTTTAAAATTTTGGGTAGGGTGTTACCATATTCTGATGCTATATACCTAACTTTATCTCTATTATTTTCTTGTAATTCTATGTTGTTTTTCTTTTTTCTGTGTTTCTTGATTAAATTATCCACAATTGAGCTTTTATAACCATTGGCTTTAGCTATGTATTTGATCGTGATCAATTTTTCGTGAAAATCTGTGTCTTCTAATGGTATGGAAAGTAACCTATGTATTAAACTATGATAAGCTGCCATTTTCTGAGAAAGGGTGATGTGATTCAGCATTTATCGTGAGATCTGTGGTTGTCGGTTTTCGGTATATTTGATATTGAAGTTTTTCATCTAGTCTTGTAATTGTCAGGTCGAGGAAGTTAAGTTTATTATTTATCTCCGTCTCAAGTGTGAACTGTATGTTTTTATTGACACTATTCATGTATAATTTCATATTTTCTATTTGTCGTATTGTGCCATTAAAAATTATAAACGTATCATCAACATAACGTGTATATGATATTATTTTCTTGGAAAGTTTATTTACGTTATTGAGCAAATATGTATTCTCATAGTGGTTTAAGTATATGTTAGCTAATAAACCAGATAAAGGTGACCCCATGGCTAGGCCCTTTTTTTGGATGTAATAATTATTATTAAATGTAAAATAATTTTGGTCAAGTACAACTTCCAGTAAATTAACTAAATCATTGATTTCTTCAGAGTTACATATTTTGGCGTTAATAAGATTTTCTTTAAGGATAGTGAGAGTTTCTTGAACAGTATACAAGTCAACAATGTTAAAAGATGCTATTTTATAACTAGGTCGTAATTTAATGCTTTTCAATTTGTTAACAAGGTCAATGTTATTTTTTATACTATGGTTATTACTTATCTTTATACTGTTTTTTATTTTCACTGCAAGTTTTTTGCTGACATTGTAGCTCGGCGCAGTTGTGAAATTTATCAATGGCCTAATCGGTATATTGGTCTTATGGATTTTTGGTAGGCCAACAAATTGGTATATTTGGCCAACAAAGTAGCCACTTAACAAGTGGCTATTTTCGATTTCTAGACGTCTTCATGGGTTATTCTAGTTTCGTTTGAATTTTGTTTACTTCATAACGACTTTATTAGGTTAAAAGGCAGGTGCGAATCTACGTGGAGGAAATACAGAAAATCATTCTAAATAATAGGAAAAAAATATTTCCTCAATTTCACTGAAAGAAAATTATTTTCTTTTATTCTGGCAAGCTTAGTTCAGTCATAATAATGCACGGAAGGTAGTGGTGTGGCCAGCACTATTCTTTAGCCGCCTACTTTTACCCTCAGACTTTATGCCAGGTACTAATTTCTACGGGATGAGTCGATCTTTGGCCTGAAAAATGCACCTTAATTTAATGGCGCGCCCGGGAATGGAACCCAGTACCTCTAGATTTAGAAATCAGGCGCCATACTCACTACTCTACTAAGTCCCAAAAACTATCTTTATTTTCGAAACATTAAAATTTAATTTATGCCCTTTAAAAATGGCCAAGCACGGTACTTCAAATATTAAAATGAAATTGTACCGTAAGATCGGTAATGGATGTTGATAGCAGTGTCAGTATCAGTAGGCGTAACACAATCAAGTGCTCGACATTGCGTTGTATCAGAACACGGCAGCAAACAACAAAATGTGAAATAATACTGATTGGCTAGACTTTAATTTTCACTCTTTATGACATGGGAACATCGAAAAGATTTTCGAAAATGGAAAAATACAAAATTTACTGTAAAAGAAATATTCCCCATATTTTGAGGCCTTTCGGCTTATTTGTGATTACATTTTTTATTATTATTAAATGCTTTATTGTGTGATATGTCTACTGTTTTTTATTGCCTCTCCAGAAATTTTCCATCTAAAATTCCTTTCTCTATCCTCCTCCTCAGAAGGTTACTACACGTTATGCACAGAAAATTATCCACTGAAAAGTACATTTGCTTAACGACTTTCACTTAAATTTACTTTACCTTTCATTCCAAAAGTTGAAAACAAAATGATTATAACTCAACGATTGAAATAATTTGATACAGAAACTTCTTTGAAGCTTTTAGTCATGTCTGATTAGAAAAAATCATGATTTAAAAAAACTAAAAATAATTCGTTGTAGTATGTGTTATCAGTTATCATCATCACCATCATTTTAGAGAAGAACGAACCCAGACTGGTCTGGAGCAGTGGCGATTCCTGACCCGATGGGTGGGACTACTTACTCCATATGACGATATAACGAACATCACGGTACCTACATGACGGTATCTTCAGAAGGTATAATTTCAATTATTACCTCCTAAGAAAACAGACGGACCGGAACGCTCATCACGCTGTCTGGTTACGGCAGGAGCAGTATCTAATATGCGGCTCACTGCGGCTCACTGTATATCTTGTAGGACTTACTCTCCTGCTCGTTTGGGAAGGTCCCATTCCCGTTCGTAGGCGCTGCCAGCTGGAGGTGGAGTGCGGGATTTTCTTCCTATCCTTTCCTGGGAATATGATGTGATTTGTACTGGTGGGTAGTGGGATAGTAGGGTAAGATGCTCTAATTGCGGGTGGTTTCCTAATTCCGGGAAGGCGATTTACTTCGCTGTTTGGTGCTGCACCCTACAATTGACACTGCAAACTAGCGGGGGACAACATGCCAAGCGGCCATTGTGAGCCGGGTTGCGTTGCTTTCTGCCTGTGTTACTCCGTATTAAGTTTTGTGATTTGTAAAAATAAAAACCTTTTTTCAGGATTTTCTTTACAAGTCTTTTCATCAAGCAAGGTAAGACATATTTTAATAACTTTAAAATGAGAAGGTAGTTTAAACAGTGCTCTTTCACGTGTTACTTTATAAATACGCTCCCATTCATTCAGTTTTGGGTTAGATAGGTTAATACGTAAACGCGTAGTGGTTCCTAATTTCGGGTAGTTGAAGGTGTCTTAATTCCGGGTACCCGAAATTATGCTTCAGTTTGTACAAGGCGCTGTTTTTTGTTTGTTATCAGATGGCTCCAAAGAAGAGACGTTGCTGGGACCCAGAAGCCATGAAAAAAGCCGTTAATGCAGTACTTGAAAAGGAGATTGGATATTTTAAACCTGCTAAATGTTTCAGTGTTCCTCAAACGACATGTTAGAAAGTGTAAAACTAGTGACTTAGGTATAAATGATATTGTAACCCAGGCTATTGGCAGAAAACCAGCGCTTTCACACGACATTGAGAATGAACTCGCTCGTTACTGCCAAGTAATGGACGAAAGGTACTACGGACTGAGGAGCAGTGACATAAGATCTACTGCTTTTCAGCTGGCATTACGAAACAGGTTGCCGAATGATTTTAATAAAAATGTGGGTACAGCTGGAAAGAAATGGCTGAGGGTTTTTTTAAAACGTCATCCTGAGCTGACCTTCCAAAAACCAGAAATACTCTCTGTAGCAAGAGCGAAAGGCTTCACCAAGGAAAAGGTCGAGGCTTTCTTCAAGTTTCTGAAAGCTGAAGCAAAAATCATGGATTTTCCTCCATTAGAATCTAAAACTGCGATGAAACGGGAATAACAGTCGTGCAGGGTAGAACCAGCAAAATTATCAGCATAAAGTGGAAAAAATTATCTCTACAATATCTTCTGCTGAACGGGGTGCTCTTATGACCGATGTATCATGAATGAGCCCAACTGGACACTTTGTTCCACCTTTCAACATTTTCCCTAGAAAAAAAATAAACGAAAACTTAAAAATAGAGCACCACTGGGGCCTGTAGTAAAATGCCACCCCACTGGGTGGATTCAACTGTCTACATTTTCTGAGTGGTTTGAACATTTTATCGATAATGTAAACCCAACAATTGAAGATCCAGTGCTACTTGTTCTAGACGGTCATTATTCTCACACAAAAAATATTAAGGTTACAGATCGTGCTCGGGAAAAAGGGGTCAGAATAGTTTGTCTGCCACCTCATACGACACATCGGTTACAACCTTTAGATGTGTCTTTCATGGGTCCGTTTAAAAGTTACTATTCTAGAGAGGTTGAAAACTGGCTTTTCCATCATCCTTTTCAGTGTCTGAAAGATAAAGATGTGGGACCGTTGATGGGGCGAGCGTATTCTAGAGCTGCTACCCTCGAAGTAGCAGCTAATGGTTTCAGGAAATGTGGGATCTACCCATTCTATCCATTGATATTTCCATCGGACACCTTTCCTGTTGAAAAGATGACCGATAGATCTACTATGGCTCCTTCCCCAGAAAGAACATACCAGCAGAATCGATTTGTGGCTGGATTTATTTCTCCTTTTGAAGTTAGTCCACCACCTCTGCTCCCACCTCCTAAAACCACATCAAGGTCAGGAAAGGCAGCTCTTCTGACCTCATCTCCATTCAAAAACACCTTAGCGGAATCCATTGCAAAAAAAAAAGAAAAATTATTTTTAAAAGAAGCAAAGAAGATTAAGTCAAAGAAACAACAAACTTTGCTTAAAACTGTAGCTTCAAGCATATCATTTGATGAAGCTTCAGCGTCTAGAGTACAGAAAATCGGCCTAAATTGCAAAAAAAAGCTGTTTGTAAATAATAGGAAGCTGCAGAAAAAGAAGATTAAGAGAAAGAAGCAAGAGGATAGTGACAGTGAATCCGATTCAAGCCTGATTGATGACGTCATACTTAATGATTCATCTTCTGAATTTGAAGAAGATGAGGATTGTCTCTACTGCTGCCAACAACGGTCCACTGACACCTCTAAAGACACATGGATCAGGTGTATCAAGTGCTTCCGCTGGGCACATGAACTGTGTGCAGGAATCGAAAAGAATGACTGGAAAAATTTTAAGTGTGAGTTGTGTTTAAAAAGGAACAAATAAAAACTGACTTACACAAAATCAAATAAAAATTTCACTATATCAAAACTGTAATTAAGATTTGTGTATCAATAAATGTTTATTACTTGAGGAAAACAAGCTTAATTAGGCCTAAAATTATTTCAGTTTCCATACTTACACCCAACCCGGAATTAGGAACCCTTTTATTTGAAGTTAAAAAATGCACTTCCAGACATATTATCACAGAACGTCTGTCAACAAAACGTTATAGCAAATTGCAAATGTACATAGCAAATTAACAGTACAAAATACTGTATGTAAAAATAATTTTTTAAAATTTTTAGATCATCCTACTTGGTCAATATTCAAAAAATTAAAATGGTACCCGATAATAGGGCACCTTCCCCTATATGTTACGACGGTCTCATTGATCGTCGTATGGTACAGTGGAAAACAAAATACAAGACACCAATGGAAATCACTAATAACCAGCTTTAATTATCACAATTAATAATTTGTAATCAACAAGGTAGTACAACAATCCAAGTAAAAATTGTCCACACGCAATAATAATGTCAACTATAAAAAATTCCGCACTAATTATAACACAACAACACTTCGCTACAAATACTCGATCCGTGCTAAAGAAATCGCTCAACACCACTGAACTGACAAGCCGGTTGCTATGGATTTTTATAGGTAGCGCACGCCTTCTAGAAATCTTTCCTCCTCAATGCGTATGCAAGTGTTCTGTAGAATACTCGGGAACGTACTTGAACGCGGCCTTGACTAAGGCAACACCAGCCACACTAGGCGGAGGACGGGTCGAGGACGCTCTCGGCTGTTCAAGGTGGTTCCTTCGTTTCAATACATAGGAAACCTGATGTGGGCCATGTTTTCCAATAATAATTTTCCAATAATTTGGTGTGTTGGGCAACTGGTACACCGTGTTGGTCAGCCAAGATTGTCAATCGAAGGGACACATGGGTTCAAGTATTACGTTGTGCGCCTACACGAAGCACACGTATATTGCAACCATTCTTTATAAACTACGCAGTAAGTCGATGAAATTGCGTTGCTAGAAAAGATGCACACGTCAAAGTCAGACCTGTTTGTTAACTGTTGCTTGTTTCAAACGATAATTATGTGCTCGGGGAAATAAGTTAAACAAGTACCATTACTATTCAACAACACAGTTTTTCCGTTTAATACAAGTTGTTTCATTCCTCTCAAAACCAAACGTTTCGCCCATACTACGAGGAGGCATCCTCAATCTAGCCGCTGTCTGAGGATGCCTCCTCGTAGTATGGGCGAAACGTTTGGTTTTAAGAGAAATACCGATAAAACGACGCGTGTTACACCGGAAGAGAAAGCCACGAAAATTTACGAGCCAGATTACCATTACTTTCTGTTTCCGTATTTAAAACGCGATATTTAAATATTTCATAAGGGTTTGGATACCTATATCACATTTACTTTGCATAATATATTCTACACGTTTGAGTATTTATAAATACTTATGCGTTTTTTTTTACTTCCATGTTCCGTAAGGAAATGGAAGTATGGTGATCGCGAAAAAAATCGTGTTCGAGATAAGGGCAGATTCTGTGATTGTACTACCCTCAAAACATGAAGAAAGTAATTTTCCGAAAATTGTTTGATTTTTTCTATGGCGAACGATAACTGCCGCAAAATCAAACAGAATCAAATAATTTTTTGTATGTGCCCGAGTTGTAGAGGACTCAAGGTCTATTGATTTTGGTGAAGATCGGTTAAGGGGAAGGGTTAGTTTACCTGCAACGTTTACGTTTTCACAAGAGTAAAGTACTTAATTTTGATAAATAAAGTATCCTGAAAAGAAGGTTATAATAATCCATTGTAGAAAGCTAGATGAAATGTCTATAAATGAAAAGGGTATTTGAAGGGGGAGGGGGTAATTTTTTGTATTGATGTTATAAATTTATTCGACCGAAAACTTAAAAAAATTTCAATAAAATATTAACAATTGATATCGTCGCATGTAAACAAAATATCGTAACCACGGATACGGAAACAAAATAATTTTTCGTTTTCAGAAATTCTCAGATTACAAACGCTGGGCGGTATTCACTTTCTTTCGCGTTGTTTAAATAAAAAATAATTTAATCAAATTAATTCTTTATTATTAAAATATTAACAACTATGTACAATTTGTATTTTTATTATCTTTCCAAGCGTTTTTACCAAAAGCGTGCTGATATGTTTGGTTTCGTTCTGAGCGTACGTATAAAAAATAGTTTTTTAATTATTTAGAACATGGAAGTCATGTATAGTTCTCCATACCGATTTTTTAATGAAATACTAGTGCAAATTGTATCTATCATTAAATTAGCCACTATATCATTAGTATTTATTTTCACGCCACTAATACACTTTGATTTCTGCGTTAAAATTGGTACTGTTTTTTTTTATCTGTCTATTCGTTCCTCTTCCATAGCGCTCTCTCCCTCCTCACACACAGATATTTCTTATATTCTATTTTACGTTTCACCTCTGTGAAAATAGAATACTGGAAGTGTTAGTCTACTGAAGTTTTGTAATGGTTTTATGGTCAATTGTTATCTATGTTAGAACGTTTAACTTCATCTCGGTTAAATTTATTACTAACGATCACGTAAATAGTTTTCATACCACGTTTGCTGTGTGTGTGTGTGTGTGCGTGCGTGCGTGCGTGTGTGTGTGTGTGTGTGTGTGTGTGTGTGTGTGTGTGTGTGTGTGTGTGTGTGTGTGTGTGTGTGTTTTCGCGGACAGTTTTCTGTAAGAAATATTTTACGTCTTGAAGTGAGGTAAATTTCACCGCGTCAAGTAATTATTTTTATCATTGTGTATCACAGCTGGGTGGGTCCAGCCGGAGTCTTGCTCGGTGATTTAGTACCAGTGACCGCAGCTTCACCCTCCAACCCCTAGATAGCGCTTTGTTCTTTATGCATGTCCATGCCAGGAAATATCAATTATTATTCCCGTTTACACGTTGTAAAAGCCATAAAGATAGCGCTCGCGAGGGCAGGGAGGGGTTTTGAATTACGCCCACCCTACAGCTCGATTCAAACCAGCGGAAAAATTGCATTTACTACTCCCAAATCATCCGCTTTTGATCTGATGCCCTCATTCCTTTTTTTTTGTTCTATATGCGATCAAGGAAAATCGAATACACGTTCTTAAAGCACATGTTCTGTTTCTAAAGATGTTAACCTTTTTTATCGTAAAATCTTCCCGTTTATTTACTAAGTTACACACCACCTACCCTAAATCATTAAATTTTCTAAAATTGTAGCGTGACAAAATGTCAACAAAATTAAGACGTTCTGTGTAAACAAAAATATCCAATAGTAAATGAAGTAAAAGAAAAAAGTGAAATTAACAAATGATTACAAATATAATTTAGAAACGTTTAATTTCATTAACATTTCAGAAATACAAAATTTTAAAAGGGAAATTTTCATGCGAATATGAATATTTAGTTGATTAATAACATAATTAAAAAATACTGAGGCTGGCGTGTGTTATGATTATAACTCGCCACCGTCGACGTGACTCGTCATCTGTGTTACGATTATGTTCTTTCCAATTATTCAAGTTTATAATATATTTACTTAATATATAGAATACGTAATATATGGGTTCCTCTGTATTTAATATATATTAACGTACTAACTTCGTTTTAACGACTGTATACAGAATAGACAAATTTTAACGAAGGGGTTATTGTTTCTAATAACTCCTATATTATTTATTTTAAATTTATAATACCAAAGCATCATATAAATTTGCGAAGATTACACACGATTGGCGAGTGTAATTAGGACTGAGATCAACTTTTGTCTCTTCATTTCTGTAGATCTAATAAATCGTTTAAAATTTCTTCCTCCTAAACTTTCCACTCGGCCGTACTTACATGACTGTCGCCGAATTTTCAACTGGTAAGTTCTTCGTATATCTGACATTTTGTTGGACACTTGTAGCAAATCAGGCAGCCCGTCTGGCCAATATAGACCTTTTCGCAGCTGCACGGAATTTTGTAAATACCTTCAGTGTTAAACGGGATTCTGTCTTTTATTCGTTTAAAAAATTGTGGTTGAAACGCTGTTTTAACGCCATGTTTCCTCAACATATTGTTCATTTTGTCTGTGGTACCGTTCATTACCGTTCATTTTGTCCGTGGTACCGTTCATTATCGTTCATTTTGTCTGTGGTACCGTTCATTACCGTTCATTTTGTCTGTGGTACAATTCATTACCGTTCGTTACCGTTCATTTTGTCTGTGGTACCGTTCGTTACCGTTCATTTTGTCTGTGGTACCGTTCATTACCGTTCATTTTGTCTGATGTACCGTTCGTTACCGTTCATTTTGTCTGTGGTACCGTTCATTACCGTTCATTTTGTTTGTGGTACCGTTCATTACCGTTTATTTTGTCTGTGGTACCGTTCATTACCGTTCATTTTGTCTGTGGTACCGTTCGTTACCGTTCATTTTGTTTGTGGTACCGTTCACTACCGTTCATTTTGTCTTTCACGTACGGTAAGAATGCTCTCTGGTTATTATCTTCTGCTGTAGGTGTCTCTGGAGTTTTTCTATCTTCTTAAATGGTTTACTTATAGCATCCCTGTTATAGTCGTTCCTCTCTAAAGCGTCCGTTAGGTGCTTTTTCTCCTCCAGGAAATGATCGTCATCAGATACCCTCTTCGCTCTGTTAAAGAGTGTGTTGAGAACGGTTTGCTTTTGTGCAGGATGATGATGAGAAGTGGCATGAATGTATTTATCACTGTGGGTAAGTTTTCTGTACAACCCAATGACCCAGAGATCCGTCCGGTTTCCGTGATATAAGTACATATAAGAAAAGTATTTCTGCATTCGTGTAATGGTATTCTAGAAAGAGTAAAACAGTAATTTAACACCCCAGTCACATGTTCCTGTCCCCTGAAGTGAATCTCCACATAAGAATCACGTCCCGTCTCACTATCATACTTCCCATGGACAACAAACATGCAAAAAATTATTTGATTCTGTTTTTTAATTTTTTGCGGCAGCTATAGTTCGCAATAGGAAAAAGTCTGCACACAGACACACAGACACTTTTGTATGTCTTATCGCACTTCCCATCTCGGTCTCTTAACCAACACATTTTTTTTCAAAGGCTTTGTAGAAAGGTGTATATACTCCTCGTATACGGTTCCAGAACCTTGCTCCTCTAATGTCACTTAGCAAAGCCAATTTCTTTGCAGTCTGTTCAAAATTTCCTCGTTACTCTTTCGTCCCCACCCAATTTGTTATGGTGAGTCTCCTCTAAAACCACATTTACGCAGGTTTAAGCTTTCTTCTCCCTCCCTCCAAATCATGTCCTCCAAACTACCAAAGTCCTCCCCTAAAAGTACTGTTGTCGTAATAATTCCGAAATTTACAGCATTTATCTTGTCCGTCCCATTTCAAAATCATGTTGCGATACGTCTTGATAATCAGTTCATGTTATTATATTAGGCTATGTACAAGCGTTCAGGTATGTAATTTGACAGATTAAAAGATTAATAGAGACGACTGAGTTTCTCATAGGTCATTGCACTGTACAAAAATTATTGCACTGTAATGACTATGTTTATTAAAATATAGTAATTACTTTATTATTACATTATTATTAATTTTAATGTTATTTATTTGATTGTTAATAAACACGTAAATGGAAAAATTAGTATATTTAATGAAAATAACTATTTTTTGTTTGTTTGGAAGAGTGGAATTACTTATGAGATGTACTGTATGTAGAAATTTATATGTAGGCCTAAGCGCAAACCGGCTCACTCGATCTGCGCCTCAACAGAGACGGTATTGAGCATGAAGTGCGCCTCGAACCCAAAAGAATCCCGCGAGGGACAGCATGATGTGCGCCTCAAGCGGCTTACCGCTTATAAACAACCAGTTCCTTGAAAATTTGGTAAAGGAGAAAACATCTCTCCTAGTACCCTCAAAGTATCTACAACAAACATAAGGACGAAATTATATAGGCGGTCTTACAAAAATATTTGTTTTTATTGATTTAGTCAATGGATAGCTACAGTATTTACAGAAAGTTTAACAGTCAACATTTTACCTTATGTGAGACCATTTTAACAAAAGTTACAATGTCGATTTCTTTATTCCGAAATTGAGTCAGTTTTTGCTCAATGAACATTTGTCGTTGCTTAGTTTTTTGTCCGTCCTATGTACGCTGCCTTCCCCAACGCTATTCATTCTTACGTAGGTGTCTGTCTGTACAGATTTTAAATTGTTAATGAATGAATAAATGTTCGGATGTGAAAATTGAAACATAGCGTTATACCTCGAGTGAAATCTCTCGCAAGCATTGGTAGTGCGCCAGAGATTATTAGTATGTGATCTTTACACTTTTTCATCGAGGAAGTCATCGTTCACTACACAAACCTGATACACAATGGCCGAATGTCAACTCAACAATGACTGCTAAACTCTAAACTTTCCCTTAAATATCAGATATTTAACCAGTTTTGTGGGTTTACCCTGTCGCCACTAATTCTTGAAATTACAAAGAGGTGCATAGTCGTGAAACAAGGAGGTTGTTGAACTTCCCCGATGGTCAGAACAAAATATTTTAGCTACTTGCTACGTAAGAGGCGCAGATCATGCTAAGGATTATCAGACCCTTTTTGAAACCTTTTGTCGGCCATAAAAATGAGGCGTAGATCGAGCTTGCCCGCGCAAACAGAACGAGATCAAGAGAAGATGGATCAAAGACAAAAGAAGGAAAGCTAGAAAGCGCACAATTATGAGATGAACAAATTGCTAGGATTATTTCAAATCGTATGAAACGGTCGATAGAGATGGCCTTAAAACTGGATACGAATAAATTTGTAATAAAATTCCTTGACAGAATAAAAACGTGGGTTTAAAATAATTACTGCGGCGTGTGTTTTGTAACGTTTAACCAACTGACTGGATTTTATGCTTTGTTTCAGCACATTGTTACCCTCGACGAGCACCTTCTACCTGTTTACCCTAGTTTTCCTCTGGTTGTGAAAGAGAGCAAGACCTAGTCGAAAGGCCGCAAGTTCCAGTACGTTTACGGAAAATGATTGGTTAGGCAGACTGCGATCGAACAGCATTATAGGACAAACAGATCGGAATCCGATCTGACGATTAGCTGAGAAGCTTGAAAGCGCTAATCGGAATAATTTTTCTATAGTGGTGTGCAACAGTGATAATTCTGTTTGTGATTATAACCACTAACACAATGTTCTTCATTAAGCATTATAGGACTTCTACAGCGACGTATACAGAAATATTTTATTAAGATTCCTACGTAACATTCAGTTCTTTTACTAAGCCACGCAAATTAATAAATTACTAACAGCCTATCTGTTTTGTTTACACAACCATATAATTTTATATCAAAAAATGTTTCTACATATAGAAAAATGACACGTCGTCTTTATTTTCAACTGTATAAACGACTAAACGTGCAGCTGTAAGGTGTTTCGAAACGCATAATGATCATCAATAAACCTAGTGAAAATTTTTCACGCGTTTTAACTATCCTGTTATGTTAGAATATAATTAAATTAAATTTGTTAGTAAAGGAAATAGACTTTAGGAGCCATAGAATATACAAATGTCGTCTTGCTGAGACAGGAATGTAGAGTCCCTAAGGCGTCCGCATAGTTGAAAACATTATTAGCCATGCTGTTAGGCCGTGGTCTATAGTCAGACGTTTCGGCATCACCATGGGAGGACATCATCAGTATCGGACACAATCGGCACGGTGTTCGCGAATTCACTCTAGTGATTTCCGTCAATCCCCTTCCTCATCACCGGGGTGAATTGGCGGACACCGTGCCGATTGTTTCCGACACTGATGATGGCGAGGCGGAAACGTTTAACAGACGTTAAGAATAGACCACGGCCTAGCAGCCCGGTTAATGTTTCCAACGCTTATGTAGATTCTAAAGTCAACGTTATTAGGCAAAGAAGTCCTTTGTGACATAACACTTTTGACTATAGAGTAAATAAAAGTTTGTTTATTGTACTAGTTGGTATCTTTATTTTGCTTGTTTATTGCAGCATTTGGTTGTCAAGGATTACTGTATTCTGAAGTATTCCTTGAATCGCCGATAGGCCTGTATATATTGCAACGGAACACAGGATGATAAGCTATGTTGTTTGTATCAGAGCACATGGATGACGAGCATTTTCATGTTTAAATTGGTTTTATGTAATATTTTGTCTTTTAGCCATAAGTATTGTATTTAGAAATGGATAAGCATGTAGGGTATACAAAATTCTTCACAAAAAGGTGTTCTTTATTGTCATGTATGTTTTGAGTGAATTTGTGCGCGTGTGCGGGTGTGATAACTTGTGATCACTATATCTTCAACGGTAATTAACCGATCGATGTGAAACTTTGACAATGGATTATTTATGTAAATAGCTTCAATTTGTGTATACTCTGAGGTTCATACCTATTTCAGAAATATGGTTTTTTAAGTGGGAAAAACTCAATTTGAAACACTTATCATTAATAGGGTAATAAAAAGTGTAGATAAATTCAATGCAAGCTAGTGCATATTTATACAAACTTTTTCTGGAAAACTTTATATCTGTTGAAAGCATCAATCATGTGACTTGGGTTTAACCAATAGGAAGACACTAAATTCAGTAATATTCATACTCCGTAGAGTATGGATGGACACAGTTCTTCTGTAGCATCTCCAAGGTGAACTTGTGCTCGGCGTTAGAGAGTTTTTCTCGTACGACCATAGCAAAATCTAACTTAAAATAAACCTTGGTATTCTTTACGAAGTTCAGCGTATAGAACCTAGTGGGTTAATTATTTAAGTAGAATTATAGTATACTAGCTGAAGTACCCGTTCTACGCCCGGGTGGCCAGCATTTTTATTAGCACATATTTAATTATTTATTGGCATATATTAAAAACATTTAATTACATATACATTTAATATACATTTAATTACATATTGGCTATGAAATTTAATTATTGGGCGAAAACTTCTTTGTAGACCACATTTTTGGTGTAAACTCTGTGGTCTTTCTTTAAGTTGCCTTGTTGGTCAGTTCCTAAGACTTTTACCTTGACTTGCTGAAAGGACTTTGTTCTTGAAAATGCAACATAAAGTTGTCCATGACTGAATACTGGAGATGGCAAATAAATACCAACTGAATCCAGTGTTTGCCCTTGGCTTTTGTTGATGGTGTAACGTCACAGAACGTTCCATAAAAAGAAATCATTTATATAGTAAGTTAGCATAAGAGGAAAGTGAAGTGAACAGTATCGAACCCAAGTAGTCCCAAAAAATTGTGTAATTTTGTATAATAATTATTTCTATCAACTTGAAAAAACGACCAAACTATGACTAAGACAAAACCCCATATATATTATTCAAGTGAACAAGAGTGAAAAAACCATAAGACACTATAAGAGAGAGAAATAATGTCAGAATCCACCAGAATGAAGTCAATAATTATTAAGTTTTATAACTATGAATATAGTATTAAAAACTATTTTTTGTGAATAAATGGACAAGATCCATCATTATATTATGTGATGTAAATGAAATAAATGTATTAAATGACTTAAATACATTATTAGAAAGAGTTTAAGTTAAAATAAAAATTGTATATTTGCAATGACAAAAAATATTAATGTGTTGGATTTGAGACCATACACCAAGATTTCATGAAAAAAATTAATTATTATCAGATTTAAATAAAAACTATATGTAATTGTCAAGCAGACAATAGTGAACAATTTATCTTAAATAAAGGAAGCTGTCAAATGAATAAAAAGCAGTCAAAATAGCCAAAAACAGTGTTAACTAAAAACATGTAATAGGCATCTAATATTGTATAATTTATGAATTTAATGTTGCCAAAATGCAACCAAACTGTATTAGAAAGCTGTAATATGATATAAAGCAACTATACTAATATACCTGACCAACTTTAACATTGTAATAGTCAAGTCAGCAAAATATTTACTTATACCATGTATGGCTGAAGCCAATTATCCAGTACAAAAATAATCAGATCTGGCTAAAATACTTACATAATACTAACAAAAATAAGATAGAAAGGTACAATACATCAAAATACCTTAATAAGAAATAAACTCAGTTGAAAGTAAAGTCAATTCTAAAAGAATTTAACTATTTAGAGTGAGATTTGTCACACCATAAAAAATGACATCTCAAGACAAACAATGATGCTATGTCATCTTGTGATAAATATAAAATATGTACAAAGTAACCAGGTATCACAAAAGATAGACAAAATAATAAACTCTGTGTGTATAGTGGTGAAATAACACATATATTAAGGAAAAAGACTAATCATTGTGTTAGAAAACTGACAAGAACCTAGGCCATGAGCAGAGGCCATATAAAATTGTAATTATTTGTGTTTTATTAATGTTAAAATTTGTTTATTTTGTTGTAGGAGAGTAGTAGTAGTAGATGTCCAGCTTGTGAAGGGAACTTTATAACTCCACAACAATTTTTATTATAAATATTGTGTTTTTAATGACTACAACTCAAGGTGAGGGTTGTATATTGTAATGTTTTTTAGACTTAAGTTAATTAGATACCAATCATATTTAGTCAATGTAACTAGAATATAAGGTAGGCCACTCCGGCCAATTACTCTCTCATTGGTTGCTTCGCTGTGACGTGAAATGGTGGAAGAAATACGCGCGAGTCTTGATTTACCATGCAATCTTAGCTGAGACAATGTCCTACTTAGCATCTCTCTGCTGTTTACACGAAATATTAGCAATAATTGTAATGAGCTATTCATATAGAAAAAGGATCAAACAACAAGATAAAATGGTTTGCGGCAAAAAATAATGGTAAAATCTATTTCTACATTTAATAGAAAAGGAAGCAAGTCTGTCCACATACAACATTGACAAAATGGCACAAAATGTAAAATTAAGTCGGAAAGGAGGCGATATTATATATATATATATATATATATATATATATATCATTTTTTATTATTCGTTAATTTTATATTAATAGAATTATTTCGATTGTTATTAATTTACTTAGAAACCTCTGATGATACTGATATTTTTCAGTGAAACGTGCGTCAGGTGTTAAAAAGAATATACGAAATTATACTACTTGCAGAAGAAACAAATTGAAAACATCACAAATTTTATATATATATATAATATTATATATAATAACAGTAATATATAATATTATATATATAATATGCCTGCCTGGGTGGGTGCGCGTACGTGCACACGTGTGCGTGTATAAACATTTCTATGTAGTATAATATATTTGAAACAAGCTTCCAATTATTATAATTATAATCAATATCATAATCATTTTCTTTATCTACATTTTCATTGATATAACGTTAAAAACTGAAGCTAGTACGTTTAGTTGTAAACATAAATACTTTTATCAACGAAATGAAAATGGTTATTTAGTTGATACATACCTTCATAGGTGACTTAAATTTTTGAAGACGAAGCTACCCAGAGCCGACTCTTTGTTGCTGCATAAATTTCAAGTGACTTGAGTTTGAGCTGTTTGTTCAGATGGCGGATTCTGATGAATGTTCTTGTCCTGACGTACAGACAAATGACTTTCTCGTCCACCTCTGGAAATTTAGATTTGAGTAAGGTGGCCAAATAAGAGATAACTTTCACTTGTTTTGATACTGTACGTCCGTGGAAAGAAGTAAAAACTATCTCAAACTGAATCAGTTTTTGTAACCACTCGTCTGACGGATGGGTAAGCCCCCCCTTTGATATAATCGATATCCAGTCATGACTATGTTCCCCGGAAAGACACAATGTTTCGCCTCTCACACCTAGACTTTCATCAATGAAGCGGCACTTGAATGCGATGTACCCGGCCAGATATTTTAAGGCATCTTGAGGAACATCGTTGTCACTTGCAGACGGGGCCAAGTCCTCTGTTTTTAACAATTCTGCTTCGTCGGTGTCATTATTCGGAGAACTTGGTATTAACGTATGTTCAACTATGTCTATGCATAGTTCATTGGTAACAAACTGGATTAAATCCTCGTCAGAGTCATTTGATTCCATAACTTCGGTGGAATGAATGCTACCATCCTCAGCCACAGACGCACTTCCAGATAACGGTATATCGTCCGTGCTACCCGTTAAAAGTAAGAGCCGAATTCTGTTGCGCACTTCAAAGGGAGTGGGATTATTATAAAAGACGCCTAATCCCCGAACGTACTAGCTTCAGTTTTTAACGTTATAACAATGAAAATGTAGATAAAGAAAATGATTATGATATTGATTATAATTATAATAATTGGAAGCTTGTTTCAAATATATTATACTACACAGAAATGTTTATACACGCACGCGTGTGCACGTACGCGCACCCACCCAGGCAGGCATATTATATATATAATATTATATATTACTGTTATTATATATAATATTATATATATATATATATATATAAAATTTGTGATGTTTTCAATTTGTTTCTTCTGCAAGTAGTATAATTTCGTATATTCTTTTTAACACCTGACGCACGTTTCACTGAAAAATATCAGTATCATCAGAGGTTTCTAAGTAAATTAATAACAATCGAAATAATTCTATTAATATAAAATTAACGAATAATAAAAAATGATATATATATATATATATATATATATAATATCGCCTCCTTTCCGACTTAATTTTACATCTTGTGCCATTTTGTCAATGTTGTATGTGGACAGACTTGCTTACTTTTCTATTAAATGTAGAAATAGATTTTACCATTATTTTTTGCCGCAAACCATTTTATCTTGTTGTTTGATCCTTTTTCTATATGAATAGCTCATTACAATTATTGTTAATATTTCGTGTAAACAGCAGAGAGATGCTAAGTAGGACATTGTCTCAGCTAAGATTGCATGGTAAATCAAGACTCGTGCGTATTTCTTCCACCAGTCGACGTCACGCGGCAAAAACAGCTGATCGCTAGATTAGCGCGGGAAGCCGGAATGGCCCCCCCTGATATTTAGTATCGCTAGATTCAGTAAAAAACAAGGAATTTAAATACATTAATGGCATACAAATTGTGAGTACTAATGTGAAACTGTTTGATAAATACCAGTGTAAATTTTGAAATATCCATTGTATGAAGAATAAGAAATTCGTTCTAAAAGCTTCTACGGAAGTGAAAATTGTTCTATGACATTCCATTTCGTTTATTCTCGAACAATCTAGAAAGAATTTTACACAAATATACCGGAAGTCGACGAAAACAGTCATCCCGATTTAGTATAAAAGCGAGACAAAATTTGACCGAAAAACACTTGAAGATTGAACTCCAAAGCTGATGCATCTCACACAACACTGATCAACGCAGCTAAGGCGAAACCGAGAGGCGAAAAATCGACAAGACACGGCAGGAAGGCTTTTTCCCGTACATAGACATACCCGACTGACTTAACCTCAACGAGAGTCGCCAAAAAATATCGCTGAAATAGAGCAGCGATACGGCAAATTCTAATAGAAAGCACGCAACCAGAACGTCGACGGCCCAGGAGGGTCCCAACATTTAATAGAGAACGAATTCTGCTGTGTTCGCATTGACTGACTAACGTGACAAATAATTCCCCCGAACGTAAACAAACAATACACTGAGCCTTCCTCAAAACTGCATGGGAGTCAGCGCTGCGGTGGCAGATTTCTGAATCAACGCTAAACAGATGATTCGTAGTGGCGGCGTTTGAACGAGATTTTACTGCCAAACGTTTTGACAAAAAGTGCGGAAAAAGTAACGATCGCAAAAATTGACTTTAAATAGATTCAGTGTACACCCGAAGAGGCGAGATCGAGAAACTACCCGAAGGAAGTGTCCAGTGAGAGAATAAACGACCATTGGAACGTGAGTTACCAAAATTAAAATCATTGTTACCTGGTTACAATTTATCACACAGTTGTACTTTACACGCCACACATACACCTTCAAATCACTTAGTTTTTTCTTGTAAGGCATCTAATTGATATGTCTTGGTAGTTCAAAGGAGTCACGTCCTGAGATTAAAGTTTTTTCATATATTAAACTCATGCTTGTCAACTGAGTCAGAATCTGAAATACTAGCCGATACTTGATTGGACATATAAAAATTGTCAATAATAATAACTTGTAAAATTTTTTTCTCTGCAATTTTATAATTTTTATGAATGATAGTCCTTCAGACGATTTGTTTGTTGTTTTTAAAGAATCATTAAACATAACTGATTTTTTCAAAGCTAAACTGACTTGTTTAAATTTTTTTGTAGATTTAAAGATTTTATCAATCACATTTAATTTTTTCTTGGAACAAACGTTTCCAAGTGGCGCCCACAAAAGCATAGTTTTAAGTTGTATTACAGGACTACATCACTGCAGAGGATCCAGTCAACAGGGTAAGTAACAAAAGTGCGCGGAGGTAACGCCCGACAGATTACAACACTTTTACAATTACAACACCCTATATTTTCTTTTTGTTATAAATTGGCGCCCAACGTGGGGCGCCAATTTATAACAATTAGAAGTGATTGGGTGTTGTTTAAAATGTGTTGTGTCGGGCGTTACCTCCGCGCACTTTTGTTACTTACTCTGTTGACTGGATCCTCTGCGGTGATGTAGTCCTGTAACACAACTTAAAACTATGCTTTTGTGGGCGCCACTTGGAAACGTTTGTTCCAAGAAAAATTAAATGTGAGTGATAAAATTTTTAAATCTACGAAAAAATTTAAACAAGTCAGTTTAGCTTTGAAAAATCAGTTATGTTTAATGATTCTTTAAAAACAACAAACAAATCGTCTGAAGGACTATCATTCATAAAAATTATAAAATTGCAGAGAAAAAATTTTACAAGTTATTATTATTGACAATTTTTATATGTCCAATCAAGTATCGGCTAGTATAATTCAGATTCTGACTCAGTTGACAAGCATGAGTTTAATATGTGAAAAAACTTTAATCTCAGGACGTGACTCCTTTGAACTACCAAGACATATCAATTAGATGCCTTACAAGAAAAAACTAAGTGATTTGAAGGTGTATGTGTGGCGTGTAAAGTACAACTGTGTGATAATTGTAACCAGGTAACAACTAACTTTAATTTTGGTAACTCACGTTCCAACGGTCGTTTATTCTCTCACTGGACACTTCCTTCGGGTAGTTTCTCGATCTCGCCTCTTCGGGTGTACACTGAATCTATTTAAAGTCAATTTTTGCGATCGTTACTTTTTCCGCACTTTTTGTCAAAACGTTTGGCAGTAAAATCTCGTTCAAACGCCGCCACTTCGAATCATCTGTTTAGCGTTGATTCAGAAATCTGCCACCGCAGCGCTGATCCCCATGCAGTTTTGAGGAAGGCTCAGTGTATTGTTTGTTTACGTTCGGGGGAATTATTTGTCACGTTAGTCAGTCAATGCGAACACAGCAGAATTCGTTCTCTATTAAATGTTGGGACCCTCCTGGGCCGTCGACGTTCTGGCTGCGTGCTTTCTATTAGAATTTGCCGTATCGCTGCTCTATTTCAGCGATATTTTTTGGCGACTCTCGTTGAGGTTAAGTCAGTCGGGTATGTCTATGTACGGGAAAAGCCTTCCTGCCGTGTCTTGTCGATTTTTTCGCCTCTCGGTCTCGCCTTAGCTGCGTTGATCAGTGTTGTGTGAGATGCATCAGTTCTGGCGTTCAGTTTTCAAGTGTTTTTCGTTCGAATTTTGTCTCGCTTTTATACTAAATCGGGATGACTGTTTTCGTCGACTTCCGGTATATTTGTGTAAAATTCTTTCTAGATTGTTCGAGAATAAACGAAATGGAATGTCATAGAACAATTTTCACTTCCGTAGAAGCTTTTAGAACGAATTTCTTATTCTTCATACAATGGATATTTCAAAATTTACACTGGTATTTATCAAACAGTTTCACATTAGTACTTACAATTTGTATGCCATTAATGTATTTAGATTCCTTGTTTTTTACTGAATCTACCGATACTAAATATGATTGGTATCTAATTAACTTAAGTCTAAAAACATTACAATTTACAACCTTCACCTTGAGTTGTAGTCATTAAAAACTCAATATTTATAATAAAAATTGTTGTGGAGTTATAAAGTTCCCTTCACAAGCTGGACATCTACTACTACTACTCTCCTACAACAAAATAAACAAATTATAACATCAATAAAACACAAATAAATACAATTTTATATGGCCTCTGCTCAAGGCCTAGGTTCTTGCCAGTTTTCTAATACAGTGATTAGTCTTTTTCCTTAATATATGTATTATTTTACCACTATACACACAGAGTTTATTATTTTGTCTATCTTTTGTGATACCTGGTTACTTTGTACATATTTTATATTTATCACAAGATGACATAGCATCATTGATTGTCTTGAGATGTCATTTTCTATGGTGTGACAAATCTCACTCTAAATAGTTAAATTCTTTTAGAATTGATTTTACTTTCAACTGAGTTTATTTCTTATTAAGGTATTTTGATGTATTGTACCTTTCTATCTTATTTTTGTTAGTATTATGTAAGTATTTTAGCCAGATATGATTATTTTTGTACTGGATAATTGGCTTCAGCCATACATGGTATAAGTAAATATTTTGCTGACTTGACTATTACAATGTTAAAGATGGTCAGGTATATTAGTATAGTTGCTTTATATCATATTACAGCTTTCTAATACAGTTTGGTTGCATTTTGGCAACATTAAATTCATAAATTATACAATATTAGATGCCTATTACATGTTTTTAGTTAACACTGTTTTTGGCTATTTTGGCTGCTTTTTATTCATTTGACAGCTTCCTTTATTTAAGATAAATTGTTCACTATTGTCTGCGTGACAATTACATATAGTTTTTATTTAAATCTGATAATAATTAATTTTTTCATGAAATCTTGGTGTATGGTCTCAAATCCAACACATTAATATTTTTTGTCATTGCAAATATACAATTTTTATTTTAACTTAAACTCTTTCTAATAATGTATTTAAGTCATTTAATACATTTATTTTATTTACATCACATAATATAATGATGGATCATGTCCATTTATTCACAAAAAATAGTTTTAATACTATATTCATAGTTATAAAACTTAATAATTATTGACTTTATTCTGGTAGATTCTGACATTATTTCTCTCTCTTATAGTGTCTTATGGTTTTTTCACTCTTGTTCACTTTAATAATATATATGGGGTTTTGTCTTAGTCATAGTTTGGTCGTTCTTTCAAGTTGATAGAAATAATTATTATACAAAATTACACAATTTTTTGGGACTACTTGGGTTCGATACTGTTCACTTCACTTTCCTCTTATGCTAACTTACTATATAAATGATTTCTTTTTATGGAACGTTCTGTGACGCTACAATGGTCATAGCAAAAGCAAGTCTAAATGGAAACTGTTTTCGTCTTAATGTAAAGGGAAGGTCAGGGTCACTGGGTGCAAGAATAACTCTTGGAATAAATACCCTGGTACATTTAAAAGATCCGGTCAGGATTTCACAGATGACTTTTGACATCATTTGCTTGACGACCATTCTGGTGCCATTGCAAAGACCTCTTGTTGAGTCAAGGTTTCGTAGCAACATTACTACTGCACCAACTTTCAAGTTAAGTCTATGAGGAGGCATACCTCCAGGTGTTAAGCTGTTCAAAAACTCCATTGGATAGTTTGCTGCCTCCTCGGAATTTGCACTGTCTTGCTGAATAGAATCTATGCTGGTATAGCATTTCAATTCAGATTGAATTCGTCTAAGGACATTTTCATTATGTTCAAGTGACTCATGGTTTTTTGGAGTCAGGATTGCACGGTTAGCAATGCTGTCATCTCCTGATTGGATGACCTCAGAAAAGACAGCAGCAACAATACATCCATTTTCAATGCAGACTGGAGGAATTTCGAAGATGCCTTCCTCTAATCCAGGCTCTTGGAGTTTTCCATTTCCAAGTTTTAAAAGCCAATCGGAAAAGCCTCGGTGTTCTGATGGGACATTGTCCTCATTGGCACGCATGTTTTGGTTTAACTTTAGGACCTGAATATTTTTTCAACACTTACTATTCTTCATGCATGAAGAAAGTATTTCGGTTCTGCTGCCATGTGGAACAACAGGGAGAATTTGTCTAAAAACTCCACCGAAAAGAAAGACCGCACCTCCAAATGGTATTTTAGAAGGAACTTTTGGATCTTCAGCTAAGAGTTCTTTATACAGTGTGTCAACTGCATTTACTCCATGTGCTGGGGCCATTGAAGCTTCATCCCAGATTATCACTTTGGCCTTTTCCAGTTCATTTGCCGTATCAGTCCCATGTCGAACATTACAGGTTGATGTTTAATTTATTGGAATAGGCAGCTTGAAACGACTGTGGGAAGTTCTGCCTCCCTCAAGCAAAGTTGCTGCTATGCCTGTAAATGCACATGGCAAGACTAATTCATTTTTGCTACGCACATAGTGCATGATTGTGTTGTAAAGGAAGGTTTTACCACTTCCGCCAGGTCCATCAATAAAGAATAGACGTTTGGGTAAGTTACGGTTTTCAATTGCTTCCCTGATTTTGTCGAAAGCCCTTCTTTGCCCTGGGTTGAGCATTTGAAACTTTTCTTCGAACATGGTTTTTTCGGCAATTGGATCGTAATATTTTCTAGAATGGATTGGCTCGTCATAGCTGCCGACTGGAAGTTCTAGGCCAAAATCTACCAATGACTTTCCATGTGTTCGAAGGACAGATTCAATTGCTTTAAGCGTCAAATAGAGAGCTTTTTCTCCATCAGGAAAGCGTCTCTTATAGTCTTGCATAAGATTGTCCTAATGTCTGTCGAATAATGCTGCTGCATCCGACGGCTCACACGATACAAATAAATGCAAACAACTGCCTAAGTTGTACTGGCATTTGATGGGTTGCAGCTTCTGTTAGGCAAGTATCCCATTCTGAGTCATCATCAGTTAATCCCCTTGCAATCCATGCTTCTTGGAAAGTTGCAAAGGGGATAGGATTTCCTTCGACCGTTCTTAGGTCCTCGAAAGATGTTACTCCTCTAACATTGAGAAGGAGAATTCGGAGGAACCATTTTTCTCTATCCGTGGGACTTACGGCAAACATTCTGCCAATTGTAGTTTCATGTCCTCTAAGACGTGGTTTCCATTTAGAATTTTTGTCATCCCAGGTATAGTGTTCGGGAATTTCAATATATAAATACTCTCGGGCATTAGGGTCTTCCTGATTAACTTTAAACCAAGCCAGAAGTTTGGACTTGGTGGCTTTTTGCTGTACAGCTTCAGCTTCCTTGCCTGGTATAAAACATATTGTATGCTTGTCCTCAAGGTGGACATTTAATCTTTCCACATGATCAGTTTGGTGGTGCATTTTGTATTCCCTGAGCTTCCAGGATGCTTCAGGTGCACTTACATATCGGGTCTCCAAGTAATTTTTTACTTCGTCCCATTCAATAGTAGCTTCCTGTTCTGTGAGAACAGTAACGAATTGAATATTTGCACAGTCATGCCCCTTGTAAACGTATTTGAAGAGGTATTTAACGCTTTGAATTGAGCTACAAATCTCTACGTTAATGTGGGCGTTGTATTTCAGAGACAGGTATGGTTGTATGGCACCACCCATCTGTTATCCACTTTGTTTCCCCCAGTTCAACAAAGTTACCATCATCTCGGCGTTGATATTTTGGGTAACCATTGACATTGCTGTTGGTCTCGGCACAGAAATCTTTTGGGAATTCTTTTGTGCATTTGCCGTTTTCCATACACGGTGCGTTTGGATTTAATGGACCACATGGGCCGTGTATCATACAGGATTTTACAATTTCATATATCCTCGGGTGAGCATCTTTATCAGGGAGTTCTGCACAGACAATTTTGTCAATTCTTTCATTCTCCCAGACTTTGTCTTCCGGGGCCATGAATAGCAAAATGTGCCCATGTGGTAGACCACGTTTTTGGAACTCGATCACGTGGAGCATAGCCCTAACACGTCCAAATCTATGGTGTTTGGTTAAGTCTTCAAGTAGCAATTTCAGTTTCAACTCAAACACTCTTGCTACTAAATCAGGCCGGTCGCATGGTTGCTGACCGGGAAGTAAGTTTTCCCTGATTTCCCTCCATTTAGGATTGCTCCATTTAGGATTGCACGTGAATGTTACAAACAAATCAGGTTTGCCATATTTCCTGACCATGGCCATAGCATCTTGGTAATTTTGAGCCATATTTCTTGGACTCCCTTGGAAGGTTGAAGGCAATATAACTTTCTTTCCAGCGCGTAGTGAATACCCTAATCTCAGGGTGAATATGGGTATTATTTGAATGAGGTGCATGAGTCGTACACCTTCCAAGATAGCTTGAAGTGTCTTTAATTCCCTATGCGGATATCTTAAACTAACACGAAAAATCACTATAATCTATAATATAACGCGCTAGGTAGTGTGTCCGTCATCGGTATGTTACCATAGTAACAAGTAAATAAACAAATGATATTTACCGGCATCGAATCCGTTCCTATAGTTTTTAATGTTTTTACTATGCGATTGTGTTGATATGTTTTGTAATTTTGTATACAGGTACGTCTATATATTTTGTAATTGTCCTATATTTCTGTATAATATAACGCGGTAGGTAGTGTGTCAGTCATCGGTATGTTACCATAGTAACAAGTAAATATACAAAAGATATTTACCGGTATCGAATGTATACATTTATCCGTTCCTATAGTTTTTAAAATTTTTACTATGCGATTGTGTTGATATTTTTTGTAATTTTGTATACAGGTACGTCTATATATTTTGTAATTGTCCTGTATTTCTGTATATGTTTTAATTGTGATATTTATGTTTATACGTATTTCTGATGATCCAATGAATAAGTAATGAAATACGATCAAATATGCCTCCTAAACGCCAGGAACCACCAACTGCTGAAGAAATTGCAGCAAAAAAGCACGTAATGCTGAAGCTCAAAGACGCCGTAGAGCGGCCATGTCAGAAGAGCAGCTTCAAGCAGAATGTGAAGCTAATGCTGTAAGTCACCGGCAACACAGAGAAAACATGCCACAAAATCAACTTCAACAAGAGCGCGAGGCAAACGCTGAAAGACAAAGGGTTGCACGCCAACATCAAAGACGACGTCTGAGTAGATATGTCCGATCCCGCAACACCGCTTTGTTTCCCGAAAACTTCAATGAAGACGAAATTGAAGAAAGTTGTCTTGGCCCAATGGACGCTAAATGTCCATTTTGCAATACCACGCATTTCAAAAATGAATTAATGTCAAATTGCTGCCATAAAGGGACCATTGCATTAGATGAAATACGAATGCATCCCTTCATTACAAATTACATGAATGGATCTGATCCAAATTCCAAAAATTTCATGGAAAACATAAGATCCTACAACAGTGCAATGGCCTTTGCCTCAATGGGAGCACAAGTTGACCAATCAGTGACCAGACGTTCAGGTCCTTTTTGTTACAGAATCCATGGGCAAATTTATCACGCTACATCTGGATTACACCCAAATCAAAGTGAATTACCAAAGTATGCCCAACTGTACATTTTGGATTCGGCCCAAGCCTTGACAGAAAGAATGAACAATCAAGCAAACAATGGATGCATTCGTGTCGTAATGGAGAACTTCCAAAAACTTCTTGGAGATATCAATCCGTTCTCTAGAGAATACAATAACATGCTCAAATTTGAACAAGACGAAATGCTAAAGGCAAATCTGGAAAACCGAACGCCAATTGAATATAGCATGACTTTCTTGAGAGAAAGAGTAAATAATGTGCTCCCCAGCAGAACCAACACTCCCACTGCCAGAGGAGAAATTGCTGCCGTTTTTCACAGTGCAGATGGTGCACCCCCAGAAAATTGGGATATTACAATTTATCCGAAAAGCGGAATTTTACAAAATATATCCATCCTGAGTAGACTCTGTGACCCAGTGTGCTACCCTTTGCTTTCCCCATATGGGGATTCAGGGTGGACCACAGATCTGAAGAAAGCTGTTGGTCAAGGAAATGTGTCCCAGCTTCAATGGTATTCATACCATTTTGCCATTCGTGATGGAAACTTTAACGAGTTCCTCAACGCAGGAAAGCTGACTCACCAATTCATGGTTGATGCCTATTGCAAGACCGAGGCAAACCGTTTGAATTGGTTTCGAAAAAATCAAAACACAGTAAGAGCTGAAGACTATGATGTTCTTCACCGATTTGTGAACAACCACAATTTTGAGAACGTTAACATATTGCCAGGAAAGAAAGTTATATTGCCTTCAACCTTCCAAGGGAGTCCAAGAAATATGGCTCAAAATTACCAAGATGCTATGGCCATGGTCAGGAAATATGGCAAACCTGACTTGTTTGTAACATTCACGTGCAATCCTAAATGGTGGGAAATCAGGGAAAACTTACTTCCCGGTCAGCAACCATGCGACCGGCCTGATTTAGTAGCAAGAGTGTTTGAGTTGAAACTGAAATTGCTATTTGAAGACTTAACCAAACACCATAGATTTGGACGTGTTAGGGCTATGCTCCACGTGATCGAGTTCCAAAAACGTGGTCTACCACATGGGCACATTTTGCTATTCATGGCCCCGGAAGACAAAGTCTGGGAGAATGAAAGAATTGACAAAATTGTCTGTGCAGAACTCCCTGATAAAGATGCTCACCCGAGGATATATGAAATTGTAAAATCCTGTATGATACACGGCCCATGTGGTCCATTAAATCCAAACGCACCGTGTATGGAAAACGGCAAATGCACAAAAGAATTCCCAAAAGAATTTCTGTGCCGAGACCAACAGCAATGTCAATGGTTACCCAAAATATCAACGCCGAGATGATGGTAACTTTGTTGAACTGGGGGAAACAAAGTGGATAACAGATGGGTGGTGCCATACAACCATACCTGTCTCTGAAATACAACGCCCACATTAACGTAGAGATTTGTAGCTCAATTCAAAGCGTTAAATACCTCTTCAAATACGTTTACAAGGGGCATGACTGTGCAAATATTCAATTCGTTACTGTTCTCACAGAACAGGAAGCTACTATTGAATGGGACGAAGTAAAAAATTACTTGGAGACCCGATATGTAAGTGCACCTGAAGCATCCTGGAAGCTCAGGGAATACAAAATGCACCACCAAACTGATCATGTGGAAAGATTAAATGTCCACCTTGAGGACAAGCATACAATATGTTTTATACCAGGCAAGGAAGCTGAAGCTGTACAGCAAAAAGCCACCAAGTCCAAACTTCTGGCTTGGTTTAAAGTTAATCAGGAAGACCCTAATGCCCGAGAGTATTTATATATTGAAATTCCCGAACACTATACCTGGGATGACAAAAATTCTAAATGGAAACCACGTCTTAGAGGACATGAAACTACAATTGGCAGAATGTTTGCCGTAAGTCCCACGGATAGAGAAAAATGGTTCCTCCGAATTCTCCTTCTCAATGTTAGAGGAGTAACATCTTTCGAGGACCTAAGAACGGTCGAAGGAAATCCTATCCCCTTTGCAACTTTCCAAGAAGCATGGATTGCAAGGGGATTAACTGATGATGACTCAGAATGGGATACTTGCCTAACAGAAGCTGCAACCCATCAAATGCCAGTACAACTTAGGCAGTTGTTTGCATTTATTTGTATCGTGTGAGCCGTCGGATGCAGCAGCATTATTCGACAGACATTAGGACAATCTTATGCAAGACTATAAGAGACGCTTTCCTGATGGAGAAAAAGCTCTCTATTTGACGCTTAAAGCAATTGAATCTGTCCTTCGAACACATGGAAAGTCATTGGTAGATTTTGGCCTAGAACTTCCAGTCGGCAGCTATGACGAGCCAATCCATTCTAGAAAATATTACGATCCAATTGCCGAAAAAACCATGTTCGAAGAAAAGTTTCAAATGCTCAACCCAGGGCAAAGAAGGGCTTTCGACAAAATCAGGGAAGCAATTGAAAACCGTAACTTACCCAAACGTCTATTCTTTATTGATGGACCTGGCGGAAGTGGTAAAACCTTCCTTTACAACACAATCATGCACTATGTGCGTAGCAAAAATGAATTAGTCTTGCCATGTGCATTTACAGGCATAGCAGCAACTTTGCTTGAGGGAGGCAGAACTTCCCACAGTCGTTTCAAGCTGCCTATTCCAATAAATTAAACATCAACCTGTAATGTTCGACATGGGACTGATACGGCAAATGAACTGGAAAAGGCCAAAGTGATAATCTGGGATGAAGCTTCAATGGCCCCAGCACATGGAGTAAATGCAGTTGACACACTGTATAAAGAACTCTTAGCTGAAGATCCAAAAGTTCCTTCTAAAATACCATTTGGAGGTGCGGTCTTTCTTTTCGGTGGAGATTTTAGACAAATTCTCCCTGTTGTTCCACATGGCAGCAGAACCGAAATACTTTCTTCATGCATGAAGAATAGTAAGTGTTGAAAAAATATTCAGGTCCTAAAGTTAGACCAAAACATGCGTGCCAATGAGGACAATGTCCCATCAGAACACCGAGGCTTTTCCGATTGGCTTTTAACACTTGGGAATGGAAAACTCCAAGAGCCTGGATTAGAGGAAGGCATCTTCGAAATTCCTCCAGTCTGCATTGAAAATGGATGTATTGTTGCTGCTGTCTTTTCTGAGGTCATCCAATCAGGAGATGACAGCATTGCTAACCGTGCAATCCTGACTCCAAAAAACCATGAGTCACTTGAACATAATGAAAATGTCCTTAGACGAATTCAATCTGAATTGAAATGCTATACCAGCATAGATTCTATTCAGCAAGACAGTGCAAATTCCGAGGAGGCAGCAAACTATCCAATGGAGTTTTTGAACAGCTTAACACCTGGAGGTATGCCTCCTCATAGACTTAACTTGAAAGTTGGTGCAGTAGTAATGTTGCTACGAAACCTTGACTCAACAAGAGGTCTTTGCAATGGCACCAGAATGGTCGTCAAGCAAATGATGTCAAAAGTCATCTGTGAAATCCTGACCGGATCTTTTAAATGTACCAGGGTATTTATTCCAAGAGTTATTCTTTCACCCAGTGACCCTGACCTTCCCTTTACATTAAGACGAAAACAGTTTCCATTTAGACTTGCTTTTGCTATGACCATCAACAAAAGCCAAGGGCAAACACTGGATTCAGTTGGTATTTATTTGCCATCTCCAGTATTCAGTCATGGACAACTTTATGTTGCATTTTCAAGAACAAAGTCCTTTCAGCAAGTCAAGGTAAAAGTCTTAGGAACTGACCAACAAGGCAACTTAAAGGAAGACCACAGAGTTTACACCAAAAATGTGGTCTACAAAGAAGTTTTCGCCCAATAATTAAATTTCATAGCCAATATGTAATTAAATGTATATTAAATGTATATGTAATTAAATGTATTTAATATATGCCAATAAATAATTAAATATGTGCTAATAAAAATGCTGGCCACCCGGGCGTAGAACGGGTGCTTCAGCTATTATTATAGATTATAGTGATTTTTCGTGTTAGTTTAAGATATCCGCATAGGGAATTAATGACACTTCAAGCTATCTTGGAAGGTGTACGACTCATGCACCTCATTCAAATAATACCCATATTCATCCTGAGATTTATAAAATTTAACGTATCAATTAATAATAAACTGTTCGAGTAAAAACATTAATCATTGTGAGTTTAACAATTTGTGAAGAGTCTAATTGATGTTAACAGTTAGACAAAATCATCAACGAGACTGTTCGAAATATCGCCACTGGAGCAACCCGCCGTAGAAGAGGACGACCAGAAGAAGAGGACGACCAGACGAAGAGGACGCCAGGACGAAGAGGACGCCAGGAAGGAGTGTGACGCAGAAGAAGTGGACGCCAGGACGAGAGCGACGATAGGAAGTGGAGGATTGCACGTACGGAGGACGTATCATCAACCAAGTAAAAACGATATATTATCGAACAATATAAACTATTATTCCAAATATAAATGTATGACAATCTGTAATACAATATACATCTTAAAACACTATATTCTTGTGTATAATAAATAATTTTTCATCTCCTCCATAATAGACGTGTTTGTAATTTTTACACACGCACAATATCCTTATTAGTTATAATTAAAATTGAACCGTTGCAATTTCTATTGTTTTGAGTTTCTGCAATAAATGGTCAGCGCGATAAATGGGTCGTTCTGGAACGAACTGTATGTGTTTTTAGTTTTCCTTTATCCAACGATTTTCATCTGAAGCATTCCTCACTCTTAAATGAAACTAATTCCTCTCTAAGATACATTATTGACTATATTATTATCTTAAAGATAGAAGAAATAAAAGGCTTTTTCTTTTAAATCAAATCGATTTATTATTACCAACATTTAATACAAATTCTTAACTAAGTGAATAAAGGCTGCACTTGAGTAATACTGTCATGAAATTAAAAATTATGTACTAGAGTGACGTCATAAAGAAGATACCTACCCGTTGAAACCGATGCCTGTCGAAACCCGTAGACGTCGAAGACTGGATGCTGCAAAATAACACAGACATACAAATCTTACTAGGCAAAGCTCTGACTTATTATAGGTATCAAATAAAACTTCGTTTTACACTACAAAAGCTGACATTAACGTATTATTACAGAATTTTAAGAATAACGAAAGAATAATATTTGTAGAATGTTTATATTAAAATCTCCGATAAAACTAACTGGAAGGTTTCTTATGGGTTTATATCAAAGCAGTTTCTAATATAATTCAATACTATGTCTTAAATTGCAAACAACCGAAATGAAAATCTTATGGAAGTAACAATCGTACAGGAAGAAGATAACTTACAAGATCCAACGCGACCGCATCTCCGTCAGCTGCACCCATCCGTACGAAACCGGTAAGAATTTGATGAGAGACTAGGTTCCAGCGACGCCGAGGTCCCATTACGTTCCGTCCTGAAGTCTTAGAATCCACTGAAGACGCCTGACAAAGTTGAAGTTCTCATCATCATCATCATCATCTTCATCTTCATCTTCATCTTCATCTTCATCTTCTTCTTCTTCTTCTTCTTCTTCTTCTTCTTCTTCTTCTTCTTTTAGTGAGGTCTCAAAACGTTCTATCTTGAAGTCCCGGAATCCGAAGTAGAAGCCCGAGTCCCGAAGAACGGATGCTGTGGGAATACAAAAATTTAATGGAAACAAATATGGAAATTTTAATGAAAGAAAAGTCAATTAACTATAAGTTTTTAAAACTACTTTAATTAAAATTTATTTTAATGTCCCCCCCTACTCTACCAAAATTTATAAAAAATTTTTCTGCATAAAGTCGCACATTTAACATTCAAAAAATGAAAGATCTGACTCACGTATGAAACCGACGTTTCATAAAAGAAAAGCATTATTACAAGACAGCAAACGATAATATAACTTACGATGCTCAATGCGACCGCCTAGGCCCCGTCAAACCCCCAGATTCGAACATCATCGAAGATCGTGGGATGACCTTACAAAAGTTGGCATCAACCGCGACCCCTCCGTAAGCACCCAGCAAGTCCGACAGGAGACTAGGTTCGAGCGACACTGAGGATCCATCCCGCCGATAAAGAAGAACCTGAATTAAACAAAAAATAACTTTAAAAACAACTTCGTCGTAACCGATAAGCGTTTTAAGGTTATTGTCATTAACATATTAGCCTATTAAAGTGCAGCCTCATAATAAGGCAGGAAGCATCAACACTACAATAACAACTTGATCATAAAAACATAATTTTTTAATTAAATGTTCATGCTTCCTGCCTTTGCAAATTCACTTAGTTAAAAATTAAGTTTATTTAAAAATTTAGTACAAGAGAAATTTACTTGCAAACCTTATAGTCCTACAATTTGTTTTGAAAATATGAATATTTGCTTTAATCCAAAATATTACAGTCTCATACAGGCACTCATGTAAGCCTAATTTAGTTTTACTATTAGTAAAAAAGTAAATCAATTTTACACCGCATTTTAAAAATTTGGTTTTCAAATGTTACAATCCACAAACTGTTTCATTTTTTACTGTTTATTTGCATACATATGTGTGAATACGTGTAAGCGTGTATGCATTTTGTATGTGTGTGTGCTTTATGAAAATACATTAATAAGTGAAAAAAATCCATTCTTGTCTGTAATTCGGAACACTCATTAAAACCTATTCTTCTAAAATCTCAGTTTTATTTTATGAAATACCCAGTTTCCTAAGAAACGAGTATTTAAACACGAATGTTTTCAATTGTTGCACTTTGTGTTAAAATTTACTTATGAACAGTTCTTCAAATATTAACTATTTCTGCAAGTAAAATTGTAATGTTTATTGTAATGTCACCTTACGCACGTCTCACATAAGTTATCAACAAAACTATTAAATATTTTTCATTAAGCCATCGCAATCAATTTAAATATAGTAATATTTTTAAGCTTTTTTTTAAAATTATGTTAACATTTAATAAGTACACAACATTTTAATAATAATACAGAAAATTTCAATTTTAGATTTAATAATACAGACCTATTTTATTTTTGCCTATTTTGATTTCTATTAATTTAAAAACATTTGAACATACAAATTACAGTATTACACACGATTAGACGTACGTCATAATTTAGTATTTAAAACGTAAGCTTTTATTTATAGATACCATATGCGTTATTTAAGACTAGATGGTAATTGTTTTTTTTACGGTAAAAAATGTTTATGTATATATTTGGGAAATTTACATTTTCAATGCCACATAAAGATAACGATATACGTTTCACTAAAGTATTCACCACTCAGTAAAGGCGCTAACGAATTATTCTTTATAATTTACAAAATTTGTTTTGATTGCAACAGATGCATACAAATAGTATGTTTAATACAACGAATGTCAACTCAGAAAACTTAACACGTCACTGTACAATAATACTGTAGCACTCATTTCACATACAACTAAAATGTAATTTGTAAAACTTAACTTCACAAATTCAGTGTAATTACATAAACTGTTCACACAAAAGGGGTAACTATTTTACATCTAAATATTCCTTCAATACTTCCAACCATGTTTGTCGAAAGGACAAGCGTAAGCAGTTTTCTAGACCGAAGCCTTCCTGAAATAAGACTATTGAGCTTTTTGTTGGTCGCGTGGTCAATCCCCACTACAAAGCTCAGAAACTTAACTCAAGCACTGCAAAAATACGTTGTACGGGTTGTTGTAAGGCAACGACTTTCATTAACTAGCATACGAATTAAGCTCAAATTCTTTCTCACAACTTTTAAAAACAAGACATTTTTTATGACGAAATTTCTATTAAAAAAAAATACATGTTATCTAGATACTTGCTGCAGACCTAGTTATAAGAGGACTCGTAGACAAGAAACACAAAACTTTGATTTTTTAGTTTTTATACTTGTTATTAAAGGCAATAGGGGAGAACCGTGTACTTAATAACATTTTTGATTCTCTAGCCAATAGAAAATTTTCTGCATGTTGTAAACTAGTAAATCTTGGCACAAATGAAGTTCAGCTGTTGTAGCAAAGGGTAGTTATGGTATGTAACAACATCAAACAACTTTTATTTTTAATACAATATTTAAAAAATATTCCAAAATGTTACAACGGTCCTAAGGTGGAGCAAATGTAGCAATCTATTGAGTTACAAAAACTTAAAAAATTATTCAAGTCTTATTATTATCAATAAGTATTAATTTAAATCTACTAAACAATTTCGTGAAAAGATACACTGAGAAAGTTTGGGATAGGAAAACTCATACATTTCGATTCAAGAATGCTCTTTATTGTAATAAGAAATATTTACAACTAATGTTTCACAAAGAAAATCTTTAAAAGATAAGAGCATCTATCCAATGATTGTTAAATTTAGTTTTAAACATAGTTATTACTACGTAAAAAACAGATATTAGTTTCGCACAAAATTAAAGAAGGAATTATTTTATTCAATGTTTTTGCCTTCCTTAATGTTTGTATTCAACCTGTCAGAAAATGTTAAAAATGTCCTAGGAACAACAGAAAAACTATTGGAGCTTACACGAGAAATATTTAACTTAAAACGTAGCTTTGAAATATGTAATTAACAGGAACTGTAACGTGTCTCAAATTCCTTGTCTGCAGTTTATTCTGATTCGGAATTATGACCAGATATAATACAAGTCTCCTTGGATGCAACTTACGTGTGCCAATAATTATACATCATGCATTTCATCCACTTGTCACGGCTTGCTGTATTTGACAACGGTTCTAGACAAAGTAAATAATAACAGTCTTCTTCATTCGTTCTTTTCATTGAACACTTGCCACTTTTCTTTCCTTTGCCCTTTAGCTTGTCCTTTTCTTTTCTTATAAAGAGTATTTTCCTTATTTTAATTTTTGTTCTTCTAAAAGTTAATTTTTAGAAGAGTGCTCGTGCTTCTGAGAGGAGTGCTCTCCGTTGTTAGCAGCGGAGTCTGAAGCTTATGTGAAATTTGAGGAGCAAAAGACAATAAAACGACTCCATTTTTTTCTGCAAAAACAGGTTGCTTGAAGTTGTATGAGGGAATCGTGATTGTCAGCAATCGGTAAAAACCTTCCTTTCGGGAGAAGGCTTGGCATTTTTTAAATGTTTGAAAAATTTCATAAAAATTTGCATCCATCCCGAACACTCCTATATAGCCAAAAGGACCATTTACAATAAAATGAGCATGGAAGTTCATCTTCGAAAGATACACATCTTCGTCCAGATAGCACTTTTCGTAGGTTTTATTCTTGATTTTTTTACTTTCCGGGGCTCAGCATTAGGTAAAGTTCGGATTTGTGTAGGTGGAATAGCGCTTGATATTGAAGGAACACTGGGTGTAGACTAGTCATTGGTGCTTATTGCACATTTTCTTTGATAGCCGGTTGTGTCACAGCTTTCTGGCACTGACGTGGCCTCAGGTTGATTAGTGACGCTAGCTAGTACGAAATATCGTTCAGTGAAGACTAGACGATTTACAGGGAATATTCCCATACACTTAAATCCATCTTTAATACTGTTAGTCGTTAGTGCCAATGGCAGAGCTTAGCAGACATATGTTAAGGTCATAAATATTAATACGAATACCTGAGTAATTCTTCCTTCAGTTGTTAGCATCGGAGTCTGAAGCTTATGTGAAATTTGTGGAGGAAAAGACAATAAAACGACTCCATTTTTTTCTGCAAAAACAGGTAGCTTGAAGTTGTATGAGGGAATCGTGATTGTCAGCAATCGGTAAAAACCTTCCTTTCGGGAGAGGAATTGGCATGTTTTTTAAAATATTCGAAAAATTTCATTAAAATCTGCATCCACCCGAACACTCCTATATACCCAACAGGACCATTTACAATAAAATGAGCATGGAAGTTCATGAATATTACTGCCTATGGCATTGTAAAGGTGAGACAAACGGTGAGTAAATTTCCATGTTCATGTGAGTTTATGAAACTTCCTTGTTTCGTGTATTTTTGAGCCATAATTTTGCACAGAAACGAAACAGAATTGATTTGTGTTTCATTACAATTGTAAATGTCTTGGAGGCTCAAACTTATTTTCTTCCAAGACTTTGAACAAAATGACAACAAATTTTCTGACACTTTTTGTTTGGTTAAAATTCATTGTCCGAGCCAGAGAAGACTAGGTTCTGGTGACCGATTGACACAGAAGGATTTCGTTTAAGAAAAGCAGTAAATTAATCCTGTCATTTGCTTATCGACTCAATTTTGAGGCCAGTCGTTTTTTGACCATACTGATAAGCTAAATGTTTTACTTTTGGTGTGAGACCATAAAAGATATATGGACATGTGATTGTGTATGTAGCCAACTCAGTATCCATTTCAATCGAAGAACTTTGTTATAAGGCTTATACCCGATGTTAACATCAATATTTTTGTCACGGTTAATAAATAGTGTCAATGTAACATGGCAAATATGGGCCTTTGTTACCACTCTAACTGACATTCCATTTTCTAATAATAATTTTTACAGCAGTTTCTGTGTCTGTTTGAGCAGGGCCTCTGTTGGGTTTCCTTGCTCTATTTCGAAACATTTTGAAACAGATTTCAAAATTCAACAACAGAATTACAAAACCATAATTGTAACTATGTTATAACTGACCCGCATCATACTGATTATCAAATGATGCGGCATAGGTCAAGCTGTTACCGATTAAATATTAGTATCCCAAGTATTTATAGCACTAGAAGAGAAACAAAGAGCTATCACATTTTAGTTACACGGTACTTTTGGAGAAATGAATAAACATCCACACATTTACAACAACGAGACAGGGAATTTCCAAAATATGCACTACTGTAATTGCCAAAAACTGCAGTGTTTGAAATTATTGCCATAGATAGCACCACCATTCATCATGTTACAATTGCCACGTGTTAAATTGACCCCGCTCTCCCCTACAACATATTTATATTTTATTATTTGTAAATGAATGAAAACGCCGATATGAACATTTGAAGAAGGAAGTTGATGCCATTACCAAAAATCGTTCTGAAAAATCAGGCAGACACTGATAAAAAAAAGATATTCCTGTACGAATTATGGAGTTAACTTAGGCCTAACTCACTTTTAAAGACTTATGAGGAAGAAAGTGTCAAGAGAAGTCTATTTAGAAAAATATAAAGTCTATTCAGAGTTTAAACAGTGGCTATTGATTGGGTACGACCCCCAAATATTTGGGTGACACTTAAACTGGTTTTGTAGGCACTAAACCTCTGCATTTTGGTGTTAAGATCCGATAGCTACATTTAGTAGAATGCTGGTTACTAAGTATAGGCGCAAAATCTCTTAAGATTTTGAAAAACCATAGTGAATGCAGTGAAGAATGTGGACAAAGAGCAACTGTGAAAGTTTACTACAACTTTCTACTGCTAGCAACTTCTTACTCGAAGTATGAAAGTAACATCATACTATTTCGGGTTTCGCGCCATTCCTTTGGCGGATTATGCTAGGGTATTCTGCAGCACCGGGCACCAGGGACTCAGCTGTCAGAGGGGGCACCATCCAGCTGAATTTACTAAGCGAAGCAAATTTTATGATCACATTACGTAATTGTTTGGTTTTCTTACGTAGTTATTAACCACGGAGAGTGTCGAGTTGGAAAATTAAGCGAAACCTCTTATAGAAGTTTACTCGAATGATTTGAATAACGATATTCTAATAGAATCGAAGCACTTTGTGCCACGATTAAAATTGCAAGTAAAGTTTTTTTTTTTAAATCGTTCGAATGAAGATGATAGATTCCATGATACTACAGTTTGTCCGCTTAAAGTGTTAAACTGGTTTATTGATTGTAAAATGATTTATGTATTTCTGAATATATAAATTGCTTATCGTCTGCTTTTAACGATTCCAGTATAGCTAACTGCGAATTTGAAAGATCATTTTCTGTATTAAAACGCATTAAAGATATGTTGGGTTCAACTATGGGAGATGAGAGATTATCTTCGTTAGCAAGGGTGAGTATTGAAAGCGAGATACTTGAATCACTCGATTTAGAATAAATTATACAAGACTTGGTTAAGACAAAATCAAGAAAAACTGGATCGATTAGTATTATCTAAGCTTCTAATACTTTAAAATTACAGCTCTTTTTAATTAATTAAGCCCCACCTTGTTGTGGTGCCAAATATAATACTAACTTAGTTTGCCCGACGTTGTGTGCGTCAAATATAATATTACATTTACTGTTTTTGTTTATCTCAGGGTTCAATTCAATAAAATCAATACTTCATTACTTTCTAGTAGTTAATTTATTAACTAAATATCATTATGTATCATCATATTTCATGGTACACTTAATTATTACTATAAGTATTAATTAATGCACATTTAACAAAGTTAATACTTCTTCAATCTCTAAAACTTTACTTCTTACTATATTTCATTCTTCAATAATTGATCAACTTAAGTTTAGTACAACATTTTGTATCATAACGGATTCATTTAAAATCAAAGCGATTGTAATATAGGTATTTTATGAAATACTAGACTTCCTACGATTTTCTCAGTGGGTTCAACATGACCTTACTTATAATGAAGTCTCTAATTAATACTTTAAATAAATTTCTTTAGTGAGTTCTTTTAGTGACAGACAAGTGGGTGTAAAATTTAATTAGTACATGATAAATTTACTTGTGGTACGAATTATCCATATCTTGTAGAGGTCGCAGGTGTGGTAAGCTACGCTTCTTGATCAACATTTGGAGTTTTGATGATGTCACCTCCAGAATCTCGAGTGGTCTGCGTGGACCTCACTGTAGCCCTTCACATACACAGCACATTACACAACGCATGTTCGTATTGGATTTATTGCGAGTCTAAATTATTGTTGCTATTACTTCGGTTATTCACTGACATTCTGTAAATATATCATTTAATTTACTCGCGATATTGTTTAAAGATGTATATTACACTCGGTTTTATGGTTTGTCTAACTGATACACATGACGGTAAGTTGATTGTTAGTCATTCGTTCATGACTAATTATTATACAACATTGTTCGAATTGTTAATACCGCCGTTGTATTGCGTTTCACTATCAGTTACTATTATACGATTACAAACTCGAACGCTAGAAAATGTTAAACAGTTTAAATCGTATCGATATTTTCTAAGTAATTTTTACGAACTCCCGTAACACTTTTTTCACGCCTTTTAATTCCGATCCCTTCGAAAATTTAGTAAAGACTCCTCTTTTCGCGTCTCTGTCGCTTGCCTATATCGAACATGAGAATTTCCCCACTAGACTTCTGATTTCGGCGATGCCGTTTCCTAATTGGCTCTTTTTCGTACAACCTACTCCAGAGACCACCTACTTTTTCAAGAGTAAGTTCTGATAGGTCTTCTGACTCCCACCAAACTCTTCTCCTGGGTCCTTTACCCTTCGGTCAACGGCATTTCCGAATACTCTGGTAATAAATCTAGCTGTCGTATCTCTTAGCCTTCACAAAGACAACCCTTCGATTTCTCTTCCAACAGCTGCCTCTCCAATTAGTTGCGCCTATGGTACTATCTTTTCTTGACCAAAGGCCTCGCCAACTCTCTCCGTAAGTATTTTCTTTTTTGTCTGGTTCCCAACAAAAACCTATCCTTTTAGTTCCTGAGTTAACCTCGAGTACGATTTCTTTCCTGGTATCATAGTATTGTTCCGGTGTATCCTCTGTTGATGCGTTTCAGTCAAGGAACACCCTTCATTGTTTTCTGTCTGTTGTTGCTATGTTCGTGTAACCTTTCATCCTTTGACAGAACGAAACATTTCTAACTTGATGAGTTTATTCACTCCCTCGTATACTTTTCTCCGGATTGTAAACTATTATCCACTGGCGTCCTTTCTAGATACACCCAGCACAATAACCTTGTCTTTCTAACACGTGGCCACTTGCTACACTAGACTTATGGCGTGTCAATTAGGCTTGCGTAGACGCAGCGGACGGCTGTCACCCGTTTTTTGTTCGCCACTCTCCTACAAATAACTTCATACATCAATTGTCACCACGTTCAATGACACTTACCTTGACTAAAAGAAAATTTTTTATTATTATTATTATTATTTTTTTTTTTTTAAATATATTCGTTCATTTATACTTTAAAACCCACATTATAAGCTTAAGTACTACTATGGTCATTGTAATCACTATTTAACTAAAAATTTGTTGTAATTTGAGAGTTTAATAAAATAACTCTTAACTTTTGAAACTGTGTGTGCCAATTATTAATGTAAATAATGGATAAAAGGTTGAATTTTTAATCGGGTAGGGGGGACCAGTCTGATAGCAGCATAGGGCACCACGCGCTTCTTATCCGACCCTGCTTTGGCGGGGTCCTTAAAAAACATGGGGGTTGCATCTGACTCAGTCAATTAGCCAGTATTTTTACAGGGATAAGGGCTGAACATATAGGGTACACCGCGTATTAGTACTCATAAGTGCGGACGATAAATCGACGTCTTCAGAATTGTATCTAAATTGTCTCAACATTTCGTTACAGTAGATTGAGAATTATTAAGAGAATTAAAATTTTAATAAAAATAATAATCCAGCGTGGACACATGTGGTCAGTACAAATGTTGGTAAATTCTAGCTTACGGTTGTATATATGTCAAACATTCAGTATGTTCTGTTGCCCGATATCATTGTTCTAAGGAGAGGTGAAAAATAAACCAAATGAGCATATTTTTGATATTGTGTCTTAGCGGAAATGTTGACTATCAGAACTGTAGGCCTACTGGAACATTAGACACATTAACTAAGCAAGTTACAGAGTTGAACACTTGAATAAAGTCAGTACTACAGATTATTGTTTTGGTAAGTTTCAAGCAGGCTTTTTATATTTTACTATAAATTTATTTATTATTCTGTTAAGAAAAAAGCGTGGTTCGTGTTTGTAGAATGAATGAACTACTAAACGCCTGAGAACTCCACGCACACGATTTTTGTTACAAATTCTGTAAAACAATTACACACATGTTACAATACTTTTCCAATGCACACACACACACACACACACACACACACACACACACACACACACACACACACACACACACACACACACACACACACACACACACACACACACACACACACACACACACACACACACACACACACACACACACACACACAGAGAGATGATAACAACCACAGTTTCAATCGTTTCTCTCGTCCGCAATTATAAGCACTAATGCTCGTTCGATACGTCGATCGTGAAGAACTGCAGCTTCCCTGTTTTTATGAAGATGGCAGCAAAGTAGGCCAATATAACGGTGGGACAGCCGAAATGATTAAGTTTCTTGACTTACTAGAGTGTTGTATAACTTCGTGATATTGCTGTTAGTTTCTGGTTCTTTAGGTATCGCTGTATGATGAGTCATTATACACAGCATGAAGACAAAAGCAAAGCTAACCCAATACATATACTATTATGTAGACGTGATTAAACAAATGATGTAAGTTAAGTATTAATCACCCACATTATATATTGGTGATAACATTGGAAAGTCGAGTTACTATATAAGTAGCACCATCGTAGCTACTTATGTACGACCGAATGTACAGGTAACTTATTATGCGTAAATAAGTTTATTACGCCTACGCGTAAAGTGTGTTGATAAAAAAACGTATGCAGGGCACGAAAGGAAATGTTAGACTACTCTGATGAAATAAAACGGATATCGGAAAATACCAAGAAGTAAGTTGTTTTTGTAAGAAATACTGATAACCAGAACAGAGTAATAAAAAGTGGTAGGTAAGAAGAAAGTGTCTTAAAATAGCTTCATTGTTTTCTTCACGTCCCACTGATGTACAACTATCCTTTCATTACTACATTAGGTCACTTAAATTGATGAGTTTTAAATCGGTCTCACTGAATTTAGACTGTTCTCGTTGATGTAACTACACGAAGATTTCTTATTTAAAACAATTAAGTGCTTATATTGATAAATCAATATAAAAACTGAACGTTCGTTCCTGAAGTTCGTTTGTATAAAATCGTACTGACTATAAATCTTCTAACTGTTCTGCTTACTCTGCTGTTCTAATCAAACACATCTTAAGCTTAATATCTTTGTTTCGTCTTTCCTCCGTTGAGAAATGAAGATAAGTGTAAACGTTAAAATTTTCCCAAAATACTAGACAATTTATTTATTTTTGTCTAATGTTCTTGTCGGCTGTTGTGCAGCGGTTAAAGGGCAGACAATAAAAAAACGAGAAAAATTAAGACAGGGGTCTGTTATCAGCAGGGCACAAGGTAGCTGTATATTTTTAATCGTCACTGTATTACTACTTGAGATGCAAATTGTAACGTTTTTAATAGTAACAGGAGGGGATGAAATTATAATCAAGACATTTCCCTCCAAAGAAAACCCCTCGACCCTCTTCCGACTACGCTTCGCGTCAACGTAATATGAAAATCATGATCCGTTTATTCGCAACAAATATATTAAGTACTTTTTAGTTTTTCAGAAGCAAAGACGAGCGAGCTACGGATTCTCTGTTCGATTGTTGCCTGTATCGAATTAATGAATTTGAAGTTCTTGTTAAACAATTCCTTTCAAGTGGATAATTTTTGCATAGGTTTATAGCTCTACATACTCGTTCGAGCAGTCATAGGCAACCTTGCATTTATGGGGGCGCATATATATAACTGAGGACCAGTTCGATGGGCGCACCCCTCCCCACCCCGTCGATGGAATATAGAAAGGTGCGGAGCTGGACGTTGGACATCAATGGTCAATAGCTGGACGTTACAAACATTAACTGTCGTGGAAAATAACCAAAATTAACGACATGGAACACCGAATCAAAAAAAACTTTGCAGTATTTTTCATATAAATTTGTCAAAATTTTTCACATTAGGAGTGAATCATGCGCACGCACATTAAAACCAACAAAACTTTAAACAAACAAAAAAAAAAAAAAAAACGGATAAACAGGAACACATTTTAATAAAAATAAATTAAAGAACTTACCACAATAACACCGTTTATTTTTATAAAGTGCACAGAAATGCAAAACTTGAAAAAATCACATTTCAAACATAAATGAAGGTTTCGCCTTTTTCTTGAAAAAACTAAAAGTAATTATTGCATTAGAAAAAAGTAAAATTGTCTGCCTCTCTCTTACGCCCGCGCGCACACACAAAAATGTCGGGGTACATATATGTACCATGTAGTTATTTATTCGCAAACTTACGTAGACTTCAAATAGCAAGAAATGCCGCTTAACTTTCGCAGAGTTTAATAACGACAGTTCTTAAAATGCCCAAACGTTACCTGCCAAGCTAGCACATACAGTATAAAAAAAGTGGTTTAAAGTTGCCCAGTTTTCCTGATCAGTTGTAGCATAAATTACGAAAGGTTTTAGTATTTAGATGTATTCTACTAGAAGCGGGATTTTAGTCAACAATTTCTTTATTGTTAAATCCGTTATTACATAGTGCTGTATCTTCCGTTCCCAATTTTAGTTCTCTTCTCGTAGTCTTCCTTGATTAATAATTAAAAATTGTATTTTAGAATTAATTTTTACAAATTTTTCAAAATTTTATTCCATTTTTGTGCTCTGGTTCTGAAATTTTGAGTTTTACAAAACTAAACACTATATTCAGATTTTGTTAAATTTTAATACCGGTATGGATCTTGTAATGATCGAAATTTAAAAAATGTTTAATTCCTCGATCAAGTGACACGTTCCCACACTCAAGTCGACGGACACAAGCCCAGGTCGTAAACAATGACGAATCAGGGGCACGTCAAACCCGACGACAGTGCGAAGACAAAGAAAAAATGTCTGAGCACTGCACACAATGAGTATTTCAGGGCGTCGCTGACAGCTAGCCGTTTGTCACAATTCACAGCACCCAACAATCTGAAACAAAGACTTCGTACAGCTGCCGAGTTACACGGAATCGAGATGGAACGCCTGCTGTGGAGGTGAGGCGTAACTGCACAATTATGAAAGGCTTTACTATGTTACAAAAGGAGTATAGAGCAATTTTAACGGAGAGATAGACAATAGACGTAACTCAGCGTATACTGCCAGTGCATCCTGCACAGCGTGAAAACAAACCCTTGACAGTTTACTGAGATTTACGACTGGAAAGTAGAGTTCCACCGAAATGACGCCAACGAAGGGTTGATAATCGGCGGAACGAACGTCGAGTAACTTAAACAATTAACCAAGACTCTGGAGCCTGTTAACAAAAGCTCAGTCAGAACCTTAGGGAAAGTCTAAACAAAGGATAACAGAAGGCCATGAAATTGCCCTCGTTTCTAAGAATCCGTGCTACGCTCGTCACATGAAACACTCCGGGGATGACGACGACCAACCAGCGTCAAGCATCTTCTAAGAGAGCTCGTGGAGAGAGTAGGAAGGGTTCGGACGACGAATCGTGAAACAGAGGATGAGATCTGCAGAAGAGTAGGAATTTGTACGACCAATCAAGAATCCGAGAAGGCGTAGAAATCCAAAACTTAGACTTATGGGTAAGATGTTCCGTCATTCAATCGAGCAGTCAGTCAGTTAATAGTCGCAATCGGTAGTCAAGAGTATGTAGTTAATAGTAGCAGTTGATAGTCGCAATTAACAGTCAGAAGTTAGTACGTACGATAGTCAGACGATTGATTATGTCGGAACAGTAATACGGTTCGTGATAGAAACAGTTTGTGCGACCGACCGGATTCATAACTTTGTAAATTCATAAGTGAACGGAGACATCGGTATAGTCACACTTATACACAATTCTGTGCGCGAAACATAAACTATAAGTGCGCACAGGACTTGAAATCTCAACTGACGCGCACATAATAACATACTAATTAACACTTAAAGTAGAACAGTGAGTGACATTTCAAACATTCTCTCATCACAATGTATCACCATGTTGAACAATTAATTGAATAAACTATACCAAACAATTAAGCACGCAGTACGCGGTACACCCAGATAGACGGCACAGTTAACCAAGTACACAAACATGGCAAACTTTCAGAACAATTCAGTGTAATGACAGCATTAACACCTCACTATTTGAACTCCGGACACTCGACATCAGCGGGTTACCACAACACCACACACATGACGGGAGTGGAGATTTAGTGGAGTGAAGTGAAGTTATCAGTGCTCTTCATAACAGTGATTATGATCTTCGACGAATCATCCAGAAAGTATCTTCTCACGACGGCGGAATAATGGATAAACACTCTCAAAAGATAAGCTTTATGTCTACTTAATCTTAGTAGTATATACTACTGTTCTGTTGCCTCTTTTCAAAGAACTAACCCCAAGAGAACAAATATATATGAATCAGATGAATCATAAAATCTATAAAATAACACTAACGTAATTCGTTATCTGAGAAATAATGAACGCATTTTAGGTAGGAATAAGTATAATTGTTGATTGTTTATTATTCGTATATGTTTTTATATATGTGCATTATTTACCGCATTTGAATGTACCATGTGTTTATGTTTCAGGAAACATCGTATAAATTGATAAATTGTATTTTATATCATGTGTTTTAATATGTATGTAATTTGCAGGATATAGTTACTTACTTAAGTAACAAGTGTAATAAATAAGTAGTTAACTTACAGTATTCATGCGTTCATTATTGAAATTTCACCTTTGTTATTGATGTATTTCATTCTAAGTATTACACTAAAAATCTCACAACTTATGCTAAACATCAATGGATACAATAAACTCCACCATTGAAACGTCTGATTAATAGACTCATACAATCGTATTTAATTAGTCACCGTGTTGAGTCAAATCTGACGAATAGAAACAATTTTAGATATATCAAAATTAGCGTATAACATAAATCTTTAATTAATATGATTCATAATTGTTGAGTAATTAATCCGCGCAGATAATTAGCACAGATTAATATTCACTAGATGTAAATGGTTTACACAATTAATTACCACAGATGTAAATTACATTTACACCACTAAATATAAATGGCGTCCAACTTCGGGGCTGGAGACATGTGAAAGATTGATAAAATTATAGATTTAATAATTAACCCATTTATGCAATTAATACGCATAAATAACCATTAAATATAAATGGCGCCCATCGCATGGCAAAAGAGAGCAGACAGTAGTATTTAGATTAGTTAAAATAATATAGAACGTAAGATATTAAATAAGTGTAAGGTTAGCTTGACTGGTAAATGATAACGCGGAGCAAGGCAAAAATGGCTAGCGGTAGTTCTGATAGCATGGACTTTGACGTTAACAACCAGTTGGGCGCACCCGACACCAACGAAGAAAACTCATCAGTCGTCGAACCAAATATGACGGAGGAGACGTCAGAGGTCAGAGCGCGGGGACAGGAGTCACAGCAACCACAGAACCCCCAACAACAAGGAGAAGTCACATTACAATCATTGATGGACTTCATGAGCAAGAAACTTGAAGTAATTCAAGAAATCAATCAGAAATTCGATGAAGTTAACAAAAAATTCGATCAACAGAATCAGAAATTCGATCAACAGAAAGAAGAAATCCACCAGAAATTCGATCAACAGAAAGAAGAAATTAAAGAAGAAATCAATCGGAAATTCAATCAAATTAATGAAAATTTTAATAATCATAAGGAGGACGTCAAGCGACAAATGGACGAACAGCTCACGCTTATACGATCAGAAATGCGTGACCATAAGACCAGTTGCGACGATAAGATAAGCGAAGTCTTAAAGAAACAAGAGGACGCTACAAGAGAAATAAAAGATGACACCAATAAGAAGTTTGAAGAAGTGTGGGAAGCTCGAGAGTCGGACCACCAAGAACTCAAAAACCTGGCACAGACCACACAATCTAGTATAAAGAAAGTCCATAACAAGCTAGATCTACACATCAATAGTAATCAGAAGAAGCAGGAAGAACTGAAGACCGAATTATACCACACACTGCGACAACAGCAACAAGAGATAGGTGACGCCAACCACACATTGCAACAGAAAATCGATAAAGTAGACGGCCGACAAAGGACGACCGAACAGAAGCTCGACGAGAACGTCAAAGAGAAAACAACCCACATCCAGGAACTCAGGTGTCAAGTAGAGAGACTGCGGCGACAGATCACCGATGGGGAGTCTGGGCCTCACAGAACAGTAAACGGACAAATACAGGTTGAATTGAAGTATGACGGAACCGACAGATTCCCGATGGAGTTCCTAAAGGAGTTGTCGGAGTTTCAAGAATCCTATTACCCGAGCAGCGACATCAGGTGGATCGGCAAACACCTAGAGAAGGACGCAAGTATATGGTGGCGTGTGATCCGGGACCAGATAAATACCTTCGAAGAATTCAAGGAGGCGTTCACACTGAAGTATTGGGGGTTGGAACGACAGGACATTATCCGCGACAACCTTGAGTACGGCAGGTTTGAATGGCAGGGACCCGTCACAGCTATACAGTACGTCGAGAGGATTCTTTTGGAAAGTCGACAGTTAACTCCAGCGTTGACCGACCGCCAACTGATAAGAAAAATTTCGAGGCACTTTGGAAGGGACTTGCAGATCGCCGTTATAACACGCGGGATCGTCACCATACCCAATTTCGAGGCCTTGATCACTGAATACACTAGCATTCAATCAAACAATGCAGGAAATAGACGTGCGCAATATAGGATAACGAACGAAAGGGAAAGCGGAACTGTCGATCGTCCCAGTGGTAACTTTGTCAACAAGAACGAGGGTGAAAGGAAACCAGTTTGGCAGGGACGGGCGCACGGCGGTAACCGTTACGGGAATAAATCACACGGAGTAGTAAACACCGTCGAATACCTTAACTCCAAACCGAGTACAAGTCAGGCAAGCGACGACAGCAATTCAAGGTCGAACAATGACCAGAACAAAAAAAAAAAAAAACACCCCTACATAGCGAACGACATAGTTTTTGACGACAACAAAAACAAACCCACTAATAATGTCAATATCCTGGTACCTGACTTAAGAGATGACCTACTGAATGAATATGACGAGGACATCACGAAACAGATATTAAAATGTCCCGAAATAATCATACAATTTAACAATAACATTAAAGTTTTAGCACTTGTCGACACCGGCTCAGTTATTAATGGGTTGTCAGAAGAATGGTTCAACGCAAACAAAAGAGACATTGAACCATATAAGATTTTACCCATGACGAATTCTCTAATCATTAGTGCTGTTGGGAACAAGTCCAAGTTAATTAGAAAACAAATACTATGCGACATAGAAATTGACGGGATCAAAAATGAGTGTGTCTTTCTAATAATACCTGACCTTATTAAACAATGTATATTAGGGATAAGTTTTTTACAGGAGGTAGGATGTCGTATCGACATTGGCAGTAAGAAAATAGAAATAGTGAATGCGGCTGATGAAGAAGTGCACGCCGTACCCATCATGAACATGGAACTAATTGATAATGGAGAAGAAGAAGAAGAAATCTTGAGGAGCATCGACGAGAAGATATCAAACATGGACTGTCAAGACGAGGAGATATTGGGAAATTTGAAGGAAATACTTGTTAAGAATAGAAGAGTGTTTAGGGAATGCCCGGGGAGAATAGACGGATACGAGCATGAGTTTCAAGTTACGGACAGTACGCCCTACTTTCAACGGGGTTGGCCTGTACCACTTGCTTATCAGAAGAAAGTAAAGGACGAGATTGATAGAATGCTGCGATACGGTGTGATTGAACGTTGTACAAGCCCGTTCATAAATCCACTCGTAACAGTCATTAAAAGAGATGGAAGGGTCCGTCTATGCCTGGACGCAAGAAAGATAAACGGCGTTACTATTCCCGACTATGAAGGCGTTTCTCCAATAAACGAAATCTTGGCAAGATGCAGCGAGATGCGATATCTGTCTACTGTCGATTTGTCGAGCAGCTTTTGGCAAGTACCTTTGAAGGAAGAGTGCAGGAAGTATACCGCGTTCATGTATGAGGGAAGGTGCTACCAATTCACCGTTACACCATTCGGCCTTAGTACCAGTTCAGCGGCACTAACACGCGGATTGGATACGGTCTTAAATGAAGATGTTAAGAAAAACACATTAATATACGTAGACGATTGTCTATGCTATTCTGACGATGTTAAAACACACTTAGAGCATTTAGAGGCATTATTAAATAATCTAAACGAAAATAACTTGACCGTCAACCTAAATAAGTCACAGTTTTTCAGGAAAGAAATATCGTATCTTGGATACCAACTAACAACACGCGGCATCCAAGCTACGGAAGAGAAAGTGAAAGCCATTATGGACTTCCCTAAGCCCAAGAACCAGAAACAGTTAAAGGGTTTCCTAGGCCTCACTAACTTTTATAACCGTTTTACTAGCAAATATGCGGAGACAACACAACCCCTCCATGAATTATTGAAGAAGAATCACAAATTTGTATGGACGAATGAATTAAACGACTGCTTTGACAGAGTCAAAAACCTATTTATTGACGCTGTAGTTTTAAGATTTCCGCGCCCAGACCAGAGGTATTATATACAGTGTGACGCAAGTGATTACGCATACGGAGGACAACTTTACCAGCTCGATGAAGACGGGGAAATCGGCGTAATCGCCTTCACTAGTAAGACATTCAAGGGTGCTGAGCGGAACTACTATACTACGGAAAAAGAGCTTTTAAGTATTGTCCGATGCTTAGAAAAATTCCGAATATACGTTCTCGGACAACCATTAACGATCATCACCGACAACAAGGCGTTGACATTCTTAAACAAATGCCATCTAAATAATTCTCGGATTACACGATGGATTCTTGCAGTGCAGGAGTATAAGTTCGACATAATTCATTGCAAGGGTAAGGAGAACATCGTAGCCGACATCTTAAGTAGATATCCACACGAGGCAAATTTAGAAGAGATTCACGACAACACACATGAATATTTAGTTAACCACATAACCGTAAAAATGAGACTTGAGGTGCGGAAGTTAATCCAAAATATTGGAAAGCACCAAATGGAAGACGATAAGCTAAAAGCGATCATCACTAGATTTAAGGAGGGAAATATAGACCCTAAATTAACTAAATTTTATAAATATGTTAACGATAAGTTGTATAGAAGACAGCGGAATTAATGGAAGCTGTATGTTCCTAGCAACATATCTGGGGACATAATTGCTGAAATCCATCATATCTTCGGGCATTTAGGAACAAAAAAGTGTATTAAAATGATCCAGGAACATTTCACATTGGACCGGATGTCAAAGAAAATAAAAACGTATATAAAAACCTGTGACCTATGCCAGAAGTGCAAAGACACCAACAACAGAGAGCTATTTGGTGGCACACGCGCTGTGATACCTACAGCCAAAGGAGATCTGGTAAGCGCAGATTATTATGGACCCCTACCGACAGGAACGGGTGGAGTCAAATATTTATTAGTCATAGTGGATAATTTCACGAAATATGTCAAATTATTCACCCTCCGGAGAGCAACAACCACTACAACGTTGCGGAGAATAAAAACGTATTGCGAACTATTTGGACGTCCGCGGACCATTTTGACGGACAATGGAACACAGTTCACATCCAAGAGATGGGTCAACGGTCTAAAGGAGTTGGACATACAACCAAAGTTTACTGCAATACGTAATCCATGTACCAACCTTGCCGAGCGGATTAACCGGCAACTGGGAAACTTGTTTCGCATTTTCATAAGTGACCAACACACTAAATGGTCCCAATACGTGAAAACGATTGAAGTGTGTCTAAACGAGGTGTACCACGAGACGATCGAAATAACCCCTCATGAAGCACACCTCGGCACGAGACCTACACGAGCATGGGAGCAATGCTTGGACAAAGGAGTCATTAGCAGCGAAGGAAAACGCGAAAACAATATATTTGTAAAGATAAAGGAGAAGCGAGAGAAACACGCGAAACGCTGCAATGAGAAGAAGAAAATCACAAAATTTGCCATTGGCGACAAGGTTCTGGTGAGAGCATTCCACCAATCCGACGCTGCGTCAAAGAGAATTGACAAGTTCTTCGAACTTTTCGCAGGACCATATAAAATCAACCGCATCATCGGCGAGGCCACATATGAGCTCGTGGAGTGCGATAGCGGGAAGATGAGAGGAAAATTTAATATACGGCAAATTAAGGCGTATCATGAGCCAGCGAACAGAAGTATAAATAACACGAGTGGTAGCGACGACTCCCGGCGACCAGCAGAAGACATAGGTTAGGTAATTTGCTCGCGCGGCCAGTCCAGCTAACCAAATAATGATGTGCATTTTACTTGTTGTGTTTAGTCTGTATTTCAATGCTAACTGTGTTTGTGATCATCACATAATTGTCATTCGTTATGTTAATTAGACATATAAATATCAACATATACAGAAAGTGATTTGTGAAGTGTACCATGTGTCAGGAGGACATTGTGATACTATGACACAGGACACCAAAGACGTTAATAATTACGAATAATAACTTGTTAAAATGTAGAGAATCGAATAATTTGTTTATGTAATTAATAATTCAAAATGGACGATTGTTTTATAACTTTAAGAGTATGCATCACGAAGTATGCTGATTCCTTAACTATTTAATTAATATGTATGTTTCTTTTACCAATGTAATCATTTATAATATGTTACGAATTGATCATATGTATATATTTGTTAGTATCAACTGTATTCTTGAGACAGTAATAACAAGTTTAAAGGTATTTTATTGCTATATAGGTCATCGACATAAGATCGATTAATATAATGGGTAGCTAATCTACAGCTTATCTAGTACATTGTATATAAACAGTAACGAGACAAACTGTCAAATGGACAAACGTCCATGTCTTAAATTCAATTATTTACTCGAAATCGTATTGTACAGTCCACATATGGACAGAAAAAGTGTAAAAAATGCGTTCATTCACTCAGATGTGCGGCAATAAATTCATATGACCATATAAAACATTAAGATGGGGAATAACAATTAATTGCTTCCTATGAGAGATAGATGTCAGTCAACCATGTCCATTCCGAAGCAGACATCCACGACTGGGACAGAGCGCAGAAATTGGATCAGATGTCTCCCGAAGTCCAACATCCAATCCAATTTGGGGACAATGTAATGATCGAAATTTAAAAAATTTTTAATTCCTCGATCAAGTGACACGTTCCCACACTCAAGTCGACGGACACAAGCCCAGGTCGTAAACAATGACGAATCAGGGGCACGTCAAACCCGACGACAGTGCGAAGACAAAGAAAAAATGTCTGAGCACTGCACACAATGAGTATTTCAGGGCGTCGCTGACAGCTAGCTGTTTGTCACAATTTACAGCACCCAACAATCTGAAACAAAGACTTCGTACAGCTGCCGAGTTACACGGAATCGAGATGGAACGCCTGCTGTGGAGGTGAGGCGTAACTGCACAATTATGAAAGGCTTTACTATGTTACAAAAGGAGTATAGAGCAATTTTAACGGAGAGATAGACAATAGACGTAACTCAGCGTATACTGCCAGTGCATCCTGCACAGCGTGAAAACAAACCCTTGACAGTTTACTGAGATTTACGACTGGAAAGTAGAGTTCCACCGAAATGACGCCAACGAAGGGTTGATAATCGGCGGAACGAACGTCGAGTAACTTAAACAATTAACCAAGACTCTGGAGCCTGTTAACAAAAGCTCAGTCAGAACCTTAGGGAAAGTCTAAACAAAGGATAACAGAAGGCCATGAAATTGCCCTCGTTTCTAAGAATCCGTGCTACGATCGTCACATGAAACACTCCGGGGATGACGACGACCAACCAGCGTCAAGCATCTTCTAAGAGAGCTTGTGGAGAGAGTAGGAAGGGTTCGGACGACGAATCGTGAAACAGAGGATGAGATCTGCAGAAGAGTAGGAATTTGTACGACCAATCAAGAATCCGAGAAGGCGTAGAAATCCAAAACTTAGACTTATGGGTAAGATGTTCCAATAAAACTGTTTGGCGAAGACGCGGAGCGAGCAGTCAGTCATTCAATCGAGCAGTCAGTCATTCAATCGAGCAGTCAGTCAGTTAATAGTCGCAATCGGTAGTCAAGAGTATGTAGTTAATAGTAGCAGTTGATAGTCGCAATTAATAGTCAGAAGTTAGTACGTACGATAGTCAGACGATTGATTATGTCGGAACAGTAATACGGTTCGTGATAGAAACAGTTTGTGCGACCGACCGGATTCATAACTTTGTAAATTCATAAGTGAACGGAGACATCGGTATAGTCACACTTATACACAATTCTGTGCGCGAAACATAAACTATAAGTGCGCACAGGACTTGAAATCTCAACTGACGCGCACATAATAACATACTAATTAACACTTAAAGTAGAACAGTGAGTGACATTTCAAACATTCTCTCATCACAATGTATCACCATGTTGAACAATTAATTGAATAAACTATACCAAACAATTAAGCACGCAGTACGCGGTACACCCAGATAGACGGCACAGTTAACCAAGTACACAAACATGGCAAACTTTCAGAACAATTCAGTGTAATGACAGCATTAACACCTCACTATTTGAACTCCGGACACTCGACATCAGCGGGTTACCACAACACCACACACATGACGGGAGTGGAGATTTAGTGGAGTGAAGTGAAGTTATCAGTGCTCTTCATAACAGTGATTATGATCTTCGACGAATCATCCAGAAAGTGTCTTCTCACGACGGCGGAATAATGGATAAACACTCTCAAAAGATAAGCTTTATGTCTACTTAATCTTAGTAGTATATACTACTGTTCTGTTGCCTCTTTTCAAAGAACTAACCCCAAGAGAACAAATATATATGAATCAGATGAATCATAAAATCTATAAAATAACACTAACGTAATTCGTTATCTGAGAAATAATGAACGCATTTTAGGTAGGAATAAGTATAATTGTTGATTGTTTATTATTCGTATATGTTTTTATATATGTGCATTATTTACCGCATTTGAATGTACCATGTGTTTATGTTTCAGGAAACATCGTATAAATTGATAAATTGTATTTTATATCATGTGTTTTAATATGTATGTAATTTGCAGGATATAGTTACTTACTTAAGTAACAAGTGTAATAAATAAGTAGTTAATTTACAGTATTCATGCGTTCATTATTGAAATTTCACCTTTGTTATTGATGTATTTCATTCTAAGTATTACACTAAAAATCTCACAACTTATGCTAAACATCAATGGATACAATAAACTCGACCATTGAAACGTCTGATTAATAGACTCATAAAATCGTATTTAATTAGTCACCGTGTTGAGTCAAATCTGACGAATAGAAACAATTTTAGATATATCAAAATTAACGTATAACATAAATCTTTAATTAATATGATTCATAATTGTTGAGTAATTAATCCGCGCAGATAATTAGCACAGATTAATATTCACTAGATGTAAATGGTTTACACAATTAATTACCATAGATGTAAATTACATTTACACCACTAAAATCTGTATAATTTTTACAAAATTTTGAATCATTCTTTTGCCTCTGGTACCCCAAAATTTTAAAACTACCAAAAATAAAACCTATACTCAGATTTTGGCTAAAATTCCCTATTTATTTGATACCCTGTATGGGATTTTGGTCTTTCAAAATCTTCACCAGTATGTGGTGTAAGAGTATGAATACGGTTGTTAATTTTAGGCCTGTTGATATATTGAAAAATTATGGTGACATACCCTCAAATCGACAAGCAGATAAATGGAATCAGGTTTAGAACTGACAACTTACTTCGCTCGTTCAATAGTTGAAAGCGCTAAACATGTGCTTTCTCATTTTCATTTTTGCATTATAAAATTAAAAAATGTTATTATGAAAATAATAAGGAGTTTCTTAAGTCATTTCCTTTTCAAGTATCTAATTTAAGCACTTGTCTAAACAATTGTCAGTACCTAAGTTTCTTAATCAGGTGGAGTAAACTATTTACACAACGTGAAATGTTGGATCATATGCAGAGAGTATATTAGAACATCCAAATTTTGCCAGAGGAGTTAAAATTAAGTTGAAGGCAACTCATAGTTTTACAACTGATTGTAGTGGTTCAATAAATAGCTAAATAGCTAGCAACGTTCAGCATGTACTTATCAATAATACACATGCACTTTACGCTGTAGATCCTGCTTTAATGACTGCCTAGCAAGTTACATTCCTCCGGGAGAAACTCATTTTCGTTTCGTTTCGTTTATAAAAAGCTCTTGTGGCCTGGACCATGTTGTTCTCGTTTCTGAACTGCAACAGTATCTATGTGTTGCGGTTTTCGATTCATAAATTTGGTCTTGAAGCATGTTCAGTGTTTGTAAATCTAGTTAGTTCTATTATTACTTTTTTAAAAATAATTTTGTATAACCTTTAAACATACATTTTTACCACTTAATTTTAAACCCAACCTTTCAGGAGCTACCTCTTTGTTTACCATGTGGCTGCTTTAGTTTCGACTTGTCTGTCATAACAAGTTTAACTATAGGACGAAATGTTATAGCATACAAATTTGTTAGGTACTATTCACTTATAACGTAAAATTAAATGTATTCAAAAATGAATCCTTCAGAGTTGTAAGCATTGAATCCTTTACAACTCCACTGCGTTTTGGTCTCGAATTATCCGAAATAGTAATGTTTTCCTTAATGAAACTAAAGTAAACAATAATATTTTGAGTAAAAGAAATGTCTAAAACACACAAAAATATTCGACGTAATTTTCTCTTAGATTATAGAGCAATCGTTTTTGGAACTGTTTATGGTTGCGATCACGTGGGTCTTGCACTTCCCGGCAACAGAGGCGCTCAGCTGGAAAGCCCACCCCGAGTTACTGAACAGGACACAACGGTTCTATTGAAAAAGTTACAATTCGTCTTAAACACATTTTACTGTCACTTAGACTTTTCGTATTAAATTTATTTACCTTCGTTAATTTGACAAAAGTTTCGTTTACTACATTTTTGAAAATGTTTTTAATGGATGAGGAAAGTTAGTTAGTTTTAACCTAACGGATGAAAATTATCAATGACTATACAAAAATTTAATATTAACGATACTAAACGTTTATTATTTAGGATCACGCAGGAAGACTGGCTACCGCCGAGACGACGCTTACGGTAATTATGTCTACAATGTTTCTTTGATCCACCACAATCCATTAAACAGGATACAACGAATATAACAGAGTAGACTTGATATGCACTAGTATTAACATTTTTACAATGAGACGTTCCGTCTTCAGGTCCGACTCAATTTTGTTCGTGAACAGTTTTTCCGCAGCGGTCCTTATTCGTCAGTCTTTACGCCATCCACTAGTTTACATACAAGTACCGACGATTGGTATTCTTTCTCTAATATCTTACCAGTAAACAGTTAATGGCCGATTAAAATCCATTAAATCATCATCATCTTCTTAACGGTTTTAGGCTTTAACGACCTGTTCATATTCCACAGTCCACCTTTTCTTAGGTCTACAAAATTTTCTTCTGCCTCTAGGGTTGTAATCTTTCGCTATCTTTGGTATTCTATTTTCTTCCAATCTATCTATGTGTTGAATCCATTTTATTCTGTATTCCTTAATCCTTTCATTAAGTGCAAAAATATCTAAATCACTTCTTATCTCCTCATTTCTTATATGATCTCATCTATTACACCTTTTAACTAATCTCAGAAATTTCGTTTCTGCTGTTTATCTAATGTTCATCTTTTTTCTTTATGACCTAAGTTTCAGAACCATACAGTAGTGTAGGTATTTCAATTGTTTTATAAAATTTTATTTGGGTTTCTCTTCTACGTTTATTTCCCAACGTTCTTCAGATCGTTACACACGTTCTTGTGAAATTCGTCACTTTATTTTCCACATCTCTATCTTCATTACAAGTAATGTCACGTCCAAGATAGTTGAAATGTCTTACTTGTTCTATGCACGTATTATCTATGGATATTTTGGTCAGAACCGGTTCGTCTCCTATAAAGGCCATTACTTTTGTCTTCGGTCATTATCTCCGTCCCGGTTTCCGAGGCTACTGTTGCAATTGTGAGTAGTTGATTGAGATCACCGTATAGGGCAACCAATCCTATGCCGGCTAGATTTTTTATCGACCTTATCTGGCCTAGATTCGTCGTGTTCTGTTATAAGACCTCATCGAAAAGGGTGTGGGTTTTCACCATTCACGACGGTCTTGAGTGGGTATAAGCTCTGCTCCAAACGGCTCTATATTCCGCATATCCTACTCTTGGATGTGAAAATATCCTAATAGGTTTTCACATCCAGGATAGTAAGTTATTAATAAGTTTTTATACAATGGGTGTAAAATCCATTAAATAAAAGACGAAATGAATTTAGTGTAATTTTGTTAAACTAATTTTACATTTAAAAGAAAAACATTAAAAAATTTAATAATTTTTGTATTTGCATATATTAAAAAAACAGTCTCTGTATCACACAAACAGTCAGTATATTTTAAAAGTTACTTTAATAACAGTTTACTGGTGAATGCTTGTATGAAGTGAACACATTACCATCACTAAAATTGTATTACAGTCTCGTTAGAAAGGGTTGGAAACTCGTTAGTCTCGTGCAAACCATTCAAGAAAGGGATCGTTATAACCTAACGCTCTACTTTACTTTTTTTGTAATTTATGAATTGATACAGAAAACTTACGACCTTTAAAACGAGCCCAAGCGCGATTTATTCCGATTATTCGGTAATGAGAAAAAGATGTTATACAAAATTGATAACAACTACTTTTCTAACACAGATAACAACTTCTAATTTTACACATGTGTTAAAAACATTCCATTCTGTAACGCGTTTTCATGTTTCGTTGCAGTCGGACGCCGCGTTTTTATGTAGGCCTACTTTTGTTTTATAGTGAGATTTCCGTAGAACAGATGAAAAACGGGCACTTTTTTATTCCGATCAACGCAAATCTGACAAAAAAAAAGGCGAACAAATTTTTGTTTACCACCATTGAACGCACAATGAAATAAGATAAAGATAGGTGTAATTTGATTTAAGATTACTGTAACCGTTAACTTGGAATTAAGGTTCAATCTCGAGTGCGCATAGTTTCTGCGCCGGCAGTAGTGGTCGTTTTTAAAGTTAATCACTTGTATTGTATTTAATTATATTTCTGTTCACTTTCATTATATTTTTGACACATTCTCATTATAAGTTTGTGCTACTTTAGACATAAGTACCCAAGGAATATTCATTTCATGATGTATAAACCGTTAAATTACGTTTGTTAAGCACAAACAGTTTTTGCACACAGCCATAGGCCTACATTGTTAGATTCGCAAGTTCTTAAAAAAAAAAAAAGAAATATTTCAGACAATATTTTTTATTGTTGCCATTTGAAAACTTTATGCTCAAATTCTTCTAGACAGTTTCTCCTCTTGCATCCGAATAATTGTGGAGTATGTTGTACGGCATAATTAAAAACAATCGGGGATCGGGGTGTAAGATTAAGAAATTAATTTTCCTGTTCTAGATCTGTCGCTGTAGCAGCCGTATTATGATTTACTTCATAAATGTAGATATGAAAAGTTATTTTGTATCGTAACATTTTAAGTTTGAAATTTTACTTTTAAAATAAATATTCATTTGCAACCACAAATTTTATCATCTGTAGTTCGTGTTGCAGATGCTTTTGTACGCCCTTCAGTCCGGACAGAGTATCACAACGCTGTGGTAATTATGAAGGAAGATTCACACTGATTAACAGTCAGTGTAAAAATTGTCAGTGACCTGGATATTAATCTCTACTGTCTCGACATTCTAATTGCCAACCAGACTGGTAACTTTCGTCAGTCGAGAGCAAAGAATGATATCTTTCACACCAGTACGGCTCTAATGGACCAACTCCAAGGGAGCCACTCAGCAGTCGTGTCGGGCGTGAGGAAGCAACTATCGTTCAGTACTTACAAGAGCCTGATACAGCCACCTCGGCTGCGGTGTAATCCGGACCAGGACTTTCGCGAGATGGTGCCTGATAATCCTTACGAGAGGTCCAGATCGGCCTTGGCACCCACCATTGAGACTCGCAGTCATGCAGTTACAAGATTAACGAAAATTCATATGCCATGCCTGAGCGTGTCGCTAGTTCGTGTAACAACTATGACTCACATCCTAATCTCCTTGTATTAAAAACAAATGACCGGAAGAAACTGGCGCTTTAGACGCAACCGGAATAGCGCCAATCACGGACGCTAACAGGTTCGTGCACCACAGGAATTTTTCCTGTGGACCCCGTGCGTCCTTGAGGACTGTAAGGAAAGTAAGGACTTTACACGCAACCCATATCTATTAAATTAAAGCTAATTTAAAAGTATTTAAAGTGAGCTGTAAGCGAATTGTAATTGTTATGCAGCTTCTTCAGAAGAGGGCGCAGATGTGTTAGATAACGTTAGGAGAATATATCAAATCATATTTCATATTCTCACTATCCTAGAACTATGTGTGTGCTTGTGTGTTCGACTTACGTGCTCGCGTGGAACCAGTCTGTGTTGACAAAATAAACCTTTCTAAATAAACTGATAAGACAGAGAGTGGACGCGCATGCCTTATCGGGCGCATCTGGATCTAATTATATACACACATATTTTTTAAGTAGGGGTAAGAAGGGGTTGCAGAAATGCAGCTGTAGTCTCACCTCGCGTTTAAATTACATCACTGGGGTCGGTCACGCCGGCCCAATTTAATAATACGATATTTCACAAACCCTTTTCGCTTGGACGTTATCCAACGCGGAAAACTGCCAAAAGCCCTTCTCTTTAACGTTTTTTCTATTTCTAAATTTTTTCTAAGAGTTATGACGTAATTTACATTGCTTATTAAAAATAAAAAAACACCTGACATGTATGCTTTTTAAAGAATATGTACTTTTTAGTAATCTTTTGTTGTGTTGTATAATTGGGTCGCTTTTAATCAAAGGATTAAACTAAAGGTTGTTCAAATTCTTAAACTTATAGTAGATTTTGATGAAACTACTCAATACAGTAAAACGTTATAGCTTTGTAAATCTATAAACAGAGATAAATAACCTGTGACATAAGTACCAAATTATTTAACAGTGACGCTTGTGAGTTCAAATCCATCCTCTGAAGCTGCCGTAACTGGTGAAACAATTGTCAGGAAAATAAAATCTTCTGTAGAACTGTACCAAGTGTTTATTTATTAAATTCCAGTATTAGTAAATGCTCTACCAAGTGCGGAGCGACCATTCGATCAGTGTAATTTAACAGTGACGATAGAAATAGAAATAATTCCGTGTTAATTGGCTGCCCTTAAATAACTAGACGGTTATTTCACTTTTTTTATTATTTTTTCCAGGAAGTGAAATGCTGTTTATGCACATGGACCAATCAGCACATAGTGTCGGACTCCCTTCCTGGGCTGCCGATTAAAACCACCTCTTCATACTCCACCACTTCATACTCTCCATAGGATAAACAGTTGTCACATTACTTTAGGCAAGGCCATTCGCTCCTACAGCTTCCTGCTGATGTTTTTTTCTTTTATGAGTCTAGGTCGCGCTGCGATCTAAATCGGCGTCCTTCACACGTAGGATTGCCTCGATATAATGTGACACCCAGTCGCAAGAGCTTTCTCGCCTGAGCATAGCTTCCGGTGTTAGATGATCCAACTCTGCCTCTAATTCTATCTGCCTATGTTCCCACCTACCGCAGACGAAAAAGGTGTGGTGCGCATCATTTACACCAGGGCAGTACAGACCGTGGGCCGTTGGTGCCTTACCCATTCTATGGAGATAGGAGCGGAAATATCCGTGCCCACTCAGAAACTAGGTTAAATGGTTAATTTGTAACAACAACAACAACAACAATAATAATAATAATAATTTTTTTAAGAGGGATTATGCACTTCTGTGGAAACAGTCTGTGTTAACAAAATTCTACTTACTTCACTATGGAGCGTATTGCCCCCTTATCGGGTTCCTAGTTGTCCCTTATCTTCTATTTCCCATTGGTTGCAAGTTGGGCCTGTCTTTCGTTTTCTGGTAGCACCAACTGAATAAATGCAGAAATGGGGTCCCATTCCGCCTTGCCTCGAAGCATAATCTCAACTACGCTTTCGGGCGTGAACTTCCCGACCTCCATCTTCAGTGCCATCCTCCCTATTGTGAATCTGCAGCACTTGAGAAAGGTGTGCAAGGTATATTCATGGTGAGAGTCGCCGTACTAGGAGAATCATGCTGGGCTTTGCACCTTTTCCATTCTGTGGGAGTAGGCATTCTAATTGCCAAGACCACTGAAGATCTGTGTCAGATGACAGTGAACCTCACCGTGTTGGCAGTCAATCTATTCTTTCAAGTTCGATATGAGTCTTGCGTTCCTCTATCCTCCCTATTCCATCGATCTTACCAGTGCCGGAAAGTGAGTTCCCTGGCTTCATGCTTTGCCGCATCCTTTCCAATTACATCTCTTCTTTCGATCTATAGCCAACAGGTCGATGGGAATCACTTCCGCTATCACCAGGTCTACTGGCTCTGCCACTGTCCTGTAAGAGGATGCTACTATGAGGGTTCATCTTCTCTGCACCATTGCCATACGTTTTCTGTATTTCTCCGTCTTTAGTGCGTTGGCCCAGATTTTGCAACCATACAGAAGGATGGATTCCGTGATCGCCATTAACAATCGCCTCTTGCTTGCACTTGGATCTCCTACGTAAGGCCATAAGGCTGTTGATCTTTGTTGTGGCTTGAGCCACCTTGACTTGCTCCCAATAGGAGAGCTTTGAATCTAGCCTCACCCCTCTAGGTATTTAACTGCGGTCTTTACAAGCGCAGCCTTAGCTTCAACTTGCAGCGGTATGATTAATAATAATAATAATAACATAACGCTGGTAAAAATAGATGGAAAAGAGTATCTTTGTCTCCATCTAATTGTTACTTTAATCTGTATTACTGAGATCAACACCTCATTGCTTTGCATTCTTATATTAGAGATAGTCCTACATTCTGCTGTCGCTAAAAAACATTGTCAGTAAACATAGAGAACATTTAATGTTATATTTAAAAATGTTCATGTAAATATTTCCAGAAAGATTCTGCACATGCGCACAAAATATAGTATATCATACAAAGCATTCCTTGTTGGACATAGGGTTAGTAATCTGTTCGAAACAACTGCCTTATTCGTCACCTGTTGGAGTTTTAGTTATCTGTTCGCAGAGGATAAAGAGAAGGGTTGTGAGGATTTAGCACCTGTCGTGTTAAAAGATTTCCTTGACCCCTTGACAAAGTTGATATCTCGATTTGCAGGGAGACATATTTCCCGAGTTTCAACTTACATTTTGTGAAGCAGTTCTAAGACGTTTAAGCAGTGTCATTTTATAACCAAATGTATATCATTTGCAGCAGATTTAGTTTTTCTTAGTTTATGTTAACTCTTATATCAATTTAGTTCTAACTAGAGTTGTTGTGTTTATCAATTTTTCACTGTGTTGTGTATCTATTTGTCTGTCTATGTTTTAGCAAAACTAAAAGAAAGTAGGGAATGTATAAGTTGGATCCCACGTATCGGGTAATCTCGAATCAGTAAAATATTATTTTTGCTTGTGCTGTGTAACCTATGGGTAAACTGTTTTTCTAATCAACTGAAGAGATACGACTGTATTCTCGTAATTTTAAAGAAAACTTTCTCTTCTTCTTCTGCTTTAGCTCTACAGCCCAACGTAAGCCATGGATTCCAACACAAATCATCTCAATGTCTCCTATCCATTGCGATCTCAGACTAACTCCTCACATCCATTCTTCTTAGATCTTCCAGCTACAGAAACCTTTGCGGTATAATTTTTAACATATGTGTCATTTGTCTAATACTTGGTTTTAAAAGTAGTAGAGCAAGCAAATGTTTATAATAATTTTTAAATTCAAGTTGAGAAGGTGAAGTCTTGAAAGGCAGAATATGTTGTCAAGAACTCGACAATAACAATAATGAGATTAAAAGATGTATGGTACCTAGTTTAAAAGGAAAGTGATTTACTGAATTAATAGAGAAAAAGAACTTACGTATTGAGCAACTGTTGTGTTACCTTAATGAACTTGTGACCCGTGCTAAAAAAGTAGGATGAGCTCGAAAACCTCTCCTATTCCTTCACGTAAACGAAGTCTTGGCGGCTGCACGATTCCCAGAATAAGGAGCTTCTCTACCAAGTACCGGCAGCCTCGACGGAATCAATCCCCCCCCCCCCAGAACTATTAACAATTTCTGTGCAATTCCATACACTTAACGTAGGCCTATTTCTAAGACAGTTACGTGTGTTAAAATAATTGTATTAATAATTATTTTGGATGAATATTAAATATCTCATTTGTCCTGAGGAAAATGGGGAGTCCAACCTTCAAGCTACTCTCATCCCTATACCCCCAGGAGCAGCTCTTAGCTACGCTACTGATCAAAGCAGCTTCTTGCCTCGAAGTACAAAACATGAATGGGATACTAGTTGTCCTACAATATGACACTGTGAAGGAAAGAGAAACAGTTGTATTTAAAATCCTCAGGACGTCTCAAGCTTTACGGCCATGCAGAAAGGAAAACTCTATTTTAAATGATAAAGGAATGTTAAACAAAGAACAATAAACAGAGCACTTAAGACTTCGAAAAGAGGATACTTACCAATCTCCGGATTGAGTTTGAAAAAGAAGAGAAGCTAGGAACTGATATGTTCATCCGTACGGTAAACCTGAAGTTAAACATACACAGTACATCAAGCTGGGTATGCTTATTGTAAGCGGGAACACAGGGGTAATCAACCGGACAGAAAATTACACGTTTAAATAAGTGTTTCTCTTTTATCCAGTAGCTGGGAGAAAAATACCGTAAATAATTTCAGTGTCTATAAGCTTGCATGACATAGAATATATATACAGGTATATTTCAGCCTAGTTGAAAAATATTAAATTTCAAGTAAATTTAATTTTGGCACTTTTACAAAATACAAATGTCGGTATGGAGAACCATACATGACTTCCATTTATATTTAAATCATTTACTTGAATTCGGTTCGATAATTTCTAAAAACGTATCCGCCCATCCTCAAACTATTTTCACTATTTATAGATATTTTTATTATTATGGTGTAGTAATTTAATATAATGTTATTTTCGAGTCACTTTATCTATAAAAATTAGGTACTTTCTTCTTATAAAAAAACTGAACTACGCAGATAATCATCCCTCAACCGTCCCCACCACTAATGATGTTTACACTTTCATAGCGTAATAGTTTTATCATATGTAATTTCTATGGTATCTTATCCTTCAAAATTAAATATTCTTACTTAACTTGATTTCAGCATAGCAATTTTCATAAAATCATCCCTCCCCCTTCAACCACCTACTCCATTTCTAATTATCTCATTTATCATTTTACAGTGGATTAATATGACTTTATTTTCGGGGCACTTATTTATTAAAATTAAGTACTTTACTCTTGTTAACACACAAAACAATGCAGGTAAACTACCTCTCCCTCCTAACCGAACAACCTGGTTGCCTGGGAACAAAATTATTTTATTTTACTTCCATATTCCTTAAGGAATGGAAGTATGGTGATGGCAAAAAAAATCGTGTTCGAGATTATTGCAGATTCTGATTGTACTACACTCAAAACATGAAAAAAAGTCGTTTTTCGAAAAGTGTCTGTGTGTCTGTGTGTCTGTCTATCTGTCTGTCTGTGTGTAGATTTTTTTTCTATGGCAAACGATAACTGCCGCAAATTCAAACAGAATCAAATAATTCTTTGCGTACAGCCCTGATTTGTAGAGTACTCACGACCTATTGTTTTTGGTGAAGATCGGTTGTGGGAAAGGGGTAGTTTACCTGCAACGGTTTTTTTTTATCAAGGGAAATTTTTTTTTTTGGCAAACGATAACAGCCGCAAATTCAAACAGAATCAAATAATGTTTCGCATACAACCCTGAATTGTAGAGTTCTCAAGACCTGTTGTTTTTGGTGAAGATCGGTTATGGGAAAGGGGTAGTTTACCAGCAACATTTTATGTTTTAACAAGGGTATTTTCTATGGCAAACGATAACAGCCGCAAATTCAAACAGAATCAAATAATTTTTTGCATACAGCCCTGAGTTGTAGAGTACTCAAGACTTGTTGTTTTTGGTGAAGATCGGTTAAGGGGAAGGGGTAGTTTACCAGCAACGTTTTTGTATCAAGGGTATTTTGTATGGCAAACGATAACAACCGCAAATTCAAACAGAATCAAATACTTTTTTGCATACGTCCCTGAATTGTAGAGAGCTCAAGGACTTTCAATTTTGGTAAAGATCGGTTAAGGAAAAGGGGTAGTTTACCTGGAACCTTTTACGTTTTAACAACATTAAAGTACTTGAAAATTCATTTAAACTTTTTCAAACAATGGTAATTGTTAATATCGGTATGGAGAACCATACATGACTTCCATATTCTAAGATTTATATTTAAAATCATTTTCGAAATGAAATATTACCATAGAAACTACTTCTTTCTACTTACTGCTTCAGCCTTAACCACAGTACTGTGGTCACTAACGTATACCACCTCACGTTATCGCACTCGATTTTCACTGATGATGGAAGTCGATGGCATTGCCGAAATGTCTGGTTTTGTAGAAAACATTGGACTACGGCCAAATATCCCGGGAAGGAATTTTAACAAAAACTACTTCTTTGTTGCCGATAACGTTGTACACATATATATCAGTGGCGAAGTTACATGGAGGCAATTGAGGCAATGCCTACCCTATCAAATTCTGTAGAATAAAAATTATAAATACGTATGAACTACATAACGTAAAGATTATACATTGTTACTGGGACTGTCAAATTTATTAAACCGAAACGTGCTTTATTGAGCGACCGCTAGATGTTGACAGGTGAGATTCGGCATAGTTCGTTTAAAGCGAATGAGGCAACCTGAACTTGCCTCAGCGTTTTTTGTATACATCGTATGTAAGCAATGTAGTGGTGTGATAGGGAAGTGTAGGGAGGGGGGATTGTCCCGCGCTGTACACATAGAGCGTTGAGGCATGCCTCACTTCTGTGGTCCAACAGTTAAGTTAAAGTGCCTGTGTTGTTTCTAAGTGTTTATTTTATGCGGTTATTAAAAGTGTCACTGTTATTCCGCTGAACTAACAGATGATCAAGATTGTTATTTGAATTATTTGTAACATTAAACATATATATAGAAACTAATCAAGTTTAAAAATTTGAAGTTCAATCAGTTGTATTATTGTGTATGACTAATACAAGGATTGTTCAATAGACACACGTATAGAGCTGTAAAGCATTTTTTATTCAACGATTTTAAAAGAAGTCTCCAATAACATTAAGACATGAGTTCCACTGTTGCGCTAACCTGTAGATTCCCTGCTAGTAAAATTCTTACGGCTGTTTGTGGAACCATTCGGTTACAGCAACTCTACCTCAGCGTCCGATTTGACCCACCGTCCTTTTAGTGATTCCGTAAAAAAAATTTAAGATAAGATTTTTGCCTACCCATTCATTAACTACTAGCTTCGCCAGTAAGCAAATTGATGTCCATTTTTTCGGCTTGCACGCGTTATGTTGGTGTGGGTTTCGGCACTTTCCATTTAACAAGCGTGCAAACGTAAGAAAATAAACATGAGTGAGGCCAGAAATAACGTGAATTGTGTGTTTGTGTCTTACCTGCCTTTTTATTGCCATATTAAATGAAAAATATTATATTACATTAAAATTAAAAAATTTTAATTTTATTGCCTGGCAACAAAATTATTTTATTTTTAACAATTACCATTGTTTCAAAAAGTTTAAATAAATTTGCAAGTACTTTACTCTTGTTAAAACGTAAAAGGTTGCAGGTAAACTACCCCTTCCCCTTAACCGATCTTCACCAAAATCTAAAGTCCTTGAGACCTCTACAATTCAGGGATGTATCAAAAAATTATTTGATTCTGTTTGAATTTGCGGCTGTTATCGTTTGCCATAGAAAATACGCTTGATAAAAAAACGGTGCAGGTAAACTACCCCTTCCCCTTAACAGATCTTCACCAAAAACAATAGGTCTTGAGTACTCTACAAATCAGGGCTGTATGCAAAACATTATTTGATTCTGTTCGAATTTGCGGCTGTTATCGTTTGCCATAGAAAATACCCTTGTTAAAAAAATGTTGCAAGTAAACTACCCCTTTCCCTCAACCGATCTTCACCAAAAACAATAGGTCTTGAGAACTCTACAATTTAGGGCTGTATGCAAATAACCGTTTGATTCTGTTTGAATTTGCGGCTGTTATCGTTTGCCATAGGAAATACCCTTGTTAAAACATAAAACGTTACAGGTAAACTACCCCTTTCCCTTAACCGATCTTCACCAAAAACAATAGGTCGTGAAAACTCTACAATTCAGGGCTGTATACGAAACATTATTTAAGTCTGTTTGAATTTGCGGCTGTTATCGTTTGCCAAAAAAAATTTCCCTTGATAAAAAAAACCGTTGCAGGTAAACTACCCCTTCCCCTCAACCGATCTTCACCAAAAACAACAGGTCTTGAGAACTCTACAATTTAGGGCTGTATGCAAATAATCTTTTGATTCTGTTTGAATTTGCGGCTGTTATCGTTTGCCATAAGAAATACCCTTGTTAAAACATAAAACGTTACTAGTAAACTACCCCTTTCCCTTAACCGATCTTCACCAAAAACAAAAGGTCTTGAGAACTCTACAATTCAGGGCTGTATACGAAACATTATTTGATTCTGTTTGAATTTGCGGCTGTTATCGTTTGCCAAAAAAAAAAAATTTCCCTTGATAAAAAAAAACCGTTGCAGGTAAACTACCCCTTTCCGTCAACCGATCTTCACCAAAAACAATAGGTCGCGAGTCCTCTACAAATCAGGGCTGTATGCAAAAAATTATTTGATTCTGTTTGAATTTGCGGCAGTTATCGTTTGCCATAGAAAATACCCTTGTTAAAAAAATGTTGCAAGTAAACTACCCCTTTCCCTTAACCGATCTTCACCAAAAACAACAGGTCTTGAGAACTCTACAATTTAGGGCTGTATGCAAATAATCTTTTGATTCTGTTTGAATTTGCGGCTGTTATCGTTTGCCATAAGAAATACCCTTGTTAAAACATAAAACGTTACTAGTAAACTACCCCTTTCCCTTAACCGATCTTCACCAAAAACAAAAGGTCTTGAGAACTCTACAATTCAGGGCTGTATACGAAACATTATTTGATTCTGTTTGAATTTGCGGCTGTTATCGTTTGCCAAAAAAAAAAAATTTCCCTTGATAAAAAAAAACCGTTGCAGGTAAACTACCCCTTTCCGTCAACCGATCTTCACCAAAAACAATAGGTCGCGAGTCCTCTACAAATCAGGGCTGTATGCAAAAAATTATTTGATTCTGTTTGAATTTGCGGCAGTTATCGTTTGCCATAGAAAAAAAATCTACAGACACACAGACACACAGACACACAGACACACACACAGACACTTTTCGGAAAACGACTTTTTTTCATGTTTTGAGTGTAGTAGAATCAGAATCTGCAATAATCTCGAACACGATTTTTTTTGCCATCACCATACTTCCATTCCTTAAGGAAATATGGAAGTAAAAATAAAATAAGTTTGTTGCCAGGCAATAAAATTATAATTTTTTCATTTTAATGTAAATTATGTATGAGTTAATATACATGTATAAAATAATATATCGTTCGTGGCAGGTAAGCATATCTCAGTTATGTAATGTTTACGTTTCCATTTTATTATTATGACTACAGCAATAAAAAGGCAGGGAACACACACACACACACACACACACACACACACACACACACACACACACACACACACACACACACACACACACACACACAAAATTCGCGTTATTTCTGGCCTCACTCATGTTTATTTTCTTACATTTGCACGCTTTTTAAATGGAAAGTGCCGAAACCTACACCAACATAACGCGTGGAAGCCGAAAAAATGGACATCAATTTGCTTCCTGTGGATCGCTGGGCAGTGTAACTGCACGTGTTTACAGAGGAACGATTCATAGACAGACTTTTCGTCTTTAGGGAATGAACCCTCTGCAAGATGCTGAGGGTCCATGAGTGACTTCGGAGCTCTCCTTCTTTTTCGCGTGTTTGTTCTGTGAAACATACACTGTAGATTCGCAGCTTTACTCTAAGCAACGCTCAATAGGAAATGTTGAAAATTTTTGTCCACGGTGTACCCTCATTCACACTAAACCTGCTCTGATGTTTTAATTACGGACATCATAATATTAAAACTTTGGAAACTTGAGCACTACTTAATGGAGATCAATCATTAACTTATACAAGCCATTAATTTTATGCATATTTTTTAAATATATGTGTACAACGTTATCGGCAACAAAGAAGTAGTTTTTGTTAAAATTTCTTCCCGGGATATTTGGTCGTAGTCCAATGTTTTCTACAAAACCAGACGTTTCGGCAATGCCATCGACTTCCATCATCAGTGAAAATCGAGTGCGATAACGTGAGGTGGTATACGTTAGTGACCACAGTACTGTGGTTAAGGCTGAAGCAGTAAGTAGAAAGAAGTATTTTCTATGGTAATATTTCATTTCGAAAATGATTTTAAATATAAATCTTAGAATATGGAAGTCATGTATGGTTCTCCATACCGATATTTTAACAATTATCATTGTTTGAAACAGTGCAAGTGAATTTTTAAGTACTTTACTCTTGTTAAAACTAAAACGTTGCAGGTAAACTACCTTTCCCCTTTACCAATCTTCACCAAAATCAATAGGCCTTGAGTCCTCTACAACTCGGGCACATATGCAAAAATTTACTTGATTCTGTATGAATTTGCGGCAGTTATCGTTCGCCATAGAAACAGACAGACACACAGACAATTTCCAGAAAATGGCTTTTCTTCATTTTTGAGGGTAGTACAATCAGAATCATCCCTTATCTCGAACACGATTTTTTCGCGATCACCATACTTCCATTTCCTTACGGAAGATGGAAGTGAAAATGCAGGAAAAAATTTAAGACAACATGTTTTGTTAAGATGCGTTTAATTCAATGCAGGCCGTGGGTACAAGGATTTAATTGTACTGGAAGTAGACAGAGTAACCCGCATTTCCGTGTTCCGTCGTTTACCGAATTGTTTACGTTGAGGAGAGAGAGAGAGAGAGAGAGAGAGAGAGAGAGAGAGAGAGAGAGAGAGAGAGAGAGAGAGAGAGAGAGAGAGAGAGAGAGTGGTAGTAAGGGAGATCTGTGCGCGTGAAGGAAACTAATGATAATAGAGTCAATAAATCGCGAGGGTTGACGATGAAGCGTAGTCATTAGGTCACTTGAGCGAGTTTATCCGCCAAACAACAAGTCACAATCTTATTTTTCCACACTTTACCAACTTTTCTTTTTACTCTGATTTGCTAAGTTTGTAGAGACTATTTCTTGCCGGCACCCCCCCTAATCAATGTCAAATAGCAATCGATTGTGCCATAGAGAAGAAACCTCCCCCCTCCTGCCGGTTCGCTTCCTCCCTTATGCTCGGTTGGGATTTAAAAAGATCCACAAACGTTCAAAGCCACGTGTTATGTTTCCACAACTATTCAACCAGCCAGTTCGACATGGTTTTATTACCTCCGTCCGTTATAGAAACAAATAAATGGCGTTTTATTTTTATTTTATTATACCCGCGTCTTAGCGTAAATATTCTTTTACGGAAAGTAATGTTTTACTTTGTCACACACTTTGACTACATTTTATGTAACATAACAATATGCTACACATAGTAGACATCTAATTTGACGACATACGTTTTGTTGATACAGAATGAAACATCATGTATTATGGTTAATTTTTGTTTTATATGTTATCGTACATATAGGAGTTTAATTATTTTTTATTTTTTTTTTATTTTTAGAAGACTAAAAAAAAGACTGTTGTGCTGTGTGTGTGTGTGTGTGTGTGTGTGTGTGTGTGTGTGTGTGTGTGTGTGTGTGTGTGTGTGTGTGTGTGTGTGTGTGTGTGTGTGTGTGTGTGTGTGTGTGTGTGTGTGTGAGCGTATAGAATTTTAGTATGATTTATTCTATATAAAATATAAATTCATACGTAAATAATGAAGCCGTAATTCAATTATACTTCAACATATATAATATATGAAACATAATTCAATACGTAATTCAAAACAGCTGTTTTGAACAATTGATTTAAAATTTTAATTTATTAATTTATATCTAATGATGATAGCTCAATTGTATTGAAACACTGTAATTTTAAAAAATAAAAAAAAATATTCTTTTACAATGTGTTATTATTAATAATAATATATAATTACCATTATATTATATATAACGCCAATAAACACAACAGTAAAGTCGTGGCTACTTGTTTCCGTAGTTGGTTCATTGGCTAACAACATTAGGTAACGCTCTTGAATTTGGTATGTGAGCCGACGTATTAGAGCTCAGTAATAATTATGTTATATGTAATTAATAAACTTTAATTGCGTATGAGCATAATAAGTTATTTAGGACTAAATCAGTTGTTATAATGTTAAATTGATGAAAGTAAATTGTCGTCGTCGTCGTAGTAGTAGTAGTAGTAGTAGTAGTAGTAGTAGTAGTAGTAGTAGTAGTAATAGTAGTAGTAGTAGTAGTAGTAGTAGTAGTAGTAGTAGTAGTAGTAGTAGTTGTTGTTGTTGTTGTTCTTCGTTTTCTTCTTCTTCTCCTCCTCCTTTCTTCCCTGAATGTATTAGGCACAGACCACCTGTTAAGGGAGCCAGCGACATCAGTGACAAATTATTCGTAATTTATGACTAACAGTCGTTTATTATCACCGGTTTTTATTAATTCATTTGCAAATAACTACAGCATAGAAGTTCTTCTTCTCCTCCACCAGAGGCTGGTGGATTTTGTCCCAAAATATTTGTATTCTTAGGTATAATGATGGATGTCTCTACAAAAGCAAAAACTTTAGGTTTCTCCTCTAAAACCAAATTTTTCACAGACCTGTTATAGGAGATATATTCTCGCATGTAAATTTCTCTCATCTTCGGCAGACATTGGTATCAGCATATGCTACGACAGTCACACGGATTGTCGTTGGACAGTGGAAACATAAATACTGATTATTTCAAATGAAGTCACTAACTACAACTTTAATTACACTTAAGCATATTTACAATTTATCAAACTAAAACATTCTTATACAATTCTTCAAGTTAAAATTTGTCCAACACACAACATAAATGTCACCTTATTACAATTTCACACTAAATAACCAATAAAACTAAACAGTAAGTCACAGGAACAATCACTACGACCCGCGCTGTATTATCGCCAGGTCTAAACTGCCTTGGCCGGCCGCTGGCTTTGATGTTTATACACTTTTGAGATTCGAGAATAATCTGCCACTTTCCGGATGATGTATTGAGGAATAGTTGCGTAGTTACAGGCGCTCCGGAACTCGCTAGAAACTGTGTCAATGACCGACTTTGTATAATGCCGGGGAGAATGATCGAAAAATGTCTGGAACAGCATCGAGTGTTGCCGCGTGTTAAGTGTTACGTAGGCACTTTTGTGATCTTTCAGCTCAACGAAGCAATATAAAGAACACTGAAATTTATGCTTCTATCCAGATGTCTTGTGTTTCTACTTAACCTAAAGAAAAGGAATTTTCATTATAACCAGATTCCTGTCTTCTCCTCCTGTTCTTTACACGTTTCATACATCTTGTCATCCAAATGGGGCTAATTTTTCTTCTCGGTGTCTGTTGGCTTGCCTAGTAGTGAGTGTAATAGGAAAAATACACATTTTTCTCAAAAATATTTAGAACAAATCATTTTATTCGATCACATAGTCTACAATTTTACTTTTCATTGCTTTTATAACGTTGTTCCTAAATTTTTTTAATATTTTTGGTTACATTTACATTCTTTCTGACTAGTTTGTACCTTTCCTGTTGCTTCAGCTGGATCTTTCCTTTCCTAGATCCACTGTTCCACAAGCAAATACTGTATATAAAGTAAAATGTTTCAAACATTTCCTGAATTTTATAACCATATCATTATTATAGCCGTCTTATATTTATATTTAAGTGAAAAAGTACTAGTCTAGTGATCTCTTCACTTCTAATGTGTAGCTAGTGACTCCTTTCTTTGGAAAAACTTTCTTGTTTACTTGATCACTTTGCTGATTATCTATTTGTATTATACAGTTAATCAAACTGAAGTAATTCATTCATACGTTAATTATTAACTAAGCCGACACTACTAATGTTATGACGAGCTGAAGACATTATGACGTGATCTTAGACATATCATTTCGTATTTCTTCTCGTTTGTGTATTATCCTTGTATAACAAATAATTTTAAATGGCAAGTTGGGTCCACATTTTTCCTGTGTTTCCAATATTCTCCTTCAGAATTGGCTTCTAAATTGTTTTACTCCGAACGTGCACTTACTTTAAATCACAGATCAGTAACTTACTTACATACAAAGATAATGTAAAAAGAGTAATAATTAGAAGTAAGAAGATTAAAAATTGAGTAACAAATTCATGAGTAAAACAGTGATATTTTGATTGAGCGATAGGTCTGTGGAAGAGCGCTCGCTTCAGTTAGTTAGTAACAAGTAACATCTACACGTGGAGACCCACAACACTCCTCCCCATCCTGCAGGTAATCATTGCACGTGATTAAATGCACACTGGTTTCTGGCTGTATCTGTGGCAGAGAGAGTTAGCTGTGGTAGAGAGTTAGCTGTATCACGGCTGTAGGGGTAGCAGTCCATGAACCTGAGCTTGACGGAAGGGGATTATAAAAGCGTGATGTTTACCTAATTGTAAATAACACAACCATGTAAAGTTTGAATCAATTAAAAAGTTATTTATCGTTAGAACATTATTATTATTTAACTATGTTGCCTGCATTTATTTACTTTCTTCAGCATTTATAGTTGGGGCATTGTGTCTCAATTGTTATTTTTCTAATGGTCCACGTTACCAGTATCTTGCGGTATTATGGCGATATGTAGTTTGAAATATTTTAACGCAAAATTCTCTACGCTCGTGTGTGTTGTCTGCAGACTAGTCATATGGGAAGAATATTCTCTCCACCCCTTATAACCGTATAAAAATTTATTCCCACGCGCGTTGTGGTATTTAACCGTCCTCAGTGTTAAGTAAATCTCCAAAATTATGACCGCGTATTAAGGGAACGAACGCCTCGTTCTCGACGATTGTCGCGCCCGACGCCCTTCAATAAACTACTTCTTACTTTTAATAAAGTTCCCTTACTTATGATAATAAGTTCCGTTCGAACGTTTCATGAGGTTTACGGCATTGTGTGTCACACGAAAAATAAAGTAGCACGTTAAATTTAACAGCTAATCATAGGTACTGAATGGGGATTGCTGAACCACTCCATCCGTATTAGTAACCAGCAGCAGCGACAATAATAATAATAAAAATAAACAAAGAACGATGGTGATGATAATATTAATGACAATGATAATAATAATAATTGTAAAACGTGCTTCCTCCAAAACAGTAAAGACAGAAAAATAAAAAAAAAATAAAAAATTTGCTTTTGAAGTCATCATCATCATCTTCACAACACGGCATAGGCAAGGTGCCACCTGTTCCGCCTTCAAAGATCCTCCAGCCGTCTCTTCCTGGGTCTACCCACCCCCCGTGTCCTATAGGCTTGTATTTCCAGACTTGTGTGGCCAGTCTGGAATCTGACATTGTTTATAAGTGTCCTTCCCACCGTTGTTTGTAATGTTTTAATTTTCATTCAAATTAAAAACTTGTAACTCTTCTTTTATGGCCTCATTCTTTATACGGTCAAGGTTAGAATTCCTTTTAACTCGTCTTAAGCACGCCATTTCCGAGTCCTTTATTTTCCTGTCTTGTTTCTTGGTGTTGTCCATAATTTACACCCACAAGGCCAGTACAGGGACTACCATAACTTTGTAGAACTTTAATTTTGTATCTCGACGTACCTTGTTTCTAAAAGTACGGTCGATTTTCCCACAGATTCTCTGGAACTTACCTAACTTAACATCAATATCATAATTCCTATCATAGCCAACATCATTTCCTTGCTGTTAAAGTAACATAGGCCCTATGATTGCTTTTAAAATGAGATACGAATCGCAAAATTCAGTAAAAACTTTCTGAGGTAAATACCATTCATCACGAGTTGTAACATGTTAAAACAGAGCTAGTTTGGAAAAAAGGACGCAAATAAAATGAAAAACAGATCCGGAACTACTGTTATATAATTTGTAAATTGTAAATATTTCAAAGGGAAACATTCTGACATGTCAAACGCTTTGTGTAAACATATGGCATAATGTTAAAAAAACAGAGTCCTGCAATTATAACTAATTCTACAATAATCTTTTCAAAAGATGCTTATAAGATACAATTTCAAAAACATCCTCTATTGCTTTTTATACAATATTTTTATGGCTTTTTATCTGTGAAATCTGAATACACGGAATGTTATTAACACAACTAAATATGTCTGATTAACGGAAACGGGCCGTAAACTACGTATTTTAACAAGACTCTGTGTTTATACAGTGAATTTAAGTAAACAGCTGTTTGTAAAACATTGTTTATGGTTCATTATATTTGGTCTCCAGTCGCAGTGAAATTGAAATTAATAAATACCTTTTTCTTTATCCATGCTGCGACTACGTCTTTGATGTCTTACGAAAATATGATACTGTATTGAAGAGTGATAACGCTTGTGTACACCAGCCGAATATATAGTTTGACTACGGGGTCAGTTATAGTACGGCAGTGCGCACTGTTACGTGGACTGAGTTCTATCGTACTCATTGTGTTATGTGTTTGTGTATTGATGTTTTAATTATTATACTCTTGACACGTTCGTTATGAACTAGAAGAAAAAACGATTTTACCTGATGATGGGAACGTGTTCCCGAAACATGTCGTAAGACATCAAAGACGTAGTCGCAGCACGGATAAAGAAAAAGGTATTTATTAATTTCAATTTTTTATGGTTTTAACACGATTGATTTACTTGCTTAATTGATTCTAGAGTAGCTCATCCAGGATTTAACTTTGTGAAGGGGGTAATTGTGTTTGTAGCTTTAATTTTTTATATTTTAATTCCGAGACGAGTGATAGTGATGAAACCAATCTCCTGCTAATTAATTGTTAAAAGCTGAAATAAAAGACACTATTCTCCGAAAACAAATTAATCCAGGAAAAAGTTACATTACAGACATATGGGGGAGCAGGTTGCAGCTCCCATAGGACAGGAAAGACGAAAGGAATTATGAGAAAGTATAACTCTAACTACTGTTTTATTTTCACACTCACATGTAAAAGCTACTACGGTGTGGAGTTCATAGTGAGTCCAGGTTTATTATTTCACGCAACTGACTTTCATAACATAACCGATCGACGATACATGACAGAATACAATTAGGAAATAGGGCATATTATGCTACCAGTAGATTATTGAAAAGCAAACTCATTAGTCATAACACAAAAATAAAAAAATATAGGACCGGTTGTTACTTATGAAGGCGAGACATGGACATTGACAAAAAAAGACAAGAAACACTACGGCGGTTTCAAAGAAAGATTGTACGACGTGTTTATGGCCCGGTTAAAGAAGACGATGAATTGAGAACAAGAAATAACCAGGAGACAGAAAAGCGATTGAAGCATGAGTACATTGTAAGATTCGTAAAGGTTCAACGAATTCAATGGCTAGGTCACGTAGAGCGGATGGATGATCACCGTATGGCAAAGAAAATCCTGAGGACGCAAGTCTATAAAAGAAGAAAGAGGGGGCCGACCTAGGTAAAATGGTTAGATGATGTGGTGGAAGATCTAAGAAGAATGGATATCAAGGGTTACGCTGAGATGGCGATGGATAGGAGTCGCTGGAGAAAATTGGTATTGGAAGCCGGGACTCACGTCGAGCTGTACTGGTTAAGAAGAAGAAGAAGAAGAAGAAGAAGAAGAAGAAACTACTATGGTATGGAGTCCATCGTCACGCAACCAATTTTCATAACGTAAATCTTTGATTAACAAAGCCAGACTAACTTGTTACAAGTTACACTACAGCTAGGCTACTTTGCCTATATCTATGTTAATAACGTTCGCGTGTGCTAAATTAAAGTTAACACGTTTAAAAAAATGATTAAAAAATTATTAAAACTAATTAAGATGAAAAAGTGTATATCTCAAGCACTCTGCAACTGTCTTCGTTAATTTATTTTATATTTGCAAAGATTCTCCACGCATTCTTTCGAAGCTGAAATGATTAAAGAAGTTTCAAGACCTGTTCACTTGTAGCTAAATCGTCGCTCTTGGAATTTCCTCATAACCTGGTCCAAAATTAACGTCTACACCTCGCCTCTTTATTTCACACCTTTGTAAATATAATACATAAACGTTTAGAATTCAGAAGGAAATTGCTTTGTTGTGTATTATAGTTGAGGAGTGAATCATGTTCGTGTAGCGAGTTAACGTATTCAATTCGCCGCGCTTCGTTTACGGTTAGTTTCATGTCACCGGTATTCACCTCACGCAACGTTATTTTACGCAGATTAAGTTCGGCGCGCCTTCTGTTCTCCGCATAACGCCTAATCCATCCATAACTCTGACACTGCCGATTTGTTACCTCGCACGACCGGACGAGTTTTGAATTCTGAACAAGTACCGTGTGTGGAAATGTCGTATTTACTGGAAATGAATCTTTTTTGTCAGATAATGAATACTGTACTGGCAAAATATCATTTGACGAAACGGTTAATTATCTACAAAACTGTTCTTAAATGCAGTGTGCTGATTAACGGAGGGAAGGGGGAATCCCCATTTTGTAAAACCTGAAGGCAGAAATATTTTTTGCTTGCCAGGGAAAATTGGTTTCTATCTTTTCTCTTTCTATCCACTGAAATAACATTTAGTATTGTTAATTCATAGTTAACGGTCATTAGCTATGATAACCCCAAAACTGTAGGTACTCGTATGTGGATCTACAGGAAATTTTATTTATTTTGCTACATCAGTCCGTGAAGCATGTTCACTCAACATAACATATTCTCTCCCCCTTTAACAAGAGCCTTGATTCGCACTATGCTCAAATGGTATTATTTTAACTTAAAGTGTAGGCCTATAGTTTGTGTAATTATGTTTTCGAATAGTCAATATTTGTTATATTTGCGCTATAGTTTTTTTTTCAGTTCTAATATCATGTGATTCTGTATTTTGGAATTCACTCGGATTTTGCACTGCTTAAACTAGTTTTGTAATAAGCACAGACGTCTGAATTTTCTCGGATGTTATTACTGGGTTGATATCAATTGTTAAAATTGAAGTGTCGTCTACAAATGGGCATAACAGTATCATTTGTAACAGTTATATCAGCCGTGCATATAAGATACAGCAGGAACGGTTCCAAAACACTGCCTTGTGGCACCTCAGATTTTATTAGTTGATCTACCTGTGCTTTATTTACCTTGACTTGTTCATATATATCTGCCAGTTGAGTAGAATTTTAGTAGCAAGTGAATTTGACTAGGGGAAGCTCCTCTTTATCTTGTAAAGTAGCTCCTCGAGGTTGCTGCACGTCCAGGAATGCAGAAGGACACACTTCCTCCTCTTCCATACACGCCACGATGCAGTGAACAGTCTGTGATACCGCTGGATGGTAGAGTATTTTTCCCTACACCCAAATTGATGAGTTGGAATTAATTCTCCACTTGAAAAATTGATTCTTTGATCCTTCTGAGTTTTCGAAACTCTTGACATCAGGGGAAGCAAGCTTATTGGACTGTGCCGGGACTTTGAATTTTCCCGGCGCGTGCAGGGTGGTTCAGGGCTACAAACACGGTTGGCAGCACTGCCGGGCTGTGCATTGTCGAAGCTGCGGCGACGCAATTTAGTGACCAGTCGTGGTCAGCTGTTCGCTGTGTTTGGGATTTCGGAGTGGCTGTCTAGTTAGGTTAGCCAAAGGCTTTATTTTTGACAAATTGGGACAGGTTTGTTTTAGCCAGGCAGGTACGACCTACACATCATTGTTTCTGTCTCATTTCTCAGCAAGCCTTCAACCAGGACATTCCCCTTGGTCTGACGGCCGAGGTTATGTGTGTCGGTATTCTTTTCATGCGTCTGTAGTTTCCTCAAGACGTTCAGGTGTGTATAATTAATTAATTTTATTTCATTTTTATTTAATTATGGATTATGTGTTACAATTGTGTAAGCGTGTGTGTGGCCCGGTTTATTCGTTATTGTAGAACTTTATGCTTTGTAAAATTTTAGTGTACTAGTTACTTCCTGTCTAAGGACGAAATTATTTCGTGTTAACTCTTATTTAGTTAAAACTTATTGAAATAAATTATTATTATTTAATGAAATTAAACGATTTGAATTTAATTGAATTGAATACAATAAAAAAACTGTACATTGTAACTAGGTTAATGTGAATAATGGGTTAATAAGATTATTGTCAAAGTGATTGCGGTGGTTGTGTTCCGAGGCGAGAGAGTGTAATGTCTGGGTGTATTAACTGGCGGCTAATCCCCAAATAAAATGTTATAGGGTCCCTGCCTCAGCCAGGAAAAAGGGGGAAGATCGGTGGTCATGCGAACATCTGTGACCACCAGCAGAGCGGTTCTACATTAAAGCGCTCCCCGAAGCAGTCAGACCAAGAAATGCGGAAGAACCAAAATACACCGAAAGATCCAGGAAGACCAGGAACGACTTCCAGTAAGCATTCACCATAGTCCATGGACAGTTTTTGGAACCTCTGCTCGTCCGCACTTCATCCTGTTTCAACTTGAGTTCGTGGGAGCGTTTCATTTATCCCTCTTCAAACTTCATCAACTCCATAGACTGGCTATCCTTGTTTTCTACATTAAATATCTGTCAACTCAATCCGTGTAACAAACTTATTAAGAACTGAAAATACCTCAAGGTCATAAGAACTCAAGTTTGTAAAAATTGTAACTGGTTCCATTGTAACTTGTCTAACATACACCATGAGGGGGTGGTTAAACTGTTCTACTAAAGTATGGTTGCCTTGCTTAAGCTATGTGGAATCAGATTATCTTTATTACCATTATTTTTATTATAATCATTCTTCAAAGGTTATTAGTGTTTTCTTTAATTAAGTGGTTGGGTTAACTTTGGTATAGTCCGTCATTTCTACTGGATTAATGTTCGCGTTGTTCTCCCTCATGGAGTATGCTAGTCTGGAAAAAAATATATATACCGGTATATATGTATATCTTTATGTCTATTTTCTAAATACTATAAATTAATAACTATCAATACTTGTCAACACTTAAGTTGTGTCAGCAACGTAAAATCTAATAAATCTTGTTATTATGTTAAAAATGTGTTGATTGCAAATCCTGTCACTCTGTTAAGCTCCAGCACACTTTTCGCTTTCTCTAGGTTCATTAACCTAGTCTTAAATATTACGTACGGTCCTGTGGCCGCTACAGGACGGTATGACATACCTTCAGTTGGAGGTTTTCCAGGTTTGGAAATAATGATAATTTGTGAAAATTTCCACTGCGTTGGATAACAACATAAACGCAACATGCTACTATAGGCCTATATTGTTGTTAACAATACAAGCGCCTTTCGAGGAAGTCGTTTCTACAGGATGTCTCCTACTACAATCAGATCATAACCAGAAGCTTTACGAGCATTGATGAGGCTAATTTCATGCCAGTGAAAATTTTTTCTTTGGTAGGTGTAGCATAGTTTTACATAATAAAAACATGTAAGTTTGTATTTCAATATCGTTAAGGTTGTCATTAGGCTAAAGTGGAGTGTAAACATTAGTAAGGTGTTCTGTGAAAACAATGGCTTTCTCAGAGTCTGACCGTGCCCAACCATTGTCAGATTTCCTTAATGGAGAAACGGCTCTTTACTGGCCTTTTAAAATCGTTTATTGCTTTCCAAATTGTGTAATCGTCTGCAGAAAGATTGGCGATTACAGTAAATATGAACGTGCGTTGCAGCATTACACATAATTGACAGTAAAAATAAAATAATAACTTAGTACCATACGCTACACACTACTGAAACCTTTCAATCTGCAACACACACTTGTCTGTCTGTGAAGCCGATATATGGTATAACTCGTCAAAGTAAACTCAAAGTTGTTAGAATCCTTCGCATATTATTGTTTCCAATACAGCCGAGAGCCAGTAACAAACATTTCTTAGAACAGTCACAGCAATATTCCTTAGCGAATGTACCTGTCTTTCGCAACAGATCAGTCTGTTGCATTCGACCGAATACCTATTAGTTGGTTCCAGAAAGTTTCTTTTTAGTATTAGGCCTATATGTTTTCCTTTATGAGTGCAGTGTTTCAATTTCTACATCGCATCACCGAAGCAAATACGATTTACACAGGAGGCTTTAACAAATTATCTAATCTAAACAAGTATGCCGTTCGATAAAAAATCTGTACAAATTGGAGAAATTTTAAAACTACGTTTTAAAACTCAGGTTCTAAAACAGTTTTTCAAAAGTCAAACATTTTCACATCTGATATTTTGTTAGATATATGATATTGAAGATAACAAAGATGATTATGTGTGTATTTGCATGTAAAATTCCATTATCTAAAAACAAAGAATAACCCCATGAAATCAAGAAAACGTATAAAATTAAACTTACCAGTAATATTTTCCATTATATTGGAAGATATCTTGTAAAGCGTACTTCCTTCCTGAGAGCCAAGAAGTCTTCTCTTTTTTATTATTTTGTAATATTATTTTTCCTTGCAATTAAATTAACAATTTACATAGGTTTTATTTGACTTTCAATGACCAGAAGAGATATCAAACAAATTGAATCATGATGTTAGTCAGCTCCGTAGTTAATTCTGTATAAACCAATATTTTTATATAAAACATTCTACAACGTTATAAATTAAAATATCTATGCACCTGTGCTCTTAATAAAGGAAACACAATATGTTTTTTATATAAATTGTAATTTGTTTTTAATTTAATTTTAAAATATATCACTTCATATTAGAACTAAAGTGAATTAAATCGTATTTGTACTTCGTTAAAATAAAAAAGTGATCTAACACTTGCACAACCAACCTTATTTGACCAAATGTTTATTTAACCAATATAAAAATCCATTAGGTGACCAATAAAAAAGGATTCATATAAAATCAAGTACGGCTATTCTAGTAGCCACGAGAACATTAAAGGTACGATATATTTGACGAAAGAATATCAGAAGTAAGTTAATCATTATTCAAAAATTATAATATGACCACGTAGAATCCTTCTGCAAATTATATAATTTGTTGCATAAAGAAATAAATGACATACTTGGTTTATAGTTAACTACTACGTAACTATACACCTTTGTCCTAGATTTAAGAGCTTACAGCCGAATTTAAGAGCGTTTTTGCAGGTTATGCTTTCATGTTTTCACTTTAATTAAAGGTTTGTAAAAATGAAGCATCTATAATGACCAGATGTGTACGTGTGGACACGAAAACTTTTTGATTACAGAGAACACACTAGTGAAATCTTAAACACGGAGCGGGTTCTGTACACACATACACATACACACATGGACACGTCTGTAGGGTGCTTGTGTACCGGTGGATGGTGGGCTGCGCCGATATCGTCCGTTGTATACTGCACACATACCAGCTTATTGCCTTGTGCCCTTATCTAAACTGCTAATTACCCTTGGTCACTTCAACCCCCTTAGTGTACAAATTAATATAATACGGGCAGCGCGCGCGTGTGTATATGGCCAGTGGTCTGTTTACACTACTAAACAAGATTTTAATGGATTGCTCGCGCTCCACTAGAAGCCGTTACTCATACGCCCGTAATGAACAGTACGTTCTTAAATGGCTGTTTGCCCGGCCCGGCCCTCTGCTGACCACATTATCATATTTACGGCGTCGTAGAAACCTGTGAGCGGCCGCCTCCGCCTCCACGTTCAGACGATGCGTTCAAAGTGGCGGAAAATTTAGAACTGTAATTTTTAATTACTAAGCCGGAGAGGGGGAATCATTATCAGCGTTTGTAGCAACGAGAAATCAAACGTGCTGAGTTCGTCGATCCAAGCCAACAGACTGCTCTTAAGGTGGGTGGGTGGGTTCTACGTAAAAAGTAACTTTCAGTGGTTGGTATTGTTACGGTTATTATTATCATCATCATCATTATTATTATTATTATTATTATTATTACTAGTAGTAGTAGTAGTAGTAGTAGTAGTAGTAGTAAGTTAGTAATAGTAGTAGTATTAGCAGCAGCAGTAGTAGGGGGGAGGGAATCAGGGGGATCAATTCCCACAAGAGCTTTTAAAAATTTCAGCGAATCCTGAACGCAGATCTACTTCTAAGCTAACCGAGTGTGTTAAAAGAAGGCCTATAAATAATTGTAGAAATAAAAGGAATTACAATGTTGGTAAATTAATATAATAAAGATATATTTATTTAATAATGACAATTGCGCAGTATTTATTAAAAAACGTACTTATGCGCAGTCTTAAAAAACAATTGCGCATGCACTAGAAAATGAAAGTAGAGTCTATTAATCTACTTTTATCATTTTTGACCACACTTTAAAGGCTGTGTATGTCATGACTCGTCTAGTCTAATGTATCTGTGGTTTGAACCGTCGACTTTCCCAGGTAGACTAGCAGTTTCTTGACTTTAATAGGAAAAATGAAAAGATTTTATTACAGGATTTTACTTTGAAAGATAACGTATTTTAACACAAACTACAAGTTGCTTAAAACATTCTTGGAACAATATGTTTAAATTGAAGTGTGAAGGGATAATAAAAGCGGGTATCTTTACAAAGGTCATTTTCACAAAATTTATGTAGTGTACAAAATACGTAAAATTAAAGTTATGAAATCCTAATGTCATGAAATCTATTACTTTTAGTTAGAATAACAATTAATCAAAACAGAATATTTTGAAATCATCGCCATTCATATTTTTAAACCATGATTTTGTATGTTGGTTTACTAAAAATACTGTGAAACGCAAAGAATGTGTAAAATGTATTTATAAGATTATACGGGATGAATCCTGAATTTCTTATTTATCATGAGGAAAATTGGGGACCCAAGATTGTTGGGAGACGAGCTGATTTAATTTTCTTTTTATCAGTTTTTGGAGGACGTTTACTATTGGATTCGTTGAGAGAAATCCCCAGACTTATCTTATATATAGTGAAGAAGTGATTATTGTGGCCGTACCAGTTTCTCGTTCTGGATTCAATAATTTTCTCCTTAGTGGAGGTGGAAAAATATGCAGATATATGTAGAGGACCCAAGTGTCATTCATTTTTTATGAGCCTGATCCTTGATCAAACGATCTTAATAACTGCTTGAGTGACGTTCTTCATGAATTGAAGCATCTTCATCTCTTTCCTCAGCGTCAATATAATTTGGTAAAAGTGCAGCATTCGAGCGGAAACGAAATCTGCTTCACTCAAAATTTGTCTGTTGCCAGGGCAAATACCTGTGGCTCTAAAACCACTGACTGCAATTTCATCAGTCTGTACTTTCAGATAGGCTCGTCCTGGCAGTTAGAACCCTAGTGTTATGCCTCAATCACATTGGGATCTCGTCACTGGTTCTGTGAAAGTAGTGATTTATGAAAGTAGGGGATGAAGTAGTAACTGTTCTACATGAAAAATTTATCTAATTGTTGTAGCTTATGCGTAGTGAGGGGTGGTAAGCAAATTATCTTAACGTGGTTAGCTCTTGCCATGTTTATGATATCAATATTTCGTCTGTGGCCCGTAGTATGCCCGTCTAATACCAACAAAACTGGTGAATCTTAGGGTTAGTAGTGTTAATAAAATGTTCAAACCATTGAGTGAACTCTGTTTGCACCCAGCCTGGTGGATGGGATACACTATTTGAACCGGGAAGTGCTACTTTAATAAGTAAACCACTCATTTTTTTCTGGGAAAAGTACTAACGAAGAAGTTAAGTGAATTTATGGAAACCGCCGTCGTCTGTCTCTGGAATCCACGACTTTAATGGCAGTAAATAAGAAACGATTATAGTCTAAACTGTCAGCTACGCATGTTAATAGACGCCATATGTAGACCTGTAATCTCTTAAATTATATCAGTACCGTATATTAAAGTAAACAGTTACATTTGGTATTACGTATTTATATTTTGATTAAATATGCACAGTATATAAATAATAAATTAATTATAGGTTTACAATAACAAAATGCTCTCTACCCAATCCCCTTTCACAAACTCTTCTTCCATCGGCTGTAGCTCCGTTCAGACTACCTCTCATGAACGTCATTAATTCGAGGATTCTGTCATTCCATGATTTGCGTTGAGGCTCCTATTTCTGTCTTTCTGATGGTGTCGATGCAAGTGATTTTGTTTTGCCAGTAGTTATTAAATCCGGCATTCTACGTAGATGACCAAACCATTTGACACCGGTCGGTCTGTTGGCGGCAAAAGTAACATTAGCTCTTCGTAGTTGCTTTCTGTAGTATTTCCATTACAAGAGAAAAAATTTCTCAGAAGAGCAGAAATAACGGTATTCCATATTACCAGCATTCGCTCTATATATAGAGAGATAGCCTGTTACACTCGAGCTGTACGAGAAAATATATATTTTAAACCGTATTTTTGCGTATCAGTAGGAGGTGTCAGAGGTACAATAATAAGCAGTATGTGAAAAGAGTTGGTGGAGTTAAACAGCGGAGGTGCGCCGCTACCGCTTTGATTGCTACCCGCATGAACATGCACCCTCTGCACCGGTATTTTGTCAGTTTAATAGCCGCATTACTTCCTACATCGATTACAGCCTTATCCAACACAACGCGGAAGAAATTCTGCAACAGACAAAACAAGGGAAATGATTACACTATAAACATAAGCTGCCATATTGATTATTAGGCCTAGTGTTCTTCACCGTATGGTGTATGACGTGTTGTAAATTAATTTGCGAGATTTGGAAACACTCAAAACTGAGACCTTTGAGAAACGAGCCACAAAAGTCAGTTAGTACTCCTGTTCCTGTATCATTGCACTACTTCAAGTGCAAGTACCTTCTAGTGGTCACTGACCTGTTAATGTGTAAAGCCTATAATATAAAATTTCAGAGTTTTTCAGTAGTGTGATTCAATAACAATGGTATGTTATTTCAGTAGTCTCTAAATCCGTTTTTCTAAGATCGTTTTGTTTCGTTGACCTTTTAAATGGTTAGTATTATCATTGTCTTGTTATCTATCCTTCATGTTAGACTCGATAATTAAGTATTAATATATATTTTTAATGAAAAAAATACAGACAACGGAGAGAAAGTGTTTATTTCGTTAATAGATCCAGTATTTCGTTGGTGTTTATTCTCCACCAGATCCAGATCTAAAATTAAGAAGGCTGAGGATGGGAAGACTGGATGTCCCGAAACATGTTCCAAATAAAGAAAAACATCTTGTGGTAAAGTTATTATAAATATTAAATATATTATATAAATCAATAAATAGACTGTAGCAAAAAATATTTGTATATATGTATTGTATATAATTTCTTCATTGTAACTCCACGAGTTGCTTGCAGTATTCTTGATTAGTATTATATATTATCAGATTATATGACTTCTTCAAGTTGTTGATATTATTTTAATTATCCTGACGTACTGATAGATTCAGTATTTTCATACGTTATAAATGAATTAACAATAATCGATTTCAATATAAAAAACTGACGAATAATCGAATTTGTTTCAATTTTAATATAGCTAAAATAACGAATAATCCATTAATGTAATGATTAATTAAAGTAAAATAAAAATTCACCTATTAATGATAAATATAAAATATACAGCCGTTACTTATTATGGAAATAAAAGACTAAGTAAAATATTTAAAGACGCAAATTTAAAAATATCTTATAACACAGGTAATATAGTCCTTAATCAAATAAAACCTAAAACTAAATGCAATATTCACAAAAAAATAGAATGTTCAGATTACAATAAATTTTACATACCAGACAATGAAAAAACTATACGATAGATTCCTTCATCAAAGCACTGTTTTAATTAAACCAAATATTTACAAATCTAATTTAGCCACGTATTGTCTAAATAACAGTCACCAATTTCCAGATATTCAAAACATGAAGTTATTAAAAACATACAAAAAGGTAAAAAATTAATAGTTGGGAAAATCTTAATATTTACAAACACAAAAACGAAAATAAGTGATCTATTGAAAATTATAAATTTATTAAACTAAAAATAAAGAGGCTTATATAAATAAACCTAAAATATTTCAAACATAACCGGCAAACAGCTGATTAAGTAAATAAAAATTAAACAATCGATAGTTAAATTCGAATCAAATCATTATTCGTTATTTTATATTAAAATTGAACAAATTTGATTATTCGTTGGTTTTAAAATTGAGACAAATACTTGTAGAAGAAATTTATTCTTATAGTATATATTTTATAACACAGAAAAACTGCAAGAAACTAGTTACTGAAAAGAAATTATGTATTAAAATATATATTTTAAGTATTATTTAAGAATAAATATGATTTATATTTATATAACTAATAGGGCTAATAAAATATATATTTTATACAAAAATAGAGAAGAAACGTCTTTCTTTTTAGTCTTCCTTTCATCCTCACACTAACCCTGCTTTCTTACTCTCTTTAACTTAACTTTTCTTGGTCTCTTTCAGCCTGTTTTCTGAACTCTGTCCTGTTATTAGACTAAAATTTTCTATGTTTTAGAATTACTTAATTCCTGGGGACTCATCCGTACACAGTAAGTGAAAAGAGTGCAGGATATAAACTGGAAGTAATTCAAAGGCTGGGGTAATTCAGTAGTCTGCTATAGACGTGGGGTGTAGAAAGTATGCAAATGAAAAATAGCGAGTTTAGACGAGGCTGGCAGGTGGCTTGGAATCTGTGTAGATCTTGTAACTGTTTTACATCCCACTATGGGTTTTAGCATTTTCGTCCATCCTCTTATCCACTGCTTCCGCAAATCCTTCCAAACATCTTTCAACCATCTTTCACTCAGTCTGTGTATAATTCTTTTACCTACAGTTTTCCATTCCAATATTTTCTTAAACGTTCTTAGCTTCACGTTTTCTAGTCAGACAGACTAGACTGGATGTTTTCTGTAAATGTTACAGTGTCAGGGGATTTTATTGTGTTGTTTGGTTTGCGATACAGTCTGATTCTCCAATTTCTACGTTCTTTATCGAAAGAGCGTCGTTGGTCGTACCCGCGTTCGATCCAAAGAGCCTGCGGTCAAGTAATCTGAGATATTGCTCATTACGTATGTTGAGACCCAGGCCTAATAAACTTCATTGCAACAGGTCTCATGAAACTTTCATACATTTTAACGCTGGGTTTCAGTCTAACGCTTTTTCGATATTAATAGCTTCCTAAATAAATAATGTAGCAACGACTTCCGGTATGGATACTGAACGTCATACTAGTAGCGTTCTGATACTAAAAACTAATTTCTGATTCTGGGGGAGGGGGTGCTGAATACGTACCCTGTCACTAAAAAGTTTGCAAGACTTTAGTAAAGACAGTCATTTACTTCGTAATTTCTTAAGGCTCGTCTCATCGCTGTCGTCATCATCATCAACGTAACCTACATTCCAAATATTAGGATTTAATCAGCCTGTTCCGGAAGTCATCTCGCCTTTGATCTATTGATTCCCTCCTTTCCTACGACTTTTATTTTAAGGCTGTTGCTGGTAGCTTATCAGCTGACATTTGACTCAAATGTTCACACCATCTCCTAGCATATTCCTTAAATATCTATCTTAAAGATTCATAACTATTATCTGATTTACTCGATTCTGACTCTGGAGATTTCTCATTAACTTTATTTCATGCATGAATTTTAGCATGAATTGTCTATTAATTCAGTTCTACTGAGAATCCATATCCCACTGGAAAAAGGAATACTGTAATATTGACGTTTTATAAAACTTGGTGGGGGAGACATCAGATTACTAGTATTAAGTGTCCCTCTGGTCTTTACAAATCGTTGTGACCCAATCACTGGCATAGCCACATCCTGTAATTAGTCAGGAACGCATTCTAATTTTAGCCATAGTTAACTATTTTTGTCACGATGGGAATTTTTACCATTGATTGCCATGGCCTTTGATTTAGCAGGAAAAAAACCTGTAATCCTTATTCTTGCAAGATACCACTAAATGCAAATATTGCCCCATGTAACTGACTTTTGGTTTCTTGAATTATTAGTTTATTATCTGTATGAATAAAAATCCACACGTATGTTTGTATAACTATGTGTTCTCGATCCACCTTTCGCTCACATATTCAAAATGTATCGTTTACATAAGTATTAAAATGTGTGAGCGAAATAGGACTCTTTTGTCTAACAACCTTATTCGCAGGAACAACGACTTCCGTCATCGTTCTATTCAAATCTGTATTAATTGTTGTTCCGTAATATAAGCTTTGGAGTACCGGTACAGTATATTTGGTCAGAAAATCTCCATAATTTGTTGCGTTCTCTAATTTCCGACAGTATAGCTCTCTTAATAGTATCAAAAGCTTTTACAACAGCCTATCTATAAAAGCAAGGTGCATTTCCGGATTGAACTCCCTCCTTTCGTATTGATTTTATGATATTTTTGTTCGTTAGTTACCTTACTATTTCTGGATAGGTAAGTTCCATTATTTCCGGGTTCGTGGAGCTATTTGGACGGCGTTTGAACCAGCTTACACAGTAATCTGTAAGCACAAGGGACTGATAAAAAATAAGTATGCGCGGTCCAGACAGGAAACTACAAACTTCAGAATGCACATGCGGAAAATGTAAAATGTTATCAAATTATTAACGCAGATTTTACGATTTTTTTAACCAACAAGGAAGCATATATAATTAGTTCCTATCGGGTAAGAGAAACTACTATCACGTTTTGCGATAAGTTTACGATCATGTTACAAGGTAAATGAACAAAAGTAACTGACCTCACGCTGATAGTGATAACAACGGTCAGGTGTTACCATAAACACGGGATGTCGAAGCCTTTATCAATGTATCTTTTGCGTTAGCGGTTTCTGTAGAAACTATGAAACTTACAAGACATTCTTTTAATAACAATGGCGGGTATTCTCTTCATCGAATTCAGTGGGCTGTTAACCGCTGGCTACATCTATGTAAAGGTAAGTGACATACATAAAGGTAGGTCTGCCTACTGTTATGTATTTACGGCTGTATGTATGTACACATCTATATAAATATATGTATAGTTTTAATCCAATATTAGGAATCATACCTCCGAATGAGTGAAATTTGTTTTTTGTAAAGAAATTGTACGCATTTGAATGGCTATTATCGTCAAATACTCTGTAGATATTTTGAATTTATGTCGGTCTTAAAACAGCCGAAATACGTAGAATTTCATCTTCTACATCATCGTAATCGACATCGTCATGATGATCATCATCATCTCCACTTCACGGCGTAGGCAAGCTGCTGCCTATTCCGCCTTCAAAGATAGTCCAGCCATGTTTTCCTGGATCTACCCACACATCTGTGTCATATAGATTTTATTTCCAGACTTGTTTGGCCAGTCTGGAATCTGACATTCTTTCTAGACATTCTCTCTACCGTTGTTTGTAATCTTTTCATTTTTCATTCAAATTAAAAACTTGTAACTCTTTTTTATAGTTTCATCCGTAACTCACGGTCAAGTTTAGAATGCCTTTTAACTCCTCTTAAGAAGCCTATTTCCAAAGCCTGTATTTTACTGCCTTGTTTCTTGGTTGTTGTCCATAATTCACACCTAAAGGACAGTACAGGGACTACCATAACTTTGTAGAAGTTTAATTTTGTATCTCGACGTACCTTGTTTCTAAAAGTACGGTTTATTGTCCCACAGATAGTCTGGAACTTACTTAACTTAACATCAATATCATAATTCCTATTATAGCCATTATCATTTTCCAGATACAGTTCCTCGTACAAATAAAATATCTTTGCTGTACATAGGGCGTATGTTAAAGGAAACGGGACAAAAGCTTCCAGCTGTCGTCAGCAGACGTAGAACTCAATATTTGTCATATTAGTGGTTGGGGCTACTCAGAAAATCAGTCCGCTTTCATCTTTTTGAAGTAAACAACGTCGCTTTTTTTAATATGGACCTGCAAAGAGATCTTCCTCGTTATCACATCTTTGGAAATAAGTTTCTATAAAATATTAATAATAATTTATAATATAGTTTTACTTAAATATGTAATGGTATAATAGTTGAATATGTTTATATCACAGTCGGAGAAGAGAATGTTTTCAGAAATTAGAGTAGAAGACAGTGGAATAGGAAGTCTGAAGTTAGTGAACATAATCAATGGTGCGAAGGAAGCATTGTGAAAACGAAGTGATGTGACGGGACCTGGCAAAAGGGGCCATACATCAATGAACGGCATCTTTACCGTCACCTACTTTGATACCAGTAAAGTATTAGACTTCGAGTACCTTTCTAAATACCGTAATGTTTGTATTCAACAAAGTATTGCTTCAGACCCCGAGAAAATGGAGGAACACAAAAACTCGGGCCTATGTTCGGAAACTATTCAGGAAGGAGTGGAGGTGGAGGTGGTCGGAGCCAAAGCTATTTGTGCTAGGTCAGAAACACGTTAGGCCTCCGTTATGTCAGGTATTTCAGGGACAGAGATTCATTGAGCTTTGCTGCAGTGCTTGAAGACAACCTTTATGGACAGAATGTGAAGATAACCTGCTCGAGTGTGTCTGGCAGGTACAAAAGCGTGTAGCCTCTAAATTGCGGAGACTAAAAAAGATATGAAAGAGGTATGCGAAGCCGGCACACCAACCAACATGGCGCCCAACAGACAACCGGAGAAGAGCAGTAGGCTGGCTACCGGAGAGCATTCAAGACCCGACGGCAGCGGTATGCGAACATCTGCTCTCCGGTACCAGCGGCGGACACAGCGAGCCAATCGAGGATCAGCAGCCGAGACGAGACCAATTAACGTGTTTGTGCACTCTTCATCGCCACGCCATCGGATGTACTTCATCTCCTCTCCTCTCTCGGACAACATCGGCGCGGAGTCAGCCGGAAGGAACGGCCGAAGAATAGAACCGGCGTTCTTGCGTCTTCGCCCTCCAGTTCCGCGCCAGCGATAGGACGTCCGTCGCTGGGCCGGCAGCTGACTCTACAACCGATGTCGAAAGAAGAGGAGGACTACAGTACGCCACGATCAGCGGGCGCAGCCGCCTAACATCTGAGCACGGCACGACCAACCTCAGCTTTCTTGCCACCCGGTCTTTTTTAGGGCCACCAAAAACACTAGAGTGTACGATTGGCGCCATTTGTCATGCGGCAAGCCTTTTGTCCGGTGACAACATATCAAAACCCAGCAGAAAGATGAAAAACACACACATAAACATTCATTACCAGACACAGTTATTCAAACGTTTATCGGATGCCAACCTACTAAGACGTTGCCTTCATGGGAAATCCCAAAATCCCAATAAAAGTATAAACGGAGTCATTTGGAAAAGGCTACCAAAAACAGTTATTATAGGCCATCAAGTACAAGTAGAAACAACAAATGCAGTCCTCTGCTTTAATGATGGTTCTACGCTTGAAAGAGTGGGCTTACGTCCAGGTAAACTAATGTTTGAAGGACTGACGAAAATTGATGAGTAAAGAACACGATAACCTGACAAGAAGGTGACAGAAGAAAAGAAGGAAAAGAGTGAGAAGAAGGCTAATGATGAGGAAAGAGAGGAGAGTCACGGTGCAGAATATGTCTTGGAGTATTTTAGTTTAAGTATGTAAAGTGTTGACAATTTTTTAAACATACCAAAAGTACAGTTTTTTAGTCTTTAGGTACCATTTGTGAAAAAACTATTAAACCCATCAACTACAAATTTGGCAGGAGTCTTATGATATGGCGAGTAATTTGATGCATTTTTGTCAAAATATATTAAGTTTTACTATATGTACTTAAAAAATACGTATAAATTGTCTTGTTAAATTGTATAAAATTTATTAAAAATGTGTTGTTAAAAAAACGACAATAAATAATTTTTTTCTCAAAAACTGTTTGTGCTGTTTTGTTCATTTAGCACGAAATTTAGCAAGGCATTATGCTAAGTAAGTAAAAATTTCAAGTTAGTAGGTTTAATAACAAACAAGATCCTTAGAAAGAAAATTGCGGAAGTTAGTGCGAAGAAAACCAAGGAGAACGAAGCGTGTTATCGGAATAATGAGCAAGAGCGAGCCAGAGAATGAAGGAATATTGCCGAAGGTTAAAAGAATTGCAAAAATGAACAAGTTGTGTAACTGCACCCCATAGATGGATGAATCGGAAAAGGTAGGAAGTAGAAAAAATACTGAATTTGGTGGACTTCTCTGAAGATGTAGGCTAACATTTTTCTAGACCACTCCCGTTGGGTGAAGATATATAGAATGTAGTCTTCCGGAATGTAGTCTACCATATGTTCTACTAGTAGACATAAAAAGGATCTCCAAGTTTGACAATTTTCAGATCATGTGATCATTGTGTGTAACTCTAATGAAATGAACTTAATTTAAGGTGAAATCTTGTACCAATGATATTTTGTTAAAAATAAGTATCCCTGTTGTTTATATAACAATTAAAAAACTATCATTAGAATTATCATTAGGCCGTGGTCTACTGTTGTTAAAGACATACGTTCCGGTCTCACCATCGGGGGCCATCTTCAGTGTCGGGAAAATCGATTAGCAAGGTACTGAAGTAGAGACTATTCTCAGTATGGTACTGAGGTACTGGGGTGAACCTTGCCAATATCTAACAATGTTGATGCCGACCGTGAAAGCTTACAGAATTCCATAAAAACCAAAATTATTTAAAACGTATCATATTCTGTTTTATTTTATACTGCCTTATTTCTATAATGCGTATTTTAACAGTTTCAGGTCAGATTTTGTTTTGTCAGTACACAAATTCATTCATATTTGCAGATATTTTAGGTCATATAATCCTAGTTTTCATTGTGTACCTACACACGTATAAGACGTGTGCATAATTTATTTTAAAATTAAGAGAGAATTTTAGTAGTTGTGCCTTCTTTTACATGTTCATCACTTAAGTTTTCAGAGAATCAAAATGCCAACGTGCTATAAATGAAATGGAACTATCACTATCAGAATTACAGTGTGCAATAAATAACATCAGACTATTAAAAAGCAACATAACTATCAACTTGCCAATATGTACTGCAATACGATCTTGAAGTTCTGTCTAACTGAACCCCAACTTTTTAAAATTACTGTTTCATGTTAATGATTCTTTTTTTTTTAAATTCATGTAGTATAAAATGACAAGGCATGGGATCCGCGCTGACTGAAGCAGAGTTGGTTGTCATGCACGTAATTGAATTGAACACTATTGCAATGTTGTATTCAAGGTAACTTTATGAACATTAAATTTTCGAAATTACTCCAGGAAATAGACTGTAATTTCAGTCTTGCAAATAAATTCATCACTTTTCTACATTTTTGTGATATTTCAAGATCTGAAACGATTTAAAAATAAAATGTGGCATTTGATTAAACTTATTACTAATTGCCGCTTCTTTCTAATTTTTAGAACGAGTGATTAGGACAATGATTCTGCTAGTAATACTATTACTATAATAATAATAGTATTACTATTATTATTTAGAAATGGTATTTATTATTTCAGTACAAAAAAATCACACAGAAAACAGCCGACATAGTAGACACCTTTGAAAGGAAAATCCTCAGACGCATTATAGGCCCAATACAAGAAAATGGCTCATGGGGACTGAGATACAACAATGAACTGTATCAAATATATAAAGAGATACCAGTCTCAAAATTTGTAAGAATACAAAGATTGCGTTGGGCTGGACATGTTATGAGAATGGAGCATGGCAGGAACCCCAAAAGGGCTTTGCTGGGTACTTGGGAGGGAACAAGACCTAGAGGCAGACCGAGGAAGAGGTGGGAAGATGGCGTTGCAGAGGACGCGAGAGGCATGGGGATAAGAAACTGGAGGAGGGTTGCAATGGATAGGGCCCGACGTGGGCTATAGCGCCATAGGAGGAGGAAAAATCAATTATCTTTCAAGTCTTTCTAAGTTTTGAAGGCCATTATTAGTGTTTTTATTGTCATTTTATGCATTTTGGGCTATACAAATATTACATGTTATCAAAATCCGGGCCCTGGTTATTAATAATGTTGGTGGCACGTAACAAAATGTACAAGGGTTTGACGTGTTCTTGTTTAACTGTAACGGAACTATTTTGTTAAAACAAAATATTACCTATATTACAAGACAAGAGATTTATACAAATTTGAACGCGTATCTCTGACAAAACGTTTTTGTTTCGCTGGAGAACACTTACTTCTAGATAACAAGTAAACAATATTACAAGTCACACGAGTAAATTAATTTTTAATACATCACAGCCGAACTTATCGGCAAAAACATTGAGTTATCGAAGGGCGGACGAGCATGTAACTATTGTAATCCTTGTCTAAATCACACGATTTGATGAAGCGTTTAATGAAGAAGGAAACCGAACTACTCAGTTGAAGATGGAAAGAAAATCAATATAAATAACACGTGGACTTGCATCTATCGGAATAATGTGAATACTCTCTGTCTCCCCCTGTCCACACTCGTCCTCTCTCTCTCACGCGCGCAAACACACACACACACACACACACACTACATGCTTACAGACGTGAGCGCACGAAGAACGTGTGTGTGTGTGTGTGTGTTTGTAAAAAGCGTACAAATTCAGAAGCGTAGATACGGAAAGGTGAGACTGTTCTCTTGTTTTGTCATATCTCTCTGTCTCTGTCTGTCTGTCTGTCTGTCTGTCTGTCTGTCTCTCTATCTCTCTCTCTCTCTCTCTCTGTCTTTTTCCCTTTCTCTTACTTGCCTCATTTGTTGTACAATAATCCGCCTGATGTAGTAGTATTTATCGTTTCTACGCGGCTAGTAGGTTAGGGTAGTTGGGCACTAGCGTGAAGCAAATCAAACGCAAAAACGGAAGCAGTCGAATGTATAAAATGTGTTTATAGGCGTATCCCGTGATTGGATTACGTTTAGAGGGTAATTCGGCTGCGAGACGAGCGCTCTGGGAGTAGACGTCTTAATGACCAGGCGACAAATTGTGGCAGCCTCCCTCGGGACCCGACGTAGGGACGCTCTTTTATTTCCGATCGCCAACAGCGAGAGGGGGATCTAAGTGATACAGCCTTGACGAGGCTTGAGGGAAATACTGACTGCGATAGACAACGATATAGCCCCAGATGTTGCTAGACATACATACACACCAGGTACACACACACACCAGCCAATTTGCTTTTGTTGTCTTGCTTACATGTCCTGAATCCGACCCGTCCGTACTGAACTACTTTAGTTTCGCGATGTTTTCGTAAATTGTCGATTACATACCCATAGCCCAAATCTCTCTCTCTCCCCTCCCTCTCTTACACTGACAGACAGGCGTCTCCGGTTTAAAGTCAGAAAATAAACATATATAATATGTATTTCTTGTTCCATACATAAATGTGTAAATACTGTATTCTTTCAGAGAGAGAGAGAGAGAGAGAGAGAGAGAGAGAGAGAGAGAGAGAGAGAGAGAGAGAGAGACAGACAGACAGACAGACAGACAGACAGACAGACAGAGACAGAGATGGAGGGATAGGCAAAGAGAATGAAGGTGGGTAACAGAGAGGTGGTAAAACAGAATAAGGGAACAGGAAAAAGGAAACATACTAGTATGTATGAAATTATGGTGTTAAAGTAATAATTTTAATAATGTTTTAAGTAATAATTAAAGTAATAATAATTCATCTAATTTTTAAGATTATGTAGCACACACACACGCACACTCTCTCAGCTAAGAAAATCATACCAGGATACAGAATATTAGAAGGGGAATTAAATCACTTTGTGTTATGGAATGTTTTATTCTGCACTTTCACTATCCGTTCATTGTTCAGTACTATTTTCAATTTTTTGTTAGCGCAGTAATTCATGTCTGCATAATTAACCTGTAATGAGAGAGAGAGAGAGAGAGAGAGAGAGAGAGAGAGAGAGAGAGAGAGAGAGAGAGAAATTGCAAAGGTTATAATGGATATCAGAAATTCACTCTATTTTGCTTTAAATACATTCACTCTTACATTGATACGGAATTGACATTTACTGTACAATTTAAAATTAATTCGGTCTGATTCACTAGCTATTCGTTTAACAACTCATATAATTTCTGGTCAGGAAATTGATGGATAATAATAATATAACATTAATATCAATAGAATAGCCTATAATATACAATAATATATATGATAATAACATTATATAATATATAATGTTTAATAATTATATTATATTGTAAAATATAATAATATATACAGTAGTATAAATATCAATAATATTAATGTAATAATGATCCTTATGTACTTTGAACTTGATATAATAGAAAAGTAATATACAAATCATCCTTATTATTTACTTGAGAATAGATCCTCACTGTACCTGTGAGGATACTCCATTCATATTTTGTCGATAAACGAACAAAATCGTGGACCAAGACTTCATATTCACGGAATGGCAATAAAAAATATAGGTATATAATAAACAATAGACAATAGATAATAAAGAATACAATTGATAATAAAGTAGTAAAATCAGCAATACGGTGTATTGATGCTGTTACGACACCTGTACTATAGTAGATAAATTTTGATAATAAATAACTAATGACATATTTTCATTTCTACACGTAGCAGAATTAATCTTTTCATAACACCAAGAGCCGTTATATATTTGTTATGATTTTTCGACGACCTTCCGTTAACGTTCTGCTTGTTCAAATTAGCTGAAAAGTTCTACCTAGTTACAGAACATGTTCTCTTATGCATTTGTCAACATTTGGTTTCAAAGTCTACACTATTACTCCGAATATGATACTGGAATATTACCTTCCATTGGCTACTTTTAGTTGTCCATGTATCTATCACCAGTTTTGTTTTCAAACTCTGAATAAAAAAACAAATTTTCTGCTCGTGGAGTTGGTGATGCAAACATTAAATCTCTTAAGAAGAGGAACTCTCACTCAAACACAAGGTTTCTCAGCCACGTTATTTACGATAAGCGGTTACGTCAATATCTATTCGGTTGACAATTGTCGAAAGGTTTTCATAGGTCTTCATGAACATTATCCCATTAAAATGGGGGGATGGTGGAGAGGCATTGTATGTGCCTACCAATAACCATTTATGACATAATTCTTGAAAACGTTCTCAACTCGAAAGTTCATTCTTTCTATTGGAATCCCATAACGTGAACAGTAGATAATTAACACTTTTGCACCGTTTGGTCTTTGAATGGCATAAGTATATTAAGGGAAATACACCATAAGTTTACATGGAAATTCTTTCGAATGGAAATCCATGACTATACTGACCCATTCTTCTTATTTCCAGTTGGTGGGCTCTTATTCTCAGCGTATGATTTACATCTCCTAAAGCATCAATGATAGTAGATGGTCATAAAGCACAAACAATAGAAATGTTTACGAATTTTGTGATTAATCTTCGCTCCTAAATAATCTCCAAATGTTATTCTTACATTTCCTTATGGACACTTTAGTTTATGTGTATATTAGCTTATCGTAACGTGTCACCCACCAGCAACCTGCTTCAAGTGTAGATTCCCACTATGTCCAATATCTCTTAAACGCTTCTGATATTACTCGCAGACCGTCAACCCTTCTAATATTAGTTCAATAATGTTATATTTCTAACAAGTTATCAATAAGCTAAAAGCGTCTTCTTTTAAAATGTTTTAAATTGTACGAACGAAGCGAGTTCTCAGTTTTAACGCTACCTTTTGCCATCTGTCTGTCTATACATCTATCTTTATGTTTGTTTGGCTTTCTAATTGGGGTATGTCTCACGATAAGTTTCGGACAAATCAACTTGGTAGACGTGTCCATACTTTTACCCTAGAGATCCCTATTTTGTTTGAGGTTGGTCCCCCAAAAATAGGGGAGCACAGAGGAAAAACGTGAAGAGGCCAAAATTGTGAGAAGTCGCAAAAATACATAAGGTAGGCCTATATCAAATAAAGGAAATTTTAACCAAAACCTAAACATAGTGTACAGTTTATGAAAGTCCTAAATTTTAGAACACCAAATGTTCAAAAATTTCAAAAAATTATAAATCTCCACTCGGCTGTCAGACTAAGGGGAATTTTAATACAAGTCTGAATGTAGCGTTTCATTCGAATTGTTCTTAAGATTAGGGCCACCACGGGTCCTAATTCAAAATTGTATAGTTGTAAGTATAATACTACTGACTCGGAACACTAAGTTTTTATTGGTAAAAATGTAAAATTTTACAAGAAAATTTTATTATAAAACCAGTTTTCGCTTATTAAAAGCTTCGTCAGAGGCCATTGTAAGAAAATTGTAGGTCTTTGTGGGGAGGGGATAAAATTATGAGGAGTATTATATAAAATATACACTCGGTATCTTTAATAGCTTGACAGAAAATTTTTCAACACTCATTGCAAACTTTGAACCACATTCAAAACGTTTGTAAGCTGTTTGCAAACAAATTTTTCATAATTTTATCAGTTATCTATATTTGTGAAAAGTATTAGATAGACGTGTAGGCCTATATATATCTATGGAAACATACATAAACGTAAAAGCTGGGAGTAATTTATTTGCTGTTTAGGCATTATGGTTGTAAATTTGAGTAAAATAAAACCAATATAATAATTTGAAATTTGAAGTGTTTATTGTATGATTTTTTGCCTTACTCTGTTATTTTACTGACAAAAAAATAGGAGTTTGTATTGGTGTTTTGTAAATTTTCTGATAATTGAAAAATTATCTGATATTGAAATTTACCTAATAGTAAATGCATTTTATTCAAAATATTGAGTGAGTTCTGTAGCTCAGAGAGCTTACTAGTATTATTTAATGGATCGTTTTTTAAAAGAGGTAGCTAATTATAATACACAAAAAAGAGAACACTAGTAGAGGGTTTAAGAAGCTGTTCACTGATAAAAACCGTGGCTGATATGGTTCAGAATTTAATTCTGTTTCATTTTTTTAACAACAGTTTTCTAACAGTAATTTTCTTTTTCACGTGTGTACAGTCATTTTCTTCAGGGCAAACGTTTTGACTAAAGGAAAAGAACCGGGTTTATAGTGTTTACAGTGGCCTCAGTATCTAAAATACTAAAATACCAATTGAATCAGTTAATTAGTAAAACTGTAACATTTTCCTTGGTATTTAAGCAATTATAATCTTTAATTATATTATATAATGCTTCGTTATATTCCTTATTTATGTCAGTGATATCATACTTTTAAGCGAAAATATATGAGAGGAAATGAAAGAAGCAGAATTAATTCTTCGGTATTTTGTTAAAATGAGAAATAAAATTGACATATTTTGTTAATTAAATGAGCTAAATAATATTGTTTCATATAAAGACTTGGCTAGGTACTACAGATACAGACACAGATACAGATATTCACATTAGAAAACGAATGACTAAATGCAAAATTTATTCAAGCTTTTGAACCTTGAATTTAGGCCAAATAAATTGTTATATCTGTGAATCAACACAGGAAAACAAAACGATTGTCTTTATCTCCAGTATTTTAAATTATAAAAAAAATATATAAAGGAATTTGGTTTGTTAAGGGCGTAAAATGTAGGGGAGAAGGTTGATTAAGTGGTGTTACGGGACAAGTTAATGCTAGTCTGGTAAGGTCTGTGCGGTCAATTACCCTCGTGAAGAATAGCTTCAGACAAGGGTATGTGCCGATATAGGAAGACACGGGGCACGCAACATTTCTTCAATTTAGCAGATTGTCGCCTCGCTGGCGAGTTAATAGGACACCATAATGTCTCGCGCCCGATAACAGCACTCTTTGTTTTGTGTTCTTTCGCAGGGAACAATATTATTCTTACAGTGTTTTTAGGTCAATTAAATTGCCAAGTTAAAGTGAGGATTCCAGTGCACTATAATTATGTCAATTATGTTGCGATAAATTTAAATTTTAAATTTAAAAAAAATTGTCTCCGCATTGGTTGATTAGTTAATTCTGTTAAAACAAATCCGTTCTCGAATTTATTGCTGGTAAATGTAAAATAAGTGTCAATTAATAATTGCTTTTATTAATAAAAAGGTATAAAAAAATCGCGAACAAATGATAAAATTATATTTTTAAAAAGTCAAGTTTTAACAAAAGATGAGTTTAAATAATTGTACTCTTCAAGTAGCCTCTGGCAGGCCATCCATGCTTAGAGGTTTTAATTCTTTTTATACTTTGATATTTTTGAACAGACTTTTCCAATTGACATCCTTTTCTTTTCAGTCCGTCACTGGACCATTTTACTATCTTTTTCCGCAGCCTTCTTCTCTTCTTCTTAGTCTTTGTTAGCTTCTTCTCCTTCTATACAACCCAAAGGTCGGTAGGCCTGCAATTCCTTCCTTTCCGTAGACATCTCTTAATCACCACATAACTAGAGACTGCACCACCATTCTCATCATTCTTAAGCAAGGAATATCTATTGGGTCTTTAATGGAGTGGTTTCCATCCTATGCCGTTGACTTTACATTTCATCCGCCTTTAGGGATGGTTTCCCATATCAAGGGGAAGAAGGTGCCCTATCCTTTTACCCGCACTTGGTAAATGGGGATATCCTTATCCCGGAAGATGCTCGGTCCCTGCATTCGTTAGCCGCTTGCTCATACAATATGTGTAAGCAAACGTTGTCCCCTCTCTACCACGGGAAGGTGAATGTCAGGATTTTTCCTTCATCAAGCCAAGGGCCTTTGGCATTTCCCGAACTGTCCATTACCTTTAGGATGATACTTTGGAATTTTTTATACCCTATACCAGTCATAGGGTGCACCCCTCCCCACCACATCAATGGAAAATAGAAAGGTACGGAGTTCAATAGCCGGACGTTACAAACATTAACCCTTGCGCTTTTATCTAGCGACGTGGAACACCGAATCAAAAAAAGCTTTGCAGTATTTTTCATAAAAATTTTTCATGCACAGGCGCATTAAAACTAACAAAATTTTAACGAAAAAATGGTTAAACAGGAAAACATTTTAATAAAAATAAATTAAACAACTTGCCACAATAACACTATTTATTTTCATAAAGTGCACAGAAATGTAAAAGTTGAAAAAATCAAGTTTCTCCTTTAGGCAGAAAGGTTAGGCTCTAAGCGACAAGCTCGACAATCGTATTGGGCGACAGACGTAGCGGGGTTCGGTAAATGTCTGGTACTATTTTATAATACAGTACTTTGAAGGAGGTACAATGCAGGCGTGTTCCTTCGTTCAAAAGAAAATAAAATTACAAATTGGTTCGCGGGCGCGTCAAACTTATCGACGGGCGCAGTGTTGCCGACTGCTGCACTAGACTATTTTAGTCTTAATGTGTGTGCGATAATTAAGTATTAAATGAACGCAACCTCCTAATAATTTTTCATCCTCCTAATGTGCATAACTCCTGGTTAACATGATAACTTGTACGTCGCCACATGCATTTCTTCGTAGTTCAGATGTATTAGACCTACATATTGAACTATTTTAGTATCAATCGAATAATAATATATTATGAATTGTTTAATGAAAAACATTCGTAATACACCATAAGTATTCCTACTATACTCACAACTATAATAAAAATGTTATTAATTCATTACATATTCTAGCTGGTATGGGTCCTAGTTTCGTTTCCGGGCAGCAGAAAGATATCACACTGCAAAATATACCAAGAGTTATTTATTCGGAGCGCGTACAAATTAGAAACTGAATATAGCGTACTACGTTGGATAGAATCTCTACTACGTTATCAACAAAGTGTCAATGATTGTATTATCAAATTAACTTGTGTTTGTAATATTATGTAAATTATCTGACGTAAGTTCGTAAAGTTCTACAGTTATTGTGTAATTTAGAATTTTCTAAATTAATGACAGTGTTTTTAATACCAGTAGCGAGTGAAACATGATAAAAATAACTTTTAATAATTACATAATTGAACATCCCTATAATCTGTATTTACCTATAATATATTTTACTATGCTATACAGTATGTTGACTGGTATATGTATAAACGTTTTCTGTACCAACTCTAATATTTAATTGTTGATTACTGCTTTTATAATTAATTAAAAAGTAACATTACATTATGAGTAGTTTAAGTTGTAATATTGTATAAATTAAGTTCTGTGATACTATAATTTTCTCGTTGTCTTTAAAGAAAACATTTGAAGATGTAAAACAAACTATCTCGACTCCTTCACATATACAGTGATACACACATGCGCACGCACATGCGCGCGCGCACACACTCACATACACAAACACGTTCACTCAAATAATTGTTCTGTTGTGTTTGACATTTCTTTTGTATTCATACACAGGTCCTGATGATGACAGTAAACATTGTCGAAACGTCGACACGTAAGTTAAAATTTGTGTTATATTTCTGACCGATCCTCACAAACCCTTCACCAAAAATTCATTGATTGACGGTGACTACGAATTGAAGGCTTATCAAATTGTAATTACTTCTGCAAGTAGTTGATCTTATTTCTTATCGTTTTAATTAACTGACCTGACGCACGTTTCACTGATTGTGTCAGTACCTTCAGAGGTTTATAAATGAATTAACAAACAATCGAATTGATTCGATTTCAATATAAAAACTAATGAATAATCGAATCAGTTTTGATTTTAATATAACATAACGAATAATCGATTTAATTCGATTTTAATTATCGATTGTTTTAACGTTTATTTACTTAATTAGCTGTTTTGACTAATTATATTAAAAATATTTTATGCTTATATTTTATTTATTTTAATAAGTTTATAATCTTAAATAGGCTTAGATCAACTTCTTTTGTTTTTATTTGAGTTTGTTCTTTAATTAGTAAATTATTGTTTTTTGTATGTAAATGTTAAGATTTTTCAAACACTTTTTGACTTTTTTTTATGTTTTTAATTAACCTCATACTTTGAAACTTTGAATGTGAAGACTGAATTTACGATAACAATATATGCATACATCATATCTTACAGTAAACAAGTACTTTTTTATGGCAACTGTTAAAGAATAAGTACCGGTAGCTAAAACTTGGCCGCACAAGGAAAAATGTTGCGTGTTTCTCAATTACCAGTGGCGCAGCGAAGGGTTTAAAATTCCTCCCAGAAGAATAAAGAAAAAAATGTTAAATATTTTCAAAAAGTGCTGATAAAAATGTTGTAAAATAAGGCGAAACCGCTTTGATTAAATATTGCTAGTTTCTTGGCTGAGGGTGGTTCAAATTTTATCGTAGTTTTTGAGGTTATAATCTATTAAGGAGTAGGAAAGGTGTAGCATTTGAATATAGCCTATGTTTAACCCGCAGTGTATCCAAATCGCTTTACGATATTTATAATGCAATTATTTATCCCACAGCAACTATGGAAACAAATTTAATTTCTATATTAAACAACCTTTTATGGTTATTCGAATCTTATGGAAATGTTCTTTTTGTACACGGTTTTTCGATCCGCGCTTAATACTTTTTACGTATTTATTAATTTAGTGCTTTATTACCATTTCGAAAACTACAATCTTAAAACGTGCCAGCTAATCCGTACAGTGTAAGACCTAAGGACCTAATGTGGACCTAATTCAGAACATTCGGAATTACAAACCTCCAGTCAGAATTATTGTCTAAATGGGAATGTGGTATTGGTAAACAGAAGCCAGTAACATTAATGAAACAATATTAGAGTCAATTATTGAACGAAAGTATAAGAGCAAAGTAACATGGGGAGAGACCTTTCAGAATGGAACGAAACCGTTAAATATGAATTTAGACCCAAGTAACTGAGCTAAAATGTACGAGAAACAATATAACCGAACGAATGTATGTTACTGATTTAAGCCTCAAAATGACGCAAAAATTAATTATAATAATGGCTCCCATGTGTACCACCGAAGTAGCTTAGGAGTGGGCAAGGTAGGCTGCCTAATGTGAGCCGTACGGCATACAAGGAAGGCAGTGCGGCCAGGACTACGCTTCAGCCGCCCATTATTATCCCCAGGATGTTATCCCAGGTACTCATTTTCAACAGGCTAAGTCGACCTGGGGGCTGAAAAACGCACCTTGATTTTATGGTACGGGCACGGGAATCGAACCCGGGACCTCTAGATTAATTAATATTAATTAATTACGTAATTTGTAGTAAGTGAGGAGGTTGGTAGACTGTTCGATATTGTGCCTGGTTACTACGTAATACAGTCCCGAGTTTGAGTCCTGGTTACTACGTAATACAGTCCTGGGCGCATAATAGAATCAAGGAGCGTTTGTACAACCGCCAGGTCGACTCAGCCTGTAGAAATAAGTACCCGGTATAACATCCTGGGGTATAATAGGGGGATGCTGGGCACACTGTCTCCCTTGTGTACCGAATGCCTCGTATGAGCATACCCTGCCTGATTCTTAGACTGCTTATGTGGTAAAATAGGAGTCATTATTATTATTATTATTATTATTATTATTATTATTATTATTATTATTATTATTATTATTATAAGTGACGTAAAATTGTTGAAAACAAAAATGGTAGTCTCTAGTGTCCTCTCTAGTCCTTTCTAGGGGCGTATTTACAGGGGGACGAATGGGACCGGACCCCCCTGCCCACGGGGTCGAAAAAGTTGACGAATTTTGTTAATGTCTTGATTTTTAGACTGTTTTATTATTTTTTCAGCTGCGTACACTAATATAGTAGTAACTATTTAAATATACAAACAGGTTTATTACACATCATTAATATGAAATATAGGAAAATCAATTCTGACAATCTTGTAAACACTGTTTCAATAACGCGTTTTTTTTGTGTTATTGTCGTTTACTTAAATGGGACTGATTTCAGCCACTTTTAAGACTAATCAACAATACTGACTAAATTCTATATACGCCAGAGTGCCTTCCCCTTCTCACATAAAAAATTAAAATTTCTTACGTGGTATGGCCTAACAAAGTCAATGATTGTAGAATTAACTCACTTAGAGGATACTTGAAAAGTACCAATGATTAAACAAATTATTCACTCCTGCCTTTGTTGCTTTACAAGTCTATAGATGAGCAGTGCAGTATAGCAATAGGAGTGCAAATCAGTAATAGAGATATAATTTTAGAAAAATATTGAACATATTCTCTGACCAGTAGTAAGACTTCCGTGATCCTAATAAAATTGGTCCAAAGTACGTCAAGCGTGCGCGCGCGTGTGTGTTTATGTTAGAAACTACGAGAAGTGTTGGTGACTGGTGATCGCTGAATTGGCCAATATAGCCCTCAGTGGGTGAAACACGAAAACAAAATAATAATAATAAAACTGTCTGTTACGCATGATTGTGTTAGAACTACTTCCTCCACGTTCCAAGCCGCAAATTGTCAGCTTTTACGTATCGAGTAAACGCTGTAGCTATCGACTAAATGAAATTCGTATCGATATCAACAACGGAATAAACGTCCACCAGTCGTATCCCGTAACACAGTGAAACGAGCAACGTAATCAAAGTAGGAATTCAACGTGATCGTTACCATCTGTACGTGGCACAATTATGAATGCAAACACTATAATATGTATAGGTCTAACGTAGTTACTACAAAATAAATTTACGTGGAATGTGTTGACATATTCACACGTAGGACTTATAATAAACAAACTGTTTTAGTAATAGGCCTACAGTGCGTTTGAAAACAGTTACATTTCTTATCCAACCGCGTGCGTATAACATCATACAAAATTTATTTTTTTATTTTTTTTATTTAGGTCTACGTATCAGAACAACGAGTACATTAACCGCTATTCTCTAAATTCTTGAATAAATTAATAAAATTGTTGTACGACTTGAAAAAGAGAAAACTTAACAAAAAACTTACAGTTTGCTGTAGACGTATGCTTACAGCTTTCAAGGACTTGCCGTGTCCTGTTCCTTGGTGGGGGGGGGGGGGTCTGTTTTCCTCTGGTTTAGAGAAATTTGTTGACTAATCGCTTTTGTCCTTTTTGGAGTTATCCATCCAATCGATTGTTATAACTAAATGTATGTGCCGTCGACGCGCGCGCGTGTATTCTTTAGTGCGAACGACAAAGTATAGGAAAAACTATTTTAATTGAAACTAGATAGAAGTATACCAAGAGGTCGATCCAGATTGCAATGGGAAAGTAACATCAGAGATTTGAAAAACGTGAAAGGGATGAAATAGGGCAATATGAGACGATATAGCCTATAAGAAGGGCGGCAAGACGGAGAAATATATGTACAAAAGGTGGATAGTGGACCCAGTAAGATATAAAACAGAAAAAGAAAGAATGAGAGAAAGAAGAAGAAAACGAAGAGACGTATTTGTGTGAGAAAATGACTAACATACTGTTAAGTCGAATAGTACTGCGTACTAATATTAATTTGTGTTTTTCTTTGGTAACTAGTCTACTGGTTTTATGTTTTTTCCCTGCAATGTCTCTTTTTTATCTTAAAATCTTTGGATGTTGCTATATTAAATTTAATGTTTTCTGTATTAGGGACAAGGCGTTTTTGTTTGTTGCATGAGTCCTAAGCTGCTTCCTAATAATAATAATAAATCTTGACAACAGTAACAATAATAATGACATTTGTGATAATAATTTTAGTACCGTGTACTAATAATTGTTTGAAGTTATATTATTATTATTGTAATTATGGGTATCTGTAGAGAATCAAATTATAGAAATTTATTGTTCTGAGTGTGACAAATTCGTAGTTTATTTAGTTATAATATTCTCATGTACGTAGTAAAATACTGTCGATTACATGGTTAGTTGAAAATATTTTGCTACAAATTTCTTGTTATTTCGTTTGTTTATCCGTTGCCTCCCAAATTAAATCCAGGTAACTGTTTAAAAGTAGCACGAAATAAAAAAAATTGAACGTGAACGATGTCTTAAACATAGTATGTTACATTACGTGTAAAAATTAGACGTCCAAATACCTGCAGATTGGTTGAATGACCTCACCACTACCAAAGCACGGGAATAGCAACTAAGCAACACCTGCTCCTTATACAGGCTTTATAAATTCACAATTCTTATACTTCAGAATTAATTACAGTTTTTATACTTCAGAGGATTATAATTTTAACATTGAAAATGTTTATAAGGACGTGTCGCACATTTGCGGCCGATTGCTGGTGCGTGATCGAAAATGGGAACCGGTGAGTTTCCATAGAAACTACTGTACTCCTTTGTTGTCAATAACGTAGTACATATATAAAACTTCGCTTATGAATGCGACTACATTTAACTTATAAACTGTACATTGGTAAATGAAGAATAAATTCATTGATTGGTGAATAAAGAATGAAATCATTGATTGGTGAATGAACATAAATATACATATTTTTTAGATTTATTGAAGCATTTTCAATGCCCTTCTCTGTGCATTGCATTTGTGCAATGCCTGTAAATTTTTTTTATTGAAATTAAGTTATATTACACTCTACTCAACAAGGGTAATCAGTAGCCTAATGTTAATGATTGATTGAAAAATAGCGTGAAGTACCTCCGTTAAAGACAAGTGCTACATTAAATACATTTTATTATTACAAATTGTTTTGAGTCACAACCTAATAAAATCTGTCCACTAATCACTGGGTTTGAAACGTTTCAGTCTACACACCGCACCATCGCTAGACTGACGAGCTTTGGCGAGGACGTTGGGACGGGTTTTCCAGCCTGTCGCTGTATCTGCTTCTATGGCTGAAGACATTGTAGGTCTCTCTGGATTACATGGTTAGGCATATACCACAGAGTGTATACGATATTTAAAAAAAAAGATACGTATGCATGCCTCTCTATTTACACAGAAAAACATTTTGTTCAATAAAAAAACTGATAGCTTTTCCTCGACATTAAATATAATAACAATTCATTACTCCCTTTAAAGATACACAAAATCAATAAAACCAATCTTGGAATAATACGCTCAATTTTACCAGTACTGTTGTCAGCTGAAACAAAATAAACATGACGATTAAACGCAACATAAACACAATTTCAGTTCCAAATCACTAACATCGCCGTTGAAACCTTGCTTCTTGCATACTATAAACAGATAATATAGTTTCACTTATACATTATTTTTATAGAAGCTTAGTATTTTCTAGGCTATATAACCACATCTGAATAATTTCTGTCTACAAGATAACATTGTTTACAAATTATATATTATTATGCTTACAATGCCAGGATCTGATTTTATAACAGAAAGTTTTTAAGACATTAGATCTTTGATTTCTTCTCCTTTATCTGACCTTCCTGTCTCTCAGCGTCGGGATGTAGGGAGCTTACGTCCGTCGTCTCTATTTTCCTCTGAATCATCTTACAAGCATGCCGGTGGTTAGCCCAATTATGGCGACCCCGTTACCTCGAGACAATTGGTCTCCTGTTTCTGCCCCTGGAGAACAGGATCACCATCCACTACAGTCTGTGGTCGCTGCTAACTGAGGTGTCGTGTTGTTCTCGACAATCAGTCTACAGGAGATTACTACAGACTTACCTGTAGCCCACAACAAGGGAATAAGTAATAAAATTAAAAACTAAAGTCTCCCTGGCCCTCGAATACTCTAATAGAATCTGGGTCAGAAAAGAACAAAAGTCAGAGAGACTAGACAGGAAAGATTAAAGAAAGGGATTTCACCTAAGACAAGTTGAAGTAAAGTGAGAGCCCAGCTAGGGCACATCGAGTTTTCCAAGCCCGTATTCACAAGATGTGGACCCTTGATGGATAATTTCGTAGGGTAATAAATTAAAACTTTGGGACCCACTTTAAGTTTAGGAAGTTCGTTGGTTTGAATTTCTTCCGCTGTAAAGCTCATCTGTACTCCTATTACCATTTTTAACAAAAAACAATCTCATCACCATATAAACAAAAAGATACGGGTCTGACAATACATTTAACTACAAGACATGAACTTTCCGTCTTATCTGTGACGTTCTTCATCTATCGACTAAATACTTAAAAGTACCTCTCCAACAAATAAATAAGACATTTATTGTATCTGAGTTCTAATCCTATCGATGACCACTAATTCTGAGTAAACAAAACTATTTTTTCAGGATAGAGAAATCTGATATGTTATAACTTGTAATGTTAATTTTATTAAATACGTATTTAAACATAGTAGATTATGCATGTCGCACTTCGCAGACTATATTATGGATTTATTGCTTTCTCGGACAGCACCGAAAAACCCAGTGTTGGTTTTAGTAGCACAACAGACGGAGTGAGCGAGAAGTGGGCATCATTGTTATATGTAAGCGCTGATCGTGTCTAAGCGTCAGTTTGTTGGCGCATGACAATGAACCATTAGCGGGTTTGGGGTCACGTTAGCGGGTCAAGAGCCACGGCACAGCGTACAGAAAGAAAGCTGCACAGTGTCGTCCTTGCCGCTTACCTCCTTCCTTCCCCCTCCCCAGCCACCCTCGACGCACCCCTCGATCTCACCCTTCTTCACATAAAACGATACCCATCCGTTCACCCACAATGTGTTTAAGCAATTTATTGTTTTGATTCCTAAACATTAAATTGTGTCATTAAATCATAGTTGATAGGGTTGGTGGTGTTCCTAACTATAAATCACTACCGCTGATCCAGTGTCTGTCTAACTTCATGAAAATGCATTACCGTTCAGTAACTATTACATTTTCCGACAGCACCCTTCGACAAGACGTCGCAGCGTTAATTATTTGACTAGCGTTACTACTATACAGACGAATGGTAAAAAAGGGGTTGTTTTTTAATTTTTATACTAATTTATATTAACATGTATTCTGTGTTATATTATATTACATGTATGTATTACATATACACATGTAACTTATTTATATTAACATGTATTAATATTATATGAATCACATGTATTTCTGTGTGTATAACGTCGCGTGTATTTACATACGTTTACACGTTCATACTAAACGCACTTACATAGTAGTATATAGGCCTATGTGTGTCCAAGGTCCTAGGCCTGTATTTTACAGTATTTTTTCTTGATTGTTGTCCACAATTCACACCCATAGGACAGTACAGGGACTGCCATAACTTTGTAGAACTTTAATTTTGTATACCGATGTACTTGTTTCTAAAAATACGGTTGTCCCACAGATCGTCAGGAACTTACCTAACTTGACAAAAATAACATTAAAATAAAAATGAAAAAACGATGCTATAAAAATGGCACATATTTTCTCCCATCTTATGAAGAGATTGATTATGTTGAGTGTTTTCTGTGAATTTTTTTAAAACTGCGCCTTATCGAGTACACACCCGTAAATATTTCCATCACATGGATTAAACTGGTGTACCAGATTCGCCACAAAAATTAATCAAATATTTTAAAAAATGGGCACAACGAGGCCTCAAAAACAAACATTTCAAACGGGTCCCACAACGCCTTCATAAAAGTGCGACAAATGAAGTTATAAACCAAACCGTAGAGTGGCAGTCTGATCCAATATAGAGGGTAAAGCAAAACTTAGCCGTTTCTTGGATATGAGTTATTTGATAACTGACTGTATTTTTAACATACCATAGATCTTATTGGTGATACTGAGTATTTAAGTATTTGTTTAATTAAGTCTAAGAGTCGTGAATGCCGCTAGGCGAAAGAGTATTTCAAGTATCGACTTGAAATCAAGAAAACTTTTTTTAAATTAACTCTTTGTTTTTATAATGCCTACGCACTTCTGTAAATTAAGTTAAAAGACCACTTCATTTTATGGAGAAAGTTCTGAAAAACAGAGCCACAAAAAAGACGGAGGTGCGAAGGATTTGAATTGTGGTTTATAGAAAACTGTTGGGAATTAAGTGGATTGAGAAAGCAAGAAATAGAAACTCTGGAAAACCGAGACCAAAAATTATTCTACCCAGCCTTGTAGGAACGAACTGTGAAGGAAGAGACAGTGGCGTATCTAGAATTTGGTTTTGGGGTCCGGGGTCAGGACGAGTCGGGTTCATACAAAAAACAAGTTAAGAAAATCAACATTATTATGTTAAATGTGGCTAAAAAAAACGTGTTTTAACATCGTGAAATCAATCCCATTAAAGTAAACAGTAATAACTCGATAAAAATAGGCGTTGTTGAAACATTGATGAAAAGATACTGACTGAAGTGACCTTCCTATATTTCACATTTCAAAGTATATGCAAACGCTTTGTAGTAAATCTGTTTGTATATTTAAACAGGAGTTATTAGCTTAAAACACAGTTGAAACAATAATAACAGCCTAAAAATTAAGAGAATAACAAAGTTCGTCAACTTTTGTCGACCCTCTGGAGGGGGGTCCGGTCGCGTTCTTACCTCCCATAAATACGCCCCTGGTATCAATGATAAACAGCCGTCGGCTGTAGTATGTATGCAGAAGTGAAGGTAGTACGGAGATACTTTCAAGCTACAAACCTCTCAAGAAGGTGATGAAGAAGAGTCATTACATTACGCTGAAATAAGTTGGTGCGCCAGTGTGCTTCAGTTTGATTCTATCGAATGAATACAAACAAAAAACGAACCAAATGTGTGAACGTAATATTCGGTTCTAAACTGTTGCAATAAGTAAAACAACTGGAATATTACGGTACTGGCGTAAACGTTTCGTAACTCACATATACGTAACTGCAAAATGTAGTAAGAGCAATCGAAATTATTGTGCAGATACACGTAACGTGGACGGGATCTAATACAGAGGTCACCGGGAGGGGGGGGGTTCGCTACAACATTGACTAGAAACACGGCCAGTTACAATATAAGAATGTAAGGAAGGGTAGAGAACGGGGCCAATCACTAAATATTTTTATCTCCGTCTATTACGTACAGTTACATGGTGGTTCTGTCTCTGTCACTCCCCTACGCACATATAAAATCCGACCCCAATATATATAACTTATAGATAATTTTATCAGAATGTTTTCTCTGATCCCTATAATGGATCCAATGCTTGCCGATAGCAAATCCACTAGATCGCATTCTCCACTATATATATATGATAAATCCGTTTCAAGACAAATTGCTATTTCCTGAAACAAGGGTAAGAGAATGGATTTTTATACTCACAAGTGAAGCGGATAAGACACCTTCATCCTGCCTCAGCCATACATCCTCTAATGGTGCAAACTTTTTACGTAGGACAGAAAGTTACTCAAACGTGCACTCTTAAAAAAGTTAAAACTTAATGCGTGACTGATTTATTTGAAAGTTGCACAAAAAATATATTTAAGTTTCAATAGGCCTGTATTGACTGCTGCAAGTCATATCGAGTTGAACGCCGAGTTTGGAAAGGAAATTCCTCTTGTCCACGTTTTATATGACTGAACCCGAAAACAAACCTTCTAAAGAACACTATTTAGTATCACTAGCTTTAGAAAATATTGAAAGGTACACGAAACAATTAGTATAAAATACAATTCACATAGATTATTCAAAGTAATAAACTATGTATTTATGACTATTGAAATTCCCCGTTATTGAAAGTAGGCTATTAAGTTACTGAAAATAGGATATGCATAAAATAACTATATAAATAATCATTCTCTTATGCAATGTATTCCTTCTGAAATAATTATTATTTCCATAATTTAATGTACGTTTTAAATAACACGTCCATCAAAAGGCTGATTTAACGACTAGTCGATTTTTAATTTAAAAAGTTTTATATCTTCCATTGAAAAAATGAAATAATTTTATGTTGAACTTTTTTATGTTTATTTCTACAATCTATATATATAAGAGTACGAAAAAAATATTTGTTGACGATGAAAAAACACTTGTGAAAATTGATACAGAGGACGCGCTCCATAATGATTTAATACGCTGAAATAATTTTGATAATGAAATAATTTTATAAGCTACACAATGTCTGTTAGTTTCTGCTTTTTTGGCACCTGGTTTCAGGTTCCAATGTGAGGAACTCTTGCACAAGACCTATCTTGGCATGACATAGGTATTCACTCTCTCACGGATTAATTTGCAGATACCTACTAAGATTAAAACTGTATTCGTTTGTTTGGCACGTACGAGATGCTGAGAGCATCTGGGATAATTCTTAGGACAGTTTTTATATCTCTTTAGTATTTCCTCACTTGACTTGCTGGCTGTTCCTCACAGGTATAGCATATGCTCATATTGGCTTGTAATGATCTTGTACAACAGCAATTCAACGCCAGAGGATATTGTGGAGCGACATCCTGACTTTCGTCCCTACATATAGTGGTATTGTCTTACTCAGTTCTCAGTTGCTTGTTTTTGGTGACCCACATGCTCACGCCAGGTGATCTAGTTGCGTGACCAAGTATTTGATGTCTTCCATTTGGAGTAACTGTCGGGCATCTGGGTACGTTCATTGCCTTCTTACGAAACGTATAAGTAGTGTTACGACATTACACAACGTTCTACGTGTTTCTCGGCTATTCCAGCGGAGCCCGGCTGTAATGTGTGTGTGCGTGCGTGCGTATTGCTGCTACTTTGAGATGAAGGACAATTATGTGACACTTGTCACGCGTCCGTAGCCGAGACTGATCCAGATTTCACCAGTCCGCGCACACTGTCTTCAAGGCGGCAAGCAATTACGCCCTAGTGTTTTCTAGTAGCGTTGACGCGTAGTATGGATTATTCTGGAATCTCAGCAAGGTATAAATAGAAGCATTCAGCGAGGCCATTCAGCGAGGCTTAGTTTTCAGTTTAAGTGGCGATTTATCCAAGTGAGGTTCGAGTTATTGTCGGCCGATTTACGCAGTGTGTTTCAAGTGGTGTATTAGTAAAAAGTGATTATAGTGCGGGCATTATTATAGTTTACATTATTTGTGTGGCCAGATTAATTTGAATTGTACTAGAAAAATCTTGTTGAATAACTTGTTGATTACAAACTGTTAATTGTAATAATTAAAGCTGGTTTTTAGTGACTTTATTGGTGTCTTGTATTTTGTTTTCCACTGTAACATGCGACGATTAGTAGGCCGTCGTAACAATAGGTTATTTAAATATCGGTATGGAGACCCATACATGATTTCCATGTTCTAAGATTAATATTTAAAATCATTTTCGAAATGAAATATTTCCATAGAAACTACTTCTTCATATTTCTTTCTTCACCCGTAACCACACCACAGTACTGTGGTCGTATACCACCTCACTTTAGCGCACTCGAATTTACTGATGATGGCAGTCGATGGCACTGCCGAAACGTCTGGTTTTACAGAAAACATTGGATCACGGCCAAACAGCCCAGGAAGAAATTTAACAAGAAGCTACTTCTTTGTTGCCAATAACGTAGTACACATAAAATATCGGTATGGAGAACCATACATGACTTCCATGTTCTAACATTTATATTTAAAATCATTTTCGAAATTAAATATTTCCATAGAAACTACTTCTTTCTACTTAGTGCTTTAGCCTTAACCACAGTACTGTGGTCACTAACGTATACCACCTCACGTTATCGCACTCGATTTGCACTGATGATGGCAGTCGATGGCACTGCCGAAACGTCTGGTTTTGCAGAAAACATTGGACTACGGCTAAACAGCCTAGGAAGCAATTTTAACAACAAACTACTTCTTTGTTGCCGATAACGTAGTACACATATAAAAAATTATCCCCTCCCCTTCAACTATAATTTTCGTTTATAGAAAATTACCCCCACCCCGTTCAACTAGCCTCTTCATTTATAGATATTTCATCTACGTTTCTACAGTGGATTATTATGATCTTCTTATCAGGATACTTTATTTATCAAAATTAAGTACTTTACTCTTGTTACAACAAAAAATGTTTTTCTACCCTTTCCCCGTAACCGATCTTCGCCAAAATCAATAGGCCTTGAGTCTTCTACAATTCAGGCACATATGTAAAAAATTATTTGATTCTCTTTGAATTTACGGCAGTTATCGTTCGTCATGAAAAAATTTCTCTCGTTACAACATAAAATGTTGCTGGTAAACTACCTCTTTTCCTTAACCGATCTTCACCGAAATCAACAGGTCTTGAGATCTCTACAATTTAGGGACGTATGCAGACAATGATTTGATTATGTTTGAATTTTCGGCAGTTATCGTTCGTCATAAAAAAAATTAACCTAGTTATCACATAAAATGTTGCAGGTAAACTACCCCTTTCTCTTAACTGATCTTCACCAAAATCAATAGATCTTGAGTTCTCAACAATTCAGGGAAGCATGCAAAACATTATTTTATTCTGCTTGAATGTACGGCAGTTACCGTTCGTCATAGAAACAATTACTCTTGTTAAAACATTAAAGGTGGTAGGTAAACTACCCCTTTCCCTTAACCGATCTTTACCAAAGTCAATAGACTTTTAGTTCTTTATAATTCAGGAACGTGTGCAAACAATTATTTGATTTTCTTTGAATTTACGGCAGTTATCGTTCGTCATAGAAAACATTACCCTTGTTAAAACATAAAACGTTGCAGGTAAACTACCCCTTTCCCTTAACCGATCTTCACCAAAATCAAAAGAACTTGAGTTATCTATAATTCAGGATGGTATGCGAAACATTATTTGATTCTGTTTGAATTTGCGGCTCTTATCGTTTGCCATAGAAAAAATTACCCTTGTTAAAACATAAAACGTTGCAGGTAAACTACCCCTTTCCCTTAACCGATCTTCACCAAAAACAATAGGTTTAAGAACTCTACAATTCAGGGCTGTATGCAAAAATTATTTTATTCTGTTTGAATTTGCTGCTCTTATCGTTTGCCATAGAACAAAAATCTACACACAGGCAGACAGACACACAGACAGAGAGACACACAGTCAGACAGACACACAGACAGACACAGACACAGACACTTTTCGAAAAATGACTTTTTTCATGTTTTGATGGTAGTACAATCAGAATCTGCAATTATCTCGAACACGATTTTTTTTGCCATCACCATACTTCCATTTCCTTATGGAACATGGAAGTAAAAATTATCCCCTCCCCTTTCAAATATCATTTTCATTTATACAAAAATATCCCCTCCCTCTTCAACTACCCTTTTTATTTATAGATATTTATCTACGTTTCTACAGTGGATTACTATGAGCTTCTTTTCAGGATACTTTATTTATCAAATTTAAATACTTTACTCTTGTTGAATTTGCGGCAGTTATCATTCGCCATAGAAACAAGAAGGTTTGCCGAGGGTGAATGATGTCTATAGTGTTATCAAAGTCTTTCTTGTCAATACTATACTAGTCATTTTTCTTTTTTAAAATCGAGTCTTTCTTTCTTTCCATTCATCTTCTGATTTCCTGAACGACGATTCTTTTCAACCGTATAATTATAAATTTCTCAGAAAAACATTTCTTCCTTAATACGTTTGTGTCTTCTGTTTAACACCCACCATTCTGATCGATGTTATATCGCTATATTCCACACAGGCTAGTAAATAACTAACCATCAGGGAGGACAAAATATTTTCCAGAAGGGGCAAACAATTTTCCAGAGGAGAAAAATATTTATATATTTTTCATACACATGCACATATTAGTTTGTAATTCTTATATCATATTAGAAAAAATGTACACAGAGTGTATTAATTTATTAAAACATTTATTGCTTCAAAATATGCATAAAATTAATGGCTTGTAAAAGTTAATGTTTGATCTCCATTAAGTAGTGCTCAAGTTTCCGAAGTTTTAATATTATGATGTCCGTAATCAATACATCAGAGCAGGTTTTAGTGTGTATTAGGGTACACCGTGGACAAAAATTTTCAACGTTCTCTATGAAGCGTTGCTCAGAGTAAAGCTGCGAATCTACAGTGTACGTTTCACAGAACAAACACGCGGAAAAGAAGGAGCGCTCTGAAGTCTCTCATGGACCCTGAGGATCTTGGAGAGGATTCATTCCCTAAAGACGAAAAGTCTGTCTATGAACCGTTCCTCTGTAAACACGTGCATTTATATTGGCGATCCACAGGATGCAAATCGCTGTCTATGCTAGAGACCTTTTCGGCTTGCACGAGTTGTGTTGGTGTGGGTTTCGGCACTTTACTTTTAAAAGGCGTGCAAACGTAAGAAAATAAACATGAGTGATGCCAGAAATAACGCGAATTGTGTGTGTGTGTCCTGCCTGCCTTTTTATTGGGGTAATCACAATAATAAACTTTGGATACATAAACATTACATAGGCAATTACATTACAATTGCATAGGCACATTACGTAGGCAACTGAGCACATTACGTAGGCCTGCCTGCCAGGACGATATATTTTCACTCATACAAGACTTAAATTACAATGAAAGAATTATAATTTTATTGCTTGGCAACAAAATTATTTTATTTTTAACAATTACCATTGTTTGAAAAAGTTTAAATGAATTTTCAAGTACTTTACTCTTGTTAAAACGTAAAACTTTCGAGGTAAACTACCTTCCCCTTAACCGATCTTCACCAAAATCAATAGGCCTTGAGTTCCCTACAACTCAGGCAGGTATGCAAAAAATTATTTGATTCTGTTTGAATTTGCGGGAGTTATCGTTTGCCATAAAACCATTCTACACACAAGACATCCAGGCACACAGACACTTTCCGAAAAATGACTTTTCTTCATGTTTTGAGGTTAGTACAATCAGAATTAGCCCTTATCTCGAATACGATTTTTTTCGCCATCACCATACTTCCATTTCCTTATGGAACATGGAGGAACATGGAAGTAAAAATCGATCATTTGTTAGTTCGATGGGATAAAATTATATGTCTGCGAAGTTAAATAGAATATACGAATTACACGTCTATGATGATGTAGAATCAAGCTATATTAAATTTAATACTTGTGGAAATAACTATTTTTATAACTACTAAGTCTAATAGACTCTCGCTCATCACAACTAACAACACGCACGGACACTTAAACACGTACGAACCGCATACCGACTGAAACTCAGGTAGGCCTATATGTCTTCCCTATCACATTTAACAAAATAAAACAGATGATAAGCTATACAGAAATCCAATAATCGAATAACTTTACTATAATAATTAACTAAATATTAATTATTAATTACGATTTAATTAACTATTAATGATTAACTGTTAATTAGGTAATTTAGCAATTGTACATAAACGAATATAAACAATCACAGAACAGCAAGCCCGCAGTATTGGGACTTGACTTCCATTCTACCGTGTTGTGGCTACATGTATTTTATGAAATGGCAGTCAAGAATAATACGTGTTAAAATAAGCCCTTGGTCTTGGTTAGAAACGTTCCGGAGTGTTAAATTGTTTATATAGGGCTACCATAAATTTGATTCTGCATATTTATTTTCTTCGGCCAATGGTAGATATGTTCTTTAATATTTACGCTGTGTGATAAACTTACTTTTAAAGAGGAAAAAATATTTAAAAAAAACAGTACTTGTACAATCAAACTATGTACATAGGTTTTTTCCGTATCGGCCATCTAGGGACCACATGTCAATTTCAATTCTTTACTCTTGGTTCTTTCCTTTTTTTCCAATACTCTTTCATCTTCTCATTGTGTCTCTTCTTCCTGTCTTCAGTCCACTTTGAACCTGGGTTTTTCTCTCTCCTACCCTGGACTCCCTCCATTTTTAACACTTTTGCCCGAAAAACTTCTCCTTCAATGCTTCTTCTGCGTGTATATTATTGTCTTCTAAATCCTTTTGGACTTCTTTAATCCAACTTGATGTTGACTTCTTCCCCCACGGATATTTGAAGATTTGCTTTGTCAACCTATTGTCGTCCAATATTGTCGTACATAGGTTTTATTACATGTAAATTTTAAGAAACTGAATTCGCTTGTCATTAGAGATTAAAAGGGAAGAGACTAAGATTTTCGTGAATAATTTAAAAACTATTAATTTGAAAGAAACATAGCTCTGCTAATGGTAATTTTAGAAACTAATATTACCTTTAATTTGTTTTTAAATATGTGTTTCTGTAAGACAAAAATTGATAAAGTTTCAACGTTTCGAAAATCGAGAATCCGAGACCAGTGAAGGATTTTTACACCATTTAGAGAAAATTATCATTTTATACAAATATCTTAAATACTATGCATTATATAAAAAATTTATTCATGTGAAGATTACTGTGAATGTCGGCAGATCGTTGGCCTCTCTCCCAAAAACTAAACCATGAATGTAATTCTAGCTACCTACTATGAAACGACAGAGACTTGTATGATATTGACTTGTGTATTATATTTACGGAAGGATCTAAATTAGCTCAAGAGTTGGTTGCTCAGTAGTGGTAAACGATGAAGTACCCGATTTTCCACAGTTCTTCACATGTACCCATGAAGTACAGTTATTCACAGTGCTATCAGCTGAGTTACATGTCATTAAGTTGGTAATAACCTGCATAGTGAATATTAGTAACATGCTTCTGATATGCACCGATTCACTCTCCGCCTTCATGAGACTAAGATAAACGCCATTGTAAAGGAGATTTAAATCTTATATACATGGTCACTCAGGCATTCATGTGCCACTACTGAAGCTGGTGAAGCCGCCAAAGAAGCCGCTTTATTACTCCAGTCCTAATCTTTTTGCTCAGATGACTGATTTCAAAACAGGCGTTAAATCAAAAGTGAATAGACAGTGGTAACGTATCTGTGAAAACCAGTCACTTACCAACAAACTGCGAAACATTTAAACCCAGCTACTGATGTCTGGTATTCATAGTTACGACATAATCGGAGAGAAGTTATTCTCTGTCGTTTGAGAATAGACGACACCAGACAAAACCAGTCCTATCTCTGTGGTTTGTCACCCACGTCATGCTACCATACAGTGACCCAGGTTCACCACATATTGGTAGACTGCCCTCTATAACGGCTCTCAGCTGACTTGCGGGAGGTGTTGGGCAATAGTTTGGGAAGTGCTGATCGGCTGCTACTCCTCTTGAAATCGACCGCCATTTCTACCAGGATTTAAGTGTCACGGTCCGTGCTTCTAGCCTGGCAGCTATACACGGTCCGTGCCTCTAGCTTCGCAGCTATACACGGCACGCTAAATTAAGGAAAGTAAGAAAAGTAAGTAAAGTATTAAAAAGTTATATAATTTTTTTAGTTTACAGAAAATTAACATTTTTTAAAAAGTCAAGTCATATATGAAATCTGCTCCTAGATACACAAGTTAAGTACGTAAATATCTTAGATAAATAACTACAAACCAAGTTAAGGAATTGAAAAAAAAACATCTAAATCATTGTTCCTCTGAAATCGACAGTTTGATAGCTTTTAAAAGAAACGTTTTTGACCCCACACCATCTCCTATAAAAGAAACGCTATCCCCGGATAAGAGGTCTCAGAATATCGGTTTCTTAAAATTTAACCGAAAAACTAAAAATTAAGTATCAGAAAATCTTAATTATCATTTCTGTACAAGTTGGTTGATTCAATTATTTTTTCCTTTATTTTGTGATTTTCTTTAACTATTTCTCCTGTAGTATCTTCTTAAAGAATTTACCCATCTGGAGTATAACTTTCGTTAGCGTTTTATATATACTTTTAATATCAACACTATTCTGGGAGATACACGAAGTTTTATCAAAGTATCTATAGTAATTTACTGACGAATAGTGTTTTTTTAAATTATTTACTACTCAATTATATAATTTTTGTAGAAATATTTCCAGAGTTGGTAATCAGTACGTACGTCTCCTATTTAGTCGGGAAGAACATTAGAATCACAAAGAGTAGGCTATAGCGGGTAGTAGCACACAAAAACCAGTATACACTGCTGTACGGGTATATCAGACACTAGAGATGTCACAGCTACAGTGTTGCGAGCCGCCTCATTAACTCCCGGCATCGATCTTATTTGCTACAGCTGATTTCTTTCCCCCGCCCTGCGTGCGCATGCACGTGTGTTTGAACGTGCATATAAGGCTTGTATTTTCTGAATAAAATGAATCATATGTAATTGGATAAGCCTACAGAGTAGTCATTAAAAAGGTTTACCGTCATAAGTAACATCGAAAGAAACACGTTTTTGCTACTTCTTTTTTTTTAACATACAAACTCGATACTTTTGATTTATATAAATGTAGCCAACTATTAACAGTAGTAATGAGTTTGTAACCGATTAAAACATAGGTTTGTAAGATACTTGTTTGGAAGAACAAAACATCTCATTACTTCTCTTTCGGCAATTGCTAGCGTTTCTGATGGATAGTGTAGGGTAAAAGTAATTATTAAAGGGTTTTCCATTATATTTCTAATTGGTTACATTTTTGGCGGACTGCTTCAGCGAGTTTTTAAGCATTTTTCAGTACAAATTTTTATACAAAATGTTTTATCTGGGCAGGCGTGAAATGACAACGCAAATGGATTGTGTATTCGGTTCGTAGAAATTGATCTCTTTCTGTGGAAGTATTTATACCTTGTAAGCATTGCGTGAAAGTCTCCAAAGTAAAAGTACAAAAGATGCGCTGTGCACGTTTGAAATTGTCTTTACAATCTTTAAACACCATTCTTTTTAATCTTTTCTCCATCATTTTGTGCAAGAGTATTATCTTTATTTATAAAAATAAAGATAAAATTAGTTTTCTACACACCTACATCTTGAGGTAGATTAGGTTATGGCTATACATATATATACGATGAATGTTTTCCTGTTGAATATTGTTTGTGAGTCATCGATAGACCCTACGAAGGTGGCACATGGAATTGAGCGAAAACATCGCAGCAGCAGTGGTAGTGATTCTCAGGGTCAAAGAAGGATTCGGACTTCGGACGTATGCTACAACATGGAGAAACTAAAACACACACACACACACAGACGTAAGTGACATGGAACTAGAATTCTAAAGGAGTTTGAATGCGTTTTCGTTGCCAGCAGTCCAATCATCCTGAACTTCTTCTTTTGAAGATTGTTTCTTCGTGTCTTATAGGTCGTTAATTTCTTAATTACTCTTATATCACGTTCCTGACCTACATAGGTCAAACCATTTTTCCTCATACCAATCTACCAGCTGTTTGTTATCTCTCAGATAGTGAATTTCACGTATGTCTCCACTGATCTATCATATTATTAATTTATATTTTTAGAAATGGTAATCTTTACATATTTGTTAAAAGAAATAACAAAAATTCGTATTTCACTTTTCCTTTTCAACACACCTAATGCATAATATACACTAGTAAAAAAAAGTATTTATAACATCCGGTAGATACCTTCCAGAAATATATAAAACTTTCACAAGTGTTTTTCTTGAGTTAAAGTTTATTTGAAAAAATATTTAACCACATCTCTTCTTATCATATTCCAGGTTATATTTATAACTTAAATATGGTTATGAATATTGTGGTAATTCCAGCTTCTTGTATTACTGCAAGCAATTATCATAAGAATGTCTACTAAAACATTTTTGTTTCCCAATTCAATTATTAGACAATGTGTCTTGCACCCTTCTTGGTGTTCCTATATTTCTTTTCCAATCGGTGTATAATTTTTAAGAACTTTCGTATAATTTTGTCCATCCCATTTACTTTAGTATTTGTTTCCATTTACGTTTATTTTGCTCTAATCTGTAATTAGTAGTGTAGGCCCCAATCATCTCCCAACATATTCATTACAATCGTCTTCTCACGTGTATCCTTTAACTCGCCTTAAAAATGTCATTTCTCGGTCTGTCCTTATTAGCTAGTACCCAACTTAAGCTGCCATACGGAGATGGGGTTATCATATCAGATACGAAGGCAGTATTTGACATGAACAACACGGATCTAAATCTTTTTGTCACATGTATTTAAATTTTTTATTTTCTTGAAATAGCCATTCTACTACGTCGTTCAAACTCTCTGGGACTTTTGGTTTTTATAAATAATTATATAGCAAAGAGTGTAATTCCTCCATCTGGCTGTTATTTATTTGGGCCAAAACAAATAGTAATTTTCTCCTCAGTTCTCTAGGCAATCGCTGAGTCTAATCTTAAAAGCCATAAATTTGTAGGAACAGTAAGTTTGGAGTTGTTTTGTATCCATGTGAAGTCGCCACAATCGTACGTAATCAGCTAAAACCAAATTTGGAATACGAGCTAATAAGTTAGTTCACAAACAAGTACAGGAACGTATTTACGGGAGGGGGAAACGGGATGACCGGACTTACCCCCAGAGGGTCAAAAATGTTGACAAATTTTGTTAACCTCTTAATTTTTAGGCCATTTTATTTTATTCAACTGTGAACGCTAATATAGTAGTAGTTTTTTTTTTAAATACGCAAACAAGTTTATTATACCACAGCTTAAGGTATATGTTTGCAATATGAAATATAGGAAAATCAATTCAGTCAATAAGTATCTTTTAACAATGTTTCAATGACGCGTATTTTCATTGTGTTATTACCGTTTAGTTTAATGGAGCTGATTTCATGTTATCACGCTTTTTTCAGCTACTTTAAAGATAGTAGGCCTAACGCTGATTAGTTTTAACATGTTTTTTCTTTTGTACGAAGCCGACCCAATCCCGGACCCCCCCCCTTAGTCAATTTGATACCCCACTGAACAAGTATACTTATCTCGTTTAAACGTCATTTCGTAAACTCTTTTTTTGTTTTTTGTTTTTTTTTTTTTAGCGGATTAAGTCCATACAGTTTTTTGTGCTTGTGTGTTTTATATTGGTCATGACTAGTATAGTCTGAGGCTTTCACGGCCGGTGTCAGCAGTATTAAAAGTATGTACCGGGCTGTTTAGCCGTGGTCCATGGTTTTCAAACAAACCAAACGTTTCGTCACCACCACTGGCTGCCATCATCAGTGGAATTCGAGGAATTCGAGTCTACCTGAACGCGGTTAGCCTTTACCACAGTACTGTGGGCCTGACTTAACAACCCGCGTTCAGGTAGACTCGAATTCCACTGATGATGGCAGCCAGTGGTGGTGTCGAAACGTTTGGTTTGTTTGAAAACCATGGACCACGGGAAAACAGTCCGGTACATACTTTTAATACTATTGATCATGACTGTTTCTTTTTTTTTTAATTTCCTTTTTTAGATTTAAGATGGGTTTTACAAGCATCTCGATAAAAGTGTGTATCACCTTTTAAGAAGGCGCCGAACGATGAGCACTATATTCGTGTTATCATCTAAATGACGTCGATGTCTCAGAAAGTGATTACAACAGCGTACGTGTTGGTGGGAGGGGGAGGGGGTAGTTAACAAGGCACTCACACACTTGGGCTCGTTATTGTCACGTCTACACAAACACGTCACAGTTATCTGTGGTGACGCGTTGTTGTTACAACGGTTTCTCTATATTGTGTCGTACAATGGATCAGAATCAATTGTGTCGTGCAGGGAGTGATTACATTTCTGCAGTACGTGACAGTCGGGTGTTTGTGAATGGGTCGGTTACAAGAGGACCAAGTCCAGTCGGCTTATTTCACATTCCCGGCGAGTCCACACCCCGATAACTAGCCTCCAATGCGATTACCGTACCGCTCGCGTGGAGAATTTCGAACACCTCTTCTTCCCTTCACTTGGCCGCAACAATTCTAACCTTCAATTATCCCTTTTATTTTCTCCGCCACATAGTTTTTGTGTCCATCCGCACGCGTTACTTGCCACAGGACAAGAGAGATTTCACGTTATTGACTTTTTCTTGTCTCTCACTTAACCGTTATGTCTTCAAAGTTCAAACGATATGTCCGACTTATCTGATAACATTGTCGCATTGCCACTTATAATATAAATATAATATATATAAATATTCGCATTGTAAATTTTAGTAGGCATATTTAATGAAAATGAATAAAGTATGGGGTTAGTAGACTAGTGGGTATGCCGACTAGCTACTGAATGAGATCTCATGGTTTTGAGGAGTTAAGAATTAATACACTTGACTTTCGAAAAATTTGTTATTAAATTGGTCTAATTTTAATTGTAAATATTGATATAACTTTTCTTTTATACCTAGTAAAGTAACAAATATAAAATAAGTTTTCAAATACTTGACATAATCCAATATTTTCTTATATTGTATATTTTGTTATTTATACCTTTATTACAATTTAAGAATTGTAAATTTAAGAGTACAATTTAAGAATAAATGTCAATAAAACTAAAGTGATGGTGTAGTAAACACGGACAGTCCAGTACGAATACACTGCTGAATGGGAAAAGGTATAAGAAGTTAGAGAGTTCCTTAAAGGAAGTAAAATCACAGAAGACGGAAGAAGTAAAAGAGAAATTTTGAGTATGATCGGATAGGCTAAAGTTGCATTTGACAAACCCACGTTCCCAATTTATCAAGTCTTCTGTCATCCCCATCTGAACTTCCTCACCACTCCAAAGTAACAGCGTTCAGCTGTAATTAATAAGTTAATCAACGTATTGTACTGTAATTTGTTATTACAAAAAGATATCTTTAGTAGTAATTATAGCAGTAGACCTTTTATTTTTTAATGAAGAAATTTGTGTTAGTGGTTGAAATCACAATCAGAATGATCAATATTGCACACCACTATATAAAAATTATTCCGATTAGCGCTTTCAAGCTTCACAGCTCATCGTCAGATCAGGAATAGGCTATTCCTGATCTGACGATGAGCTGTGAAGCTTGAAAGCGCTAATCGGAATAATTTTTATATAGTGGTGTGCAATATTGATCATTCTGACTTTTATTTTTTGCGTGATCATCATCATCATGGACGCTACAACCCTGGCCGGATCCTGGTCTGCTGAAAAAGGCCTCGCCAAACATCCTCCAACTGCGGGTTCCTGCCCTTTCTGCACCCTGCTGCACTCCATCTAGGTCAAGCAGGAGTTTTTAAACGTTGACTACAATTAATATCCTTATTAATTAGGGACTACAGTTGACCACTAGACATACTAGAAGAAATATTAAATATAATTCTAGCCAACATATCTTGTCAGTTTTAGTATCAGTTGTTGATATTTAAAGTCTACTGATTTAGTTATACAACAATAATATAATATGTTTTTAGGTTCTGACTCGCATTCTCTGTTAATAATTGTCTTTTAAAAGTTGCTAGTATTACCATTAATTTTCTGTTATATTAGTTGGTTTTTATGTGTAGTCCTGACTGTTTTTTTTTAATTTTTGGTAATTTTATATTGTACATCATGTGATTAGTTATGTCGTAGCTTTAATAATCCAGAAAATTACAAGTTTGGAGCTTAATAACAACTGTGAGAATCTAAATCTGACCAAACACTAAGCCGAAGACTCGGGAGGTAAAAAAATCGTAGTAAACACTACATTTGGATTTGGCTTACTCGGCTGACTTTTACAATTTATCAAATTTTTTATCCTTTTTTTGGACTATGTTGATCTACAATTACGAAATATCACAAAATTAGCACCATATAGCCTATATATTTTGGTTAAAATTACATTTAATTTGATGTTTCCGATTATATCAAAATTTTGACTGACTTTCGAGCTTTGCCGTCTAAAAATTTTAAAGTTTTAAAAATGGACACTATGTTCAGGTTTTTGGTTGAAATTCCCTTTCAGGTGATACTTACGTGGATTTTTGTGTTTTCTTTTTTTTACAATTTTGACACCATCACATTTTTGCCTCCCTTTCCCTATTTTTGGAGGGGACAATCTCAAAAACAACAAGGCTCTAGGGTTGAGGACATGCATACGAACTTTTACGAAAATCGGCTGATGCATTCAAAAGTTATCGTGAGACATACCCAAAAGAAACAGACAAGTGCCAAATAGTCGAGTAAAAACTAAGTTCGCATCGCTCGTTCAAAAATGATAAGTCGATTTTTTTTTAATGTTCTTAAAAAAATTCGAAACTGTGCATTTATTTTTTCTATTATTTATTTATCTCCGAGTATTATTTTTAATATTTTGTTAATTGACCACTGAACTACAAATGCCCGAATTTCCTGCAGGTGAACTGCTTCTATGCAAAGTAGCAAGGTATCTTACATGTTTGATGGTACTGTCTGTTGAGAAACAGATGGGTTTGATGGGTATTAACCGAAACGCTTGACACTTCACCGTGTACACGGTGGATTTCTTTCTCCGCCGTCATTTGATTTCTCGCGCGCGTGGTAAACGAACAACTTATTTATCCTACAGGAAAACAGAATTATTTTATAGTTTGACTTCAGTAATACCACTGCCAATTACAATGGTGACAAGATTTTTTCCTTATTTTTTTTTTATAAAGCTGTCAAATATGTAATTATTTCCTTCCGCAGAAAATCACTTTCGCAGTTAGAAGCGGCCGTAATAAAAACCGGGGCGGGTTGGAATGCGTCTTAAGTCGCAACATTAATTAGCATATCCACCCTTATACAGAGAGGATTGGTGCCGCAAGATAAATGGCAATAAGCTTCTTACCATTACTAACCTTCAAGGTCATTATAATATTATTCGTTTCTTACTAAAGCGGATGTAACGTTTTCTCCGGTGCCGAGTTGTATTTCGTGTCTTTAGCTTCACAATTGAGTCATGATTCTATAAATATCTTTCAATAATTTTCTGAATTTCTGATATTAAAAAAATGTCTGTTTGTTCACAGTCGAATGGTATTTTGAAATTTATTATTTCCATAGTTTCTAATGGCAAACCGTGTACTCGAGAAAACAGAAAACAGAAATCCTTTCCTATTCGTAAGCCGTGTTTGTGTTCTGATTTTTTATCAGTAAAGTTAATACCGATTTTTCATTTACCCATTTGTTTTGTTTAGCACTGTATGTTTCGCTTATTCTAACATTAGGTGTTTAGTACCCACTATGTTTATTTTGTGAAACAGAATGTCTTAATGGAATATCTGAAATGTCTTGTGTGGTGTTAAATACAATAAGACTTGTATTAAGCCGAAACTAGATGCGTAATTAAAACTTTTTGTGACGTAACGGAAATAGCAGCTGGGAGTCATCTGTCATATCTATTGACAATATTAATATCACAATAAGGGAGAATGAGTTGATTGTCCAGTTACACTCAATAACCGTACCAAAGGCCCTGAAAAAATGAAAGTATCGTGCACATCAAATATAGGCCTAAACTTCTTCTTTTTGAAACAAAAGTTGGAAATTACTTTGTTGTGAACTATGAGGACAGTCACTATCTCCACTTTGGTCTTAAAGTTTTCCACGTGACTTCCCTTGAAGTTCTCCACCACTGTCGCCCACTTATCCCAATCGTGAGCGCTAATGATTAACTACTTAAGATCGCGTTATCACAAAGACAAACGTATTCCTTCCATCGACCCCTACGTCTCCTCTTGGTCGCACTCCGGTACGCCCTTCTACAGCTTTGTGCTCCCCTGCAACCTTCCATTCTCAGGACATGACCCAGCCACTTCAGTGTATGAATCCTAATGAAGGAAGAAAGGCTAAAGCCTTCGTAAGTTTCAAACAACTCCTTGTAGTCCTTTCATCAACATTTTGACAGATTTGCCCTTTAATCTTTTCAGCACTTGTCTTTCTGATTTTCAGGTCCAGGGTTCATTTCTGTATGTCCAACTGGTCTGATGGAGTCTTGAAAATTTTTAATTTAATTGCATTGCTTTACCATTATCTCCGTCCCTTTGAAAGTTACGAGTAAACTAAATGAATACCCCATTACAGGGTACCAGCCTGTAGATGGGTGAGTCATATGGAGGGGCTGCCTCCTTACGGGCCATGACTCCTGGTAATTTGTATTCAGGGTTGTCTTCCTCTAGCCTTTGATGCCCCAACACCCAACTGCAAGGCAGCAGCAAAATATAATCCTGTAACAATAGGACGGACTATTACAGCCGACTACATCCAATTATTTCTCGCCTGTAATATTCCAAAGATAAGCCGATCCAGGATAATTTCCCTTACGCCCTAACTTGGTACTGTTGGCTACTGCTGCCATCCACCAGGAATATTTATCGACCTTCCGGACTAGATCTGTACTGTTCTACATCAACAGGGCCATCTCTTGTAGGATGTGGCACGGTCTTGGCTGGAGGCAGGCTAACGGCTTCTTTTAGAGCTAACATCGCTTCATCCAACCCTGGGGATCAGCGCCCAGTCAATCCGGCACAAAGGTACTACCTCCCCAAATTCGCTCGAACACTCAGAAAGAATGTCAGATTCCAGACTCGGCAAACAAGTCTGGAAATACAAACCTATAGAACACAGGCGTGTGGGGGTGGATCTAGGAAGAGATGGCTGGAGGATCTTTGAAGGCGGAACAGGTAGCACCTTGCCTCTGCCGTGTTGTGAAGATGATGATGATGATGATGATGATGATGATGATGAATTTCATGGCGTTCGCATTTTTTCTTAGAGGTTCTATCCAAGGCGAAGAACTGTAGACTTATATCCTGCTTCCTGAGGCTATCCGTCTCATTAAAGTTTTCGTTGAGAGAAGAGCCACATAGTGAAAGATAATGACCGCCCCAAAACAGTGACCGTAATTATTTAATGTTGTGGGCGTTGCACCTACTATTTCTTCCAAATAACCAGAATTTTGGTCTTTTCTTCATTTACACATAGTCTTACTTTTCGTGCCTCAAACGCTGCTGTAATCTTGGAGTTTGTTGGTGGTACATCCGATTGACCACTAGGGCTTGTCTGGCTTCTCTTGGACACCACATATAAACACAGGTTAATCCTACACTTCATCCCTGGCCTATTCTGTACAGTTAGTTTACACAAATAACTCGCAACCTCATATAATATGGAAAATCACTTTCATTATTAGATTGGCGAGCACACTGTACTCGGGGACCACGCGCGCGAAGAATAATTCTACATTGATTAATGTGTCTGATCAGTGGCGGTTCTTCCATACAGAACCATTCTAGACTCTGAAAAAAAAACAAAGTAATTTAACGGTGAAAAAATATCCAGTGGCACTGAAACGATAGAGAATGTTTGTTTCGTGTCCTCCAGTTACAGCGATAACATGTCCTCCAGCGTAAGCTTGCCCGCCTATGACTAATAGCGTGCGAAACAAATCGACTATACTTTGTACTGTATAGTACATAAATATGTGAAACAGACGCAACTGAAGATGTGCTCTGTCTTTCCTCATCTCTCAGTAAAGTAGAGCTCTATAATATAGGTATTCGCACTCGCCATCTTTGCTCCGAAACTTTTAAATGTAATGTGGCGGGAGCAATGTAAGCACGCTGTGCGTTGGATTATTTAATGTAAATTATGTATGTAAATATTAATATTTTTACATATCAGGGTTATAAAGTTAGTGTACTAATTTGATTTATGTATTACACACGAATATGTATAATAATCATCTCATCTTGTCAGTGAAAACAAGGTTATAAATACTGGTGTTAGAGATATTATTGTTATGTAGTATGTTTTGCAGATTGTTGTACTACATCTCATAATCATAATGACTGGTTGTTGTGCTGTAAATTGAAAAAATCGAACAGAAACTAAGTTTAGAACATTCAAATTTCGGGCAGACCCTATTCGATGTGCAAAATGGATTCAAAATATGAGACGAGACAAATTTATACTAAGCAAGGGAATGCGTCTGTGTGAGGTAAATTTAATGGTTGTTCTTTAAACGTTTGTGAATGTTAATCATAACGACTAAAAATGTAATACACCTCTGCACTTTTAGGTTCATTTTGAAAGTTCACAGTTTGAACAGGCACGAGTAGATGGTTGGAAAAAACTGAAGCCTAATGCCATACCAACTTTGTTTGACGTACCAAATCCACCTCCTAGGATCGGCCCAGTTCCACGCAGATCACTGTACAAGGTGGTTTATTTTTTAAATCCATTAATTATAAATATAATGTTATAACTAAAGCCCGGATTCACGTGCAATTGCACCTTTTTTTTGCTAGTCCGTAAACGGCCAGTGACAAGTTATTTATCCGAATCGGGACGTGTAGGTCATTTTAACATACATTTTATTTTGCACAAAATTGCACGTTTTGGGGGTTACTGCATAAAATTGCACATTCTGTACTTTTAATGCACAAAATTGCACATTTACCTGTTTTTCGAAAATCAGCTGCGCGATAGCCAAGCGCGAAACATACACGCAGATCGTAAACAAAGTCGAGAACAAAATCAGCACGAAGAAATTCTAGTCCAGTAAGCGCAGCTTTTGACGTAACAAAATTTTGACTGTCGATGGAATTTCACGAAATTTGATATGTATGTTCTATATGCACTCTAGAATAAAGTTAAACTGTACGCTTTTTATTTGGGGGTGAGAACCACCCCTTTTTCAAGGGTGATTGATAAAAAAAAATTAACCCCAGGATCCAATAGAGAATCAAATTCTAAGCAAAAAAGTCAGTACGCAACTGTTTTGAAAAATGCGTTGTTTTCGAGTTATTCCAAATCAACATTTTCGATTTTTACCCCCAAAAAACAGGATTTTAGCGTAATTTTTAGCGAATAACTAAAAAACGTTTGAGTTTATAGTAAAAATGAATAGGACCAAAATTATTCTATACGAAATAACAAACAAAATGCGTTTTGGCCGGGTTTTAATCCACGAGTTGTTTTCAAGATATGGCCGTGAGAATTTGTAACTTGCAAATTTTTTGCCTGTACTAACAAAGTTTAACCCTTCCTACTAACCGAGAAAAATACTTTTGACTATAAAATGTCTAGTGCAATGAAAAATACATTATTGTTAATTTTAATAAAATGTTAAGCTAAACTTTGTATTATTAATTTTAACTAAATGTTAAGCAAAAACCTGAATATAAACTTAATAGTGAGTAAGTTAAAAATGTAAATTCGTGTTTATTAAAAATAGTTTTAGTAACTTTATTTGGACTTTTGGACAAACGAAGTTTAGTAAACATTAATTCAACAGCCATCTATTATAAACAGGAATAAAAGTAAAATCTGAGAATATATACCTAACAAAATGGTAAGTGGTAACGATTGGTATTTGTTGTTTTTTAGACAAAATTATTCTCCTCTTACTAATCAGTAAGGTCTGAATCAGTAAGTTTTAAGATTAAAACTATTATTTCCATATTTTAAGGACGTGGCACATAATTTCACACTTTGAAATTATATTTTTGGCACGAAAAACTATAATAGTTTATGTAATATCGAAAACAAACTTATACTGCGTCCCATGTATACACAAGCGGCACCATAATATTATGTCAGTCTCGGAACAAAGATGGCGAGTGCGAATACTCCCTTTTATAGATCCTTAAGTAAAGTAGTGTCAAGCGCACCACGCTAAATGATTTGTTTTTTACTTCCATATTCCTTAAGGAATGGAAGTATGGTGATGGCAAAAAAAATCGTGTTCGAGATTATTGCAGATTCTGATTGTACTACACTCAAAACATGAAAAAAAGCCGTTTTCCGAAAAGTGTCTGTGTGTGTGTTTGTCTGTCTGTGTGTCTGTGTGTAGATTTTTTTTCTATGGCAAACGATAACTGCCGCAAATTAAAACAGAATCAAATAATTTTTTTGCATACAGCCCTGATTTGTAGAGTACTCACGACCTATTGTTTTTGGTGAAGATCGGTTGAGGGAAAGGGGTAGTTTACCAGCAACGGTTTTTTTTTATCAAGGGAAATTTTACTTCCATATTCCTTAAGGAATGGAAGTATGGTGATGGCAAAAAAAATCGTGTTCGAGATTATTGCAGATTCTGATTCTACTACACTCAAAACATGAAAAAAAGTCGTTTTCCGAAAAGTGTCTGTGTGTGTGTCTGTGTGTCTGTCTGTCTATCTATGTGTGTGTTTGTAGATTTTTTTCTATGGCAAACGATAACTGCCGCAAATTCAAACAGAATCAAATAATTTTTTGCATGCAGCCCCGACTTGTAGAGTACTCGCGACCTATTGTTTTTGGTAAAGATCGGTTGAGGGAAAGGGGTAGTTTACCAGCAACGGTTTTTTTTTATCAAGGGTAATTTTGTTTGTTTGGCAAACGATAACAGCCGCAAATTCAAACAGAATCAAATAATGTTTCGCATACAGCCCTGAATTGTAGAGTTCTCACGATCTGTTGATTTTGGTAAAGATCGGTTAAGGGAAAGGGCTAGTTTACCGGTACCGTTTTATGTTTTAACAATGGTATTTACTATGGCAAACGATAACAGCCGCAAATTCAAACATAATCAAATAACGTTTTGCATACTGCCCTAAATTGTAGAGTTCTCAAGACCTTTTGTTTTTGGTGAAGATCGGTTAAGGGAAAGGGGTAGTTTACCGGCAACGTTTTATGTTTTTAAGGGTATTTTCTATGGCAAACGATAAGAGCCGCAAATTCAAACAGAATCAAATACGTTTTTGCATACAGCCCTGATTTCTTGAGTACTAAAGACCTATTGTTTTTGGTGAAGATCGTTTAAGGGAAAGGGGTAGTTTACCAGCCACGTTTTTTGTTTTATCAAGGGTATTTTTTTGGCAAACGATAACAGCCGCAAATTCACACAAAATCATATAATATTTTGCATACAACCCTAAATTGTAGAGTTCTCAAGACCTGTCGTTTTTGGTGAAGATCGGTTAAGGGAAAGGGGTAGTTTACCGGCAACGTTTTATGTTTTTAAGGGTATTTTCTATGGCAAACGATAAGAGCCGCAAATTCAAACAGAATCAAATACGTTTTTGCATACAGCCCTGATTTCTTGAGTACTAAAGACCTATTGTTTTTGGTGAAGATCGTTTAAGGGAAAGGGGTAGTTTACCAGCCACGTTTTTTGTTTTATCAAGGGTATTTTTTATGGCAAACGATAACAGCCGCAAATTCACACAAAATCATATAATATTTTGCATACAACCCTAAATTGTAGAGTTCTCAAGACCTGTCGTTTTTGGTGAAGATCGGTTAAGGGAAAGGGGTAGTTTACCGGCAACGGTTTTTTATCAAGGGTATTTTACTTCCATATTCCTTAAGGAATGGAAGTATGGTGATGGCAAAAAAAATCGTGTTCGAGATTATTGCAGATTCTGATTCTACTACACTCAAAACATGAAAAAAAGTCGTTTTCCGAAAAGTGTCTGTGTGTGTGTCTGTGTGTGTCTGTGTGTCTGTCTGTCTGTCTGTCTGTGTGTCTGTAGATTTTTTTCTATGGCAAACGATAACTGCCGCAAATTCAAACAGAATCAAATAATTTTTTGCATACAGCCCTGATTTGCAGAGTACTCGCGACATATTGTTTTTGGTGAAGATCGGTTGAGGGAAGGGGTAGTTTACCTGCAACGGTTTTTTTTTAGCAAGGATAATTTTGTTTGTTTGGCAAACGATAACAGCCGCAAATTCAAACAGAATCAAATAATGTTTCGCATACACCCCTGAATTGTAGAGTTCTCAAGATCTGTTCATTTTGGTGAAGATCGGTTAAGGGAAAGGGGTAGTTTACCTGTAACGTTTTATGTTTTAACAAGGGTATTTCTTATGGCAAACGATAACAGCCGCCAATTCAAACAGAATCAAAAGATTATTTGCATACAGCACTAAATTCTAGAGTTCTCAAGACCTATTGTTTTTGGTGAAGTTCGGTTGAGGGAAAGGGATAGTTTACCAGCAACGTTTTTTTAACAAGGGTATTTTCTATGGCAAACGATAACAGCCGCAAATTCAAACAGAATCAAATAATGTTTTGCATACAGACCTCATTTGTAGAGTACTCAAGATCCATAGTTTTTGGTGAAGATCGGTTAAGGGAAAGGGGTAGTTTACCTGTAACGTTTTATGTTTTAACAAGGGTATTTCCTATGGCAAACGATAACAGCCGCAAATTCAAACAGAATCAAATAATGTTTTGCATACAGCCCTGATTTGTAGAGTACTCAAGACCTATTGTTTTTGGTGAAGATCGGTTAAGGGGAAGGGGTAGTTTACTTGCAACGTTTTTTTATCAAGCGTATTTTCTATGGCAAACGATAACAGCCGCAAATTCAAACAGAATCAAATAATTTTTTGCATACTTCCCTGAATTGCAGAGGTCTCAATGACTTTCGATTTTGGTGAAGATCGGTTAAGGGGAAGGGGTAGTTTACCTGCAACCTTTTACGTTTTAACAAGAGTAAAGTACTTGAAAATTTATTTAAACTTTTTGAAACAATGGTAATTGTTAAAAATAAAATGATTTTGTTGCCAGGCAATAAAATTATAATTTTTTAATTTTAATGTAATATAATATTTTTAATTTAATACGGCAATAAAAAGGCAGGTAAGACACAGCCTGGCTGTTTGGCTGAAAATGATTTTAAATATAAATCTTAGAATATGGAAGTCATGTATGGTTCTCCATACCGATATTTACTTGCATATTACTTCCATATTCCTTAAGGAATGGAAGTATGGTGATGGCAAAAAAAATCGTGTTCGAGATTATTGCAGATTCTGATTGTACTACACTCAAAACATGAAAAAAGTCGTTTTTCGAAAAGTGTCTGTGTGTGTGTGTCTGTCTGTGTGTCTGTGTGTCTGTCTGTCTGTCTGTCTATCTGTAGATTTTTTTTCTATGGCAAACGATAACAGCCGCAAATTCAAACAGAATCAAATAAATTTTTGCATACAGCCCTCATTTGTAGAGCACTCACGACCTGTTGTTTTTGGTGAAGATCGGTTGAGGTAAAGGGGTAGTTTACCTGCAACGGTTTTTTTTTATCAAGTGAAATGTTTCTTTGGCAAACGATAACATCCGCAAATTCAAACAGAATCAAATAATGTTTCGCATACAGCCCTGAATTGTAGAGTTCTCAAGACATATTGTTTTTGGTGAAGATCGGTTAAGGGAAAGGGGTAGTTTACCTGTAACGTTATATGTTTTAACAAGGGTATTTCCTATGGCAAACGATAACAGCCGCAAATTCAAACAAAATCAAAAGATTATTTGCATACGGCCCTAAATTGTAGAGTTCTCAAGACCTATTGTTTTTGGTGAAGATCGGTTAAGGGAAAGGGGTAGTTTACTAGCAACGTTTTTTTAACAAGGGTATTTTCTATGGCAAACGATAACAGCCGCAAATTAAAATAGAATCAAATAATGTTTTGCATACAGCTCTGATTTGTAGAGTTCTCAAGATCTGTTGTTTTTGGTGAAGATCGGTTAAGGGGAAGGGGTAGTTTACCGGCATCATTTTTTTATCAAGCGTATTTTTTATGGCAAACGATAACAGCCGCAAATCCAAACAGAATCAAATAATTTTTTGCATACCTCCCTGAATTGTAGAGATCTCAAGGACTTTCGATTTTGGTGAAGATCGGTTAAGGGGAAGGGGTAGTTAACCTGCAACCTTTTACGTTTTAACAACAGTAAAGTACTTGAAAATTCATTTAAATTTTTCAAACAATGGTAATTGTTAAAAATAAAATAATTTTGTTACCAGGGAATAAAATTATAATTTTTTCATTTTAATGTAAATTATGTATTAGTTAATATCTTTATATATATAATTCTTCTGTACGTGTGTATGTCACTGAACTCCTCCATGTATAAAATAATATATCGTTCGTGGCAGGTAAGCATATCTCAGTTACGTAATGTTTACGTTTCCATTTTATTATTATGCCTACAGCAATAAAAAGGCAGGCAAGACACACACACACACACAATTCACGTTATTTCTGACCTCACTCATGTTTATTTTCTTACATTTGCACGCTTTTTAAATGGAAAGTGCCGAAACCCACACCAACATAACGCGTGCAAGCCGAAAAAATGGACATCAATTTGCTTCCTGTGGATCGCTGGGCAGTGTAACTGCACGTGTTTACAGAGGAACGATTCATAGACAGACTTTTCGTCTTTAGGGAATGAACCCTCTGCAAGATGCTGAGGGTCCATGAGTGACTTCGGAGCTCTCCTTCTTTTTCGCGTGTTTGTTCTGTGAAACATACACTGTAGATTCGTAGCTTTACTCTAAGCAACGCTCAATAGGAAATGTTGAAAATTTTTGTCCACAGTGTACCCTCATTCACCTGTCTGATGTTTTAATTACGGACATCATAATATTAAAACTTTGGAAACTTGAGCACTACTTAATGGAGATCAATCATTAACTTATACAAGCCATTAATTTTATTCATATTTTTTATATATATATGTGTACAACGTTATCGGCAACAAAGAAGTAGTTTTTGTTAAAATTCCTTCCCGGGATATTTGGCCGTAGTCCAATGTTTTCTACAAAACCAGACGTTTCGGCAATGCCATCGACTTCCATCATCAGTGAAAATCGAGCGCGATAACGTGAGGTGGTATACGTTAGTGACCACAGTACTGTGGTTAAGGCTGAAGCAGTAAGTAGAAAGAAGTAGTTTCTATGGTAATATTTAATTTCGAAAATGATTTTAAATATAAATCTTAGAATATGGAAGTCATGTATGGTTCTCCATACCGATATTTCCTTAAGGAATGGAAGTATGGTGATGGCAAAAAAAATCGTGTTCGAGATTATTGCAGATTCTGATTGTACTACACTCAAAACATGAAAAAAAGTCGTTTTCCGGAAAGTGTCTGTGTGTCTGTCTGTCTGTGTTTTACTTCCATATTCCTTAAGGAATGGAAGTATGGTGATGGCAAAAAATAATCAAATAATGTTTTGCATACAGCCCTGATTTGTCGAGTACTCAAGACCTATTGTTTTTGGTGAAGATCGGTTAAGGGGAAGGGGTAGTTTACCTGCAACGTTTTTTTATCAAGCGTATTTTCTATGGCAAACGATAACAGCCGCAAATTCAAACAGAATCAAATAATTTTTTGCATACATCCCTGAATTGTAGAGGTCTCAATGACTTTCGATTTTGGTGAAGATCGGTTAAGGGGAAGGGGTAGTTTACCAGCAACCTTTTACGTTTTAACAAGAGTAAAGTACTTGAAAATTTATTTAAACTTTTTGAAACAATGGTAATTGTTAAAAATAAAATGATTTTGTTGCCAGGCAATAAAATTATAATTTTTTCATTTTAATGTAATATAATATTTTTCATTTAATACAGCAATAAAAAGGCAGGTAAGACACAGCCTGGCTGTTTGGCTGAAAATGATTTTAAATATAAATCTTAGAATATGGAAGTCATGTAATGTTCTCCATACCGATATTTTGTCTGTGTGTCTGTAGATTTTTTTCTATGGCAAACGATAACAGCCGCAAATTCAAACAGAATCAAATAATTTTTTGCATGCAGCCCTGATTTGTAGAGTATTCGCGACCTATTGTTTTTGGTGAAGATCGGTTGAGGGAAGGGGGTAGTTTACCTGCAACGTTTTTTTTTAATCAAGGGTAATTTTGTTTGTTTGGCAAACGATAACAGCCGCAAATTCAAACAGAATCAAATAATGTTTCGCATACTGCCCTCAGTTGTAGGGTTCTCAAGATCTGTTGATTTTGGTAAAGGTCGGTTAAAGGAAAGGGGTAGTTTACCTGTAACGTTTTATGTTTTAACAAGGGTATTTCGTATGGCAAACGATAACAGCCGCAAATTCAAACAGAATCAAAAGATTATTTGCATACTGCCCTAAATTGTAGAGTTCTCAAGACCTATTGATTTTGGTGAAGATCGGTTAAGGGAAAGGGGTAGTTTACCAACAACGTTTTTTTAACAAGGGTATTTTCTATGGCAAACGATAACAGCCGCAAATTCAAACAGAATCAAATAATTTTCTGCATACAGCCCTGATTTGTAGAGTACTCACGACCTATTGTTTTTGGTGAAGATCGGTTGAGGGAAAGGGGTAGTTTACCTGCAACGGTTTTTTTTTATCAAGGGAAATTGTACTTCCATATTCCTTAAGGAATGGAAGTATGGTGATGGCAAAAAAAATCGTGTTCGAGATTATTGCAGATTCTGATTCTACTACACTCAAAACATGAAAAAAAGTCGTTTTCCGAAAAGAGTCTGTGTGTGTGTCTGTGTGTCTGTGTGTCTGTGTGTGTGTTTGTAGATTTTTTTCTATGGCAAACGATAACAGCCGCAAATTCAAGCAGAATCAAATAATTTTTTGCATGCAGCCCTGATTTGTAGAGTATTCGCGACCTATTGTTTTTGGTGAAGATCGGTTGAGGGAAGGGGGTAGTTTACCGGCAACGGTTTTTTTTAATCAAGGGTAATTTTGTTTGTTTGGCAAACGATAACAGCCGCAAATTCAAACAGAATCAAATAATGTTTCGCATACAGCCCTGAATTGTAGGGTTCTCAAAATCTGTTGATTTTGGTAAAGATCGGTTAAGGGAAAGGGGTAGTTTACCTGTAACGTTTTATGTTTTAACAAGGGTATTTCCTATGGTAAACGATAACAGCCGCAAATTCAAACAGAATCAAAAGATTATTTGCATACTGCCCTAAATTGTAGAGTTCTCAAGACCTATTGCTTTTGGTGAAGATCGGTTAAGGGAAAGGGGTAGTTTACCTACAACGTTTTTTTAACAAGGGTATTTTCTATGGCAAACGATAACAGCCGCAAATTCAAACAGAATCAAATAATTTTCTGCATACAGCCCTGATTTGTAGAGTACTCACGACCTATTGTTTTTGGTGAAGATCGGTTGAGGGAAAGGGGTAGTTTACCGGCAACGGTTTTTTTTTTATCAAGGGAAATTTTACTTCCATATTCCTTAAGGAATGGAAGTATGGTGATGGCAAAAAAAATCGTGTTCGAGATTATTGCAGATTCTGATTCTACTACACTCAAAACATGAAAAAAAGTCGTTTTCCGAAAAGTGTCTGTGTGTGTGTCTGTGTGTCTGTGTGTCTGTCTGTCTATGTGTGTGTGTGTGTGTGTGTGTGTGTGTGTGTGTGTTTGTAGATTTTTTTCTATGGCAAACGATAACAGCCGCAAATTCAAACAGAATCAAATAATTTTTTGCATGCTGCCCTGATTTGTAGAGTACTCGCGACCTATTGTTTTTGGTAAAGATCGGTTGAGGGAAAGGGGTATTTTACCGGCAACGGTTTTTTTTTATCAAGGGTAATTTTGTTTGTTTGGCAAACGATAACAGCAGCAAATTCAAACAGAATCAAATAATGTTTCGCATACAGCCCTGAATTGTAGAGCTCTCACGATCTGTTGATTTTGGTAAAGATCGGTTTAGGGAAAGGGGTAGTTTACCTGTACCGTTTTATGTTTTAACAATTATATTTACTATGGCAAACGATAACAGCCGCAAATTCAAACATAATCAAATTACGTTTTGCATACTGCCCTGAATTGTAGAGTTCTCAAGACCTTTTGTTTTTGGTGAAGATCGGTTAATGGAAAGGGGTAGTTTACCTGCAACGTTTTATGTTTTTAAGGGTATTTTCTATGGCAAACGATAAGAGCCGCAAATTCAAACAGAATCAAATACGTTTTTGCATACAGCCCTGATTTGTAGAGTACTCGCGACCTATTGTTTTTGGTAAAGATCGGTTGAGGGAAAGGGGTATTTTACCGGCAACGGTTTTTTTTTATCAAGGGTAATTTTGTTTGTTTGGCAAACGATAACAGCAGCAAATTCAAACAGAATCAAATAATGTTTCGCATACAGCCCTGAATTGTAGAGCTCTCACGATCTGTTGATTTTGGTGAAGATCGTTTAAGGGGAAGGGGTAGTTTACCTGCCACGTTTTTTGTTTTATCAAGGGTATTTTATATGGCAAACGATAACAGCCGCAAATTCACACAAAATCATATAATATTTTGCATACAACCCTAAATTGTAGAGTTCTCAAGACCTGTCGTTTTTGGTGAAGATCGGTTAAGGGAAAGGGGTAGTTTACCGGCAACGGTTTTTTATCAAGGGTAATTTTACTTCCATATTCCTTAAGGAATGGAAGTATGGTGATGGCAAAAAAAATCGTGTTCGAGATTATTGCAGATTCTGATTCTACTACACTCAAAACATGAAAAAAAGTCGTTTTCCGAAAAGTGTCTGTGTGTGTGTCTGTGTGTGTGTGTGTGTGTCTGTCTGTCTATCTGTGTGTTTGTAAATTTTTTTCTATGGCAAACGATAACAGCCGCAAATTCAAGCAGAATCAAATAATGTTTCGCATACAGCCCTGAATTGTAGGGTTCTCAAGATCTGTTGATTTTGGTAAAGATCGGTTAAGGGAAAGGGGTAGTTTACCTGTAACGTTTTATGTTTTAACAAGGGTATTTCCTATGGCAAACGATAACAGCCGCAAATTCAAACAGAATCAAAAGATTATTTGCATACTGCCCTAAATTGTAGAGCTCTCAAGACCTATTGCTTTTGGTGAAGATCGGTTAAGGGAAAGGGGTAGTTTACCTACAACGTTCTTTAACAAGGGTATTTTCTATGGCAAACGATAACAGCCGCAAATTCAAACAGAATCAAATAATTTTCTGCATACAGCCCTGATTTGTAGAGTACTCACGACCTATTGTTTTTGGTGAAGATCGGTTGAGGGAAAGGGGTAGTTTACCTGCAACGGTTTTTTTTTTATAAAGGGAAATTTTACTTCCATATTCCTTAAGGAATGGAAGTATGGTGATGGCAAAAAAAATCGTGTTCGAGATTATTGCAGATTCTGATTCTACTACACTCAAAACATGAAAAAAAGTCGTTTTCCGAAAAGTGTCTGTGTGTGTGTCTGTGTGTCTGTGTGTCTATCTGTCTGTCTGTCTGTGTGTGTGTTTGTAGATTTTTTTCTATGGCAAACGATAACAGCTGCAAATTCAAACAGAATCAAATAATTTTTTGCATGCAGCCCTGATTTGTGGAGTACTCGCGACCTATTGTTTTTGGTAAAGATCGGTGGAGGGAGAGGTTTATTTTACCTGCAACGGTTTTTTTTTATCAAGGGTAATTTTGTTTGTTTGGCAAACGATAACAGCAGCAAATTCAAACAGAATCAAATAATGTTTCGCATACAGCCCTGAATTGTAGAGCTCTCACGATCTGTTGATCTTGGTAAAGATCGGTTAAGGGAAAAGGGTAGTTTACCTGTACCGTTTTATGTTTTAACAATTATATTTACTATGGCAAACGATAACAGCCGCAAATTCAAACATAATCAAATTACGTTTTGCATACTGCCCTGAATTGTAGAGTTCTCAAGACCTTTTGTTTTTGGTGAAGATCGGTTAAGGGAAAGGGGTAGTTTACCTGCAACGTTTTATGTTTTTAAGGGTATTTTCTATGGCAAACGATAAGAGCCGCAAATTCAAACAGAATCAAATACGTTTTTGCATACAGCCCTGATTTCTTGAGTACTAAAGACGTATTGTTTTTGGTGAAGATCGTTTAAGGGGAAGGGGTAGTTTACCTGCCACGTTTTTTGTTTTATCAAGGGTATTTTATATGGCAAACGATAACAGCCGCAAATTCACACAAAATCATATAATATTTTGCATACAACCCTAAATTGTAGAGTTCTCAAGACCTGTCGTTTTTGGTGAAGATCGGTTAAGGGAAAGGGGTAGTTTACCAGCAACGGTTTTTTATCAAGGGTAATTTTACTTCCATATTCCTTAAGGAATTGAAGTATGGTGATGGCAAAAAAAATCGTGTTCGAGATTATTGCAGATTCTGATTCTACTACACTCAAAACATGAAAAAAAGTCGTTTTCCGAAAAGTGTCTGTGTGTGTGTCTGTGTGTGTGTGTGTCTGTCTGTCTATCTGTGTGTTTGTAAATTTTTTTCTATGGCAAACGAAAACAGCCGCAAATTCAAGCAGAATCAAATAATGTTTCGCATACAGCCCTGATTTGTAGAGTTCTCAAGATCTGTTGATTTTGGTGAAGATCGGTTAAGGGAACGGGGTAGTTTACCTGTAAAGTTTTATGTTTTAACAAGGGTATTTCCTATGGCAAACGATAACAGCCGCAAATTCAAACAGAATCAAAAGATTATTTGCATACAGCCCTAAAATGTAGAGTTCTCAAGACCTGTTGTTTTTGGTGAAGATCGGTTGAGGGAAAGGGGTAGTTTACCAGCAACGTTTTTTTAACAAGGGTATTTTCTATGGCAAACGATAACAGCCGCAAATTCAAACAGAATCAAATAATGTTTTGCAGACAGCCCGTATTTGTAGTGTACTCAAGACCTCTTGTTTTTGGTGAAGATCGGTTAAGGGGAAGGGGTAGTTTACCTGCAACGTTTTTTTATCAAGCGTATTTTCTATGGCAAACGATAACAGCCGCAAATTCAAACAGAATCAAATACTTTTTTGCATACGTCCCTGAATTGTAAAGGTCTCAATGACTTTCGATTTTGGTGAAGATCGGTTAAGGGGAAGGGGTAGTTTACCAGCAACCTTTTACGTTTTAACGAGAGTAAAGTACTTGAAAATTTATTTAAACTTATTGAAACAAACGATAACAGCCGCAAATTCAAACAGAATCAAAAATTTATTTGCATACAGCCCTAAATTGTAGAGTCCTCAAGACCTATTGTTTTTGGTGAAGATCGGTTGAGGGAAAGGGGTAGTTTACCTGCAACCTTTTACGTTTTAACAAGAGTAAAGTACTTGAAAATTCATTTAAACTTTTTCAAACAATGGTAATTGTTGTAAATAAAATAATTTTGTTGCCAGGCAATCTGAAAAGATTATACGATAGTTTATGAAATGGTTAATAATACGTCAGTGGAAGGTGTAATGAGAAATTAGCAGAAATGGAAACCTGGGGAATGTTAACTGTTCTGTAGATACAATTTTGTCAGAATGTTTGGAAATGATCATCAACATTGAAGAAAAAGTAAGCATATTAAGAAACATATGTAAGTACTTATTATAAAAAGATAATGTATGTTTTTTGATAAAGTCATTTTGATTATAAAATATAAATATTTACAACAAGAAAAGAATTTTCAGTTTTCAAAATTTAAATATATTTTTATAAAACAATGGGTTCTTCATTGAGGTGGGGACCATGTCACTCACTCCATCTCAAGCCTCCTCTCCCATTTTGCAGAAAAAGAGGACCCTGTCAAGGCTGATACTTTGACGACAGTGACAGGGCTTTCCACCAAATTCAGCAGAGTGACAGGTAGGCCCAACTCTGACTGGCTACCCCCGAATGATTGGCTCTTGATTGGCTCTGATTTCCCCAGCGTTAGTAGGTTCTATGAAAATATTTTATTTCAAAAATGATTTTAAATATAAATCTTAGATATGTTTTATAAATCTCATGTTTTATGTTTTAACATGGGTAATTTTTTATATGACGAACCATAACTGCGTAAATTCAAACAGAATCAAATAATATTTTACATATGTGCCTGAGCTATAGAGAACTCAATGTCTGTTGATTTTGGTGAAGATCGGTTACGGGGAAAGGGCAGTTTACCTGAAACATTTTTTGTTGTAACATGAGTAAAGTACTTAATTTTGATAAAGTATCCTGATAAGATCTTAATAATCCACTGTAGAAACGTAGATGAAATATCTATAAATGAAGAGGCTAGTTGAACGGGCTGGGGGTAATTTTCTATAAATCAAAATTATAGTTGAAGGGGAGGGGATAATATTTTTTATATGTGTACTACGTTATTGGCAAGAAAGAAGTATTTTTTTGTTAAAATTCCTTCCCTGGCTGTTTGGCTGAAAATGATTGTAAATATAAATCTTAGAATATGGAAGTCATGTATGGTTCTCCATACCGATATTTTTTTTGGCAAACGATAACAGCCGCAAATTCAAACAGAATAAAATAATGTTTCGTATACAGCCCTGAATTGTAGAGTACTCAAGACGTTGTTTTTGGTGAAGATCGGTTAAGGGGAAGGGGTAGTTTACCTGCAACGTTTTTTTATCAAGCGTATTTTCTATGGCAAACGATAACAGCCGCAAATTCAAACAGAATCAAATAATTTTTGCATACGTCCCTGAATTGTAGAGGTCTCAAGGACTTTCGATTTTGGTGAAGATCGGTTAAGGGGAAGGGGTAGTTTACCTGCAACCTTTTACGTTTTAACAAGAGTAAAGTACTTGAAAATTTATTTAAACTTTTTGAAACAATGGTAATTGTTAAAAATAAAATAATTTTGTTGCCAGGCAATAAAATTATAATTTTTTCATTTTAATGTAATATAATATTTTTCATTTAATACAGCAATAAAAAGGCAGGTAAGACACACACACACACACACACACACACACACACACACACACACACACAATTCACGTTATTTCTGGCCTCACTCATGTTTATTTTCTTACATTTGCACGCTTTTTAAATGGAAAGTGCCGAAACCCACACCAACATAACGCGTGCAAGCCGAAATTTTTTTTAAGGAATCACTAAAAGGACGGTGGTTCAAATCGGACGGTGAGGTAGAGTTTGCTGTAACCGAATGGTTCCACAAACAGCCGTAAGAATTTTACTAGCAGGGAATCTACAGGTTAGCGCAACAGTGGAACTCATGTCTTAATGTTATTGGAGACTTCTTTTAAAATCGTTGAATAAAAAATGCTTTACGGCTCTATACGTGTTTCTATTGAACAATCCTTGTATTAGTCATACACAATAATTCAACTGATTGAACTTCAAATTTTTAAACTTGATTAGTTTCTATATATATGTTTAATGTTACAAATAATTCAAATAACAATCTTGATCATCTGTTAGTTCAGCGGAATAACAGTGACAATTTTAATAACCGCATAAAATAAACACTTAGAAACAACACAGGCGCTTTAACTTAACTGTTTGGACCACAGAAGTGAGGCATGCCTCAACGCTCTATGTGTACAGCGCGGGACAATCCCCCCTCCCTACACCTCCCTATCACACCACTACATTGCTTACATACGATGTATACAAAAAACGCTGAGGCAAGTTCAGGTTGCCTCATTCGCTTTAAACGAACTATGCCGAATCTCACCTGTCACCATCTAGCGGTCGCTCAATAAAGCACGTTTCGGTTTAATAAATTTGACAGTCGCAGTAACAATGTATAATCTTTACGTTATGTAGTTCATACGTATTTATAATTTTTATTCTACAGAATTTTTTAGGGTAGGCATTGCCTCAATTGCCTCCATGTAACTTCGCCACTGATATATATGTGTACAACGTTATCGGCAACAAAGAAGTAGTTTTTGTTAAAATTCCTTCCCGGGATATTTGGCCGTAGTCCAATGTTTTCTACAAAACCAGACATTTCGGCAATGCCATCGACTTCCATCATCAGTGAAAATCGAGTGCGATAACGTGAGGTGGTATACGTTAGTGACCACAGTACTGTGGTTAAGGCTGAAGCAGTAAGTAGAAAGAAGTAGTTTCTATGGTAATATTTCATTTCGAAAATGATTTTAAATATAAATCTTAGAATATGGAAGTCATGTATGGTTCTCCATACCGATATTTTTGTATTCGTACTGAAATAAAGTAAATCCTATATCAGTAACAGCAGTAGCATTCTTCGGTTTTGGGTGTAAAAAATTAACAGAACTCATTTGCCGTACTTACTTTTTGTTTTTAATTTATGGAAGTGTGTGGCATTAAAACAGGATCGTGGATATAAACAATCTGGATAATGTTTTACGTAAGAACAGTCGACCGGTTACTTTTTAGCAATTCACACATAATGGAATAAAATAGTATCTTCTTTTCAATGCCCATAAAAAATGTGTAGGAAAATGTAATCGATAGAGTTTGAGGTAATCGATAGGTACGATACCAAACCTTTTAGACATAACTTGTTAAAGTTATGAGAATTACAATCCCGTGCGAATAATGATTCAGAAGATTTGTGAATTTAGTGTTTGACAAAATTACAGAAAGTTATTGCATTTATTGGTAGCAGATAGCGTACAATTATAGAAACTGTACTATATTTTACGGAGAAAGTTTAATAATTCAAAATATCTTATCGAAGTTTGTAGCAAGCGTTTAATTAAAAAGTTCAAGAACAAAATGTTACTATTGTTGATGAAGCTACAAGTATTACGCCTACCAAAAAATCGTAGCCTTCAACGGTTTATCGGTACCTAGACGCAAGTGGTGCAGACAATTAGATGTAGATTGAGGATTCAGGAAATGTCAGTCATGATCGAGTTCTGATCCATTCGGCCAAAAGGAAATTTCCTTGTAATTGGCCTGAAAGGTTACTGTGAAACTGTATCTTAATTTAATATGTATATAAATACATAAAATAATCAATCAAATATTAATGATAATATGACAATATATTATAATATAAAGTATTGAAATGTACGTAGATGTAAGTAAATATATAAATGAAAAAATTGAATCAAAAGAGGCTCGGCTATGCGACAGTCCGGCGCCGACAAAATATGTTACAATAGACCTAAAACACCCTTACATATCATAAAAGCACAAAATGTTTTGTAGTGTAAAACTAGCAAAAAACGCCCATATACCGTTAGGTTAACGGTACTGTGTCCTTCAACAGACAATAGATGCCACGCCAGTAAATATGACGATTTTAGAAAGTCGCGTCACTTTTTAGGGAGTATAACGAACACCCGCGTAAGTTTATCGCCCGCTCTCTGGCAGCCAATGACGGATAGCGTCGGTAGTGAGCGCGAAAAAGATACAACACCGGACCGGGTACATTCAAATATCCCGGCAAATATTTCAAAGTCAAGCCAATGGGAGTATGATCAACAGAAGCCGTAGTGAGGGTAGGACGCGAAAAACTATAAAAAAAAGAAGCGAAGCAAACAACGAGGAAGTCTAAGTTTGAATTTCACGCAAAACACGGGATACCTGCGTCACTCGATGTAAACAATTTTAATAATATTACTCTAAGTTCAAATCAACATTATCTCGGTTCAATAGTGTCAGTCATCAAGAAGTTTATTTATATGTGTGCGCGATAGTACGTACGGACAAAAAGATATATAACTTGTGCGCGTAGATTTCAACAAAAAGTATATTTATTTATATGTGCGCGACGTCTAGTAATAACGCGAGCGAGTGAGGTGATTAAAGAAAGTTTAATCAAGCGTGATCAGTGAAAGTGTAGTGCGATGTTTAACGCAGGATTACAATTCGTCATTCTTCTATTTGGAATCCAGCAACAAGTAACAATATATCAATTATGATTTACAATACAATAAATTAACATAATTTTAGCATCTCAAAATTAACTCATCCCATTCTCAAAAGACCCACGAGTTCAGATACTAAACATACAATTTATGCTATATGACATGTTTTGCTGAATTATGATATAGTAAAGTAAGAACAAATAATAATAATTATAGAAATGATAACTGAGTTAATTAATTGAATATATTGAATATTATAGAAGTTCGTAGCAGTTAAGAATTGATGATATATATATATTTGTTTTGATTGATATTGATGATTTTAATATGTTAATGGAGTAAATTTGAATATACTAAGAACTCCTCTGAATATTACTTGATTAATATGATTTCAAAGAAGCTGTAAACTAGAAATATTAATAAATTTTGTTGTTATTAATTATAAAGATGATATAAATGATTAAGTCTCAGATGTATTAAGTGATAAGAATATAACAATATAAATCTTAGTATCTGAACAAAGTGTTATTATTTCATAACAATCCTGTCTTCTGCTCTGGCGCCCAAGTAAATATTCAACAATACAAATTTGGGTAGAAGTATTCAATAATAAATATAGCTAAATATAATTTATAACACGATAAATCATTGTAATTACCAAGTATATGCAATACTGTTTCGAATAAACTATTTAGCGCATAAATACATTGAGCTAGTCTTCAAAATCTTAATATTGCCGCCCAAACACCAAGGGGCAACTCGAAATTTTGTTATAGGCCTACATACTAAGTTTATAGCACAAACTTACGAAGTCGTATCTTTTAGTACAAGAAAATATGAATGACTCACTGATACAATTAAATCGAAATGTCCGCAGGCAATTTACAACTAGTAGAGCGCTCAAATTAAATTTAGTTTTTTAAAAATAATAGCAATATAAAGTATTTAATAACTCTTCTAGTTTTGTACTTTTTCAAACGTCAAAAGATCGCAGACTTTGGTTGAAATTGTAAGTGCTTGCTTCTCTTTAGTAGCTCCAACTACATGGCCATTAAATAATTGATTTATTATTTATTATTTATAGCCGTCCTTGGGGATTGTTAGGGAAGTGACCGAGTAGTTTGATTTTATTTTCAGAAATGAAACTGCGTTTGATGCAGTTTTATTAAATTTTATTTAATTTGTATTTAGATTTGTTTTATTCACTCCTTAATAAAACAGAAGTCTTTAAAATGTAACATGACTTTTTACAAAAAAAAAAAAAAAACATGTAATAGGCTATTATGTTTTCCGAAAATAAAATTTGAATTAAAAAAAAATTCTGTTCCCGCAGGAGAGCAGGAGCAGCATTTGTAGTACCACAAAATCAATAGCAGTATCAGTAGCAGCAGCAGCACCAGCAGGAGAGGATGAGCAGCATTTGTAGTATAGGAAAGCAATAGCAATAGCAGTAGCAGCACCAGCACCAGCAGGAGAGGATGAGCAGCATTAGTAGTACCAGGAAAGCAATAGCAATAGCAGTAGCAGAAGCAGCAGCAGCATCAGCAGGAGAGGATGAGCAGCATTAGTAGTACCAGGAAAGCAATAGCAATAGCAGTGGTGGCTGCAGACCTAAACGCGTAGTAATAATATGCCTAATAGTAATGGTTGTGTACTATTCATTTATAGGATTGCAATGATGACATAATAAATTTAATAATTTTAATAAAATATATTTCTGTCAAGCATATAGTCTACATAGACTATGTATATTGTATTTTACTTTATAATACGTTAACAAGTATTTGTTATAAGTACGTGGTTTACTGGACAAGAAATACATTGAAATGTTTTTTTTTCACGTATTCTGTGTAAACTAACGATTTAGGAAACTACTTCTACTGGCAGACGTGTTCGTAATGAATCGTTATTTCACACAGTGAGTTGTCGTTTGTATTCGTTGCCCGTCATTTGGTATACAATTGCCAGTTCGGTTACACAGCGTTCGAGGGAGAGTGTCATCCTCCCCCACATAACATAACACTATCAAGTAAACGAACCCTTAGTTTTTAACGCCTTACACCATCACCACCCTCCTTCTGAATGACCACCATTGACCAGGCTTCACCCTACTCACACCTCAAAGCCAAAAAACCAACAAACGGCCTACTCCACCCCCACCCACCACACAATCTTAACACATCTCCCCGATTTCTTTTATCGCTTCAAACTCCTGGACTTGACGTTTATGGAACGCCGGACATCTTTCTTGTTCGACCCTCGCTTTGGCCGTGTGCCGTTTACGCAATACGTTGCCGACGGACGCCTTTACACGACAAACATATTTCTTTATAATGCGCAAGAGAACAACATATCAACAAATCACCCTTACAGTGCAGGCCGCAGCGTCCCAGGTAGCATTCCGCAAAATACACAGTGCCCTGTTAAAATAATTTGCTACTTACCATAATGTTGTCACAGTTTCCCTCTGTTCTCTCCAGCGCAAACTTATCTCCTTGCCTTTAATTTGCTCAACGTTTTTTCAAGGGTCAGCCCATACGAAGATTTGTCAACGCTGTATGATGTAAGCCACTTTAATTTAATTAAAACTGGAATATTCAAGGATATCTGAAGAATCTGCTATTAGTGAAGTATAAATATCGTTGCATTCTGTAAGCAGTGAAACTGAGTTATGGAGAAGTTATATAAGAATTTACTTCCGTGTACTATTATATACACTGAATTTAACTTTTGTTTGCATATTTACATAGATTATTTATTTTAATATAAAATTGTTCCTGTGCAAATATTTATTTTTTTTTATTCAGTTATGTAAGTTACGTTGAACACCTTTGACCAACAGATAAAATTTACATTACTCCGATGATGCAGACCAACAAAGATGTCTGAAGACATGCACGTAAGGAAGAAACAACTTTATAAGAAAATTAAGAATTTTATATAGGCCTATATTTAATATTATATAATAACTTTAATTTTACATTATATATACATATATACAAGCGTAATACATAAACAAGCGTTCGTACGTAGACATAAACATACACACAGACTGTCGAACATATTCTTACGTGGAACGTCGGACAGCTTCAACGCCAGTAGCAGGAAACGGTAGCAGCTCGTCACCAGCACCAGTCGTATTTATATAAATGTCTGTTGACAATAGAGGTGCGAGAGAACAGTTACAATTCTGGTCTACCGTTTCAAATACAGTCCTCCTTTTGTATCCGAATTTCTTGCTACGGCCATCGTATTAATAAATCAGTGTAACATTAAAGTAGGTATAAATTGTACAAAAGTCGTTCAGGCGATCCAGTAGAATATTATCGGTAGATACGTGTAACTTGCATGAAATCGTAAAATAAAATGAAAAAATCGTATTGTAAATGTTACGTGGTGTACAACTGAGCATATGTTGCTGTTGTGTTAAATGATTTTGTAATTTTTTAACCGTGCGCCTTAAATCATACAACCGACCAGTAGGATTTTTGGCGACATCTTTGAAGGAAACAAGAAATTTTAATTGTGTGCGTGTGTGTGTGTGTGTGTGTGTGTGTATGCGCGTGCGTGCTCGGGCGCGCTTAAGAAATACAGATTATTTTATAAACGTCAAGCCTCTATAAAAATATAACTGTTATCTTGAAATATAATCTCTAAGATAAACTTAAATTATGAGTTTTGTAGGGAAAGAATACCTTTCTGTTTGCTAAACAGAAAAACTAAAGGAATTAGAGAGGCAAGTCGTCACGATAATGTGGTATCAGTGGCAACACCGGACGAAGGAGCGATGTTGGAGTGTGCCTATGACAGATGTGATAGGTACCGGAGCACGCCTTATGGAGGCCAACAAGGACGTTAAGGGTAACAGTATTATGTTTTTAAGAATAAAACGTATACTCGTCTTACGACTATAGCATCGTGCATTATCTAAGCTGCTGATGATAGTCGCCAAAGTTTTGAATCCACTGGGCTTAAGTATAAGTAAGTGAAGTAAGATCGGACCGTTAATACACTTGCATAGAACCGCCCCGAACAACTTTACCGAACAACTTTACTTCCTCTCTGCTTACCCCTCTCTACTCAGGGACTTCCTTCTCCACGCATGTATCAAGCACACTGCTTGGCACCGTCACCATTTGGCATCGCGGAGAGAGATCGACGCCTCAAGGCGTCTGCTTGTAGTGTCCGAGACGGGCGGGATCTGCTGTCCGAACCGCCACCAGAGGCAGTGCTACAAAAGTATTAAAACCTATTCTTCTAAATTCTGGCGCCATCTAGCGACAATCGCGTTGGCTGTCCCTTCCTATTTTAGGTACCCTTTCAGAAAGACGAGCACTGTTCATCTGGTCGTCATAGGACACGTCCCGGCGCTGCAATCAAGCTACGGGCGCAAAGACGTCCCACTGGCTAAAGCAAAGCATAAAAAACTTCCTTAGTTGTTTGAATACTTTCAGTCACAATAATTGTCAAGGGTATGAGAGGTTTAAAACTTAGACTTACTTGAAAAGTGCTAATTAATGGTTGACGCTTCACAGATATAACGATATCGAATAGATATAAAAAGAACTGCTAGAAGCAAGCTACAAAGGTGATTGGAGATAGTGACATTAAAATAATACATGAATAGACTCACGCAAGCGCGCGCGCTTACTTATTTATATATATTGTAACGTAACTTCTTTTCTGCCCAGTGTGGTCTCTTCTAAAGTGTTTTGATTATTTATTTAATGGTAGCTATTCCTATTGTTAACGGTCCCAAGTTGCTGGCGCCACTTTGTAACGTAACTACTTACCTCCCTCTTGTTCGTAGGGTAATTATGTTTAAATGATTGTTTAATTGTTTGATGAAAATTAATATTCGATTTATTATTATTATTTGTTGTTTATTTTATTGTATCTTGAATGTTTAAATCGTCGTTTAAATCCATCGGTGGTCTTTAATTCGAGGTTCTTTGGTTGTGGAGACGAATCGGCTAAGTTGACACTGCCATTGGCACCTGTTGATTTTGTCAGATGTCGTAATTTTAGGTTAATAGTTTATAAGTTGACTTCTCACTGAAATTAGATTTATTTACTAGTTCAGCACTTACTTTTAGTGAAGGTCTCACTTGTTAATCGTTCTGTTAACAAGGCAGAGTTGAGGTGACAACTTAAAATTATTTATATTATCTCAATTGCCGCTGCGAGTGGTGCCAACTGTTGGGAGCGGTTCACCTAACCTGTAATCGTCTAGTTCAAGGATTCTCAACCTTTTTGTGATTGAGAGCACCTTTCATAATCCGGGGCAAGTGGGAGAGAACCATGAAAATTTAATAATAATAATAAATACACTCACCAGGCTAATGAGATCCTTGGCCCTGAATGTTACTCAGAATTTCACTAATATCTAAGGAGAAGTCGCTTGCAGCTACACGTAAACAGTCCTCCAAATGTGAGACATTTAATCTTGATCGTGCTCTGTTCTTGATGTACTTCATTAATGAAAAACATTTTTCACACAGGTAGGTTGTCCCAAACATCGCCAAGCATTTGAGAGAAGCATTTCGCAATGTCGGAAATTTCATTGTATCATTTGCACCCCAGAAATCTGTGATCCTTTCCTTTTCGAAAAGATATTTTAAGGCTTGAGAGGACTGGAGTTCTAATAATTCAAGTTCCGCGCGAGCAAGATTGTGCTGTTGAATAATCTGAATTTTTCTGAGAGAGTCCACATTGAATTGAAATGGATTGAGCACCATATTAAACAACGGCTCACTTTCTTCGAGTACATGAAAACGTGTAGCAAACTCTTACAACAGATCTTGAATTGCCAGAACGACAATTTTAGGACACTCCAAGTGGGGACGACCAAGACTCGAGAGTGTATGTGCCAGTTAAGGAAAATGAACCAAGTCATTTTTACTTCCCGTCCCGAGGAATTTTTGTAACTTTGATCGAAAGGAAAATATAATTTCTTTCAGTTCACAAATTGTGTTTTTCTGACCCTGAAGACCTTTGTTCAGCTCGGTGAAATATTGAAATAGGTCTACCATGAAAGCAAGATTTATCTTGAAATCATCCCCGAATATTTCTGGAAACTTAGTGACATAATCGTTGGCAGAAATAAATGCTTTGATTTCTTCGAAAACTTTCCAGACCCTTGTAATTGCTTCCCCGCGACTTAGCCAACGAACATCCGCATGTAGGATTAGTTCTGAATGTGGCGCTGATAAATCATGCAAGAAGACTTTTAGTAAGCGTTTATTCAGGGGTTTAGAAACCAAAAAGTTGATCAACTTAACTATCAGTTCTAACTGTTCTGAAATTTCAGGTTTTAACAGATATAAGATGACTGGCTAAGTTTTCAACGTGAATTAAACAATGATAGTGAACAAAGGGAGGAAAATGTTCATCATTTTTCAGAAGAGCGACAAATCCTTTATTTTTACCTACCATGGAAGGTGCGCCATCAGTAACCACACACACGAGCTTTGATAAGTCAATGCCATTAGGTTTCAGGAAATTCGTGACAGCGTTGTAAATGTCTTGCCCCGTAGTTGTACCCGGGAGGGGTAAAATTGTTAAAACGAAATCTTCTACAATTCTCACATTATCTATACAACGTACAAAGCACGCCAATTGTGCTACAGAAGCAATGTCTGCTGATTCGTCAACAGCAAGAGAAAAATAACTACATTCAAAAAGTTTCTGGAGTGCTTTTTGTTTAATTTGAGCCGCGATGAGGTCAACGCGCCTGGCAACAATGTCATTACTAAGTGGCACATTTTTTGCCGCATTAATCAAAACACTTCTGTATTTCTCAGGTATACTTTCAGCGAGAGTTGTCGCTGCGGAAACTATGCACTCCTTCACAATTTCTCCACTTGTAAATGGCATCCCATGCTGAACAAGTTTATGAGACACAGATACAGACACTTCGGTTGAAAGTTTGTTAACAGAACTATTAACATTAAATGAAAAAGACTTCTGTTGACGTTGGAGCTGTGATTTTAACTCTTTGATTATATGTATCCTTGCATCTGATCCCGTGGGATATTGATCAGAAAACGCACTATGATGAGTTTCATAATGTCTTTGACAATTTGCTTTTCTGAAACCAGATAAAGGTGCATGACACAAAACGCAAATAACTCCGGTATTCTCGTCATTAGTGACCACCAAAAAATCTGTCTCCCAGTTACCTTGAAAAGAATACAGCTTCTTTCTTTTTGCTTCGCTACTTTTGTTGGAATCTTGGGTTGATGAAGAAGGTATCTTAGGTATCGATTCTTCACTACGTTTTTGTATTACAAATTTATCCATGTCTCTTTTTTAAGAACGTTCACAACACACTTCGAGGCGAAAGGAAAATTGCAAACTGACAATAATTACGCGTATTTCACAAATAACAGAACAGCAATACTACAACCAAAATACGTCACAAAACTGGTGTACACCGCTACACTATGTCATTCCAGTCACAATCTAAATAAAACTGATAAATCAACAACACATCTAATTTCTGCTTTCCGTGCCCTCAAACGGGATGGGAGGAGAGTAGTGGCCATAGAGGTATATAGATAGAGCGGGGCAAAGTATAGGCGCTCGTGTAAGTGGAAATGTCCACTCAGAAACATTCATAGAGGTCATTTCTATCCTTGTCTACTGACGCATGCGCGAGAGTGGAACTCGCGCGGATCAGCTCATTCAGCGTCAGTTCAGTGTTAGAGGCAGACAAGGACAGAAATGACCCCTACGTGATTCCATCTCTCTTTTCCAGCCGGACGGTTTCTCAGCCAGTTCACCACCTCTATCTATATACCTCTATGGTAGTGGCTGCTCTTAAAGTCTCATTGGCAAATTTCGAAATTTCTATTTAAAATCTAAAAATTGATTGGTTGAGCTAAGTGTAAAATGCTACGTGACTATTTCTGTGAGAACGTACATAAAGCTGCCTAGTTTAGGGATTTCAGAGGAAATAAAATTAAAATATTTTGAATAACCGCTTCTTTTGAGGGTACTAGTACGTGTTTAACAGCCCATTTACAAGATGAGACAACCTGGCGCCTACAGTAATAAACCCCTCGTAGGCTGTCTCTGCCTTTTAAAGCTGCAAACAATAGAGTCGGTATCGGCTTGTAAACTACGGACAATTCCGGAAACCATTGCAAGTAGTGATCTTAGAAGTAACAAAGGTTTCCAAACAGTATTCTGCTATACTCAGTTGTTGGTGGACAACAGCTGTACGGCCGTGCTATATAGTTCATAATTAAAAATTAGGGGTCACTGTTGCTCGCGAGCACTCTTTTATACATCCATGATGAGCACCATTTTTACTTCCATATTCCTTAAGGAATGGAAGTATGGTGATGGCAAAAAAAATCGTGTTCGAGATTATTGCAGATTCTGATTCTACTACACTCAAAACATGAAAAAAAGTCGTTTTCCGAAAAGTGTCTGTGTGTCTGTCTGTCTGTGTGTCTGTCTGTGTGTCTGTGTGTCTATGTGTCTGTGTGTCTGTGTGTCTGTAGATTTTTTTCTATGGCAAACGATAACTGCCGCAAATTCAAACAGAATCAAATAAGTTTTTGCATACAGCCCTGATTTGCAGAGTACTCGCGACCTACTGTTTTTGGTGAAGATCGGTTGAGGGAAAGGGGTAGTTTACCTGCAACGGTTTTTTTTTAGCAAGGGTAATTTTGTTTGTTTGGCAAACGATAACAGCCGCAAATTCAAACAGAATCAAATAATGTTTCGCATACAGCCCTGAATTGTAGAGTTCTCAAGATCTTTTGATTTTAGTGAAGATCGGTTAAGGGAAAGGGGTAGTTTACCTGTAACGTTTTATGTTTTAACAAGGGTATTTCTTATGGCAAACGATAACAGCCGCAAATTCAAACAGAATCAAAAGATTATTTGCATACAGCCCTAAATTGTAGAGTTCTCAAGACCTATTGTTTTTGGTGAAGATCGGTTGAGGGAAAGGGGTAGTTTACCTGCAACGTTTTTTTAACAAGGGTATTTTTTTTCTATGGCAAACGATAACTGCCGCAAATTCAAACAGAATCAAATAACTTTTTGCATACAGCCCTGATTTGTAGAGTACTCACGACCTATTGTTTTTGGTGAAGATCGGTTGAGGGAAAGGGGTAGTTTACCTGCAACGGTTTTTTTTTTATCAAGGGAAATTTTTTTTTTTTGCCAAACGATAACAGCCGCAAATTCAAACAGAATCAAATAATGTTTCGCATACAGCCCTGAATTGTAGAGTTCTCAAGACCTATTGTTTTTGGTGAAGATCGGTTAAGGGAAAGGGGTAGTTTACCTGTAACGTTTTATGTTTTAACAAGGGTATTTCCTATGGCAAACGATAACAGCCGCAAATTCAAACAGAATCAAAAGATTATTTGCATACAGCCCTAAATTGTAGAGTTCTCAAGACCTATTGTTTTTGGTTAAGATCGGTTAAGGGAAAGGGGTAGTTTACCAACAACGTTTTTTTAACAAGGTTATTTTCTATGGCAAACGATAACAGCCGCAAATTCAAACATAATCAAATAATTTTCTGCATACAGCCCTGGTTTGTAGAGTACTCAAGACGTACTGTTTTTGGTTAAGATCGGTTAAGGGAAAGGGGTAGTTTACCTACAACGTTTTTTTAACAAGGTTATTTTCTATGGCAAACGATAACAGCCGCAAATTCAAACATAATCAAATAATTTTCTGCATACATCCCTGGTTTGTAGAGTACTCAAGACCTATTGTTTTTGGTGAAGATCGGTTGAGGGGAAGGGGTAGTTTACCTGCAACGTTTGTTATAAAGCGTATTTTCTATGGCAAACGATAACTGCCGCAAATTCAAACAGAATCAAATAATTTTTTGCATACGTAAGTGAATTGTAGAGGACTCAAGTCTATTAGATTTTGGTGAAGATCGGTTAATGGGAAGGGGTAGTTTACCTGCAACATTTTACGTTTTAACAAGAGTAAAGTACTTGAAAATTCATTTAAACTTTTTCAAACAATGGTAATTGTTAAAAATAAAATAATTTTGTTGCCAGGCAATAAAATTATAATTTCTTCATTTTAATGGAAATTATGTATATATTACAAAATATATCGTGCTTGGCAGGCAAGCATATTTCAGATTATAAGTCTTAGAATATGGAAGTCATGTATGGTTCTCCATACCGATATTTAGTTACGTGAGCACTACAGTGCTCGCGAGCACCAGGTTGAGAACGGCTGGTCTAGTCTAATGAAATAATTTGGGTAACTCTTTTGTCTGGTAAAAAATATGGTTTATTCTTCGATAATACTCATGAAATTAGGTTAAATAATAATTAGATTAATAATCGTTCATTTTTACAATAATGATTAATTTTATAAAATCTCTTATCTCAGGGTTTGTTACTCTGATTCTTAGTAACCATACTACTGCATGTGGTTCTTTGGTTCAAATGTTTATCTAAAATGTAGGTTCTTTGAGACTGCAAAATACAAACAAAAATTGAAGAATTATAGTACCATAATGCTTGAGTAGTAGGAGAGGTATTACATAAAAAATAAATCTTATTTACTAACATAAAAATTCAAAAGACGTCTGGCGTCAACATTGTAGGTTAACCTGGCGTATTTGAATAGAAACCAGTTAACTTTAAATTAATAATAACTCTTTAACAACATACAAAATACAGGTATAATAAGGTTATAAGTTCCTTTAGTGTTCATAAAATAAATCATCTGATTCGCTAGATTGGATAAATTTAATCAGGTAAATTGATAAATCTTGTAACCATGATTAGCTTGTTATAAAATGTTTTTAACTCGAAACAAATTAACAAATGTAATACGGTCCATAGCTTTCTTAATGTTCATTATACATCATCTTATTTACTAATTCTGGTAAAGCTACATCAGGTCAATAGACAACTCTTAAAAGTATAATCAGCTGTCGTTAAATCTCTTTAACTTTAAATAAATCGATTGATATAATAAGGTCCAAACTCCTTTATGTGTTCAAATCAAATCATCTTATTAATTATACTCGATAAATTTTTATCGTCTAAGTTTATAATTCCTGTAAGTATGCTTAATTGTCACTATACTCCCTTTATTCACGCAATCCCAATTTATTGTACACTTTGCAGTATTGTTGTTGCACTATTACTCTTTCATTGAACTTCGTTAATTAAAATTTTTGAAACATTTTATAAAAAAATTTGGTTATGTTGACCGATGTTTACAGTTCGATGTCCGCACTGGTTATAGGTTAATTCGCGACTTTTGGCGTACTGAGTTGGCGTCTGTCTTGCTTCGCCGACAATACAATAATGAATTCAAATCTGGCTTCTGTTTCCTGACCAAATCTCGATTTAACCCTTCTGATTGGTGTAAAGGTTGATGACATTCCATCGAGCGTGGCTACCCCCTTTACCAAATTATTAAGAACGCTTGGGTTTCTGGGGTTGAGATTAAGAAAGTGACGCCAAATATGTTGTCAAAATTGATGCAAATACATTCCAACTGATTAAAACTCTTACGTTACTTTTAATTGCTGATCTAGCCTTACCATGATATGGCAATCGTCTGGCTCATTGTTTAGAGTCCTCACATGAAATACTTTCGTTCACTATTAACGGATATAGTTTTTTGAACTTACAACTAACACATTTTCACTAAATTTATACATTATTTAACTTAAATTACCAAATGGGTATCATATCTCATCGAGGTGATGCTTTCCAAGTCCTTTTGTGTACTCTTTACACAGTATTTATTTACAATTATCCATAAAATGCATAAGCTATGCCTACGCTTTTAGTAGGCCTATGACACTACAAACTAGATTTACTTATTATATCTTAATAGTGGTGTTTGACCAACTTCTATTAGGTCACAATTACTCTGAGATGATCATTACAACTTCTGATCACCTCAGTTTTTGTTATTACACCTTTCTTTTGTTGATTTTAGTCTTTATAATCACCCATAGTTTTGCACTATAGGGTGTTACATGAATTACCTTCATTATAAATTACCTAGTTGTTTTTAAGTCATTATTTCTTACATAAATGATCATTACAATAACTATAAAGTTTTACAATGTTCTGGTTTGCACCAGGATATTCCCATTTGCTGTTAACTCATCAATGGTTCTTGCATCTAGTGCTACATGACAAGTATATTTAATTTACATTATATGACTCAATTTCATGATAATAATTCTTGGTTTACATCATATTAGTTGTATTAAACATCACTGATTATACTGATATCAACATCTTTCTCTTTTATTAGTATTTCTAAAGGTTTTTTAGATTGGTTATTGGGTAAATTCTATGCTGTCCATTTCAGTATGTTAATTTACACTAATCACAATATAAATCTTCCTTTGGTAACTAATCTTGTTACTGGTATGATCCTTATAACATTAGTTTAAGTACAGTATAATAGAATATGGTTTGATAACCTTTTTATTATTAATTCTTGTCATTATAGGTGCAAAATGCTTGTTGAGCTAGGTTATGTGTGTCCCTATTCTGGTTTACAACAATGGGTTCATTTTGGTGGTTGGTTTCTATACATTTTACTCAATTATTTAAATGTAGTAATACTTATTAATTACTATTTATTGTTTGGTACTTATTTTCCAGTCTCTTTTATATTATCTTTACAACATTATTGGTGATTATCATAAATAGTAGATAAGATACTATCTTGTTGTTATCTTTTATACATTATTAAATCATACTAATACAAGGTTTAATCTCACTCTCCTGATCATTATTGATTACCATTATTTTAAATTAGAGTTATGGTCACAGTCAAGTCACCTAAAATAGTCTGTCAGTGGTTTGATGTCATTAATAGTCTTTCACTCTGTAATTCGCTTGTTTTATTTTATTTATCTCACTGTTGTACCTCTTTTGTTGTAGATTGTGGGAGATGTCTTGTCTCTTCCTTTGTTCATCTTTTTATTTGAGTTCTATCATAATGTCATTCACTTCTTTTCTTTTTTTATTTTCTATGTTTTTTGTTTACTCACTTACCTAATCTATTGGGTCATTGGGTTAATCACATTTAATATATTTTCTTTTTTGTTTAGTTCTCATTACTACTTTTATTCATTATTTATAAATTCGTCCTTTAGTTTTTAATTCTTCAACTGATTTTAATACTTGGTACACAATTCTTAATCCTTGGTAGGTTTTGTTTCATTTAATTGTTATGTTAGGTTGAAAATTTGGTTTAGAAGTATGGTGATGATATGTAACGTTACAATATTCATACGCCTACACATATCATCATTTAATAATGATACAATAATAATAATAATAATACACATGTGCCTATGAATTGCAACAACAAATATTTTATATGGAACGGTTTGAGGCCCTGGCTGATGTGTGAACATACGTGTACTCAAAGATCAGCAACGCAGGTAAACTAAAGTAGGTGTAATGAGGTCTTGATTTTTTATTATTTTAGATATATTTGATTGTCATGAGTAAACGAACAAATACATATAATATGTACTTAGTATTAAACCTGGGGACGCACTGAAACGACCTTCTGCCAACTTTCTTGTAAATCGATTGTCAAAAAAATGGTTACGCGCGAGTGATACGTTAGGCTTATACTGTTACACTGTTATCATATTTCATTCATCTGATACTTTACAGCAGTGGTTTGTGTATTAAAATCCAAACGTATTACTTCGGTAACACAGCACGGCTCACACGAATTGAGAAACTTCCATCTGCTTGCCGTACATGCCACACTCGAATTGAGAAACTTGCCAAAAACTACCCCCTTCAGTCAACACTCGAATTGAGAAACATGAGGACCGTTTGTTTAATCAAAGCTTCTAATCCTCCTGAACAAGAAGGCGTGCTGGTAATTATATCTAGTTTGGAAACTTAGTCGAGGTATTATAGAACAATAGAGGTTATTAATTAATAATTTACTTTAGATGCCAAATCAGAGAATGTTTATTAATTATAATATTTTGATTACAACTGACTAACATACGCGTATAAGGCAACATGAAATTATCAGATTTACCATTTGAACAAATTGTGTATATACTACCACATCACGAGAGAGAAAGAGATAGATGGGGGGGAGAGAGAGAGAGAGAGAGAGAGAGAGAGAGAGAGAGAGAGAGAGAGAGAGAGAGAGAGAGAGAGAGAGAGAGAGGACAGGACAGCATATAAAGGTATCACCAAGATTTGCTCAAGTGTTTAATAGTTAATGATAGTTACGATGCGTTCACGAGTAAACGTGAGGAGATAACTATGTTCTCGTTACTACCTCTGGTAGCCAGTACACAGTCCTTTTAACGTGACATTGAAAATATCTTGTTCTTTTATAAAGAGACACTGCGTTTTCATGTAAGGAGATAAGGAGAGTTCTATGTTGGTGATGTAGTGAGCATAATATCAGTTTATTTATTTAACTAGATGGCGTGAAGAGGTGTTCCATCCAGCGATGTTACTCGTGGTCCTTACTGATCGGGTGACCAAAGTCTTGTCAATCTTCTGTCGATTGCAGGCTGTAGAAATGGCATGGTCAGCGGTTATACGATGGTCGTAAGGTCTTGTATGGTGTCTAGTACCACGTTCGTGGATGACTTCACGGACGTATGGAATATGGAAGCCTGTGTGCAAAGTGTGGTTGGACACATACCACGGGGCATCTCATAATATCAGTGTGGAACAATCTGGTTTTCCTTAATATAAAAAGTTTTAGAGTAGCAGATGTTGATCGTCGTTAATTCGTAAATTATGCCTGTAGTCTGTTAAAACTAATGAATCTTTTGTGCTATCTGCTCTAGTTTACTAGAATTTAAAATGTAATTAGCATATAAAATGGCACTTACGTAGCAAATACCTTTTTATTCCAGTTTTTAATAAACAGTTTTAATAAACATAAGTAGAAGAAAATATATAACAACAAATTAGGTAATATTGTCAGTCTGGGTAGATGTTAATATAATGCGTTCAAGAATTCTTAGGAACGATTCATCATTACGGTTCAACCTTTTTCACCACGTAACTTGACGAAAGTGCGATCCAACATTCACATTAATGTGCTCAGAGGCATGTGAAACATGTGTCTAGGCTGACGAAGAAGGTTATGTAGGGTTAGTCAGGAAAGTAACTCGATTTTTATAAAGTGAGTAGGCTACATGAGGAAAAATAATAAACTGGAAAACAAATGCCGGGCTGTTAAGCCGTGGTCCAATATTATTCAAATTATGCTTGTTATAGAAAAACTAATTCATGATAACAACACTGTCACATAAACTATATAAAGAACTCAACAAATGCACAACAAAGTCCAACAGCTTATTGAAAACGACCATAATTTTACTAATATTGAACCACGGCCTAACAGCCCGGCATTTGTTTTCCAGTCAGATACCGGCCGTGTAAGCCTACCTTCTTTGAGAAATAAGAAACGTTTGGTCGGGTCAATAAAGCTAGTTATTCAGCTTTTGGGGCCGAACTTAGATAAACGCGATTATAAAATGTAGCAAATTGTGGCAGGAGTTAACAGGACAGATGTGAACTATTTTGATTTCACTCCGAGGGTAGCCAGAACGATGATATAAAAATTTCAAGACTAAAGAAAAGAAAAGATTTCATGGACCTAGAAATACAGTACATTTTAAATAGCAATTATCTGTCCAATGTATTTTGTAGTTAACAAAGAGAATTAAAAATTTATGAATCATAATAATCACGACCAAAACATTTTTGTGGGGCCCAGTAGTCAGAAAAAATGTGTAAGTAGAGTATAAAATGAGTCCTTTTACGAAATTAGTATCGGAAACAAATGTTGTATGAACGATTTATGTACAAAACAAACGTAGGCCTATGTATAGGCTAAGATAAGCGTAGGCAGAGGCAGAGGCGCGATGTAGCGGTAACTACTCGTCAGGGGCCCGACAGTAGTTTATTGATTGTCCGGCCAATGACGCATTCCTTGTTTTCTTTTTTACGACTTAGGTTCACATCCTGCACAGCATCGTCTTTGGGGGGAGGGGGAGGTTGCGGAGGGCGTCACTGGATGGACAATATCGCACAAAACATCTAAAAAAGTTGCATCCTTTCCAGTGAGTTATGTCTTGTAGGGGGGTGTGACTGCAGGGAATTATTGCGATTAGCCCGGACTCCCTCTGACGACGGGGAGACAATATTAAACCGGACTAGCTGCATATTGCTACGACATACGGTTGCAACAAATAACAACAGCACTGTTTGTGTGTTTATATTGTAGTTGTAATGTAATTCGGCAAAAGTTTGTCGCCGGTGACCAGACATGTCAGAAGAAACGCACATTGTATTTTAACTTGACTTTCACTAAATTGTGTATAAATTTCATACGACGACAGCGTCTGCTCTTAATTCTGAGAGTGAACTCTAAGCAGTTTGTACAGTGTAGACAGTTTCCGTCGCGTTCCTAAGTTTAGAGAGTTTGTCGTTTCAGTGGTTAAAAAGGTATCCGTCTACTTATAATGACTAAGAAATTGTATGATACAGTTTGTAGGGTTGCTTAATTGAACATAATGTTATTTATATGTTAACGGAAAACTGCTAGTTCGGTCAGTTACACAGGCTAGCGTCCAGTGGTAATGTAAAAGCCAGTGGGCCCCGTCAACAAAGAAGTATCAGTTACAAACAAGGACAAAAGTTTTGGAGAGAAATTGGGCAGAAGTCCACCAATTGTCAATCGAATCACTGCGGCAAGAGATAAGAATAAGTTAGTACCCAAGTACCCAACGAGATAACAGTTTACGATCGAATTGGAGGAGACATAACTCAATGAGTTGCTGAACGTGTTTAGCCTGGGTGATGGTATTAATGAGCAACAACTACCAAATTAGGAAAAATCGTTAGGAAAAACGAAATTATCGGAGTGGGATGCATCGAATAAGCACAGGTACAAGGACACACATTGTGAAACCATTATACGTTTACTGTACTACCAGTCCGATGGCATACTGATGAAGAAACATTATGTTATGCTTCATTCATTTATAACAAAACGCTTTTCTCTGACTTCCAAGTTCCTAAAATTTGAATGAATTCCGCTAACAACGCATGAAACAATATATCGAGATATTTTCTTCTTCTTCGTAAATATAGATTCGTTTTAGCTGATCAAGTAAAACAACAAGAAGAAATATGCAACGCAACTGTGAGGAGAGTTGATGAGTAGACAGAGGTGTCATGTAGTTCTGCTTAATGAAAACTGCTGACATGAAACTGCTGCCTCCCCCCCTTCCCACTTAGTGTATGCACTTCTTTATCACCACGCAATGTACATAACAGACACTCTTTGTAACCACTTTGTTGTTATCAACAGTACCAGTGATAATCTGTAATTAAGTTCGGTGAAGTTGCATATTCGCGCGAGACTAAATACAGGACTGATCTGTAACGCATGACAGGAAAGAGCGAGAGCCAAACGCTCGCGTGAAGGTTACGTGATAGATACAGACATTTCCTATATTTTGAGTTCAAAAACGTTTGGAAAACGTGTGTGTGTGTGTGTGTGTGTGTGTGTGTGTGGGACATTCGTCGTCCCATTCTGAAGTATCGTCGAACATTCAAATTCAGAACAGTTGTTTTCACATTCAAATAGACAGTCGTTTGGGTTTGGTTTTCAACCGGTCTAGGCTACTTGAATTAGTACTCTTATAATTTAATGTTTATTTACAGTTAAGTTTTTCAAAATCTAACGATTTTGTCGAAATTTATGACGCACTATTTACCTTGCTTTCATTTACACGCGTTCATCTTTACACGCACATCGTCTAAAGGAGAGACATTTCAACTTCTTGAAGTAAGGAAATTATTCGATAAGAGGAAAACTAATAACTGCCTGCCGTAAGTGTGTGTAGTCTGTCTCAGGAAAAACCTGAATAAGTACTCATCGTTGGCTGAAGTGTAATTGATAATTGACTGGATGAAATGAATGAAGTACAAAATTATTTAATATCCGAAGTATAATGCACAACTGTGTTAAACTGTATTAAGTAGGTTATATTTGTGTTTGTGCGGGGGAGAGAAGCGTGCGTGGTCGAGTTTATTTTGTTTATTCGCCCAATATATCAGTAGATAATGCAGGCTATCCCTATGCGGACGGGACTCGCACAAATTACCCATCAAGAATTTTCCCTTCTTCACGACAACATAAGTAAATGACCGTGTGGGGGACACAGAATCGATAGATTCTTCTTCTATCTTTATTCCGATTTGTTTAAAGTTTGTTTTTCGTCGGCAGTAGGTTTGGGGTTGGGAAGCGTCATGTTGGACAACATGCCCTTTTATTGGCGCATTAATTCTGCTCCCGCAGTTGTACCGGACGTTTTTATTTACGTATTTGTTTAGACAAAGTTAAACCGACAATACGTTAATGCCCGGACCCAATCACTTAAAATATGAACAGACTTCCTTGAATATCAATTCCGACATTCCGTCTTCTGTGTGCAGGGGTCATTCAATAAATAAGGAAACAAAATTTATTATGATTTTTTAAAATAACTGTCTCACGATCCCATCTACAATTATTAACATCTCCCATAGGTCTACTATACTGAGCAGCAGAGAATTCTCGACCTTGAAGTTTGAGCCACTTTCATATATCTATTTCCACTTCTTCATTGTTGTCAGACCTTGGCTAGAACGTATCAACCTGGCCTCAAGTTACACTGTAATAACTGTCAAACGAAATAAAACTGGTGGAGCGAAATCTGGACTGTAAAGTAGCTGTAGTAGAACGTCTTATGACTTCCTTGATCAGAAGAATAGTCGGAAGCCTTTGTGTTCTTAAGCCCACATAAAGAACATAAAGTTACGTGACACTGTCTCTGTGCACCAATCAGATCGCACCTGATAGTAAGATGAGATTACCGTTTTGAGGCCACATTGCCACTGCGTTGCCACAATAGTATTCATCAACCGCACCTTACCACCTTCAATGGAACGGCGATCCGTCTTGTCATCGTCATTTTGTTATTGGCTAATGATATGCAGGAACATGTGAACAACGTAACTACACTGAAGCAAGAAAAAAAATAGTTGCTTCGATGCCGACTGTTATCCTTCTGACCGAAGTAGCTTTACGCAATGGCGAATAGTAGATTGATGATGTGCGGACGAACATTATATTAAAGAAGACGCAATCTGTATGGAAACCAATTATTTTTGTATAACTAATTTCTATTTTTATTAAAACGTCAAGTTAAAAATCATATAAAACTGGAAAGTTAGCATCCCGGAAGATCGTTAACAGTACTCGAATCTTTGGGCATTAATATTTTCATGACGGGAGAACTGGAAAGTTTTCACTCAGTGGTTTGCCGCTTGTATTCTTCCTGATAATGAAGGCTCACGAAGTCAAGATTCTTTCAAAAAAATGGTTTTACCACCTTTGGAGGCAGAAATCTTATCACTGAACGTTTCCTTTTAAGGTAACGGGAAAAACTCCGTTGCAAATGTCGCTTAACAGCTGTAACTAAGCGGACAAGTGTAAGTGCGCCTAGTCGAGTAATTGACCAAAATGGCCATGATGGTTGATTACACTCTCATACGCGTATATGCACACTTCGTCTGTTTCATGGTATAAGATAAAAAGTAATATTATGTTCAAAATGTAACTGTTCGTAATACGACAAAATTATGCAAGTTTCTCATAATGAGTCATTCTAACACGTTTTTAGAGTTTTGGGACTGTCAGCAAAGCCGGGTCTGTGTTTAGCTCTTGTTTTAATTTGTATATATTTTTCAATACCACAATAGAAGCTTGTAAACTTGTAAACAACAAACGCATTGACAGAATTATGTCTGGATTAATAGATTTTACATTTTGTTATTTTCAAATTCTCATTAAGATTAGAAAAATTATTTTCTTTTTATTTGTGTTTGATTTACATCTGTTCCATCTTCTAAATACGCCAGACTTATAAACATTTTTAGAGGGTTTATTTGCTGCATTTTCTGTTGGGATTAGTGAATTTTCCACATGGATTTTCCTTTATCTAGAATCTATGTGTATCTAGGTTTTGCTTCTTAATTTTGGCTGTTTTATTTCCTACTTTTTCCTCTGTGCACGCTAGAAACTGAACTACGATGTCTGCAGTCTCATTACTTAGACACTTTCAGCCGCTCGAGCAGTTTGTTAAAAATCTGTTAAATTGTTCCATGTTGTTCCACAGCAAACAATCAAGATGCTTCCTACAACGTTATTCGTACGAGAATTACCATTTCCGCAACGCCAAATATCTATTACAATTTTTTAGTTACGATTTTCCAGTCAATGCCTGCAGATTAATAATACATTTGTACAGGTTACCTTCTTCAGAGCTAGTACTTTGGATCTCAAGCACCTGTTGTAGTCAGTTTCATTTGATGGTGGTGCTACTAATGGGGCACATATCCGAATTTGAAGCCATCGTCCCTGCAGTTCGTCGCTAAACTAACTTCTTTGACTTCGTTACGTGAAACTGATTAAAATAATAATTAAAAGCCTTAACAGTGCACAATGGCAATCGCAGAGCTAATGAAGAAGTGCAGGCTTGTTCGAAGCAAATCACAATGTGCTTCGATGCCACCGCGAAAACACTCTTTCACACTCGTAGTTTGTCGTTTGTTTTCTCTTCTTATTTGGTAAGAAAGTTCAGTGAATACAATTTGTCACATTTTCCGTACTCCCAAGGTCGTGACTCGTGTAGACTGTTAACTATAGCATTTCAAAGTTTAATGCACAAAGAAACTTTGTAACTCTGCTTTGTAACTTTCCTTTGTTGCGTGATAAAATAAGACCTCTGTCTACCAGACCTCCTTCGTTTCTCAAAACATAAACGGATTCAGCTTGCGATCTCAAATTGCCTTCTTCAGATTTCGGATCTCGCGTTTCCCGAAGGACGAGAGTTTTTTCACATGGACAAATATAATTATTTACGCATCATCATCATCTTGTTTTTAACGGTTTTAGGCTTTAGCGGCCTGTTCCTATTCTATAATCCACCTTTTCTTAGGTCTACCAACTTTTCTTCTGCCTCTAGGGTTGTAATCTTTCGCCATCTTCGGTACTGAACTTTCTTCCATTCTACTGATGTGTTGAATCCATTTTCAAATTTGTTAATCCTTTCGTTAACTGAAAAATATCTAAATCACTTCTTATCTCATCATTTCTTATATGATCTCGTCTATTACACTTTTTATCTGATCTGAGAAGTTTTATTTCTGCTGTTTGTATCTCCTGTTCATCTTTTTTCTTTATGACTCAAGTTTCAGAACCATACAGCACTGTAAGTATTGCCATTGTTTTATAAAATTGTATTTAGGTTTCTTTTCTACATTTATTTCCCTACGTTCTCCAAATCGTTCCACACATTCTTGTGAAATTCGTCCTTTTATTTTCTATATCTCTATTTTGATCATAAGTAATGTCACGTCCAACATAGTTGACATGTCTTACTTGTGCTATGCATGTATTTTGGGTATTGATATGGTTTGATATGATATGATAAGTGATATACACTTATCTATGCATATTTTGCGTATTATCCGCGAAGAGAATGGTTTTCAAGCTTTTATTTCGGTGGATTTTAATATCGTTAGGGGACTGTTCTTTCCATTTTTTGAGGACATGATCTAGATAAAGGTTAAAACGTAATGGTGACGGACAACAACCTTGTCCTACGCCTTGGTTTGTTTCAATCGGGATAGATTCTTCTCCGTCGTCTATGATTATCGCGCTGTGTCTATATAAACTCTTTATGGGCTGAACTAGGTGTTGTGGTATACCTTTATTTTCAAGTATGTCCCATAACTTCGGTCTGATCACTCTATCAAAAGCTTTGTTGAAATCGATAAAGGCAATATGTGTTTCTAAATTCTTTCAAGTCGTTTTCTGTCACGTGTGGTATTTTTATTGTATGGTAAATTATTTACGCTTAATTCCTAATTTCTCCCGGTGTTTTTTTTGACATGAGGTTTAGTATCCGTTGTCGTATGGCTGTTTGCATAGAGTACTAATTAGACCGATTTATAGTTACCGGTAGGGCTCCATACTCAAGAAGTCTATTACTGAAAGTAGCGTATATGTATTCAGATTCATTAAGTTTAAGTCTCCATTTCTTGATCCATTTTTAAGACGATTAATGGCTATTTACAAGTTATGTGTACCTATGTACCTACCGGCAATATCGCTGTGCTACAGTATTGTTTTCAGATTCAAAATCATTGGCACAAACCAGGTGAAGTTTGTTCAAAGGAACTCCCACCTAGAGATTATTAAAACTAATTATTTATATTTATTAAAGCAATAAATTTCATATAGTTAATATATACAGTGGTTTCCGGATTATTGGGATAAGACGGAACCATATCAGTTTGGTCCAATTTACCGGCTGATCCTATTAAACGGAGCTTTCAAAAAGAACAAACACTTAATAACGAAAACCCTAAACATACCTCTAACTACAAACAATAAGTAACTATAACTTAAGGTAGCGACAGTCTGCAACAGTGACGCCAAGCAAACTGGGACGGTCGCTGTCAGACCCGGTGACAGCTGGAGACGTGTCCCGATTCTCTCACTCTACAGCGGTAAATTCTTGCTGCGATCAATCGACAATCAAAACTAGCGCTGTCAAACGGCTGTACAATTCGGACTATTCGATAACGGACAATATTAAATTAAAAATTTGAACTGCTTCAGACAAAGGTTAAAGTTATTCCTGTTGACAAAAATGTGGGTTTAAGGCAAGTCAGACTATAGTACAAGTCTAGTTGGGTCATGTCGCTACACAGCCCCTTGACCAACATAAATTGCATGCGTAAAATGGAAATCGGTTTGTACGATTATCAGATATAAAATGAAAAATAAGAACTAATTATTCTAAAATATGTCGCAGTAGAGGACATTAGCAAGTAGACAAAATCTATGATATACGTTTTTGTTACAAAATACAGGTAACCAACCCATTTATTCATATTTTTCAGAATTACCAAACTTTTTTTAAAAAAGATCTCGATTTCTTAAACCACAACTGTTAAAACTCCATTCGTTTTATATACATGAAAGAAAAATAGGCCTTTCATACATTACACAGGGTGAGCCAATGAAAAGTGCGATTTTAAAAATTCAATAGTATTTTTATTTGTCTACTGAAAAATTAACATTTATATATAATAGCGTTTAAAACTAACCGCAGAGACCCTGCGTTCTGAAGGTAGCAACAATTTCGATGACACATTCTTGAAATCGAGTTTTTACGTTTTCCATTCATGACGTAACACGTGAGCAGGAATTACAGCAACTTCGTTGTGAATCTTTTCTTTGAGTGTTTCAATGTTTCGTGGGGACGGATCACTGAACGCATTACTTTACAAATATTCTCACAAGCAAACAAATCACATGTTGTCAGATTTGACGATATTGCGGGCCGAGAAATGTTCTGTACTATAACACTCTCGCTGCATGCCCCTCGTGTTCGGGTGTCAATTGTGACTATTATTTAAATTTTAAGTATAAAATGCTGGGCGCCAGAGATAATTAGGAATCTCAGGGTGTTGTTAATAACAACTCTTATGTTCAGATGCTAATTAAACAATACTATATTTACCATTGAATACATTTAAATAATATAACATATAATATCATCATCATTTCAAATTGACAGATTAATTATTTCTCAATTGCTACCAACTTCTTATCTCTATTTAATCATTACAAGAGATTCATGAATAAATTTAATATTGTTTATCATTAAGAGATTAATGAACTCATGAAATATTATTTATCATTATTAAGAGATTAACGAGCACGTGAAATATTATTTATCATTAACAAGTTACTCTTGAAACTAGAAATCTTCTTCTTTCTCAACATAAATTAACTTTGATCAATGACATGACTTAAGATCTAACATTTCATAAATATCAAACTATCATTCAGAATTTATATTAAATATTTATACTTTGTACTCTTATTCTATGTCGTAAGATATAAAATACTCTTCAGCATCTGAACAATTCGTAGGTTCTTTTAGAATGAAACGGGTTAAACTTAGGTAGACAAATATATTACATGCAATTATTTGATTACACCATTTAATTTGATACGGTTACTTGAGTTTGATTATCCATTCCTCCGTCTTGCTCGTTCCACACTTTACACATCACAACACAATTGATATTACTCTGCTTTTTTTTATTCACACACTATCGCGATAACCATTCATCTCCACGTCTTCCGAAACTTTGACTTTTCATACGGTCGCGCACATAATAAGTAATACTACTTCCCTCTTGATGCCGCGCACAGGATAAATACTACTACTTCACTCTTGATGCAGCGCACAGGATAAATAATACTGCTTGACTGAATGAATTTGTTACAGACTGTCTTAGCTTGCTTAATGCGTGTTTAAGACATAACTTCTAACTTTCTCTAATAACAACTCGCAAAATTTGCCACTAATAAACTTCCACGGACTGACTGATTCTCCGACTCTTGATTCTCGACTGTCGATTGACGATTGACGATTGACTCCCTGAAGTTCCTTCACCAGTTACTTTTATAGTTTCACCTAGACTTCCCTTACTGCCGCTACTCTTAAGATTACCATCATTGGCTAAAATTCGAACGTGTTGCCGGTAAGTTTGAAATTGTCCAGTAAACACTCGAAACAACTTCGCGCGCATAGGTGACACTTTCTCTGATTGGCGAACTCTTATAGACGCGTACTTTTTACCGCCAAACCGTTATCTCGTTAAAAAGAGAAATCTGCTTTCTCAAACCACCCCCGTTATGACGTATCACTCTTTGTATTTTGTAGGCCGAAAACACTCTAAATCTAAGGGTACTGCATATTTTTTGCAGTTTTTTCCAAACAAAGCGTTTTATATCTTTACGACTTAGAAAGTTGTACATACAATACAAATTTTACACTGGCTAGGTGCCAACGTGTCGCCTCGCTAACACACCTCTTACTTATATAACAACTACTCGGTATAATTCTCATCTGTATGTCTATTTACTAACATTACTCTTATTAATAATAATAGTCTACATCGAAATATACTATTAATATAAATGTGTTTTACTATATAACTAGCTGTAACTGGCATTGTTACGTTACAGTACCTGGTTGGAGATAACGTGGTTTGGTTTGGCAGCACCTGTTTAACTGCATCCATTGACCGCCTAGCTGTATGACTGGTTGGTGAAACCACGTGTTTGATATGACTTCGGATCTTTCTGCTACTAGAGGACATAAAAATTCGTAAATCATTTGGACAGATAGCTTTGATGTGATGGTAATGGAATTCCCGTTTCGTCCCCAAAGAAGCGAGTACCGATTATTCCAACGGACGCTGTTGCAAACCATACAGTAACTTCAACAGTGTACAATGCTTTTCCAAGACCCCAAATCGTGTAACGGTAAAAGTAAAAAAATTTAACTTTTAAAATGTGTAAGTGGAAATGGTTGCCACCTTCAGGACGCATTCAAAAACTAATTCTTTTGCGCTAGTTAAATGCTACACTTATGCTATGCATACTATCAATTTAATGCAAATGATAAATTTTCAACCGATAAATAAAGATATCATAGAATTTTTAAAATCGCCAGTTTCGTTGGCTCACCCTGTATTTTACAAGTATTCTAAAAACGAAAAATTCATGGAACAAAATGGCTAGATAAAGCAACAACCAAAATTTGTAAAAATATTAAATACGAAGCTTAAATATACAAGAAGAGAAGAGGTTGATTTGTCTGTCTTTTTTCATGTAAGTGTTTAAAAGGGGTCCCCGGCTTCAAGAGGGATATTTTAACAGAGTTTTTAACCCATAAATTAAAGAAATTACCAATAACTGTTTTCAAACAGCGAAAAATCTATACGATACCAAACTGTAGAAGGAGCAGCGGACGAATCGAATGGTGATGATGATGGTGATATATATACAGGATGGGCCAAAAGTCACTACCCATTGTGAGTTACTGAGTTACCCATTGTAAACATAATTGTTTTCCATCTTTGTCGATAAAATTGCACTCTAGTGTTTACATAAGAAACTATCAGACACAAACCAAAGGCGCGTAATTTAAAATCGATGGGAAGATCACAACCAAAGTTATCTTAATGTTTACAATGGGTAACTCAATAACTCACAATGGGTAGTGACTTTTGGCCCATCCTGTATGTGTGTGTGTGTGTGTGCGTAATAATCAAATTAAAAAAAAACATCTAGACATCAGAGAGGGTGGCTGTAGCCACTACTGATAGACTTAAACCTGTGAAATGTGCATTACGTATGTTACACTATAAATCGAATTTGGTATATGAAATACGTTTGTTAGCATGTTAACTCTACAGTTTGTATAATATAACGCCTGGTTTCAATACTATCAACCTTTAGTAACGGGCTAAATTTAATTTGAAAGTTGACTGTGCATTGTTTTACTATTGAGATATATTTTTATCAATTATCAGCGACGTGTAGATGTAAGGAAGTCATATTTAAAGGCCAGACCTTGAAGCTCAGTTAAGGGATAAGAAATAAACTGAACCAATGGGCCGCGAACCGGAAGCACTTCTCCAACCCTCCCGCTTTGCAGATTTTCCTGGTTTGCGTTAAACGGCTCCCTTGCTTCCGGGTACGCGACGCGCCCTTCTTCCAAATAATGTTTTATTTTCTCTGTACATATTGTGTCCAACAAATGTTGCATCAGTTATCGCCAATATTACGTTATACGTATATGAATACTGTGTGTGTGTGTGTGTGTGTCCAGGCTTCACTGTTCACCCTTCAGTTGTTACAAATTGTTTCTTCTGTTGTGTTATCAATTTACGTTCGTATTCAAACGTTTTTTACTGTTCAAATCTTACTGTTACATATTCTGTACGTATAATCATATGATTCAATCGTTGTCCGGATACGTCACTGTTTTTGTATCAGAATCCATTAGGCCTTTACTAAATGTCACTACTTTCTTCAGTTGTAATAAAATGCAGGGGCGGGGTAGAAGCGCGTGGTATGCTGCCATCAGACTGGTGCCCTCACCCGATTCAAAATTCAACTTTTTATCCATTATGTACACTGATAAATGGCATACACAGTTTCGGAAGTTAACAAGTATTTTATTAAACTCTCAAATTACAACAAATATTTAACTAAATAGTGATTACAATAAACATGATAGTACTTATGCTTAGAAATTATTGAATATTTTGTTTTACTTTTTACATAATACGTGTTTAAAATACATAACGGAAGTGTGCATATCATACATTTTTTATGATTTTGGATTGAGGAAATTTGTTTTTTTCATTTATTATCTACAAAATTAGATTTGTAGATTTTAGTTTTTGTGATTTAGGGCTGGATGGTGTCCCCTCTAACAGCTGAAGCTCTGGTGCCCGGTGCTGCAGCATACCCTAGTGTTATAGGTAATCGGCCACTGATAGAATGCATTATTAAATCCATTAAATTTATATTGTTAAATTATTTAATAGTCTATGTAATTAACAGTCTGAGTAAAGAGAAATTTATGTTTATGAATCTGTTTAAAACAATCTTATGTCAATGTTTTGAACTATAGTTATCAATTATTCGGTCAGCTCCAATTACATTTTAATACTTTGACATTGGTACAATGATACATTTTAAGAGGCTTACATTAATAAATACTCAAATTTTTTGTGCCCTTCTATATATGTTCCTACGTTCACCTGAAAAGTAACAAAATTGCCTAATGAAAACTTAACACTCGGTAACGCACGAACCTGTTTGGAGATCATCCTGTGTATCAGAATTACATAACACTCTAGATAATTCCAGATACACCTTCCTCACGTTTCTCGACTATTGTACCGGCGTCCAGGCCCGCTGTATCTCTCAACGAAAGGCGGCCGAGATATAAATATTGGCTTTCCAAGCGCCCTGTTCAGTTTGACCTGGCTATGTTACTAGTGCGGGTCGGAGTGATTGTTGCGGTTTACTGAAAAGTGATTATTGTGTTAGTTAGTTCGAAACTGTAATAAGGCAATATTTATTGTTGGGTGTTGGACAAATTTAACTTGAATTATTGTGTAAGGGTGGCTCTGCTGATTTATAACTGTTGTTCGTGTCCAATTAAATTTATAATTATTGACGTCATTGGTGTTAGTTATTCTGTTTCCACTGTATAGCACGACGATCTACGATAGTCAGTTGAAAAGTTCGCGGAGCGACATCTATAGCACAGTGGTAGAACTAAAAATCTTTCGTGTGCTGCAAGACGTACATTTCTCGTGAACAGCTGTTAATATCCAGATATATTTGTCAATTTATTAACTTTTTACCAGCTGTTTGAAATTTTCCTGTCACACGTGTTTTTAAAATGCACAAAGTTAAACATCGTGCTGTGATGAATTCTCTGTTAAAAACGTTGTAGCGCCAACGGAAAATCAAAACGAAATTGTAAATGTGTCAGCAGATGCTGGGCCTTCAGAAAAAACGGTAAGTGGGACACGCTCGAGTTAAAACGTGGTCGTACAAGCACTGAACATGATCCCAGCAGTGGACGTTCAAAAAGTGCAACAAAAAACGACATTATTAACAAAATTTCATAGGGTGTTGGAAGACCGCAGACTGAGGAGTGGATGATGTTGCTGAAATCATAGGCATCTCATATGAGCATGTGCATTAAGAACTTGGTGTGATAAAGCGTTGAGCGAGGTGGTTGCCGCATCTAGAGTTGTTGCATTTTTTGGGCGCCAGTGCGGGAGGGGACCACGCCCTTATCCTCCTTATCTTCAATGCTCCTACGACCACCTTTAAACTCAAGTGCCTACTTGCAAACCGTTTGTTTTGAAGTCGCAGCATCTGACACTTTGTTCTGAATTTGTGTTGGCACTAAACAATTTTTAACAAAGAATCTCACAACGATGTTTGATTTTGGTTCGTTTTTCAAAACACGCATGACGCGTCAATTTTAAACATCTTTTAAACAATGAATAAATTGATAGATAGATTTGGAAATTAACAGGAGTTCACATAAAATACAAATCTTCAGTACACGAAAAATTTTAGTTTTACCGCTAAGCTACAGATGCCGCTCCTCGAACTTTTCAACTGACCCTCGTAAGTGACCGTCCGTTTTTCTCACAGCTTCCGTTCGTGTAATTTTGTTAATCCTGTGAACTGTTAAATTTGAATATATCATAAGTGATTAACTTAAGTTAAATCAAATGTTCATTCTCACTGTTTACTGACACTTGCTGTGTCGGCGGTGTACCGTGTCATTACTATTTACAAGCCTACAAATAGGTTTAGTCCTCCCATTTACTTTGAGAGGTATGCGAGGGTCAGATGAAAAGTTGGCTGAGCGATGCCACTAGCTTACCAATAGAACAACATTTTTTTGTGCTTTGCAAGATTCATAGTTCGTGTAAATACCTGTTAATTTCCAAATCTATCTGATAATTTATTCAGCGTTCACCAACTTACTAAAACTATTATATTCCTGGCTATTGGGCCGAGGTCGAATGCTTAAATTTTCGTGTCTAAACGTTTCGGCCACACCTCTGATGGCTGGCAGAGAATGCTCACTCCTCAGCTGTGAGTGCGTACGGCCTGTCATCCTTATGAACGTATTCTTTCTTTATTTCGTCTGTTGAAGATGACCTCCGCACGTGTGGCCGAAACTTTTAGACACAAACCATAACAATTCGACCACGGTCCAATAGCCCATAATATAATAGTTTTAGTAATGTTGACTCGTAATAAATGTTTGGAACTTGCGCGTCACGCGTGTTTTTAAAAGTGTACAAAATGAAACATCATGCTGTGAATCTTTATTAAAAAAGGTCTAGGACCAAATTCACAATGAAATGGTAAGCGGATGACAAAAATGTCTATATACGATTGGTTAGAAAAAAATTCCAATAATGATCATGTCTATCATACCCGGAAAACCCAAACATAAAGAGAATTTTTTCTGTTGCTGTTACATTTCTTCTTTACCACATCAGCTATAGATGTCGCTCCGCGAACTTTTCAACTAATCCTCGTACAATTCCTTTATGTGAATGCACATCTATGATGATTCATCTGTTTGAAGTACAATATTATTCGTATGTGCGTCTTAGTTGTTATTGCTGAAGCACACTACACGTAAGCAATAATTCTGGGGACCACAATAAACGCCGAATTGCGGCGCTGTAATGTGATCGTTCCGCGACAGTAAAATCCCCAGTACTGCTTCTACTTTGTTTATTTTACGACCTGATTTATTCCACCTCTTCTTAAAATTCTGCCAGCCAACCGAGCGTACACGAAGCGGCAGTAGGAAAACAAACGTTATTTTACAGCGTTTCGCTTGTTTGTTTTGTTTTTATCTCCGCGAATAGGGCTGTAGGAAACGTTAGAAAATAACGGGCATAAACACCAACATCATGAAAGCTGTAAACGTTCACTGTGACAACACAACAAAGTGAGAATAATAAGAAAACATCAAACGGATTCATAGTAACAGCAGCAGGTGTTGTGCCCTTTGCATTCACACTTTTCACCTGACACACATACCCGTTCACGTTCGTTTGGGTCAATCTTTGGATTGCGGGAAAAATGGAAATGAATAGAAGTAAATGTTAAAATTCCTTCCCGGGCCGTTTGGCCGTGGCCCATTGTTTTCACGAAAAAGAGACGTTTCGGCAGTGCCATCGACTGCCATCGTCAGCGTAAAATTCGAAGTTTCGCTAACGTAAGGTGGTAGAAAGTACAGTACTGTGGTCACTAACGTCTACCACCTTACGTAAGAGAAACTTCGAATTTTACACTGATGATGGCAGTCGATGGCACTGCCGACACGTCTGTTTTTGGTGAAAACAATGGACCACGGCCAAACGGCCCGGGAAGGCAATGTAACAACATTGACTCCGGCCGTGTAAGCCTACGAAGCATATTAGAATAGAAGTAAACTTAAACAACACTATCTTCTGTACTATGTTTTGCTGACGACCGGGTAAGTACCATTACCATTCAAGAGAATCAAGAGTGTATGACGCGTAAATCAATAGAAGGCACGGGAGAGGTTAGACACGTAATTTAAAAGAAAAAAAGAAACAGAAATTATGGGAAAGTAGCCGACGACGGTAGAAGAACGGAAGAACGGTAGTTGCCAAACTGCGGTAAGCGTACTCTTGGCAATCCGCGGTGGACCATTCTGGGATAAGCGAGAAAAACTTAGTTACGACGGGTAAATAATAGGCTTACAGGCCTGTGAAAACAGTGTGAAAACCAATACAGGGCGCTGAGACAACGCAAGTGTTTGAACGCTGAGGGGCTTTTGAACTTACAGTCTAAATAGGTATATTACCAGTTCTTATAGCGCGTATTACAGAAGCAAGGATCTCATTAGAAGTAAGAGAAATAGCAGATCCAGTAAAATGAAGATATACATAAGACTGATTGGTAACGTATACAGTGGAGGAAAATGTGCCTCACCAAAAGAGAAGAGAGAAGGTTGAGGGTATCTGCGAAAAGAGTGATTAGATAGATGCGGACCGAAGAAGGTAGTAAAAGATTATCGAATAAGGATTTGAGCAGAATTTTGAGGGAGAGAATATAGTGAGGACAATTAAAGGTGGTGAGGTGGTATAGACGTGTGTGTAGGCAAAAATACCAAACACCTTTGAAAGACTGTAGAATGTAGATCACAGAGAGAGAGAGAGAGAGAGAGAGAGAGAGAGAGAGAGAGAGAGAGAGAGAGAGAGGGGGGGGGGAGAAGTCCGACGTTGAGGTGGAAGGATTGGGTCAGAGAAGCTATCAGAGTATATAGGCATGCCAGGGGTGGAGAGAAAAATGAGGTATAGAAAAGATTGGAGGATGCTGGTAGAAAGACCAAGAGAGAGAAACAGTCGCCGTCATCCTTTACGGCTTAGGCTAGTAGCCTGATCCAGTCTCAATGGAATTCATCCAACCATCGTTTAAGGGGTCTTCCCACTCTTCCCCCCTTGATGATAGTCATGGGTTCTTCTTGAAAATCTAGTTGAATCCAATCTCTCTACGTGTAACCGCCACTCCGTTTTGTACCGGGAGATTTTCTCACTTAAGTTTTCAGCTATGCCTAGCTCCATTCAGAGATCATTTCTGATAAGATCTCTCCTGGTTCAACCCTTTACAGCCCTCAAGAACTTCATTCCCGCTCCTTGTACTGTAGATATATCTTTGGCCTTTCTAATCCAAGTCTCACTACCATACAGTAGTTGAGGTATGGCCGTTACATTATAATATTTCAATTGCGTCTCTTTCATTGTTTTCTTCTTTAAATGTTTAATGATATACCCACAAAAGCGACTGGAAGAGACTAATTTTGCTTTCAACCTCCTTATCACCCTGGTATGTGATGCTACACCCTAGATGCTTGAAATCTGGCACCTTTTCTAAATCAGCTAAAATTGCATTTGATAAAAAAAATCAACTAAAAGTGCCACTTACTTGAGCTTATGTAATTTTTACATCGGTTCTCACCAGCTATGGAATTTTTTGAGCTTGAGTCCAGCCGACTTTTCGAACACTATACAGTATAAGCTAGATTAGACGAATATATGATATTTTTTACGTCTACTTACATCTTCTTTGGTGTGTGGAGGTAAATTTCCACACCGCTTCAATACAGGCGCCACACCGGCCGAGCAATTTAGTTGCAAGGGAAGATCTTGAGTAAATTGCCACACCACGACCGCGTAGAAAGATAACGACTGTTCGTATGTGCTGTGTGCGTTATACTACCGTTATGTGCCATTCAAAAGAGTTATCATCTGATTTAGTTTTAGATATTACAATAACCATATCCTGCTAAAACATTCCTTTCGGTTTAATGCCAAACATACATTTTCACGGAGTAAGCATCAAACTCAGATAGCGCTATCGTAATCCATGCGAAAAACTTTAAACATTAGAATTTCAAACTGCGAAGTGCTGTTTCTGTAGTAAGTTCTGCATTACGATAAAATTGTAAAGGCGTTTAATTGAAGTATAAACACTACTGAAAATATTTTTCAGTAACTTAATCACAAAGTCACACTAAATAATATTCGTGAAAAATAGTAGTGGTTACTAAACACATAACTAGGATCTGTTCATGGTTGGGTGGGCAGGTGGGGAGGATAAGACTAACTTTAAGGTTGGACCCACAGGATTCAACCTGGTGAGAAATTCAGGATTCTTACAATACAATTTTTTAATATTTGATTAAAATTAATGCCTGTATACTCACAAAGTATTACTTGTCGCATCCAAAAGTCAGTAAAGTTGATTAAATGTTTTATAAATTATTCAAATTTTTAAAAACGTTTAACCTAACTTAACAAAAACGAAGATGCATTGTCAAACATTTACAGTCTTCAATTTGTTTGGTACATTGAACATTTCTTTTACAGATACGATCACAAATGAAATTTTTACTGCACCAATATTCTTTTTACCAAATTGTAGCAAATGTTCATCATTATTTTCCGAACACGTTTCCCCAGTAGATTTAATGGTTTGAAAATATGTTCATGATAAATGGGAATACCTTCAGATCAAATTCACAATCAACAAATAAAAGTTTCCAGTTAATATTGGTTGTTAACATTATGGTTTGCCAGGCTATCAGGCTGTGATCCGATATTAACTGACGCAAACGTTTCGGCCACTCCATCGGTGGCCATCTTCAGCGCTAAAAGCCTGAACACTGACACAGGTCTCACAGTCAGTGAACCGAAGTACTGTGGCTACGGTTCTGAGCGAGGGCGTTGATTAATGGGTTACCCTATGGCCACAGCGGCAGTAGAACTTCTTGAAAAGTGTCCGTATGGTGGCGTTCAGGGACAGAACACCTAGAACTTGGCGGATAGTCAGTTTATAAATAAGGTAGTAAGCTTTGCAGGCCCAGCGCAAACCTCGACCCAGTAGAGACTGTAGCTTTCGATCTCGCATCTAATCAATACACTATTTGCTTTGAGGATCTGTGAAGTTGTTGGTTTATTATGGACGTACTGGTACACCGGAACGACTGTAAAATCGCATCATGGAAGCTATAACAACAACGAAGAATACTCTTGACGCTAAAGAAGTGTGGATTATGCGGAAAGCTTTATTGGAGACAACATCGAACAACTGTTTGAGTGAACTGTATCTAATGTACGGGATCTTCAACTAAAAATATCAGTGTAATTTATATACGTTGAATGAAGATATACGTTGAATCTGTCAAACTTGCGTCATGTGCAAGAGTTGTAATAAAAAAAAGAAAAAATACACTTGCAGAAGTTGTTTATTACTTGATAATATAATATGTAAAATATCAGTATAGTAAACAGTTTGAAACAGAGTTAAGAAAGTTTTTCTAATTTTGACCTTTAGAACACGCTCCTAGAATACTGCCCTACAAACTAAATCACTCTACACAAAAATACACAATAGCTTACTTAGGCCAGGCGGCCACAGAGGTGGCAAAATGCAAAGTGGCGGAGACGTGGCGGTGACGTGTCGTACCGCCAACAGGGTAGACGGCTATTGCTGTCACATCAGTCGCAATGTTGTCCTCCGATTACGAAGATGTCCTCCGAACCTATGTTTTGGTATTGTGTTTTGTATTTTAGTGCCTATGATTCAAGGAAGTACTAATAACTATTTATTTGAACGGTAGTAAACCACAATTCAATCCATCCGCTTCTGGAATCAAAGTGCATAATACTCATAACAAGATAATAAAATTTAACGTTACAGAAATATAACTTATCAGAAGTTTAATGAAGAAAGTTGTGTTAGTGGTTATAATCACAAACAGAATTATTACTGTTGCACACCACTATAGAAAACTTATTCCGATTAGCGCTTTCAAGCTTCTCAGCTCATCGTCAGATCGGAATTCTGATCTGACGATGAGCTGAGAAGCTTGAAAGCGCTAATCGGAATAATTTTTTCCATAGTGGTGTGCAGCAGTAATAATTCTGTTAGAAATATAACTATAAAAACACTGTACTTAAAGTGGACGCAATTCACGAGGATGGCCTCCTACATCAGCACTTTTTATACCGTTTGTGGTACCAAAAGCTGGATGTGGTGTGTGGTTCCAAACGGTAGCAAGTGTTGATACGAAACCATCCTTGGAAACGCGTCCACTGAAAGTACAGTGTTTTTAAATTTATCACTGTGTAAGTTAAGTCTTATTAATTATCTCGTTATAAATTAGTCATTTCAAGATGTGGCATGTAACAAGAATACATAGGTACACACAATTATTGTAATTTTGATAGAAGAAAATACGAAAATTTTATTACGGTATAGCCTACAGATTGTTCAAAATAAATTGCAGTACATGTTCACATGAAGAATATTTTTAAATGTTTTAAATTTGTATGTAGCACATTCTTGTAATATCCAACCATCATTTAAGGTACATAATGTATCAGTAAGTGTTACATTTCCTTGCACAGTAGTAATATGGAGTGTGCGATGAGTGACTGTATTATCAAATTAGTAATGTATCTGTGACTTACAGCAAAATATATTTTGATGTTAAAATTTACATGTTTCGGGACCTTGTCCCATCATCAGAATTTAAAATCTTCTTCTTATCTCATCGTGCGATGGCATAGTCGTCAAATATTTCCAAAAATATTAATCACCATTATAAATAAAACAAAATAATAAGAATACACATACAAATAGCGCGCACAACGGTTTCTGGTGTACACCGTACGGCGACAGACCGCGCACTGGTTCATATCAAACTCGTATCATAGCAGATACCGCAAAGCAGTATCGTACAGGATGTTTGATTTAAAATGCAGCTGATCATTCAAAACATGTGGCTTGGTATCGGCATTATTGTATGCTTTATATATTTCGAATTCTTCGAGGGCGTTCATATAACGCCCTTTATTGCAAATGTGAAGGGGTTTTAGGTTAGTATTAAAGCCAGTGTAGTTGTGATTCTCCGCGATAACATGCTTAGCAAATTTAGATCTGATGTTTTCTAAGTTGTGAAAGTATGTAGGTGGCTTATGTTCAGCGAATCTTTTTAGAAAATTTCGGCCCGTTTGGCCCACATAGAAGGCATCACAATCATTACATACCAATTTATAAATCCCTGTTTTAGTTTCAAGGGCTGTTGGTTCACGAACACGAAGATTATTTAAAATGTTGTTTGTTGTTTTATAAGTGATAATAATATTATTAGTCTTATTTAAAATTGAAGTTAGAATTCTAGGCATAAAGGCCGTGTATGGTGTTGAGATGTATTTATATGTATTGTTCACAGGTGCCCTTCGTATGTCCGTGTTTTTTCGTTTCTTATGTCTTTTGAGGATACTATTTATTATTGTTTCTTTGTAACCATTTGTGATTGCAATGTGTTTAATGGTATTCAGTTCATCATAGTAATCCTCATTACTGAGGGGCAATGACAGAAGGCGGTTAATCACGCTGTGGAAAGCGGCAATTTTTTGGGACAGTGGATGATAAGATGTGGCATGTATAACGGTATCAGTTGCTGTAGGTTTCCTGTAAATATTAAACTGCAATTTATTATTGTTCCTAGTGACAGTCAAATCCAGAAAATTTAATTTCCCATTGTCTTCGTTCTCTAGCGTAAACTGTATATTACTATTAATACTGTTCAAATATTTGTGTAACAGGTCTATTTGTCGATGTGTGCCTTTATAAATTAAAAAGGTATCGTCAACATATCGGCCATAAAAAATTATGTTATCATTGTACATGTTATTGGTAAAAATGAAAGAATTTTCGAAATGGTTTAGATATATAGCAGCAAGTAGGCCAGAAAGTGGAGAACCCATTGCTACATTAGACCTATTCCAATACAAAGTGGAGAACCTATTCCAATAAGACCATTAGTAAACTTCACTACCGCCCCAGGATATAAAACTGCTAAAAAATTGGTAAATATAATAAAACATAATATAAACATAACAAATAGTCATAGCATAATCAATGATGTTGATTTTGTTAATAAAGTGAAGGATTTAATGATTGAACCTCAATACAAACTGGCTTCTTTTGATATTGTTAACTTGTACACGAACATACCGGTGGCCGATACATTACGAATATTAAGAAGTAACCTTCTCAACACTAATAAGTTGGATGTCGATAGTACAAATGAATTTATGGACCTTTTGAAGTTGGTTCTTGACCAGAATTATTTCACTCATGATAAACAATTTTTTACCCAGCATGACGGTGTAGCAATGGGTTCTCCACTTTCTGGCCTACTTGCTGATATATATCTAAACCATTTCGAAAATTCTTTCATTTTTACCAATAACAAGTACAATGATAACATAATTTTTTATGGCCGATATGTTGACGATACCTTTTTAATTTATAAAGGCACAAATCGACAAATAGACCGGTTACACAAATATTTGAACAGTATTAATAGTAATATACAGTTTACGCTAGAGAACGAGGACAATGGGAAATTAAATTTTCTGGATTTGACTGTCACTAGGAACAATAATAAATTGCAGTTTAATATTGTAACGTTACCAAATTTGGTAGTTACATAAAGTAAGCAATTATTACGTCAAGTGACGGGAAAGCATGAAAATATTTCTAAGTAAGTAAAATTATGTAAACAAAAAGTGTGTATCTACAGATGGGACGAGCCGCCCATGTGTGCAATGTGTACAGTGCACACAGGCGCCAGGTACTCAGGGGCGCCTAAACTGTCGGCGCCTTTTAATGAAATGAAATATTTGAAAATGGCATAATACCATTATCAATCATTATCGAAATGTATATGAGGTAAAGTTGAGAAAAATGCAATATTTACAGACATCCGTCCGTGGCTTTTAATTAACGTTTGAATTAACCTAATGTTTCTTATCTGTCTGATTTTTTTATACTATTATACCACAGTGATTATACGTTACGTTACCTATCATCAAACGAACGAGCCGCGGTTGTCGGTTGTCGCTATGTTTTCGTAAGTGCGACAAGGAGATAATGCAAGCTGGTGCGATCCGAGCACGGGATTCACGGGATTGAGGCGGGAATTCCCCATTTCGTAGTATTCCCCATTTCATAGTATTAGTCAATAATAAATAGTGAAAGAGTGAGGGCGCGCCACGCGTCGTGCGTGTAAATACCGTCACGACCTTATTATTTATTAACTAAACTTTAAACTACTTTAATTTTATTGTGTTTTATTATTGATGATTGAAAATGTGCGATGAAGATAAAAAAAAGAAATTATCTGGTTACCAAAATCTTATAAGAAAAAGAGAAGAGGAACGAGATAGAAAGTCAACAGAAATTAGTAATTATTTTACGACTCTACCATCTACTTCCAAACAATTATCTGAATGTATTGAGAGCAATCAATCAATTCAAGATGTGGTGGGAACTTCAAAAAATACTTCATCTTCATGCAGTGGTAAACGGGGAAAATTTATTGTGCGTGTTATTGTGTGTGTTATTGTATATAGTGTGGGATTGATTGATTATTTACAATTTCAACGTACTGAATTATTTAAAAAGTAATTAAAGTATTTAAAGTATCACAGAGAATGGCTACTCTATTCAGTTTCCAAAAATGCTGTGTTTTGCTTATGTTGTAAGCTTTTCGAATCAAAACATAATATCAAATTTTGTGAGGGAATTAGTGACTGGCAACATTTAGCTTTATATTTAAATAGACATGAGAAAAGTTCTGTTCATTTCAATAATTATAAAAAATGGATTGAGCTGAATCAGTCTTTAAAAAATAAAACCACTATCGACAGCGTGCAGCAAAAACTTCTAGAAGTTGAAAAAGAGCGCTGGTATAATGTAATTAAAAGGATTATATATGTGGTTCAATTTTTAAGTTCACAAAATATGGCTTTTCGTGGAAAGAGCAGTAAATTATATGATCGTAACAATGGCAATTTTCTAAAATGTATCGAAATGTTAGGAAAATTCGATCCAACTATTACTGAACATATAAGACGCGTGACGAGTGATTCAAAACTCACGAATATGCCGACATATCTTGGAGACAAAATTCGAAATCAAATAGTTTCTATACTTGCAACTCAAATCCAAAGCTACATTTTAAATTTATGCCGAGCTAATAAATATTTTTCAGTGATACTTGACTGTACTCCCGATGTTTCACATGTAGAGCAAATTAGTATAATTATTAGATTCGTTAATTTCAACACAAACTTAAGACAGCTGGAAATAAAAGAGCACTTTTTAGCTTTTTGTCCCATTACCGATGCTACTGGCGCTGGTTTGACTTCTTTTATCACAGAAGAACTACCAAAACATAATTTGGACATAAACAATTTAAGGGGGCAGGGCTACGACAATGGTTCAAACATGCGCGGTAAAAACAATGGTTTGCAAAAGAGATTGTTGGAGCTAAATCCGCGCGCTTTTTATGTACCGTGTGCTGCTCATAGTTTAAATTTAATAGTGAACGACGCAGCTAATCTGAATTACTATACTACTGGTTTTTTCAGTATAGTCCAAGAATTATACAAATACTTTTCATCGTCTACCAAAAAATGGTATTTATTAAGAAAACACATAACTATGTTAACTTTAAAACCATTGTCTGAGACAAGATGGTCAAGTAGAATAGATGCCATAAGACCGTTGCATAACAATTTACCAGAGATTTATGATGCTTTATACGAAATAACAAACACTTTATCTTTCGACCAAAAAGCAAAATATGAGGCGAAATGTCTAGCAGACAAAATATCTACGTTTTCATTTATTTGCTCAATTCATGTATGGCATGATGTATTGACAAAAGTCAACTTTGTTAGTAAAATTCTACAGTCTACTAATATGAATATCCAGGTGGCTTGAGATGCTTTATCAGATTTAGAAAAATTTTTGGTCGGATCTCGAACTGACGAAAAATTTGAAATAGTTGTAAATAATGCCAAAAAAACTGCTGAAAAATTAGAAATAGAAACTGAGTTTGAAACTTGCAGACCCCTAAGACGACGAAAGACTCCAAAAACGTTTGATTATGAACATGAAGACCAGGCAGCTCAAATTGACTCGAAAACCTCTTTCAAGGTTAATATCTATTTTTACATTTTAGATCAAGCTCTAATGTCAGTGAAAGAAAGGTTTGATTTGTTATTTAGCCACGAAAACGTATTCAGTTTTTTGTTTAAACTCAGCTATGTTCAAGATAAAAGCCAGCTTATCATTAACTGTAATCGTTTACAGGAAAAACTTTCTGCGAATGATAGTTTGTGTGATATAGATGCTGATGATTTGTGCGAGGAAATTATACCATGTCAGTCTCTTTTTAAAGATTTTGACAATGATGTAATAAAAATTCTGGAATTTATATTTTTAAATAATTTAATAGCCATATGCCCTAATATCACAATATCATTACGAATTTTGATAACAATGCCAGTCACAGTAGTAAGCGCAGAAAAATCTTTTTCAAAATTAAAATTAATAAAAAATTACTTACGTTCAACAATGAGTCAAGAAATATTGTCTAATTTGGCTGTAATATCAATAGAAGAGAACATCTTAGAATATATAGATATCACGACATTATTACAGAATTTTCAAATAGAAAAGCTAGAAGAGTTGAAATTTTATAACTCTGTTCAGATTTTTAATCAGCATGAGTCTTTTTTAATCTTAATTTTTACTAATGTTATAAATATCAAAACCGAGACACATAGCGATAACTGACAAGCGTGAAAACGAGAGAGAAATAGGAAGCAACATTTAGTTGTTACTTATACTTAAGGACATAACCTTTAATCTTTTATAATTTGTATTTAAGTTAAATTAGTAGGTACCTAATAAATAATTATTATGTAATATGAGTTTTCTTTTTGTCTATTTTTCCAAATGGTAGCGAAGTGGTTCACTCATTTACAAAATTAAAAAGAGGCGCTTCGCGCACAGGCGCTGACCATTGTCGGCGCGGCACTGGATATATTGTAAAATTCCAACAAAGAAGAAGGAAGTGTAACATAGCCGCATCGTACACAAAATAGAGAAAGAAAATGACCATGAACCAATATAAAATGTTAGAAACCAGGCCCAATAGATTCCAACAGTGAGGGGAACCAACAAAACAATAAAATGAAGAAGAAAACAACAGGATTCCAACAGTGAGGGGAACCAACAAAACAATAACTATGTAAAATAAAAGGAAGAGACAACTCAAGAGCAACCACAATGATGGCAGACAAACCAATTAAACCAATATATTTATAAATATAAATACTATGGAACAGCGACTACTACAATGGAAATATTGAAGAAGACGTTTAAACCTAAAGAAGAAAGGAAGAAGAAGGACAAGGAAACATGACATGAAGAGTGAAGATAATGGATAGACAATACAAGAAATCACCATTCACCAAGTATACTAGAGACAATACTAGTAGCCGGAAGAAGAATAGCGATTGTCAACTATGAAGAAACAGTGTTTAACATATTTAAGAAATCACAAACAGTAATAGTGAATACTTAATGTAAGTGTGAGAACCTGTGACCAGTTAACCAATTTTAACCTAATAAACCCCACAGACAATTCAAGTGATAAGGTTTATGGCAGAAGAAAATGTGTTACCTTTATAGTGGAAACATCAAAGATTAAATAGTTAAAAATACACAGACAGTTAGTGTGACTAATTTAATGAAGATTGTAATCCAAATAGATAATCATAAGACCACCAAGAAATGTAAGATAGAACAGTAAAATCATTTTTCATAGAACCTGATAATAAAAAACTTTGTAAATTTTAAAAGAAATGTAACTGAATGCCACGGCAAAACAGAATACAATATAAAGAAGGGCCAGAAAAAATAATAACAAACAAACTAGTTTGTTAAGTATCAAACAACAATGTACCAGAAATTAGGTACAAAACACAACAAGAAATGTATTACCATTAGTTTAAGAATATTTGTGTTATTGTTTAGAAAAAATAGTGTAAACATGTGTATTAATCAACAATTAAACCATTGTAATAGAATACCATAATGAAGTCATAATAGTAGTAGCGAATACTGCATAAGAATATGTTGTACATTGATACATAACCCCATAGGAAATGCACCTATAAAACAAAAAATCATATATGTTAATTGAACCAAGCAATCATCAACAATTGTTTCAATCAAAGATTCATTATAAATAATGATGCACGCTAATAAATAATGTCTTATACTGAAAGGCACTGCACATAAAGCAGATTAAATATAATAGCACAAAGCTAGATGAAAGGGAACCCAATATGACAAATTAGTTAAGCAAAATACATTATTAAAACTTACACAGAGATTGATGAAAGTGTTACCAGTAGTTAGAAAAACATCTGGTACTACTATGAGAATAGATTATAAGTGTAATAATAATAGTTTTATGATCAAAATATTGTAAATTAACTGACTATGAATGAATAGCCAGATGTAAGCAAAGGCAATGTAACAAACTAGTTATGCAAAATACCTTATGAAAACTTACACAGAGATTGATGAAAGTGTTACCAGTAGTTAGAAAAACATCTGGAACTACTATGAGAATAGATTATAAGTGTAATAATAATAGTTTTATGATCAAAATATTGTAAACTAACTGACTATGAATGAATAGCCAGATGTAAGCAAAGGCAATGTAACAAACTAGTTATACAAAATACCTTATGAAAACTTACACAGAGATCACTGAAAGTATTACCAGTAGTTAGAAAAACATATAATACTACTATGAGAACAGATCATAAGCATAAGGATAGTAATTTTATAGACAAATTATTGAAAACTAAATGACCATGATGGTGGAATCAGAATGTAAACAAACTCTATGTAGCAAGTTATTTAAGCAAAATGCACCATCCAAACTTGTTCAAAGGTAGATAAAAATGTTATCAGTAATCAGAAGGATATCTGATACTACTTTGACAATCTATGTCAAATGTAGTAATAACAATTTAGTTATTGATTTATTAAAAAATAACTGACTGCCATGTCATAACCTGATGTAAACAAACCCAATACTAGGAATTGAAAGGTTTTCAGATAGCGAAAGGCTAACAAATATATTAAATGAACTAGGTACTATAGTTGTACACTATTTGCATTTTCAACATTATATACCTTATGTAGAAAAAACAAAAACAAAGTGACAATTTAAAGAAAAGAGATCAGAAGGTAGTTAGATAAGACTACTAGTATATGAAACACAACATCGTGCATATACTAAAGTGTAAACCAATGTAAATAAACGTTTATATTATTATTAGAATACAAAACAAATGTCATTAGATAAGGAATAATAGTATTAAGGGCGATTATAAATAATCGAATATGGACGCTTGAGACGCCATTATCAAACATTGTTTGAATAATAATTATTCCCAATTTTTGTATTAAGCAACTGAGAAAAGGACTCAAAACGTTTAATCAGAAGTGTTATTGTGTAATTAGATAAGATTTGGTGAAATAAACTTATTAATTTTAAGATTCACCATAAGAATTTGTAAAATCGTTGTAGTGAATTAATAATGGACGGATTTCATTCTTGTTTGGACTTTATTTAAAGCCCAGGATGTCCGCGATTTATTGACACCAACCATTCAACGATATGACAACTAATAAAAAAGTTATAACGATTATAAACTTTTTAATCATTTAGTGCATCAACGTTTACGTCACTTTAGTCTCCAACCCATATACGAAATTGGTAATAAATTAAAAGTTTTACTAAATCAAGGTGTTTTGGGTCGAAGAGTTCGAAAAATTGAACCAATCAAATGAATGAAAACCGGCAGACAAGCCAGAGACGCTTAGGAGAAGCGTCACAGTCATCTTTCAATCATCAAGGAGTAAACACGCATAAATCGACGGGCAAGGTCGATGAAGAAGTTTTATTTGAATTGTGCGCGACACATACAAGAGTCATTCTACACACACCTAACCTACACATAACACACAGAATTAACGAGTGTATAGTGCGGAGTGAATATAATAATAAAATACGACCAGTGTATAATATCGGTCGTATTTTCGAGTTTTGTGTTGATAAAAAACCAGGGCGTACTATATTTTCATTATTTAAAAAAATAAAACAGAAATAATAATTTCTGTAAATGATTGTTTGGATACTACTCTAATCAGTAGTATCGAAGTGTAGCAATTCTGATGAAAGTTATCAGAACTAATAACAGAATTATTTCGCATTTATTAACTTAAGAAATAAATGTTTTTACTATTTATCATAATTAAAGGAGTCAAGATTAATTTAAATATTACAAAATATGAGTGTCGCAAATAGTCGCTCAATTGACTCATGTTGTTTTTGATTTGACTAATGAAAATAAATATTTTTATTTTTTGCGAAAAATCATTCAAATTAACTGATAGTTACGCATCAGGAGTATTATGAATAGTATATATATGTTTAGATTAATAAGAACTCAATGAATAATATATTTAACCCTAATAACTAATTACGTTATTAGCTAACCTAGAAATAATAACAACAACTTGTCACCTTTTTCATAAGTCTGTTCTCAAGTAATACAAACCAAATGAAAGCTATCACAAGAGTTTTTTTATTATAAACTTTTTCTCTTGTCAATAAATAATTTTTATAGCCAACTATTAAATAATTATAGTAATTTTTTAGCAGTGCAACGCAACGCACGTGTTTATTAAAGTAACTACTGTGTACTGTATGCCGCGTACGATAATACGATAGTTATCGATTATATGGTACCGACTTTTAATTTTAATATTTGTTTGTTTGTTTTCTATTAATTCTTTATTAAATACTGTTATAAAACACAACATCTTGTATCTGGCATCATGTCACTTCAAAGATCACACGAACTTGGTAATTTAACTATGTAAAGAGGACATAACCTCTCTAAATAAAAATTATTGTATTAACCTACAGTGTTACCAGCCTTGAGGTTAAAAAGAGTTTCTTTTTATAAAATTGTTCATAATAATTATTTTTCTGTAAAACTATTAGTGATTGATTGTTGATTTTAAAAGATTTAATAGCATTCCAGAACTGTTAATAAACCTCAATTATTTTTTACCAGTGGAAAGAGTGTTTAATTTCAAACTTAAAATAGTTTAGCTATCACAACTAGTTCTATCAAAAGGTGGCGGCAGAATTTGAATATTCCTTATAATTCAAATCATAATTCAGTTTTTATTTTATTTTATTGTGCATGCTTATCACGTATGATATTCAAATAGAATATCCACTTGTATGTGTAGAGTGTATGTTACAGCAGAAGCAGTCACCCAACAGGACAGTAATATCCACATATGGTAAGTGGGGAGGTGAACAGTGGAGTGCGAAAATACTTTTTAAATTGAAGAATTTAAACGGGAATACCCACACAAATATTAATAACAATCAAACCGCTAATAATAATTACATTTTGGAAATTTTATTATACAATATTGTTGTGGATACCGGAGCGTATCTACAACAATCACATACTAATATACACTACTATCCTTTTATATATCGTTGTAACTTTACGTTACAATATTTACAGGAAACCTACAGCAACTGATACCGTTATACATGCCACATCTTATCATCCACTGTCCCAAAAAATTGCCGCTTTCCACAGCGTGATTAACCGCCTTCTGTCATTGCCCCTCAGTAATGAGGATTACCATGATGAACTGAATACCATTAAACACATTGCAATCACAAATGGTTACAAAGAAACAATACTAAATAGTATCCTCAAAAGACATAAGAAACGAAAAAACACGGACATACGAAGGGCACCTGTGAACAATACATATAAATACATCTCAACACCATACACGGCCTTTATGCCTAGAATTCTAACTTCAATTTTAAATAAGACTAATAATATTATTATCACTTATAAAACAACAAACAACGTTTTAAATAATCTTCGTGTTCGTGAACCAACAGCCCTTGAAACTAAAACAGGGATTTATAAATTGGTATGTGATGATTGTGATGCCTTCTATGTGGGCCAAACGGGCCGAAATTTTCTAAAAAGATTCGCTGAACATAAGCCACCTACATACTTTCACAACTTAGAAAACATCAGATCTAAATTTGCTAAGCATGTTATCGCGGAGAATCACAACTACACTGGCTTTAATACTAACCTAAAACCCCTTCACATTTGCAATAAAGGGCGTTATATGAACGCCCTCGAAGAATTCGAAATATATAAAGCATACAATAATGCCGATACCAAGCCACATGTTTTGAATGATCAGCTGCATTTTAAATCAAACATCCTGTACGATACTGCTTTGCGGTATCTGCTATGATACGAGTTTGATATGAACCAGTGCGCGGTCTGTCGCCGTACGGTGTACACCAGAAACCGTTGTGCGTGCTATTTGTATGTGTATTCTTATTATTTTGTTTTATTTATAATGGTGATTCATATTTTTGGAAATATTTGACGACTATGCCATCGCACGATGGGATAAGAAGAAGATTTTAAATTCTGATGATGGGACAAGGTCCCGAAACATGTAAATTTTAACATCAAAATACATTTTGCTGTAAGTCACAGACGGTAAGATATACATTACTAATTTGATTATCAAGTACGTGGCTTGGTACTATAATCGGAAATATTTCATAAATATGACTGTATTAGCCGGTTGATGCTGTTCGTACCCGGAAGCATGCGAAGTTGGCGAACCAGGCGAGAAGTCTTGATAGGAAACATTTGCTGGTGGTTTTTTACCTAATATATTTCCTGCCATAATTAAAATTCCGATTTTGAAACGTCGCTTTTGCTCCTTCGTCATTTTCCTCATATCCGGTAATACGCTCATTAAAAATGAACAGTCTGCATCATCATATTTTCCCACTGTCTGTTTTTTTGCGGAAAAATATTCCATTGCTGATCGGTTGACGTCTTGTAGCGACAGTAATTTATCAGAAACTTTTCGATATTTGTTTTTAGGGAGTTGCGAAGAGGGACGATTTATTTGTCTTGAACGGCGTTCTTCTTCTTCCTCTTCTTTTTCTTCCCGATGAAGTGGCGCTACAGATTGACGTTCCATTTGAATCTGGGGAGGATCCTCATCCGTAAAAGATGCCGTTTCGTGTAAGATCTCTTCACTCACTCTTTCGTCGTTTGCCGATATTACTCTTTTTTATGGTAAGCAATTTATGTGCATTGTACAAAAAGCAAAAGTCAGCACTGGCGCAGTTATAACCTATAAGTACCAAGTTATTTTGAAAATAGATACGTACCATTCTCCTTGATTTCATTTGCTGTTGCAATCCGAGCTTGATCTTGGGCTCTGGTACGGTGGTAATCCGGCGAGGTGTGGTCATACAAGCATGGATGCTGCTCAACGAGTTGCACAAAATTAGTATTGAAAACCTGGTCGTCGCGCATGATTACCATTTATTATTATAATTATTTATTTTTGATTATTAATTCTCGGTCTGTTCTCCGAATCACTCCGAAAACACAGTACAGAAACGGACGTGTACGTGGCGAAACTAGAACACGATGTAATCGAGTGGCGGAGACGTGGCGGATGTGAAGAGGCGCAGCCGCCACGTCACCATCACGTCACTTCCTTTGGCGTCAGTCTATTTACTAACCAATGTTATTTATCCCAGCGACGTCACGCTTCCGCCACGCCACGTCTGTGGGCGCCTCGCCTCAGGATTCCATATTTTGAGGGGTAATCTAAAGATAGGAAGTCTAAAAGAATTGGTCAACGTATTATATATAATAACATGCATTACATCCTTTGGTGAAGTAGACAGGAGCACTAGTGACGAAGGAGGCAGAGGTGTAGATGATATCACTCTTCAGGAGGTGGAAGACGCGTTTACAAATGTGAGAGACAGGGACGCTGCTGGCACGGATAATAGGATAACTCAAGTGCGGAACTCTTGAAATATAGCAACACGGGAACACGGTACATAAACTTAGACTCTCGCATCGAACTGTGTAATACGTAGGAGACGACGGAGTGTCAGTGACGAAGTACAGCATCTTTGTACTAAAAAGGTTAAGAGAACAGAGGTCAACAATGGGACATTCCTGTTACAAGTTATATGGTAAGATATTAATTAAAAGCACGAAGTCAAGCCATAGCTGAAACTCTCCTGAGGGAAGAACAAAATTGGTTTGGAAAGTTCGTTCATGCATAGATCCCATATTCACATTACAGCAAATTATTAAAAGCACCGAGAATATAACCGAGAGACCCATATGGCATTTATTGACAATACCAAAGCTTTTATACGACAGAGTTGTTGACATGAGTTGAGGGCAGCATTTGTAAAAAGGGGCTTTCCAGAGCAGATAATGGAAGTTATTAAAAACCTTTATAGGCACAATTGCCAGAATTTCTACAGCTAGAGCAACTGCCAGTGACGACGAGGTTACTAAACCGATTCAAATAACTCATAGGGTTGTGTCCTCTTGTCCCCTTCTCGTTCAACTTGTACCTCGGCGATATTATTAAATTCTGGAAAGCCAGAGTATACGGAGAACATGTGCTCCACCGGAAGGTGGTGGTTAATATTTTGCTATTAACTGAAAGACCACGTCGTACTTACGTCTCTTGAAGCAGAAAGGAGTACACACAGGCTCTACGTAATATGAAAAGACTTCAGATGTGACATTGTCAAGCCCAAAACTAAGATAATGGCATTTTGTGGGAAGGACCTCATTAGATCAAAGTGTTTGGATGTAGTTTGCTTGGGACAAATAGATGACCTCAAATACGTGGATTGTGATATTACTTACGTATTTGATAGGGATGTTTTAAATACTGAATTATTTAGAACAGTGATTTCGAACCGATAGCCCACGACACCTTTTTATCGCAACCTTATCTTGGAATGCCAATTTAATAATTACTCCATTTATTTTAAGTAACAAATGAGTAATAATATATTATTTTAACTGAGAATTGTCTGGCAGGAAATTACTACGAAAAATTGTTTCACAAATACACTAATAAACGTCCACTAGATTTTGCTTAACGTGTCTTTGATCTAGTGCTCCTTTATTTTCATCATATTACTGGACCGAGTCTTCTATCTCTCTGCTAGACAAAACAGCGCGCTTACCCTTTCTTTGGTACTTGGATGTAACAGTCGCATTTGTTATTCAAAGTTACATTTAAGCGTTTTCCGCTCGACGTGGACATTCGTGGCTACAGTAGATCGATCTCAGTTTTCACACTGAAGATTTTATATAAACATACAATGTTTAGTATATTTTTATACTGACATAATAAAGATTGTGCCGTTAACGATATGTAGTAAGATATGTTAAATGTGTAACTTACCTATTCTTACTTATTTAAAATTAAACACTGGCTTCTTTATTTTTACGTTAACTGTAGAAAATCAATCGCTTATTATGCGGTACTTGAGTTTAAGTGGAACCTTCAGGCAGGCATTTCAGTTGGAAACCACTGTGATTTAGAATGTGTGGCACGATACTCAGGGGTCTCGGCGTTGTAGAAGAGAGACACAACTGAAATTTTATAAAATGATAGCGGTATCAACTTGACTATATGGATATGAGACATGGGCGATTAGGCACAGTGCTAAAACCGATACTCACTCAGCAGAACTGAATTCTCTCCGATCTGTAAAGGTCGCAGTAAACGAGATCAACGTAGAATGATATTGTTCAAAATTATCTCAGCATTGTCTCCTTGCTCGAGGGGGTTTATGTTTCTGGTAAACGATGGCATGATCATGTGCTAACAACGGCAGACGACAAGTTACCGAAGTTACTTCTCAGCATACAAATTTTGTAAGTTCTTCGAAGAGGTAAGCCGTGGAACCGGAACTGGGTGTAAGACCTAATCCTTGAAGTTAACGACGACGGCGACGATTATACATCATAAAAGAAGTACAATTGTACGATGGAACATTTAGCATTTATATTTAGAGAACGCAATACTTAATCAGCGCTTAGTACGTCGCTGTTTTAACAACAAAATATTGTATTCGATTGCTCATCGAAGAAATAATTACTTATTAAGAATATTATTAATATAGGTCTACGTATAAAAAAGTTTGGGTGCGTGTATCATTAAGTGTGTACACGCGGAAGAAGTGAAAGTTCTTTGTGTTATATCCATTATTTTTTGTTTATCCATCATTATTATTATTATTATTATTTTTAACTGTATACTTAAAATTTAATAGGATGGGAGAGGTATCAGTATAAGAAAAATTTTCATTTTTAGTAAATTAAAAATATTTTATTATATACATTTACAGAAATTATTATTATTATTAATCTATTTCGTTAATATTTAGTGATATTTCATCATACACTTTTGTAACCAAAGGCTTATGGTAACTAAAATAAGAAATGTAAGTTTTACATTCAATATTATCCAGAAACCTTGTGAATACTGCATCAATTGTCGTATTCGATTTTGTCGTAGATATTTTTTTATCATTTTGTATAGACAGGTTTAAATTATCTTTTAAAAATTCAACCAGTTTTATAGATTTGTCTAATGAAAAATTGACATTGAAATCTCCACTTAAAATCATAGGTATTTTATGATAATCTTTACGAAGTATGGCGGCACCTTGTGATGTATACGATAATAATGAACGATGGAGAAAATCAATAATATCATCTAATGTTTTATTAGGAGAAATATACACTGCTACAATCACAACTTTTTGCCCATTTTCAATTTACATTCAGCCATACACAAGTCGCCAACTGTAGATGCCATTGAACTATAGACATCAGATTGAGTAACGGAAAAATCCATGGATGGAGTTATAATGTTAATAATATCGTCAGAATTTTGAAATATCCCGACACCTCCCGATCTAATATTTGGTCGTTTATATTTCACAATGCAGTTGAAATTAAGAACAGATACGTCATCTTCATTGGCTAGCCAAGTTTCTGATAAAACTATGACATTTGAATTTTTCACAACTATATCTTTTAGATCAACAGCATGAGCTGTAAGACTTTGGCAATTAAAAGTGAATATTGATAAACCTTTTGTTATTGATGAAATTAACTAAATTTTCATTTATAGTTTCTAGTTTGTTTAGTGAAAGTCGTTTAAATTCCTCTTGCAAATCAATTGTTGATGATGATCGTCTTCGGCCATGGTAGAATATCTTCTCGTTGTTCTGTGTCGTAATATGTAATCCTTCAATACTCGTCACACGTGATAAAGCAACGTATAATAATGATTGAGAATGACGTCGATCGTATTCATAAACAATTTTTAACATATATGTCATTAAATTATGTATGACTAGGTAGATTATTTTTTACATATCGTTAACTTAAAATATTCGTAACAATAATTATATATAACTGTACATTTCCTCATTTTGGTATACTACTAAACAAATATACACACATGCATGCATATAACGTATAACGCATAACGCGTAACGCGTAACGAACATTGTTCCTACCGTGCCCAAAGAAGTTTCATGCATATAACGCATAACGCGTAACGCGTAACGTCTAACGAAAATTTTTCCTACCGTGCCAAAAGAAGTTTCACTTCAATAACAAACTTGGAAGAAGCGCCAGTTTCCCAGATCGCGGCCTCAAATCCATGTCAGGGTGGTCAACTGTACATTATTACTAATCTCCGTGTTGTTACCACATACGTAGCCCGTGTCGCTTGCGTTTTAAGTGTTACATACAGTCTACATTTCATGAAATCTAAAAATATTCACCGGCATTTAAATGCATAATGAACCCTTTCCAGTCAAAATTGCAATTTATTATACAAATCAATTTATTCGTCTGATTACTTTACTTACATATGGCCTATCCAAAATAGAAATATACTTTTAATATAGATGTTTAACGTACTGCAAAGTAAATATATTTTTAAATTTCTTCGTTTTTCTCTTTGTGTAGCCGAATACACTGAATACGAAGTTAGGAAATGTCCTCATTTTTGGAGTCACGCGTCTCTCGCGGCGTGCAAAGTGCCTGAACATTTGCGTTTGTATACATATGTTGTGGAACTCGTGACACGCGCGCTGCGTAGAAAAGCAAACACATAACAACCCGTCTTGCGCAAAGTCATTTATAACGTTATATTTTTCTTAGAGTACGTTTTCACACTTGTTAACTTTTTCAGTACCGCAATTGTTTACCGGTGTGAACTTAAGGACTCAATGTCAACAACAGCTACCACGCAGACAACACATGTTCTACAGTTAACTCTGACCCTGGGGGATGTGAATCATAAATCCGCAGCGCAGACGTGTTTCCCTAGACCAAACTGCTAACGACTGTTTACAAGGCTGCTGGCGCCCCAATGAACCAGTTATGACTTTGCTGTAGACTACACTTGCTTGCTGAATAAGCAGAACGCAATTACATGATAACGAAAGTCTCGATTGGTATCGTTTAGAAGAATGTGTCTATGTGTGGGCGCGAGAGCGCACTCTTCAAATTGATGAAGAAAGATAGGGTACTTTTTCTACAGGTTATAAACAGGAGAAAAGGAACTCTGACCTGAGACTAAAGGGACTACTAACAATGGTTTTGGTGAGGATATTATACCGTATATCAGTTTCCTTTATACCTATTAGTGACTACGAGTTGGTTCTTAAACAGCAATCACTGCAGAGTAGTAGGATATTAAAGTGTACGATTGTATAGTAACCCCGCAGGCTGGCTGAAAGCGGAGACGTGTCTGTTGACACACGCAACACTTTCTGTGCTATATACAGTGTATTGCTTTTTGTTTTTCTGAAACGGATTTAAATAAATAATAAATAAAAAAAAAATAATGAAGCCGTAACAAGAATAATCCTACCAGACGACGATAATAATTATGCTAGTGTCGTTTTCATCACTTGTCGGTATCGAAACAAAAACGGTGAAAACACCGTTTCCTTCTAATATATATTATAATGTTGTATTCTCATTCAGACGTGTAATACCATTACGTCTCGTCTGTGTTTTGAGTCTATCACAGAATCATACAGAATCAGTGTAGCGTGAGTTATGCGCGAGGTGATCTGTAAGCAAAAGGTAGGCCAAGCAAAACAAACTCTTCAGCGATTTCCAAGTGGCGGCCTGCTACGTTATCTTGGTAAATCAATTCAACTATTACTCTGTTTACTTATTAAAAATTACTTTACATTCATTACTTTAAAATAATTACATTAAAATTATTTTACAATTTAAAATGTTCTTTGTAAAAAAAAAAATGAACTGGCTCATTTTGCAAGGAGAAGAGAGGTGATTAACATAATATTTAATGATTTCGAAGTGCTGAAAAATACTGTCTTCCTATTTAATAATCCCCTTGATACTGCCACTGAATGACAACCAACTGACATTCAACTAGAATTGTGTGAATTACAGCTGATTCCTTCCCGCAGACCAGGCAAGAAAAGGGGCTACATTTCTTTAAGCTGATACCTATTGAACGATCCAAAATCTATGAAATTTTGGACAGAAAATGATGTCTACGTTTGGAAGTAAACGCATCTCTTCTCCACAACGAAGTTAATCAAGAACCACAGTAGAAGTCGCCTCGCCGATTCTCTGCTTCTCTCTATCGTATGGCGCTACAGCCCAAGTCGGGCCCTGGCCTCCACCAATCTCCGCCTCCAATCCACTCTATCCACTGCAACCCTCCTCCAGTTTCTTATCCCCATGTCTCTCGCGTCCTCTGCAACGCCATCTTCCCACCTCTTCCTCGGTCTACCTCTAGGTCTCGTTCCCTCCCATGTACCCAGCAAAGCCCTCTTAGGGTTCCTGCCACCCTCCATTCTCATAACATGTCCGGCCCAACGCAATCTTTGAATTCTTATAAATTTTGAGACTGGTATCTCTTTATATATTTGATACAGTTCGTTGTTGTATCTCAGTCTCCATGAGCCATTTTCTTGTATTGGGCCTATAATGCGTCTGAGGATTTTCCTTTCAAAGGTGTCTACTATGTCGACTGTTTTCTGTGTGATTGCCCATGCCTCACACCCGTAGCATAGCACCGGTCTGATGACAGTCCTATATATTTTCATTTTTGTTTCCCTGTGCACATCCCCAGACCTAAATGATGGCAGCAATGCGAAGTACGCCTTGTTAGCCATGGTGGTCCGTCTTTGGATCTCCGGCTCCTCTGATCCAGTCTTTGCTAGATTCACTCCGAGATACGTGAAATTGTCGGGTCTTTTGCGTTATACGACCACAAAGCATTGGCGTCATCTTTCATTAAACTGAGTATAGTTCTCAGAATTTGCTATCTCTGTTTACTGATTAGTTAAAAGCTGCGTCCAGTCTCGCCTCTGTGTGTGTGTGTGTGTGTGTGTGTGTGTGTGTGTGTGTGTGTGTGTGTGTGTGTGTGTGTGGTGCAAATAGTTTTTCCAGTCGGTCATAGTGTGCGTACTCATGTTGAGCTCGTCTGCACAAAATTGTGATGTGTATTCCTTAGTCCACGAAAAAATAAACAATACAACGGTGTCACAATACAGCCTGCTGCCCTCTAGCCACGTACCGTTACGTAAACCGACGGTCGTCCTACAATGTGTTTTACCACATCTCCACCAACAAATTTTTTCAGACAGCTGAAGAGTCATTTCATGACCATTCGCACAGTATCGTCTTTTGTGTAGAACACCTTTGTCCTTCAAAAACTGCACTCCCTTCTCATTACTATTTATTTCCCGCACTAAATGAAATAAAAACATGTTGCTGAACGCACCGACAAGACAGGAATGACTTACGACTACAGACGGTGGAGCGGTAAGATAACTTATAATTATTCTTGTATAGTGTACGACAGTCTGTAAATGAGAGAATATCATTTTAACTAATCAGTAAACAGAGATAGCAAATTCTGAGAACTATACTCAATTTAATGAAAGATGAACAAAATTCCAATGCCAATGCTTTGTGGTCGTAAAACGCAAAAGACCCAAATTGTCCACCACCTCAATTGTGTCCTCCTCTATCTCGATGTTGTTATGAACCTGGTCCCTTCTTGTTTGGATAAGCATTTTTGTTTTATCCAGATTTATGGCTAGCCCAACTTCCTTGGCTTTGTTTTTAAGCTCTATAAATATTTCTTTAGCTGCCGTGATCCGTCTTGACATGATGTTAATGTCATCTGCATATGCGGCTATCTGTACAGTTTTATTTGTTAACAGATTGGAGCTATTTATTGATAAGCCTCTAATTACATATTCCAATGCAATATTAAATAGTGTTGGGGCCAACCCGATTCTCCGATTCTCTGCTTCGCCTACCCAAATTAGCAACAACTCAGTTCGATGTAGACATTCCTGCTTTATTGGCTTCAGCAGACCGACCGCACTGAAGATTTTACGTGTACAACGTTTTAAATATTTCTTATATTTTCATTATTATACTGATATAATAAAAATCATACCGTTAAAATATATAGTAAGATATGTTAAATGTGCAACTTACTTCTTTATATTTATTCACAATTAATATGGCTTTTTCAATTTTTGCAGTACTTGTCGAAAAGTGATCGCTCCTGACGGGCCCCGGCGGTAAGTTCCTGAGTTTAATTGTGCCCCTCGGACACTTTTAAATTGGAATCCACTAGCATAATTGCTGCTATATCAATAACAATAATCTTTTGATATTGATAACGATACAATTATGGCATAACAATAACAGAATATGTTGGACGACAAAAGATTTCAGAAAAATTATTTTTGAAAAGAGATTTTAAAACGAACCACATCAACAGGCACAAGACGCTCTCTAGTCTGTGCACGGAGGGGTGGTCAGCTAGCAGGCCGGCCGGGCTGGGGTCAGCAAGATCGTCTACACACAATATCCATGCGGCGGCCGGGCAGTTATACTTTCAATATAACCACGTTTTATATATTCAGAACGCGATATGATCTGCCCCTTGCCGACAGCTTTACTGACCACAAAGACTTCTCCCAAATATAATAAATGTCTTGCCGTATGTATGTATCCTTTGTAACACTTGCGTTTAACTGCTATCCTGCATACTTTATATCCGCTGCGCTCATATAGCCGCACCGCGACGTGTACAACACGCTTCTCGTAACACTTAACTTCGTTAAGTGTCCGCCCCGCCTATATTACGATCCACTGAAATTATATTACAGCAGTCGGTCGGTCGGTCCCATTGATTCATAGTGAAGCATAAAATTTTATCTTTTGTTTCATAAAAAAAATTTTTTTTACGAAAATTAGGAATTTTTCTTAAAGTAGGTAAAGTAATATAATTTATTATTTTATTCAAAAGAAATATTCCGTGATGTTTATTAACTGAAAATACCGTATTTAAAAAACCGTCTTGATGCACGTACGCATTGGAGTCTATGACGTGCGTTATGTTAAAGGTTTGTAAAGGGTATACTATTTGTTAAACTTAATTAGTCACAATAAACGGACGATCAGATGCCCTTCTTCCGACTGTGTTTAACGACCAGCCATCGACTGTTCGATCTTAACTAGGGCATATGGCTTATTGTAAGAAAATTTCTGCCGCATGTTTACTTTGCTATGTAAATGAGTAACCAACAGTAACTAACTAGATGTTCTTAAGAAATCCTATAATAATACTTCTTTTTGGCAGAGCTCCACTCCACCGATTTACCCAGTAGAGGAACAGAGGGGAAGTACGATAGAACGATTCTCCAATCTTGCTACATCACATTTGAATGTATCATTCACGCAGTGTTGTTTTCAGTCTCTTTTATTAAATTGAAGACGATGGCAAATGAAAATGAGAAATATTTTTCTTCTTCACTTCATGGTCTAGGCTGCACTGCCTGCTGATCCGGAAACCGCCTTGCTCTAGGACACTCCACACTTCTCTGATTTTTGGGCTTGTAAATCGGGGGGATTCGGGGGAAAACGATCTTGCTGCATTCTGTCTGAATGGGTACTCCAACTGAATTTGTATTCACTAATTTTATTTTCCAAATTAAAAATCTGCAATTCCTATATTCTGTTTTTGTTGCTAATTTTGTCTGTTTGCAGCTTTGAGAAATTTCATTACTGGAGATGTAAATTTTTCTATCTTTCCTTGAAAGAAACCGCGTTCACTCCCGTACAGTGCCACTGGTGCCACCATTGTCTTGTAACACTTCAGATTCTTTTCTAGTTTTGTATTTTAAGTTCCCATAAATTTTCCACATATAGGTTTATGTTTATATCTATCAAGTGTATTTTCAACATTACAATCTATTGTAGGAGATATTTCACATCCAAGATATTCAAAACTGGAGACCTGATACAGAATTTGCCATTTATCTCTATTTTAGTTCTTACTGGGCAATTATCTGTAAAAGCCATTACTTTTGTTTTATATGGAGATGCTGTCAATCCGTATTCCCCTGCTATGTTTTTCAAAAAGAATTTTTCTGCATATCATCTTCTGGCCGTAGTATAATAACATCTTAGAATAAGCCATAGAATAACAGTAGCTTATAAAATACTATTTATTCTATACTGTGGTGAAAGATTTAAAGCGTATACGTTTGAAATCTGAAATATATAGGAAAGTCAATTCAGTCAATAAGTATCTTGTAAACAATGTTTCGATAACGCGTTTTTTTATTGTGTTATTACAGTTTACTTTAATGGCACTGATTTTACCATGTTATTAAACGTTTTTCAGCCACATTAAGATAGTAATGTTGATTAGTCTTAACTTGTTTTTTCTTATGCATGAAGACGACTCGACCCCTCAACCCCCCCAGGCCATATTCTGCATACGTCACTGTTTCATATAGACTTTTGATTGTTTTGACAAGATGAAAGGGAACCCTCTTCAGATCAGAATTTCCCAGAGCAAATCTTTATTCACTCAATCAAATGTTTTGAAAATCTGTAAAGGCAGTATAAATTTCTAAACTGAAGGGTCTTTTCTTCTCAATAATCTGTTTTAATTCAAAAATGGCATGAACTGTTGTGCAGCCCCCTCTAAACCTAAACTAAAGCGACAGATAATGAAGTTCGAGTCAAATTTCCACTGCCGAGTGAAATTTATTTTTCTCAATAAAGAAGTCGGGGGTGTTAGTATACATATTGTCAACTTGATATTAATGTCATTAATGACTATGATAACTGGAAAGGGGTCGGCCTGGTTAACACATCTTGCAATTTGTATGCGTCTGTTTTTACAAGACGACTGAATGCAATAACTGAGACTATTCTTTCGCAGACACAGCATCGTGTCAGGAAGGGCAGATCATGTTTAGATTGAATCTTCACAGTAGCCCAGGTTATAGAAAAGCACAGAGAATATCAATTGGCCAAATACATAGCTGTCATCGACTTTGGGAAAGCATTTGATTGAGTGAAGAGGAACAGGCTGTGGGCATTAAAGGGAAAGAAAGAAATCCCACAACAGCTCATTAGAGCCATACAAAGTCTTTATGTGGAAAACAAAATCTTAATTGAGACAGGAAGACGAAGCACAAGTGTGGGCCTGATCAATTGCGGAGTACGACAAAGGCGCCCATTGTCATCTTCTCTTTTTAAGTTGTATATACACGCACAAAATTGGCAGAGGAACATTCCAGAACATTTTATGATTGGTAACTCTACAGGTGACAGATTGTTATTTGCTGGTGACCAGGCTGTCCTGGTGAATTCGAAAAGCGGCTTGTAGTTAGCTGTACACTCGTTGAGTCAAATTTGCAAGGATTTCGGATTTCGAATCTCCACATTGAAGACCAAAGTGATGGCTTTTCATGGAGCTGACCCCATACAAGGAAACATCGTTGTAGATGGTACTGTTCTGGAGTAGGTCAGCAATGTTGAATATTCGGGCTGTAATGTATCTTACAGTAGGCCTACAAATAATGATGTGGTGAAGAAGATGCACAAGTTCAATCGTGTGTGTGGGGCCGTCAGGAGAACTCTAAAAACAACGATGAAAGTAACGCACCTACAGTTCTACAAGGTGATGGCCCTCCCCACACTTCTCTATGGGTCTGAGAATTGTACTTTAACGAAATCCCAGGCCAGGCGTATTCAAGCGGCCGAAATGAAATTTCTCAGGCACGTGGCAGGGTATACTCTTCACGATCGTAAATTAAATGTCGATGTATGCCACGAACTGAATATTATGAGTATACTTGATAAAACTGCCCAATATCGGCTAAAATGGTTGGAACATTTTAACCGAATGAGTGACCGCCTCATCTCTAAACAGTTATGGAATTAGAAGCCGAAAGGACGGAGAGGTGTGGGGCGTCCGAAGAAGTTTTGGAGTGACCAGCTCTAGTCTATCTGCTTGGGACCGGGACAACCATTTTTGGTAAGAAGAAGAAGAAGAAGAAGAAGAAGAAGAAGAAGAAGAAGAAGAAGAAGAAGAAGAAGAAGAAGAAGAAGACGACGACGACGACGACGACGACGACGACAACAACAACAACAATAATAATAATAATAGTTACCTATTTTTTCAAATCATCCCAAACCGAAAAATGTAAGGTGCTTTCATCGCTCTGCTAATTTTCCTGTGTCAAGAGCAAAGAAGGTTGTGTATCGCCCATGTAGATGACGACAATATTCGAGCAGGACAAAACCTACATAGGGTGGACAGTATGTGCCAGCAAACCTTCTGCACCAGCAAGTAAACACAGTCTCGTCGGCGTCTGACTTAATTTGTTTCATATTGTTAAGTCTGGCTCGTACGTACGTCATATTAATGGAAAACGACTTTTACTGTCCAGTTGTATATTACACATTTGGACTGATACTAACAATTTATTTTGGTTTTCAAAGACACATGAAAAGGGCAAACAATGGGAAAATTATGAATGGTATAAACATAACGTAAAAAATGTATCAATTAAGGAGCAAGTTCATTTGAAACGTAGAAATTATAGGACTTTCAATATTGTAGACTGAACTTCATTAAGTGATGATCATTTAATATAATAGATTTTTAAAAATTACGCGAACGAGTTGTATCTATTTAAAACATACCTGCTTTTCCAAGACATCTTGATTTTGGTCACGATCTGGCGGTTTAGTCCAAGTCGTGTCGTGTACGGTACATCTGTAGATTTAGGGTTTATGTTCGTAATGTCTACGAGCACATCTTCCACATACATCATATAAGAACTCATGTAATGTGAACGTTAAGATGGGACCGCTCAACTGAATCTGGTAGCGGTAGCACGCACTAATATTATGCAGAAATATCGTGTCCATTGTCGTCTTATGAATTAGATACCGATACGACAAATATGGTACTTAGTGTAAAAAATATGATACAAAATCATCTAAGTACGCTAAATATATTTTTAAAAAGTATATTTTTCTCAGTTTTATAAATGTTTACGTATATCGATTTTGAGGAAGATAATATTTAATAGTTTGGCAAAGTAGGGCTATCAAAATCCCTACATTTTGGTAGCTGCAAAGTGATGTCCAAGGAGAACCATGATAGTGTTAAACCATTCTGTTCTTTTACACATACCCTCTTAAACCATTATTTGAAGCTCATCCTAACTTCCTATGAAACTGTATAACTGTGGAATTATCTTCTCACAAAAGTCTATAAAAATCGTACCTTGTCCACCTTCTCCGCCTTACAAGGTACAAAATCACATAAAATATTTTAAATTATTCTTGTCGAAGTCAATTGTTTCTTGAGGTTAGCAGTTTATATTTATCATAATTACATTTGCTGTATTTGTGAATCTCCAAACCCTAAAGATCCTATTGTGCAGATTTTTCAAAATTTTCACTTACATCATTGTTTATACTTCCATGAACGTGAGCATCTACACTTAATGGATGTAAAGATAGACCTAATTGTAGCCTATAAAAAATGAGTGTGTTGTAGGACACACGGCAAAATTGAGAATTTCAGTGTCGAGAGCGAGTAAACTGATTCAACGTGTAAAATGTTGCTCGTATGTATTTGGAGTAAGAGAGATTTTGCTATAAAAAATCAAAATTCAAATAAGAATAAACGGGTAATTAAATGAGACGAGGTCATAGCGTAATGTTTATATGTATTTTATTATAAGACATCGCTATTTACAATGATAGCATTATATCATACGCAGTATTATTTTCAGTGTACATACACATACAAACAATATGTAACAAATGTAACAAAATTTTCGTAATGCTGTTGTTATTTTGTTTGTATTTCTTAGGAAATAAATAGCAGCCGTTTTAAAGAAAACCATCGCGCGAGCGTGGTCTGTATTTGTGCATTAGCACAATATAGGCTACTATATTCACAGGCTTATTCTTTACTATCCGTTGTTAAAAGATTATTAAAAAAAAACAGCTTTTTTTAGGACTATGCTGCAGCTTGAGATTCTCTAAGTAAAATATCGGTATGGAGAACCATACATGACTTCCATGTTCTAAGATTTAGGCTATATTTAAAATCATTTACGAAATGAAATGTTTCCATAGAAACTACTTCTTTCCACTTATTGCTTCAGCCTTAACCACAGTACTGTGGTCACCAACGTATACCACCACACGTTATCGCACTCGATTTTCACTGATGATGGCAGTCGACGGCACTACCGAAACGTCTGGTTTTGAAGAAAACATTGGACTACGGCCAAACAGCACGGGAAGGAATTTTAACAACAAACTACTACTTTGTTGCCGATTACGTAGTACACATATAAAAATTATCCCCTCCCTCTTCAACTATAATTTCCATTTATAGAAAATTACCCCCACCCCCCTTCAACCAGCCTCTTCTTTTATAGATATTTCATCTACGTTTCTACAGTGGATTATTAAGATCTTCTTATCAGGATACTTTATTTATCAAATTAAGTACTTTACTCTTGTTACAACAAAAAATGTTTCAGGTAAACTGCCCTTTCCCCGTAACCGATCTTCAACAAAATCAGCAGGCCTTCAGATCTTTACAATTCAGGAAAGTATGCAAAAACTTATTTGATTCCCTTTGAATTTATGGCAGTTATCGTTCGTCATAGAAAACATTACCCTTGTTAAAACATAAAACGTTGCAGGTAAACTACCCCTTTCCCTTAACCGATCTTCCTCAAAATCAACAGACGTTGAGTACTTAAAACTTCAGGAATGTGTTCAAAACATTATTTGATTCTCTTTGAATATGCGGCAGTTATCATTCATCATAAAAATAAAATTACCCTTTTAAAACATAAAACGTTGCAGGTAAACTACCCTTTTCTCTTAACCGATCTTCACCAAAATCAACAGACCTTGAGTAGTCTATAATTCAGGAGGTGTGCAAAAAAGTATTTGATTCTGTTTGAATTTACGGCAGTTATCGTTCGTCATAGAAAAAATTACCCTTGTTAAAACATAAAACGTTGCAGGTAAACTACCCCTTTCCCTTAACCAATCTTCACCAAATACAATAGATCTTGAGAACTCTCCAATTCAGGGCTGTATGCGAAACATTATTTGATTCTGTTTGAATTTGCGGCTCTTATCGTTTGCCATAGAAAATCTACAGACACACAGACAGACAGTTTTCGAAAAATGACTTTTTTCATGTTTTGAGGGTAGTACAATCAGAATCTGCAATTATCTCGAACACGATTTTTTTTGCCATCACCATACTTCCATTTCCTTATGGAACATGGAAGTAAAATAGAATTGTTTCTGTATCGAAGTAAAGTGTCTACGAATGCACAGGAGAGAGAGAGAGAGAGAGAGAGAGAGGAGTGAGAGATGGAGGTCTGTGACGTGTGGTAAGCGCGAGCGGCGCGCATTCACGTTACAAGACTTTCGATGTCTTTTCCGATGTCTATTTGGCACGTTAGTCTGGTGTCCTACTGGCCATCACTCAGGTATATTAACACATTGCCTTTGTTTAAAAATAAAATTTAATTGACACTCAAGCTGCGATTAAGGTCTGTGACGTGTGGTAAGCGCGAGCGGCGCGCATTCACGTTACAAGACTTTCGATGTCTTTTCCGATGTCTATTTGGCACGTTAGTCTGGTGTCCTACTGGCCATCACTCAGGTATATTAACACATTGCCTTTGTTTAAAAATAAAATTTAATTGACACTCAAGCTGCGATTTTGTTTGTAACGAACATGTAACAGAAGTAACGGACAATGAGAAGAGAAAAACGCGAAACCCAGATGGTAATTTCTGCATCACTAATACATACAAATTTTTAAAGTAAGAAATAAAAATGGCAAAGCTTAATGAATTTAAAAACATCACAAAAATGTAGAAAATTTTGTGGAATAAAAAAGAAAAATAAATGAAACAGGATAGAACCCCGTTAAATTAAAATTTAGAACAAGGGTATGAGTCTGTGACCTACTTGAAAATGTACCTCCATATAAATATAAACAGAATGAATATGGTACTAAGCAACAACAACATAATTAAACAAACGTTAGAGTTTATATATAAGTTTTTCTAGAAAAAATAAAACTGTTAAATAATAAAAGGTGTCATTAACACTTCACTAACGTAGATTAACAAACGATAATTAAAATCAGTGTTGCGAAACGATCTCGTTTTGGGAATTACGTAGTGCGACGTTAAAATCATCGGACCACAGTACTTTAAAATCAAACGTTTCGATGTTGTCTATAAAGATGTTGCTGAGTCGATAAGTGGTAAAACTGAACCCGACCTTCATCGAGATTTCAAGCATGTACGGAAATTCGAATAATCGTATACATTTGATCGGTAATGATAATGTAGCTATTACATTTATTTGTTCCGACAATGAACAAATGAAAATAATGTAGAGAGTAATAACGACGAAAATAAGTAAATCGAATACATAAGATACTTTGATATCTTAAAACTGCTTTCTTAAATTGTGTAAAACAATTATTTCATTAATATAGATTATTGAACTTTCACTTGTGAAACTTACTTGTTTTCTCCCGTACGCGTTTCGGCGTGATGTGCGTCTTCATCAACGGTGTGAGACAGCTATTTCGATCCAATTATACCTAATTTATCGATACATCCTGTATGCACCTTTTAATTATAAAAAAATAAACCTAACAAAGTCAAGGCATAAACCTGTTAAACTTAACACACAATGGTAGCAAACAAAAGAAGTTTCACTTCGACGTGTGGATTCAGTGCATTACCACAATCGTTTCTCTTATTTATATAGGCTATTTATTTTCGTGAATCGCTTGCTATAACCGGACGACACAATATTAACATAGAAAATAGAAGGCTGTTACAAAAAGCACTGCTCACACTCAACCACAACATACAAAATTCTTTTGTTTTGTTTTGTACAAAATTGTGACTCCTTCAAAATTAAAAACTATGCCGTTTAAACTTAAACATCCTATCAGAACGAAAATGATCGAGGACGATCAAGTTTCAAAAAAAAATATTTTTCTAACAAAACGGTTCTTGGAAAAACGTTATCTGTATGAGCCGGACAACAGTACTGTACGCACACCAGTTTTGCTGCCGAGACGCCTGAGGAGCGGGGGTTTACTGAATGATAGTGCGTGCTTGTGTTGGTGGGGTAGGCCTATTACTGGTCCTGAAAACATTATTCAGACGTTCAGAAGATGTATTTAGTTGTAATTTTGTGTGCGTATTAGCTTCAACGTTCGTACATTATATTATGTAAGTGTAATTTATTGAATATTTTGTTAAAGTGTGTTTTTTTTTATTCGCTACGAGAAATACCGTGTGAGAGACGGTCAAGTCACACCGAAACTATGTTAAAGGTATTTTAAATGTGTAGTATTACAGTGATGCGTGCAGTGGAATGGCATACGTCACCACATTCCTTGTTCGGTAGCAAAGGTGAAATGCTAGCTTACCGTCTAACAGAGAAAATTAAGTAAAATAAGCTATACGAGTTCTGCCTTCTTTGTTTTTTTATGTCAGTACGTAGCAAAGACTGACGAGGATGAGTACAGTGCACAGTAGAAAGAGATGAATACCTGTACAGAAAGCTGAATATCTGGACAACGTTCGCACTTTGAAAACGCCTCTGGGATATACAGTTTTGATAATAACCTTACAGTACTTGAACAAATGCTTTATTTAGTGAAATAACTTCTCCGACTCTGTGTGTATTTGTGTGGAGGGGTAGAGACGGAAGGGGTTATACATGATGTGACTTACTACGTGCGCAAGCCATAGGATAATAAAACAAGGACAAAAGAAGCAGATATACGTGAGGGAACATTTATATTGTAGTCGGAGGAAAATATATGTTACACTGTGTCTGATACATTTTAAGAAGACAACACTGCTCTCCCATATAATTCTAAAAAATACACTGTTCTGTGAAATGGCTTTTTGAAGTTTATTTGTGGCCTGACACGATACGAAATTTCACCCGTATGCAATAAAGTCGTAGATTCGGTTTGTTTAAACTCAGCGAGATATACACATTTGCACCACAATATATAGTGTATTCCAGTGCCAAACAGCAAAATGTTAAAGATAATGCTAGGCAGGCTGTGTGGCGCGTGCAGTATTTCACGGCTTATGGTGATGTCTACTGATTTTATCGGACGCGCGTTCAACTCTGCCTTCCGTCAAAACAAAATACTTTCCGGTGCGTGCGCAGCCACTCTCGTATGTATACAAAACTACTTTTTTCTATTTTTTTTTTTTAAGAATACATAAAAAAACTAAAGACTTGAGACAATTGTTCTGCATAGTCCTCAATACTTTCTTTAAAAAATATCTTAATTGAATTGCTCAAGTAGTCGCAAAACAAATATGATGGTATGGACATAGATGTAGACGAAAGCTCCCTACGTACTCTACTTTTTGCTGGTGACCAAATTCTAACAGTTGGAGACGAATAAGGTGCATACGATATGACGAGGAAACTCATAGAATATACAAGCGCACACTGAAAGTAGACATAACTGATAGATAAAAAGTATATAGAGACGCAACAAACGTAGAAATTTAATCAGAGGGACCATCGAAATTTGCTGTGAATACAAATATTTAGGACGACGATTAGCAAACAATATAACAAAAACAAATACACCAAGTGAAACAATGCATAGCTAAATTGAACCATATAATAAGTTATATTGGGACCGTAAGAAATACGTCTAGCTAATTGTCTAGTATAATAATCAATGTTTTGTTATATTAAGAACAAAACGTCGAATACACTAGACAACTAGCCAGAGCATATTTATTACTATAGGCAAGAAGACTTGAGGAAGAACTCAACGGGATAGATACAATCAGGAGGCTTTCAAAATGGACTTCTTTCGGAGGAGATATAAGAGTATCAAGACCAGGAAGGTTACAAACAACGAAATAGGAAGGGTATGCAAATGAGGAAAAAAGTCTAATAAGAAATGGAAAAAAATCTAAGAAGAAATAGAGACATAGCTTTTGGAATAAAACGAGCATGCTAAAAGAAAGTAGGAGCTTTCAATCAGGGTCGTATTTACGGGAGAGGAACGAACGGGACCGACCTCCCTCTCCAGAGGGTCGAAAAAAGCTGACGAGAAAAGACTAATCTCTTAAATTGTAGACTGTTTTATTATTTTTTCAGCCATGCACAATATAGTACTAATTATTTTTTAAATATACAAACAGGTTTATTAAACAGTATTTGCCTGCTTGAAATATGAAATGCAGGATAATCAATTCAGTCAATAACTATCAACCGTGTAAACAATGTTTCGATAACGCGTATTGTTATTGCGTTATTACCGTTTACTTTAATTGGATTGATTTCAAGATGTTATCACACGTTTTTCAGCCACTTTAATTAGTCTTAACTTGTTTTTCTTTTGTATGAAGCCGACTCGACTGCCCCCCCCCCCAAGGCCAAATTCTAGACACGATACTGCTTCCAATGGCCTAAAAAAGAATTAGGGTGGTAACCGCTTGCTAGAGATAGAGGACGACCGCTTGTAAAGTGTTAAAAAAACCACTTAAAATGAAGACCACTTTTCTGTACGTTGGCGTGTTATTAAAAACACACACCATAACATTTATTTATATACGTTATCGTTTAAAACGTATCTCGAATCTCGATTTCCCATTTAGCGTGATGTCCACAAGACACATGTCTCCAACATCGGTATCGATCATTTGTTTCTTGTTGTTCAAGTTGATGTCAATCACTCGACATCCGGTGGGACTGCGTATATTTCTATAAATTGCGACACCTCCGGCCGTCCGTCGTCGCTTTCTACTGTTGGGCGACACTGACTGCGAACCGTTGTCTCTTTGCTCCTTCAATTCGAAGCCTGACAATTGAACCGGGTTGTCTAAATCCATCCACGTTTCTTACACACGATTTTTACAACTTGAATTACGATTATTCAAACCTCTTAATAATATCACCGCTATTACGGTACACCATGTAGATAGTACTCGATGGGACAATTTTAACGACACCTCACTCAAAGTTCTATCGCATCGGAAACCGGAGAAATACTAATTTTAGTGCACGCCGAGGCGCGTTGTTTATTTACTTGTTACTATGGTAATTAATTCTGGTCTTGTTGACATCTTTAGTAGTAGTATTTAATATATTTCGTTACTTATTCATTGCATCATCAGAAATACGTATAAACATATATTTTATAATCGCTTAAGACAATTACAAAATATATAGACGTATCTGTATAAAAAATTACAAAATATATCAATACAATCGCATAGTAAAAACATTAAAAACTGCAGGAACGGATAAAGGTATAGTTCCGATGCCGCTAAATATCATTTGTTTATTTTCTTGTTACTATGGTAATTAATTCTGGTCTCCATGGTGTTGCAACGGCATCACTTTAACAGCCACTATCTTTACGTCCATCTGGAACCACAGTCTGTCACAAACGTCACACGCGTGTCCAAATTCATTATTAAAGAATGTTTTGTGGATGTGCTTTGTAGCTAACTGCCACGTTTTGCTGAATTCGATCGGCTGATAAACTTGCGAAGTCGGGCGCTCTTCCTCATCCAACTCGACTTCAGTATTTATTTCCTTGTCTTTTAAGCGTTGTAGATAAATTCTCTGACGTTCGGCATTGGTCATTTTGGGTTTTTTGAATTCCCCATGATTTTCTCTACTCTCTTGTATGCGTTTACGATACTTTTGAGCACGTTTAGCATACATATGCCACGACATTTTGTCCGAACACACGATTTTTACAACTTGAATTACGATTATTCAAACCTCTTAATAATATCACCGCTATTACGGTACACTATGTAGATAGTACTCGATCAGACAATTTTATCGACACCTCACTAAACGTTCTATCGCATCGGAAACCGGAGAAATACTAATTTTAGTGCGCGCCGAACGGCCCAAAACATTTCTATTTCTACCCCGCTCACCCAGCGCTGGATGATGCGATAGCCCGCTTATATTGTGCTATTTATTATTTTTGTTCCTTTATCTGTCGAATGGTACCTCATATAAGCGTGAATCTTTTGTCGTTTAGATAATATTTCAATTTCAAACGTGACGTGAAAACAACGCTCGATTTTCTGGTTGGGGGTTCCTATTGCTGGCCTGAAAGGTAAGACGTATTCTACGTCAATAATGAGAGCAGGTTGCAAGCCGGTGAAATTAGACTTTTGAGGCACTAGGAGACAACGAATTAGGAATGCGACCACCATAAATCTGTTCAAACCAGGTAGTAGAGAGAATTGCACTACAGTGACTTGGACATGTAATGAGATTCGACGAAAGATGGCCGACGTTCATCACCCAGAAGGAGGGAGAGGAAAAGGAACACCAAGACTGTAATTGGTTAAGTACTTCCGCATTATTTTCAAAAGTGGCTAACAAAAGGTGGAAATCAAACGCCTCGCCATGGTATAAGGAAATTTAGAAAGTGGCTGAAGGATACAGACGCTTGACGGCAGAAGGGATGGAAAAGAAGGAGAAGAAGAAGATGAAAAAGAGTTACTGGTTTTACTTTACTAGTTAGTTACTTGGCAGAGAAATTACATAACCTGTCTTAGGAATAGATTACTTTCCAATTCCCAAACCAATGCAGCTACACACCACTCTAGACTCCTTACTTTACAACTACATTTATGCGGTAAGAGATTTATTTAACTCGGAGGCACTAAACGAATCACTGATAGTCATAAGTCGAAAAAAATCACCATTTACAATAACTCCATTGAGGAGTATTGAATTTAGAAACCACGATCTATTTCTGTTTGTTAGGAATTCTCTTCTGCATTACCCTTGATTGCCTACACTACTACTGGGATAATGGTTAGCGCTTCAAAACTAGGACAGAGTCACACATACAGCTGGAGTGGTAAACGTGTAGCAATTGTTGCCTAACATGTCTAGCACAGGGGACGAGGCGTAACTCTCTTATGACAAGGGCTTACATTTGTTCCAAGTTAAATTCAGTTTCGGAACCCTGTAGACCTATTTTACATTTGGTCTCATTTCAACAGTGAGTCTGTGGTCTACAATTTATAACTTTTTAACAACGACCCTATTATCACTACTCTGCTGTTTATTCATTGTGTTAATATTTTGACGGGTTTTTGGTTCTTTTGCCATATTGACTTGCCTCCTTCGTTCGCAAACTTATGTCACGTTTAACATATTAAGCACAGTTCAAACCACATAAAAATAAAAACAGCGTTCCTTACTAGTTACGGTTCTCCTGAGTACTCATATTAAACTGTTTACCAGGAATAACCAAATTAAAACAGGGTCACATTAGTCACACGCGGCTCATCCAATCATTTCGTACAGCTCCTTATTCGGTAAATTTGAACATTATTCTAAAAATACTACAAACTACACTAAAGTAATAGATCTACTGAAGATGAAAAACTATTGAAAGATTTTATGAACATCCAACTTGAATTTAAAAAATATTTTTTTTATAAATTATATTTAATATTTGGGTAGTTTAAAATAATGCGTTAGCAAAAATTAAGAAAATAAAAATAATAATTGTAATACACAACATTGACTTACAGCAAAAGTCTCACTGTGATCCAAAATAAGCCAGTAATCTTAAGGATGCTTTACGAGTTTCCACTATCTTTGTGAATTTTTTAAATGAGTTTTCAATGATATCCTAAAATTTCTCTTCGTCAGAAAAAAAATTAGCTACATTTTTAATTAATGAATTTTAAATATGTATTCATATACGTGTTGTGGCAATTATTGATGTTTATCTTTGTGTACTGTAGCATTTTACTGTGTTTCCGAAACGAGTTTTCAATAATTCGTAAACGTTTTTATACGACTTAACGCTTACTTTACAATGACGCGTCTAAGTACATCTCGTGTAGATCAAAAAATTAAAACACCATTAAATATTATTATAATTATTACAAACTGTTTTAGTACCCGACACTTTTAATTTTTACTAGACGCATATTTTTAATAGACCTGGTATATCATAAGCTTTGTCGCCTCTCCCAAATTATTATCATCATCTTCTTCTTCTTCTTTTTAGCACTATTGGCACTACAGCTCAACGTGAGCCATGGCTTTCAACACCAATCTTCTCCAGTGTCTCCTATCCATTGTCCTCTCAGTGTGACCCCTTACACCCAGTCTTCTTAAATCTTCCAGTATATCATCCAACCATCTTATCCTAGATCGGCCCCTCCTTCTGCCCTCAGGATTTCCTTTGGCATACGCTGATGATCCGTCCGCTCTAGGTGATCTAGCCATTGTATTCGTTGAGCCTTTACGAATTTTACAACGTCTTCATGCTTCAATAGTACATCTATCTCCTGTTTATTTCTTATTCTCCGTTCAACATCTTCTTCAACCGCGCCATAAACACGTCTTACAATGTTTCTTTCAAACCTTCTTTGTGTTTCTTGTTCTTCATTTGTAAATGTCCATGTCTCACCTCCATAATCTACAACCGATCTAATAAGTGTCTTATATATTTTCATTTTTGTGTTGTGACCTACAATTACGTACTACCATACCGTATTCAAATTGACTCTCACATGTCATTATGTTGGCTATCCCTGCGCTATATCGTTATATATGTTTCCGATGGTACAGTATGCAGTAAATATTGTTCAATACGTGTAACTGATACGACACAACGATAGTACTTACTGTTTACACAAGTGGGTTCAGACGTGTGGAGACAAGTTACGTAGTTACCGATCTCATGAACGGCGGTTTCCTTTAGGCCACATTTACTGTTTTGTTTATTTGATGTCTTGGTCTACAGTAGATTTAATTTTATTTTTTCATTATTTTCAGTTTGTTATTTTGGGTACACGCTTAATGTGTGGAGTACTCGACCTTCGCCTTTGACCGGTTGTGATGATAAAACTAGTTATACCTCTGCTGTTAAATAATCAGAGTTGTCCGACCGTTTGACAGTACTTTTAAGGGTCCTGTGAATCTTGATTGTCTACAGATCGCAGCAAGGAAGTTACCGCTGTAGGGGTGAGTGAGAGAGTCGGGACACTTCTCCAGCTGTCACCGGGTCTGACATCTACCGTCCCAGTTTGCACAAACGAAACCAATTTGCGTAGTGTCACTGACGCAGACTGTCGCTACCTGAATTTGTAGATCCGTACGTTTAGCGACATAGATTTTGTTTGTTTGTTTCTAAGCCTGTATCTGTTTATGTGTGTCTCGGAATTTCGGCTTTAAGGTTTATGTAATTTTAAAATGTTATTTATTTGTTCAGAATGCCACTGATTATTAGTAGTTTCTTTCGTTGAGTATCGCTGTAAAGCCATTACGAGATACACACTGCATATTCACTGGGGCTGTCAGTCTTCCTTCGACGATACAAATATAACACAACTACACGTATAGTCCAAGACCGTTATCCTATATTTCGCTTACAGGCTATTTCTTTTCTTTTCCTTGTGGAAAATCGTTGACAATGTTTCCCTATCATTGGGTAGTTCACTCGTTTTTGGTACTACTATTCCTCTCTTTATTGCGATATTGTGATTCCTGTACTCCATTATTCTTCAGATCTTCTTCTATTTCTCTTTTTTGGATGTACTCTGTTCGTCTATTTCTTTGTCGTCAATGTACCCTAATATAGATCCGGTTCTAAGTTATTCTCTTATTTTAGTGTTTCTTATTTTTGTCCCTCACGGGCACTCTCTACATTTATACATAAAGATTTTATCTGAAGTAGCTGTGTTCCTCTCTACCCTCGTCTTGGCAATACCAAACACTTGCATGGATACGTGAGTACCGTTCTATATGTACTATTAAATACTGTAACTTTACTTTCCCAAGATACCCTTACTAACGAATTTACTTTTGGTTGGATGAAATATTGTACGTAATAGCTTGATTGTTTATTCTTTCAATCAAGGCTGTAATTTGTCTTGGATTCAACCGTCACCCCGAAATACTGAAACTATGACCTTCCCAGTTCTATCTCGGTTAATATGTATGCCTATGCCTATGTCTGTTAGCTGGGGGTTTCTTTGTACTCTCATTACTTGTTTTTTGCTTTTAATTACAATCACAATTTTATTATACCTCTATAATGAAACTATCACTTGGACTACTAAAACAGGCGAGTCCACTGATTTCGAGTACGTCCTACTATTTTCACGTTTTTGGTGAAATTCCCACGACCTTGGTTTCCACGCTTACACTGGAAACCAGTCTAAGATGCTCAGTATCCATCTTAAAACACCAATTAATTATATCGTTGCTTCGTTACGTACCTCTGCGCATCCACGCAGTACGAATTGTCAGTGCTCACCCTTGGAATTTTTTCGCCCTAGGCGAAGAATAAAAATCAGTCCCTTTTTTCAACTAAAAAAGTTGTAAAACATGTTAAAAATGGAAGAGACATTAGTGTCATTTGTAACTTTAAGTTTAACTTTGTTAAAATCTTAATTTGTCAACACGTCTACTATATTATATTTGAAGCCCACGTTTTAAAACAAAATTTCTGTAGTAAATTTTCAATTGTTAAAAACGAGACAAAATAATTTGTTACAAATTAAAATAACATCACTAAAATAAAAATAAAAATAACGTTTTTTGAAAAAAATGTATGATAAACGAGTGGAAATTATTTATTATTTAATATTACAAAATGAGTAATGTTAGATTTGAATACAATTAAAGTTAATCGATGGATACTGATGAAATAATAAATGAAACTTAGTAAGCGTCGTATTAAAAAAAGTAAGTAGCTTATACAGATTTTTTCATGCTTCCAGCTTGCAAAGTCAGCAATCAGCTCGTTTAATAAAATTTTTAGAGCTAACTACATTTCAGTTAATATTATAGCCAATCCAACAAATGAGGGGAAATGCAGGAGAAGAGAGAAGCATGGCCGTTCAGATTACAGTAGGCCTATTACTTATATTATATGGTCGTGAAAGTTGGGCACTGACAGGAAAGAATGGAATTTTCCGATTACGGAATATTAATAGAAGGAAAGTTAAAGAGTGTATTCTATTGGATAGATTAAGCAATGTGGATACACGAGTAAAACTGGCAATGAAAGGTGTCACAGACGGCGTGACGACATGCTCGAGGAGACTCCGTGTGGAGAGACTGCCCCTGGGACGAATTCCGAAAGCAGTATTGAGATATAAGATGTAGGGTGAATAAGAGTTGGTGAACCTCAGTAGAGGTGGAAGGATAGCCTTTTAAGTCGAACAGTCAAAATGTGTAATCTCTGAAAGTATAGAAGGAGAAGAAGAAAGGTCGTGGAGGAGGAGGGATGGTGGGGGAGGGGGAGGAGGAGAGTGTTAGGCGAAAAATGCCTAATTCTTATTTAATCCGTACGTCAGTCCACAAGAGAGGTAGAACCATATTTCCTATCGATCCATAGAGTCTATTTCAAGTCTATTTTCTCCAAATTTCTTTTAACTTTTCTACTCTTCCCAGCTCTTCACATATCTTCCCACTTCACTCCCCTAGTATCTGCTATCCTTGCTACGTTTTTCTCGGCCTACCCGTGATCTCTTTTTATCACCTTCTCTTCTCTCGTTAGACTCTTTTGTTCCATCGGTTTTGTATGTCTTACTGTCTTAAGTGGCTCTCTTTATTTTTATCTACTGTATCACATATGGTTTACGAAACTTAAAAAAATCTGACTTAATTGAGTGCGCAACAGATCGTAAGGTCAAAAACCAGAAGAAGTAGAAAAAGAATAAGAAGAAGAGAAGAAGTATATCGTATAAACTTTAGATGTTATCACTTACTGTCAAGACATTTATTTACTACATACCTATAATTACATATATAACAATCAATTCAAAATAACATACCAATATTCGGGGGCTCAGAAACGAACTGTGTCTGTCAGGACTTGTTGAAATAAATCGTTATCGCTGTGATGTCACCGCCACAAAATTTCTTAATGCGAGTCAAGTAGTCTTCTACTTGTCACGCACTAAGCTGCTCTAACGTCCACGCGCACTATGTGGATTAAGGTGGCTTCCATTTATTACATTTATGTAATATGTATATTTTAAATATATTTTAAGATATATATTTATTTTTTATATGATCCTTGCCTGGGAATGCATCATTGTTCCAATAGGCTCAACTGAGTAGCTCCTGGCAATCAAAGTCAGAATTACAGTTTACAGTGGCTTATACGTATTAGCAAACTGTCATCAGACAAACCTAGGCCCACAAAGGGTTGGCACACAGGAGCTTTTGGTTTTTTGTTAGGCAGTAGACCACTGAGAATCTGAAGATGGGATACCTGGAAATTGTTCCAACCTCCATTGAAGTACAAGCAATGATTAATGCCGCCTGTAAGCGATGGAGGGAGGTCACATGAGTTTTTTGTGACAACAAAATGCCGACCCGGCTGAAATCTAGGATACAGCACAATGGTGAGGCCATTTGGCCCGTACGGTACGGCATCGATTATTAGGCTGCCTCCAAAAGCGCAGTGCACTCATTACACCTCATGGAAGTGTGGTTTTGCAAAGGACGATGGGAATCTAACGCAATTGTCAGGCGCCTGGCTGGTGTGGCTCACACAGACGATAAAATGCAGGAATGGTGACTTCGTTAATACGGACATGTTCAGCAAGCATCACCTGACACAAACATAAACTTAGCCATCACCTGGGAATTGATGGAAAATTTTATCCGGTGTCTCATATTAAAAAGAATTTTAATTAGCATCTGATTGTAGTGTTAAGTTTCAGAAACAACAAAATTTTGGGACCCCGAGACCTAAGAAAGAGCTCAAAAATAAGAAAAAATTGTGAAAATCCAGCAGGGTGTTAGAGTAAAAACAACTGTAACCCAAATCCGAATGATTTGAATTTTTAGTGTGATTTGTATGATTGTGTGCTCTCCGATTCTTACATTACTAAGGAAATAGTATAGTAATCGAAACTTTTGTAATTTTTGCCATAATTGAAAAATCGGTATGGAGAACCATACATGACGTCCATGTTCTAAGATTTATATTTCAAATCATTTACATGAATTCAGTTCGATAGTTTCTAAAAAAATATCCCCCACCCTCAAACTATTTTCACTATTTATAGATATTTCTGTTATAATGTCGTTTAATATAATGTTATTTTCGAGTCACTTTATCTATAAAAATTAGGCACTTTATTCTTATAAAGAAACTGAACTACGCAGATAATCACGCATTAATTACATATTTACATAATTATGTAATTATGTTGCCACAAATTATTTTGTGGCCTGCTGGCCGTGGTTACGGATCTTCACGCATAGATGATTTAAATTAAAATAAAGAAATTATAATTTTATTGACTGGCAACAAAATTATTTTATTTTTAACAATTACCATTGTTTGAAAAAGATTAATTTCACTTTTATTTAATTTTGTCAAACTCATTAAATCAATACCAAACGTGAAAAAATTATTCCCTCCCCTTTTAACTACTCTTTTCATTTATAGACATTTCAACTACCTTTCTACAGTGGATTATTATGACCTTCTTTTCAGGATACTTTATTTATCAAAATTAACTACTTCACTCTTGTTAAAACGTAAAATGTTGCAGGTAAACTACCACTCTTCCTTAACCGATCTTCACCAGAATCAATAGGCCTTGAGTCCTCTACAACTCAGACACACATGCAACAAATATTTGATTCTGTTTGAAATTGCGGCAATTATTGTTTGCCATAGAAAAAATTCTACACATAGACACTTTAAGGAAAATGACTTTTCTTCACCTTTTGACGGCAGTACAAACAGAATCAGTCCTTATCTCGATCACGATTTTGTTCGCTATCACCATACTTCCATTTCCTTACGGAACATGGAAGTAAAAACGATCTAATATCGAAATATACGTAATAACAAAAATGTACTTCGTTCAAAATAGTGAACAAGTTCTGCAGCTCAGGGATCATACTATTAGTTAGTCCATTGTTTTGAAGTAGTTTTTCTCAGTATCGCCATTAACTCAGCTGCAAGCATTAACTCAACGCCTGTTCCGGAGTCACGAACACCGATCAAACCAACGCTTCGAGATTGGCCGGGATGCAAAGACTACCTCGGGATCTTCAGTGAGGTCCAGATGTCGACATATAGGCATACGCGGCGCGCCAATCATCTGCCCATTGAAGACGTTTAATTTCATCCATATTCCTTTGTTCGGTTTTAGTCTATTAAGCGTAAATGTTAATTTTCTGTCACAAACCTGGATAAGTGTAAATGTGTAAACGCCGATATCCTATTATCTGTGGGCCCACTAAACGGGGCATTTATCTTTTTCTACTTCTATATGAGTAAAACGATTACTTGTATAATAATCTAGAGTTTGAAGTTTCTTATGGGTTAAATGCATAATTTATTATGTACATAATTCTATCAGTGTAAGTACTGTACTATAGTTAACGCTTGATTTTGTGATACCGTTATTATTATCTCTTTAACCTCAACCCGTAGCTTGGTGGGCCTCCAGTTTATTCTGTTTCTTGTAGCTCTTCCAGTCAGTGTCGGATTATCCATAACGCTAGGGTACACTGCAGCATCGGGCACCAGTGCCTCACCTGTCAGAGGGGACACCATGCAGCTGAAATGACTAAGCGAAGCAAAGCTTATGATCACATTACGCAATCGTTTGGTTTTCTTACGCAGTTATTAATCATGGAAAGTGTCGAGTTGGAAAATCAAGCGAAAGCTATTATAGAAGTTTACTCGACTGATTTGAATAACGACCTTCTAAAAGAATTAAAGCACTTGTGGTACGAGTAAAATTTCAAGAAAGAGGTTTTTTCAAATCGTTCGAATAAGATGATAGATTCCATGATACTACAGTTTGTCCGCTCAAAGTATTAAACTGGATTATTGTTGGTAAAATGACTGATGTATTTCCAAATATATGCATTGCTATCGTCTGCTTTTTACGATTCCAATAGCTAACTGCGAATCTGAGGATCATTTTCTGTATTAAAACGCATTCTGTCATCGTTAGGAAAGTTGAAAGAGAGATATAATATTGAAATATAATATAACGACATCATTACATCATTATTGAAATAATAATGATATAATATCTTTCCTTTAATATTGAAAGCAAGATACTTGAATCGCTCGATTTAAAAGAAATCATACAAGACTTCGTTAATGTAAAATCAAGAAAAAATGGATCGATTAGTATTTTCTAAGCTTAAGTACTACTATGTCCATTGTAATTACTATTTAGCTAAATATTTGTTATAATTTGAGAGTTTAATAAAATAATTAACTTTGAAATTGTCTATGCCGTTTATCAGTGTAAATACTGGATAAAAGGTTTAATTTTGAATCGAAGGGGCCACTAGTCTAATGGCAGCATAGGGCACCACGTGCTTCTAATCCGTCCCTGCTTTCCTTGTGTTCTCTTCCTGCCTTGATCTTGTCCATCAGCTCTTGTCTTCCTCTCACGTTACGTCCCTCCGTGATTTCCTCGAGCAAGACCGTGAACCATCTCGAATATCAAAGTAGATGACCAACCAATCCATTTCTTCTTTCCGCAATTTTTCTTAGCAGCGTCCTTTTTTCGCTTAGTTTTATTAATTATTTTTTATTAATGCTTCCTCGTTTGTCAGTCTTGTAGTCCATGGTATCTTCACAGTCTCGTCTAGCACCACATTTCGCTTACTCCTATTAATGCTTCCTCGTTTGTCAATCTTGTAGTCCATGGTATCTTCACAGTCTCGTCTAGCACCACATTTCGCTTACTCCTATTAATGCTTCCTCGTTTGTCAATCTTGTAGTCCATGGTATCTTCACAGCCTCGTCCAGCACCACATCTCGAAAGCCTCAAATTTTCTCCTTTTGTTTCTACGTATCATATAAAATCGAATTCTAACCAAAATAAACTACTGAATAATTACGCGAATAATCGGTGGTTTTTGTTTCTCCTCTTCATCTAACACTCCGAATACTCGGAAATTGACTATATTTGCAAACGGCAATTATTATTTTTTTTTTTTTTGTAATTCGTGACATCAAAATTTTGTTACCATCTCTTGTTGATTAGACGGAGTAATATGACTACTAAAAGTGTCATATTTGCACAAAATGAGGTATTGGTATATCATATCAACAGGTATCTCTTGTTAATATTATATGATTCAAACGTACTATGTGAATGTAAAAACCGAGTTGGTTTTTTTTCTGAAACGATGTCCGCGTTGAAATTCTCGCTGCAATTAGTTGAGAAAATAAATTGTTATGTAAATGTAAATTCGAGGCTAACAGAAGTACTTATGAATCTAATGATAGTCAACTTAAGTAAATATCGATTGAATTTTGAGTAAAGTCTGTAGGGCTTCTGGCACTACTACTGCTTCATCGGTCGCACTCAGGTCAAACCTATTAAACACATTGTTTACATCACTCTCGTGTGTGCGTAATGTACACAGCTTATTGCGGTATATTACTGTTTATGTATGTAGAACTACTTAATGTGTTCACACACACGCACACGCACACGCACACACACACACACACACACACACACACACAGACGACACTTTTGTCTGTCAAACTATTTTTTTCTCGATAACACGAATGAAGCGATACGGTTGAAAATATTGGGAAAAGCGACAATTCGAGAAATCATTTTTTTAAATATTTTTACTTCCATTTTCCGTAAGGAAATGGAAGTATGGTGATGGCGAAAAAATCGTGTTCGAGATTAGGGCAGACTCTGATTGTACTACCCTCAAAATATGAAGAATAATCATTTTCCGGAAAGTGTGTGTGTGTGTGTGTGTGTGTGTGTGTGTGTGTGTGTGTGTGTGTGTGTGTGTGTGTGTGTGTGTGTGTGTAATGTTTTGTATGGGGAACGATAACTGCCTCAAATTCAAACAAAATCAAATAATTTTTGCATGTGTGTCTGAGTTGTAGAGGACTCAAGGCCTAATGATTTTGGTGGAGACCGGTTACGGAAGAGGGGTAGTTTACCTGCAACATTTTACGTTTTAACAAAATTAAAGTAGTTAATTTTGATAAGTAAAGTATCCTGAACAGAAGGTCATAATAATCCACTGTAGAAAGGTAGTTGAAATAACTATAAATAAAAAGGGTAGTTAAAAGGGGAGGGAGTAATTTTTTCACGTTTGGTATTGATTTAATGAGTTTGAGGTAGTTAAATACAAATGAATTTAATCTTTTTAAAACAATGGTAATTGTAAAAAGTAAAATAATTTTGATGCCAGGCAATAAAATAATAATTTTTTTAAATTTTATTTTAAATCATCTATGCGTGAAGATCCGTAACCACGGCCCAGCAGGCCACAAAATAATTTGTGGCCACATAATTATCTAAATATGTAATTAATGTGTGATTATCTGCGTAGTTAATTCCTTTATAAGGATAAAGTACCTAATTTTTATAGATAAAGTGACTCGAAAATAACATTATATTAAACGACTACTCCATAATAACAAAAATATCTATAAATAGTGAAAATAATTTGAGGATGGGGGATATTTTTTAGGAATTATCGAACTTAATTCAAGTAAATGATTTTAAATATACAACTTAGTACATGGACGTCATGTATGGTTCTCCATACCGATTTTTATGTTCCGTGTAATGTTTATGGTTCCGTGAAATGGCATGAGTGAGCGCGTGCGTGAACTAAAATCTACATCAATTTGCGGTAAATTATGCGATTATTGTTTGTAACGACACCCCAAGAGGTAATTTCCTGTTTAGATATTAACGTGTGAGGAGTGCTACTGTAAGACAGTTGTATCAGACTACCTAGCTTATATATAGGAACACCTCTGTACAGATTCGTCTCTTTCGGAGCGTCCATTACTCTGTGGATTTGTTCTGTAGTTGCGTTTCTTCTTTCGGAAGTCAAACTGATGCTGATCAATTAGTTAGGTTATTTGTCTTCTGTGATGGAACTTAGTCTTGATGGTACTTTTCGTTCAAGTAGAGAGTACAGTCAGGATACAGAGCTGTAAGAGACGGGATGACCTATATAGTTACAATGTCACAAGGACCTCATGGATCGTGACGAGTGGCGTAACTAGGAGCTGATCCTGGGGGGGGGGATAAGACTAAATTCTGGGGGGGATGAGACTACCTTGAAGTTTAAACCCCCATTTTTCTCAGGACAAGTGAGGAATTCAGTATTCTTCCCGCATAATTTTATAAATATATTTTATACATTCTTGGGTTTTGCGTCTCAATGTTTCCGAGAAAACCAAAGTGAAGTACAAGTGTTGAAGAAATATAGAAAAGTGCTGATTTCAAAATATTATTATTAACTCCTAAAGGCAATGCCTTGTCGCTGTAGCCACGTCACTCTATCCCTTGCGATATTCTTCATTTCTTCATAGGACCCACTATTCACGACACTCATTGTGCTGCGGAAGTATGCAGTTCTTGGTCTTCCTTTGGGCTTCTTCCCCACTATTTTGCCCTCAAAGATGTTAGTTAAAAAACACTATGTCTGATCACATGCCCTATCAACTTAATCTTCCTCACCTCTATACTCCTAAGCAGTGTTCTATTCTCATTTATTTCCTCTAAGATCTGTTCATTCGTCTTCCTACCTGTCCAACTAGTTTTTATCATTATAATATTTATGTCAAAATATTATATCTGGATTAATTGTTATTCAAGTTAAAGGTAATAAATCTAATATCATTAGGAATCACTTTAATTATAAATTTGTGCTCTCAATGCATCTTATGAAATCAGTTTTTCTGAAGGTATTTTGGAAAACCCGGTTTTGTTACTTCTTCACACTTAAATTTAAGGATGTTGTCCTAAGAATATTTTAACATAAGTTCGTGTGAAAGTGTGATATTTAATGTAAAATTCTGCAATAAAATTTTATCTTTTTTTCGAATTGAAGATAAGAAACTGCTATTTTACCTATGCAAATTCGACGGTTCAAACCATAGAGATATTTGACTAGATGAGTCAAACGTAGACAACCCTGAAAAGGGAAGTGTGACGAAAAAGATAACTCTAGATAGATAAGCTTTGTCTTCGTTTTCTGACGCATGGGTAATTATTATTTTTTTAAGGCTGTACATACGTAATTTATTTACCAATTGTTGAGTGACTGTCATTGTTAAGAAAACTAACTTTATTTTATTGACTTACTAATATTATAATTCTTTTATTTCTACAGTTATTTATAAGCCTTATTTTAACACACGCAACTGACTTACTGACTTAGGAAAAGATCTACGTTATGTGATACGTTGAAATAACATAACGTTTAATAGTTATGGGGGGGGGGATTGATCAGACAGACATATGCCAAACATTCAAGTGAAAACTGAGAACGCACTTGGCTCGTTCAGTAACGCACTGTATCGTTGATGTAATATGCGAAAGTCTCAACTGTCTGCAGACGCACGATACTCGTCTAGCCCAGCCAGTGTCGCTTGTTATCTTGCGACAAAATTCCAGACAATTGGAGAATAATCAGCCAGCGTCAAGAATTTTCAAGCATCAAGATTCCTTGCCTGACGTTACTAGAACACTGTGTTGCCCTTTTTTTCGTGATGTTTGAGATTTGTCCAGAAGGACAAGCCTCGGGCTGATCTGAGACAAGCCCCCTTCAGCCACATGGTAGGATGTGAGGAGACGCACGCCAGTGCAGGCTGGAAGCGAAGACGATGGAGGCACATTGAAGGGGGAGTAGTGTGCCTGTACATATTTGTGTGTAGATGTAGTTTGTAGCCATATAGGTAAAGACAGTGGCTGATGGAAGTGCCATTAAGTTTAGTTTATACATGGACGAGTAGCGCAGGTCGCCAAAGCTGGAAGGAGGCGACAGAGAGGCGTCAAGGTAGGCGGGGGACACACAGAAGAGGGCTAAAGACTTGGTAAGGAGTTAGGGAAAATGTACGTTGTTATGTAATCAGGAAGGATGGCAGGTTGACTATGTTTGAAGTTAGGAGTTAAGTGTTACTATTTCTTTGAGGATGGCGGCGAGGAGTTCTGGGAGGAGGTTCATCGGCGATGGTAAGAAGGCGGTTTATGAGGAAGGAAGGTCTGCGGGTGTTGTGAGTGCTTCTGTTGATGGAGGTGGCTATGGATTGTAGGGAACTGCGTTGTTTTGCAGTTTGTGAGTATTTCCAGTTTATTTTGTACAGGAAGCAGTCAAGGTTTGGGAAGAGTTTGTTGAGTGCATACAGAGCGGTATTAGAAGTTTTGATGAGGACAGGTCTGCGGTAGGTAAGTCGAAGAGCTCGCCGTTCGGTGATTTGGAAGGGTTTGAGGCGGGCGGGATCGTTATGGGATGGGCGTATGTCATGATAAGACGGGTGCGGTCAGTGTAGATTCGGCTAAGAAGTTCGCTGGAACATCGATCGTTGCTACTGAGAGTTTTGAGAGAGCGGATTCGTTTGCGGGCTTGGTTTGAGGTTCGTGTGATGTGAGGTCGCAAGGTAAGTATGGAGTCAAGCGTGACGCCGAGATATTTGCAGATACGCTTCGGTATTACTGTTGATGGGTCTACGCGGACTAGAGATTTAAAGAAATGATTCATGTTGCGTCCTGTGGAATTGAAAACACAAATTTGGGTCTTGTCCGCGTTTACGGAGATTCGCCACGAGTTACAGTAGTTTATGAAGGTACTACCTTACTGACTCAGCCAATTATATACGGCACGTCACCGTTAAAAAAATAATTTAATTGAAAAACTTAAACGAGAGGAAAATTTAAAAGAATTGAGTATAACACAACTCAAAAAATAAGAGATAAAATTCTTGTTTTAAATGCGAAACGGTGACGTATGATGTCGTTTTTCAAGATTTCCACCAAAATGACTGTGCACGTGGTTGACGGTATCCGGACCACTTAGTGACTAAGTAACAAACATAAATGTAGCACGGTATTGCTAGTCAGTCAAGGAAATTTTGGTCGATAAGTTTAAGAAATCCTGAACGCAGCCGACTTATTGTCAATGAAGTGAAAACATAATTTCCACTGAACTTAGTCTTGTATCAAACCAGCGAGTTCTATAGATTTCTTTAAAATCGTTAAAGGTACTTACAGCTGTTACTTCCAGATGTAAATACAAGTTTCTCACACATTAAAGTATTAGCATATTATTTATTTTAACGCATACAAAAAAAAAAACAGAAATATACAAATTTAATATGGCCACACATGCAATAAACATAGGACATGAATTCGCAGACATAACCAACATGACACTAATAAAACACATACCACACAAAGGCACCATAATGAATATATAGGAAATTTACAAATATACAAACACAAAACAAACTAATACCTGAACAAATACAAATCAATATGAAACATGACACAATTTTGAAAGCACTCAACGTCGAAAATACTCAAAAAACTAATATATTTTACAACGTTATTTGTTGCTGAGCCCCCAACTTCTTGTGAGCTATTTAATTTTGCAACATTACTTACGCTATAAAATTATGACAGGTGTAATCGTAATAATAATAACACAATGTAATATGGTTTAAAATCATTAAAAATTTTATTAAACCAAAATTTCTAATTTGGTTGCGATTTAAAATATCATTATTATTTGCTTGTGTGTGTAGCCGTAGCACACATCTAATTATTAACATATAAGTGATAATCTCGTATTACACATAGACATAGTATACAATCTTATACTATAATAAACCTTTTTAATTATCTAATATTGCTCTCAGCTTGCTCATTAGTGTGATAATTATTAGATTATCTAATTTCTTTCTAATGATCTAATTTCTTTTGAATATACTGCATATGCATTGCTTTGTTTTCTAATAAAAATTTACTAATTACTTTTATATTAATTTAAATATCAATGACTAAGTTATTGATTCAAAATTATAGTTTAAAACATTTTAAAAACATTACTAACTATAATTACTTATAGCATTACTATACAATTACTTAGAGTATTACTTACTCTAATTACTATACAAACAAATATTTACATTTGCAAGATTTTATTAATTCATCTTTGAATTAGATTGTCTTTCTTTTTACATTGTTAATTATATTGTCTTTATGTGAGTCTTTGTTTTACAAATACATGGTTGTTTTTCACCTTATTGTCGTGGTAAATAGGCAGCGTGTCCTCTTGGGTCCTAGGTTCTCGATCCTGGATGCTCCTTTGTAGTCGTGTAGTCCTGGAGTCCTTGATCCTCGTCCTTCGTCCGTCGCCTCGTCCCGTACGCTGGATTCTATTTCATGTACTTGGCTGCTCCCTCGTCTCCTGTCATGGCCTCAGGTTGCAGGTGCTCTCACGAAAGTGATGAGTAGTCGTGAAGAACCTCCGACTGCTGCTGTGGTTGATCGAGAAAGAGTTGTTGTCTCTGGGCAGAGCCCCCGGCTGCCACGGTAGTTGTACGAGAAAGAGAATTAAGTTAGCGCGTCTCGTGTATTTATACCCTAGGGCGCTAAAATCATGTTTCGACAATATTCTGCATGTCAGAGTCTCTCGTTGGCGTCCCTTTTTAAACACGATTCTCTTCACACTTAATTCGCTTGTCTTCGCGATATGCGAAGTCTTTTGCACATTACCCGATATTCATCTTGTCGGTTATTTTTATGTGTTCACTATGAATAAACCGTTTTTCTTTATTTTAATTAACATAAGTTTTATTTATATTTATTTTTACTACAATCGCACTTTTTATTCTTTTCACACTATTTTTTATACACATGTGTGTCTTATTTTTATAGACACTTTGGCGTATTTGGTTTTGTGATATTATGCACACAATCTTTATAAATTAAATAAATTCCTATAATTAATAACGTTCATTAAGGGTGACGCTTTTTAGGAATTGACAGGTCTCACACACACATGTAATACACACGTGTACACACAGACACAGCAAAGTGGCGTGATCAGCCTGTCCCAACATGAAATTTGGTCGTTCCTTTTACAGTTCAGATAGAAAGCTGAATTATTATTGGTAACAATATGAATTATTTATTTACTTTAAATAATTATTTTAATTACTTTGTGCAATGCACAGTACCCTAAACATTTGTACTGTTGCAATACACCACAAACACACACAATAATACCAATTTAAACTCCCAAAAAGCAACATAACAACAACCAACCAAAACCCAAGTACTTAAAAAGATACAAAATTAAGAAAATTAAGATGGCTGAGGATGGGAACAACAGAATTCCCGAAACATGTTCCAAATAAGGGAAAACATCTTGAGGTAAAGAAATTATAAATATTAAATAAATTATTCATTTTAATTATTTTATTTTTACGGCTGTTCAGTTACTAGTTTTTGTGTATTCTCCTCCTACATAAGTATTTTTGCAATTAAATATTTAAAAGTAGACACTTTTTTAAGTTTAATTGGTTTTTTAAATTATAAAACTTATAAAATTTATGAAGTAACTGTGTAGGAAAAATGCAATCCTTGAGGTTACGCGCGAGCAGAATGAAAATTTGTTTAACATTCGTAAATACGTTAACCAAGTAAGTTCGTAAATAAGTTTAAATAAGTATGCCCTCTAACCATAATGCTAAAGTGACTAATAAATTAGTCCAAGTTTATGTATGTTTCCATAGATATGTGTAGGTCTAAAACTAATACTTTTCACAAACATGCATAACTGATATGTAAAATTGTGTTGTTTAACACACATGACAAACGTTTTGAGGTCGATCCAAAATTTGCGACAAGTGTTTGAGAGATATTAATTCTGCCAAATTATTAAAGGCTCTCCAAGTTTGTATTTTGCATACAATTTCTCATAAATTTTCCTCCCTAGCATAAAATTTACAATATTCATAAAATTTTGAGTTCGTTTCTTGTCTCGTGGTGCCAGTAATGTTGGAAAATTTTCATATTAAACTTTACATTCGGATTCTGGCTAAAATTTGCACTTTAATTTAACACCCCCATGGATTTTACGTTTTTATACAATTTTGACCCAATTTTAGAGCCCTGGCGTTCCAAAATGTTTAAATTTAAAAAAATAACAAATATATCCTGATTTTTATTAATCATCATCATCTTCAAGTATTAAACCAAGGATGGTTTGCTCCGGTCTCAAACAGGCAAAGAGCTGGCCACTCCAGCTCTTCCTCGGACGTCCCACACCTCTCTGTCCCCTCGGCTTATGGTTCCACAGTTGTTTGGGATGCGGCAGTCATCCATTCGGCAAAGATGTTCCTACAATTTCAGCCGATACTGGGCAATCCTGTCGAATATACTCATAATATTCAGTTTCTGCCGTATATCTGTGTTTCTTCTATGATCATGGAGAGTATACCCTGCCACGTGCCTGAGAAATCTCATTTCATCCGCTTCGATGCAACTGACCTGGCCTTTCGTTAAAGTCCAATTCTCAGACCCATAAAGAAGTGTGGGAAGGGTCATGACCTTTTAGAATTTTAGGCGTGTTCCTTTACTTGCTGACTTAAGACTTCACCTAATAGTCCCGTACATAAGGTTGAACTTATGCAACTTTTTCACAACGTCGTTGCTTGCATTATAAGACACACTGTACCCTAGGTATTCAAAATTGCTAACTTGTTTCAGGACAGGCCCATGTATTTTTGCCCATACGGTATCAGTTCCACGAAAAGCCATAACCTTTGTCTAAAGCGTGGGTATTTGCAATCCAGAGTCTTTCCGATTCGATTTAACAAATGTATACCCATCTGCAACTTGTTTTCCGAGTCCGACATAATAGCCTGATCGTCTGCAAACAACAAAGTGTCAATTGTAGAGTGACCAATCATAAAATGCTCTGGAAGACACATCTGCCAGTTTTGTATGACATCGTCAATATATAAATTAAAAAGAGGGAAGGTGATAATGGACACACTTGTCGTACTCCACAATTGATCAGGCCAACTCTAGGAGCTGTTTTCGGTTTCCCTGTTTCAATTAAGATTTTATTATCTACATAGACTCTGTATAGCTCTAATTAGATGTTGTGGAATCCCTTTCCTTGCCATTATTGCATTCAGCTGTGTTCTTAGTATAGATGCATATAATTTATACGAAGTATTAAGAAGGCCGACTCCTTTGTAGTTCCTGAAGTCATTATGATCACATTTCTTGAATATAGAAATTACATTTGCAATCCGCCAGTCGTCAGGAATATGAACAGTGGTCCAGCATAGATTCATTAACTGCTGCAAGGCTAGTGCACACTTTATAAGCTCTACGTTCAGCCCATCAGAGAACGATGTTTTTCTATTTTTACAGCGGTGTACAGCAGCTAGCAATTCGTCCATTGTTATTGGGCCCACACAATCACTGATATCAGCAAAGGTTGTTTCTTTCAGTTGATCCTGGATCCACAGCTACTCATAGTATTCAAGCCATTTCAGGTTAGTATTCAAGCTAAGCCATTTCAAGCTCCAAGTGTTCTGAGATATTTCAGGTTATCCCTTTCCGTTTGATTTAAATGCCTTATTATTTTGTAGTACATCGTGTTCTATATCACTTACATATTTATTCCATGAACTTCGCTTGATTTTCCTGACTTCTCTTCTGGCAATGGCACAGCAGCGCTTATATTCACACCTTGTCTGAGCAGTGTTTAAGGCTAGATGTTTCAGGTATGCCTGCTTTTTAGCATCTATTATTTGTCTAATATCGTCATCCCATACCTGTAGGCCTCGGTTTCCATACCTTTTACATCTCGTCCCCAATGCTTCACATGCTGCTTGTGATATGACGTCTCTGATGCTACCCCATTCTTGATTTATATTGCTACTGATGGGTTTTTGTTGTGCAAACTTACTCAACCGGGTCTGTTGCAGGTATCGTATACTTTCATCTTGGAGCAGGTGTACTTTAAAAGTTTGCTTGGAGCACTGGCGCTCTGTAGGTCGAGCCTTTTTCCTATGAGCAGAAAATGGTCAGACTCAACGTCACATCCTCTAAAAATCCTAGTGTCTTCCACTAAATTACCTAATTTCCCATTAAATAAAAGTTAATAAATTATTGAACGAGATCCTCTTGCTTTCCAAGTATATTTATGTATCTATTTATGAGGGAAAAATGTGTTGGTTATCCTAAAATTGTTGAATGTGGCAAAATCGATGAGGCATCGTCCATTTCCATTTTCCATTCTTTCGCCTTGACATCTCATAATATTTCTTATAGGGGAGTTTCCAACATGTACATTGAAATCACCTGCTATTATCATATAATCATTCATGTGTATATTGTTGACAACATTCTGTAAGATTCTGTAAAATTCTTGTGGTCTTCTCTGCGACCATCTTCTGGGCTATATACAGCTACCAATGTTGTGTACCCCCTTATGGTTTCGTACCGTACTGTTGATATACGCTCGTTTACAAACTCGTAACTATGAATCCTGTTTTCCAACCGCTTCTTTATAATTACTGCTACTCCTGCTGCTGCACGGGTGTTTCTGTCTGGGTGTTCCCCCATAAACTGGCTGTCTTACCAGACTAAAGAGACCAGTTTTCCCTGTTGAGCTATCCATAAGGATCTTTAATGTGGTGGTTTCTCCTTGCCTCCCACATCCTAAGTCGTTGACCAATGGAAGGTCATCCGTCTTTAGGGGCAATTTCTCACCTCAAGGGCACAGGGGTGCCCTAACCTCTACTTGGGAATGACAAGTAGAGGAGTGACAGCTTATACCGGCTGTCACTCGGTCTCCAGAGCCGCGTTAGCCACCTGTAGGTGTTGTCCATCCTCCACCCCTTGGAGGTGCGACTGGATATTTCCCTTCATCAAGGAATGAGACCATAAGGCATTACTCATTCTCTCCAGTACTTTGGGGGACCATTTTGATTAATATTTCCTTTAACCTGATACCCAACGTGAATTTTGAGGATTTTCACAATTTTATTCTCTCACATTTATGGCTCCCACTCTCTTTATTTTTGCTGGGATCTATCTCAATATCAGTACGGTACAGTTTTGTAGGGTAATAGGATGGACATCCATGCCAAGCTTTACGAAAAGCAGTCGATGTATTAAAAAATTATGGTGAGACATGCCCCAGGTAGACAGACAGACAAATACCAAACGGTCAAGTTAAAACTGAGACCCCCCCCCCAACCATTACCGTAGGCTGGGGCCAATATTTTTATGACGTCACGTGAGTATATGGAGCATCTGTCACGACACGATTCTGATTATCTGGAGTTCCTGTTTGCAGAGAATTTCCAGTTCCAGTATTTCTTAGTCATCTATTAATTTTCCATAACGATTTCCTCCATAATCTTTGAATTTTATAGCTAGGTCAGAGAGTATCATGCGTGGACTACTCCATACGAGCAAGACAGCGTGATCAACACGGGAATTTTATCCCTCTACTCTTGCCCACTCCCTGTCGATCAAAGGGGGAGATATATGACAATGTACATGCTAATGTTGGTAAGGAACAATAGATACTTATGTATGAATAAAGACTTCTTTCTTTCCGTTGTACCCATTACCCATTAGAGTTGCCTGGTTTCATGGTACGGCTGAAAGTCATGATAAACGATCTTCCCCGAGGCCATACAATGTCACGACTCTCCAATTCGGAAGGGAGCCAGCTGGACTCCAGTTTGAATATAGTTTGATATTAAAGGTACATTACCCAAAAGAGGATTTGCTTTGGGTCTATTATTGAGCCACACGCCTGCAGTCGTAACATGCGCACACACAGAAGGAAATCCCGAAACAAATGCAACCATGGTAAGCGAACACAAGGTAACCGACCGGCCAGAAACAAACCTGCGTCCTAGACCACTCGACTATACCAACCGTACAAGAATTATTGTAACTTTTAACCTCTCTGTACGAATACAAGAAGATTCGGCCTGGAAGAGAGCACCATTTACAGTGAATTTGTTATTGTAAAAGTAATAGAGACAACCAGGACACGAATATTAGTAGAATTCGCACGGTGTACTCCCGTAATATGATGCTTGATAACTACCTTATAAACTAGCACATCAACACTATAAATTGTTTAATATTAAATGGATTGTACAAAAGTGGGTTTAGCACTTACTTAATGTTATGTGGTCAATCTAATGACGCACGGAAATGTTGAAGAAATTACTAGAAATAAAATTAATTACCATAATAAAATTAAAGTTGAAAACTTAATAACAAGAATTCTGCTATGAGATACAAAAGAACGTATAAATGTAAATTAAAAAAACCGATCCTTACGTATGGTGTAATCAGAGACTGATTGTTAAATCTATTGACTCGATGAATCTATTGGATAGCGCGATCTGTAAACAGTAATTAATAGATGTTATCCGCCTTATTAGACGAAGAATTTATATGATCATAACATTTAGACTTTTTATGGCTAAAAATGCAGAATTTTTACTGTGATTATCAACACTTTTTAGCTCATGACATCTGTTTAGAATAAATTATATACATTACCGACTTTCTATACGTGAGATATATTATTGAATAAAAATAAACTGCAATAAAATACAAATAAGTAATAATTAATATTTCCGTCCCCAAAAATTAATTATTTTCATTAAGCTTTATCAGTTTAGAAATCAATCAAAACTGTATGTAACAAAATTTTAATGCGGTTTGTAATTTCCTTTCTCACTAAGGAATGTGTACTGTGTGTGATTTTCGTTTTGTTTTCTTTGTATATATTATTTACTAATATAGGTTATTAGAAGAAATATTTTTTTAAACATCTGCCAACCCTTGCGATCCCGACCAGTGGTCCTCACTGAATGTTGACCGACTCCGAAGTAATTTTCAGAGTAATAAAACAAATTTAAAAATAAAAGTTAGATTCAACTTGGGCATTTTAAAAATATAAAACTGACTACAAAACCCATTTACAAAATGAACAGCGTGAACAGTATATTGATAACAAATTTCTCAATACTTACTATACTGCCACGCCCCCTCTAGAGAAATTTCTCTTAATCATGACAATTGTCGCGACGCCTAAAATTAATTTTACTTAATAATTACGTTAACAAAACAAATAAATTGCAAATCACTTAGTGAACTGAAGTTGGTGGGGAGGTCCGCTCTTTATCTACCTTTCAAGTCAGTTGTTCGCATTCATCTCAAGACTAAGGGCCTCATCCACTCTCATTGAGGCAGACCCGAGCGTATGCAGCGAGACTGGCTTCAAGGCAGACCTGTCAACTCAAGAAGCCGCAGGAGTAAATACGAAAATTCGTTTGTCTTGCCTTCGGATCATCTCCTCCAACCTGCCAGCCGGTACGTGTGTACCAATCCGGTCGGCCTCGAGACGGTTCAGTCTTATAGGTTAATCCTAAGTGATCCCTATTATTGACTATTCTCAGTGTTTTATCCATGTTTCTTTTTTATTCTTCTAGTTAAGTCATGGCTTCACGTGCAAAATACTCATTAGAAGAATTTATTAGTTTGTGTAGAGATTATCCTTGCTTGTGGCAAGTGAAAGGCAAGGATTACCGGGATCGGTCAAAAGGAAAACTGCCTTCGGGTTACTAATAGCAAAAATAAAAGAAATAAAGCCTGTAATATAACATATAATTAACATAATTTCACTTTTGAAGTTAACAATTTTTCTGTTTCTGTTTCTCATTTACAATTTCATTTATAAGTTTAACTATTAATGCAATTGATTTGCCACGGAACTTGACCTTCGTTTACGAAACTCATAAAAGCTCCTCGGATTTTTGGCAACACTTGTGGTATTTCCGACACTTCTTCGTTCCAAACATTCCATACTACCAAATTTTGGAAACCCTAAAGTTCTGGTCAATTATTCGGTATTCTCACGATGAACAAATTCGGTACGCGCATTTGTATCACAACATTCGGCACACTTTTGATTAGGAAAATTCTATAGAACAGCATGCCTTGATAATAGACTCAATGTTATATTGTTTCAAATTAATTTGAGTATGAAATATTCGGAACCGGGGTGGAAAAATTTCAAATACTTTCTCAACATACGCCTCACTCGTGATGTGCAGTAATTAAAAATTTTCCTTTGTTGAGAAGTTAAATCTGGTTATCAAAACGGTTTTAACATATCCACTCTTAAAGAAAAGACATCGCCGGCTACGAAAACGTGGGGTAGGACTGTGGACGTTCTCTTCACCTGGGATGTTTAATTGATTATTCTGAAGCTTTTCACAAAAATGTTTGTTTTATAAAACTTCGTCGTCCGAAACTCTGCAATCGCGCATTATATCTGCATCCACTATTGCCATTATAACTAAGCAACGTCGCCCTTTATAGTTATAAAACTGTGAACAGCTTCCGTTTGGAAGAATAATATTGATGTTTTCCATCTAAACTGCTTACATCGGGTGGATTTTCTTCAAAGCCTCTTGCTAAAATCCTCCAGTCTTCGAATTTTCTCGAAATGAAAAAAAAACATCCTTTTGACATAAACTTTTACAATAATAATTATTAGGGATCTGCGGCCACTCAAAAGTCGGTTTACAACTGATTGAATTCCGCCTTAAGGTAAGCCTTGGGTAGACCTAAGCGTGTGGACCTCCTCCCCCTTGTGGTTTGTCTTGAGGCCGGTGCTTTGAGGCAGGCCTCTCCGGTTTTCCGGAGTGTACATAGGGCCCACAGAAAATCACTGATCTAGACTGTTTATGAATATGTGACGAAAAGCAATAGTTGATCTAACAAACAGAATTTTCAGTGATCCTCGCCTTCCAATTCTGTTTAGTCCTTCGTGACCGATACCCGTGTGAAGTTGCTAGTCTCCCATCGGGCGCCTCCCCAGGTGGCGGATAGGGGAATGCTCACCAGATATGGTGGGTACCGGGGAAATAAAATACCCGGGGCGGAACAATTAGCAGCTGCTGCCCTGTAGTTGGATATTGGTTTATCAAAGGCTAAAGGAAGTAAATTGATTACAAATTTAAAAATTGCCCGATCCTCCAGGTTGGGGATTCATGCAGTAGGCCAACTCCCCACTCATTGGAAAAAAGAAAATGTTAAAAAACCAAATAGATTGCAGCCGTATTGATTCAATAAAGGTAAACGACAATGGCTAAGATGAGAATTCAATCACTTCTGTAATCTTTGGTTCCGGAAAATGTGTAAACATTGTACAGCCGGAATAATAATAAAAGAAAACCAATAAAGTTGTTTTGCGGATTTATTTTACTAACACAACACACACGCGACCTGTTTGACATATTAGGACGAAAGGCGACTGCGCAAAAACAATACCAATACATTACCGATCCGCTAATAATAATTGCACATATACAACGCGATGTACGCACGCGTATGTGTTTGGTGTTTACACAGGGTATTGCCACACACTAGTGTAGAGTTACTTAACCGAATGGCGTCATGTGTAAGAAGGTACCCTACTTAGCGCGGCCAGGTCCTTGCACCGGGTGAACACATTCTTTGCGTAGCACAAATGCCAGCTCAAGCCTTATTTCTTTGCTAGCGTCAGCTGTTTTTTGTTATTTTTTTATTCTTTTCGATGTTTTTTACCAAAGACATATTCATTTGATACGATTAGGTCATTTTTCACACTCTCGATTACGTCAGTATTTTTGCGGTCGGTTCGTTACACGGTCGGTAGAAGGAAACGGAGAAAGACGGAGAGGGGAAGGCAGAGCGACAGAGGGAGAGAAACAATGAGAGGTGGAGAGAGAGGAAGAGAAAATTACTTGGCAGAGAATAGTTCTAATGCTTACGATTATAACGCATAATTGAAATCAAGAAAAACTAAAGGACTCGACCAGTGGTTGGCTACATAAAACAGGAATGTAGAGAAAGTAGTGAATGTTGTAACTTTCCATTCTTTTCATAAGAAGCTTTATGTGAGTAAGTGACATTTGGCGACTGATAGATTTGATTAAAATTACGTTAGAAACTAATGTCCTTATACAGTTACCGAGAGAATATACGCTACCCAGCGATAAGAAATTAGCATACATTGCGGTAAGTAGTGCAAAGAAAATTGAAGGTATCTCTCATGGCACGCATCGGTTAGTGAGGGTGGACGGTAACAAATTCTCAGAGAAATAACAGTACGGAGAACCATACTTGACTTCCATGTTCTAAGATTTATATTTAAAATCATTTACTTGAATTCGGTTCGATAATTTCGAAAAAAATATTCCTCACCCTCAAACTATTTTCACTATCTCTAGACATTTTTGTTATTATGGGGTAGTCGTTTAATATAATATTATTTTCGAGTCACTTTATCTAAAAAAATTAGGTACATTATTCTTATAAAGAAACTGAACTACGCAGATATCATCCCTGCTCCTCAACCGATCAACACCATTAATGATATTTACACTTTCATAGAGTGATAGTTTTATCACATGTAATTTCTAAGGTATCTTATCCTTCAAAACGAGATATTCGTACTTTACTTGATTTCAACACAGCAATTTTCAAAAAATCACCCCCCTCCCCCTTCAACTACCCACTCTATTTATAGTTATCTCATTTACCATTTTACAGTGGATTAATATGACTTTGTTTTCGGGGCACTTATTTATTAAAATTAAGTACCTTAATCTTGTTAAAATATACAAAACAATGCAGGTAAACTACCCCTCCCTCCCAACCGAACAACCTGGTTACCTGGCAACAAAATTATTTTATTTTTAACAATTACCATGGTTTTAAAAATTTAAATGAATTTTTATAAGTACTTTACTCTTGTTAAAACGGAAAACGTTGTAGGTAAACTACCCCCTCCTCTTAACCAATCTTCACCAAAATCAATAGGCCTTGAATCCTCTACAACTTGGCGCACATGCAAACAGTTATTTGTTTCTGTTGGAATTTTGCGGTAGTTATCGTTCGCCATAGAAAAAATTCTACACACAGACACAGACACATACACACTCACACTCACATACACACTTTTCGGAAAATTACTTTTCGAAGAGACAATCTGCTGTTGCAGGAAATGATTCAAGGAAATTACAAGATATTTTCAGAACACCAAGTTGGCATTCTTGTGATCAATTTGCAGCAGCTGTTCGATGTAAATCTCCGTACATGCTGCGTAAACATACTGCAGTTATCACATATTACTTACGACGGCGTCTCCTCCAGAGACTGGTGGCCTACATTAAACACTGAAAAACATCGTTAATTTTTTTTAAGGATTAAAAACCGCCAGCAGTCTATTCGCATATGTCTAAGTTGTATGAATCGTGGGTTTCAGTGGGTTCAAGAGTTTAAAAATGGCCTAACACAAGGAATTGCTGGCCCCCGTTTTGGACGTCCGGATGACGTTTCAGCACTAGCGCTACTTTTGGTGATTTTTAAAAAGACTAAAGTGTAATAAGTAGATACTACGCCAACATGCTTGCAAAGTGAAGCTCGCAACATTGAAGTAACTCCCTGAGAAAAGCTGTCATTTTCCTTCCCCACACAGCACCATTGACGCTCAAAAATACCGAAGAATTAAGATTGGGTATCCTACCTAGTATCCTACTAGAAGACAAAAAAGTAGTGCATAAACGTGCATAAATCTTGTTTTTTTTTGGGGGGGGGGCCAAGATAGGATTGAAGGTGTGGTTTCGAAGATGAGAATACTTAATCCTTCCAGAAACATTGGAGGGTCGAGATTTTCTGCCACAGCAGTTCAGACATGAGGACCCTAAAGTCGGATTTTAGGAATTTTAGGACATCCAGGAACCGTGAAATTAAAAAAAAAAAAAAAAAAAACAGAATAAAAGAAACATTTACAGTCGTTTTCAATTTTTGTTCAGATTGAAGTAACAATCTGCGTATTGAAATTTGCTTTTGTCTTACTCAGTCCCTACAATCTACGGCATAATTCCTATTATAAAAGTCTGATAAAGCATGTCATAATGTTAAATCGTTATTTTTTGCCATCAGAAACCGAAAAGTTAAAACGAACTTATGTTTGTAAAATGTAATTCTTGAAAGTAAAGTTTGCTTAAAGTAGGCATATCTTGAAATAACATTAATAAGTGTACATAATATACATGTGATTATCCTGAATTCCATCTTTCTATGGACGATACTGACCGTTTAACTCTAAGCGTTATAATGGCTTTCGGGTATTTTTTTATTTTATCGGGGCCGAGAAGCCTAGACCCCTCGGGCCTTTTTCCTGCGATCTTCGAAATTTGGTTGTGGTGGTGAAGAATGACACAAGTAATAAGGAAGAGAAAAACATCATCGTATATTGGTAAGAAATTATCTGCAGCTAAGGTTAATAGAGTGTAAGGTGGAAGGAAAGAGAAGATGGTGAAGAAGAAACGTTGAAATGCTTGATGACATCAAAATCGTAAGGAGCTATAGACAGATGAAGACGGACGCACAGGACGGAGAATCACTCGAATCACTTCTGTAAAAGTATCCTACCACTCCCTGCTTATAAACCAGATCTTGCCCCGTCACATTTTTACTTTCATGTTCCGTAAGGAAATGGAAGAATGGTGATCGCGAAAAAAATCGTGTTCGAGATAAGTGCTGATTCTGAATGTACTACCCTCAAAACATGAAGAAAAATCATTTTCCGAAAAGTGTCTGTGTGTAGAATTTTTTCTATGGCGAAAGATAACTGCCGCAAATTCCAACAGAATCTGAAAATAATTTTATACATAGTGCCCGAGCTGTAGAGGATTCAAGGCCTATTGGTTTTGGTGAAGATCGGTTAAGGGGGAGGGGTAGTTTACAACGTTTAACAAGAGTAAAGTACTTAAAAATTCATTTAAACTTTTTCAAACCATGGTAATTGTTAAAAATAAAATAATTTTGTTGCCAGGCAACCATGTTGTTCGGTTAGGAGGGAGGGGTAGTTTACCTGTATTGTTTTGTGTTTTAACAAGAGTAAAGTACCTAATTTTAATAACTAAATGCTCCGAAAATAAAGTCATATTAATCCACTGTAAAATTGTAAATGAAATAATTATAAATAGAGTGGGTAGTTAAAGGGGGAGGAGTGATTTTTTGAAAATTGTTGTGCTGAAATCAAGTAAAGTACGAATATTCAATTCTGAAGGATAAGATACCATAGAAATTACATATGATAAAACTATTACTCTATGGAAGTGTAAATATCATTAATGGTAGGGATCGGTTTGAGGAGGGGGGATGATTATCTGAGTGGTTCAGTTTCTTTATAAGAGTAATGTACCTAATTTTCTTAGATACAGTGACTCGAAAATAACACTATATTAAACGACTAACTCATAATAACAAAAATATCTATAAATAGTGAAAATAGTTTGAGGATGTGCGAGATTTTTTTTGTATTGTTCTCCACACCGACATTTTCTTTTTCGATCCCGTTGGAAAAAGTTAGTGGTGTCAAGTTTCAGAGCAACACGGACGTAAAGAGAAATTTTCTAACCTGGCTTCAGCATCAAGGTACAGAATCGATCACAGCAGGCATGTATATTTATATTTTTATTAGTATTTGTTGGAATTTTGAGGTTCGGTCTTCCTATTTCGCGACGTTTCCAGATTTATTTATCTCGGATTCATGCCTACACCAGTAATATATTTATCGCAACTTTGTATTGTAAAATCTCCTGAATTATTTTATAAGTGATTATGACTGTCTGTAAATTACGTACAAGATGTAGGAACTTGCGTAACAATTTCTTAAAACTTATATTACTCAATGACCATGATATAAAAAGTCTGGAAACGTTGCAAATTCGCTTTTTGTTGAAGACTGGGACTTTAGAATCCATTACAGATAAGCTGGCCACTATAATTAATACTGTCGAGAAATACTATACTTATACACGTATAATAGTAAAATATTAAACACGAAATGTGCTACATCTTTTCATTGGAAGTAAAAAAAATAATCTAGTATTTATGAGGTAGGTTTCCTATTGCAAAGCTATGGCATATTGAGCTGTAATATCTCTTTTAATCCGTTCGGATCAAAAATTAGGTCCCATATTTAACAGGGTCTGAACCTGTATTTAAGTACTAGAGGTGGGCCGATATACCTACAACAGGTATTTTGGAACGATTATTTTTGTGGAATGAATATAACAGTAACTGAAAAGTTGAAATACCTGTTCCGATTCAACGATAACTAAAAAGTGGAAATACCCGTTCCGATTACTCCGCGGCCTCGCGGTTCCGAGTCGTGGGAGCCCCCTACGCAACTAACGAATAAACGAGTACTACGAGTACACGAGTACAAAGCCACTTTTTGGTGATGAATACTTCACTCTGCGCATGTGGCGATTGCCATACAAGTACGAAACGAAGCAAAACAGCGAGGTTCAGAATATCTCTGTGCCAAAGAGACGAAGCTGTTTTTAATAAATAAAAAAAATTCAGACTGATGTTACATTTATTCTCGTGTGTTATGCAGCTATATAATACAGAGTAAAATAACAAATAATATATTATACTAGTCAAAAACTTGGTACATTTTGAAAAAGCGAATTATATTGTGTTATAACCTACAGAGTAGCTGATAGTTGATAGGCCACATGGTACTTTTTTAAATGCGATTCGGAGATGATTTTAACTTCACTGCACATCTCACATAAATGATAAGATTGTTGAAATTCTTGTGGCTTACTGTTATGTTTTTATTATACGTTTCTGATTTTTTTTTAACATTATTTGTTGTGGTATTACGTGCACTCTAAATTTCATTGCCTCAGTTTCGCAACTGATTTGTCTAACCAATGTGGAATCAATAATTTAATATTAAACCTATGTCAGTTTGTTTACTCGTAGTGAAAACGTAAATTAGTATTCCCAAAAGGAGATAGGCCTACAAATTCTCTTGTTTCTTATTTTCTTTTAAACAGTAACAGCTTAATAAAGTCACAGTGTAAAGTAACACTGTTAATAAAATTGTTCTAAGGCTTTCACGGCCATTGTCAGTTGTATAAAAAAAGTTTTCCGGGCTGTTTGGCCGTGGTCTACTTTTTAATGACAAACCAAACGTTTCAACAGCACCACTGGCTGCCATCATCAGTGGAATTCTAAGAAATCCAAGGCCTCCTGAACGTAGGTTGTTATCAGCTGAGCCAGTGGTGCTGTTGAAACGTTTGGTTTGTCATTAAACCGTATACCACAGCCAAACAGCCCGGAAAACTTATCTTATACAACTAACACAGTTAATACTTTTAGTTTAAATTTATTTCTTATAACAATTTATATAATACAGGTATATGTATATGTATAATATATTCCTACACATATACCTATACATATACAAATAATTCGCTCTTCGTACGTGTTATTTTTTTTGGAACGATTTCGTTCGTACCTGTTATTTTCAAATACTAGTTTAGCACATCTCTAGTAGGTACAGTACATGATTGTGGCAGTGACCGTGTGTAAGAAAGTGACTTATGTGCAGCTATGAGATGGTTCTGACTACGCCTCAAGTAATGGTAAACCATAATGATCAGAGACTGAGGTTGCACTTACTGTATAAGTACTACAACGGCAACGGGTTAGGTGGAAGTAATACTATCTGGGCAAATTCGGAAGCCTTTGATGTAATAATGTGTTCTAGGTATTGCGTGGCACTTGCCGACAATGTTTCTGTCCATCAATCAGATTTCACCGTTATAAAGATGAGATTACGGTTTTCAGTCCACGTTGCCACAATTAGTACTCATCTTCCGCAGTTTATCACAGTCAATGGAACCGACCCATTCATGCGCAAAAACATGCCACAACTTAACTACACTGATGCGAGATAAAAAATTAATTTACAACTGATAATAATTACTTTGATGCCGACTGTCATTCTTTCGTGCGACGGAACTATAGACTATCGCGTTCGTCTCGTAAACATTGAACTCCTTACAACACATCATTCTGACATAGTTTGGCCCGTATGTTCACACATTTATTTTTCTCAACTGCGTGAAACAAGTAAGGCCGTTTATTTGTGTGCTGGCGGAGAGTGAACGGCTGCACAAATTCTGATGAGTCAGGTAAAAGTTTTGTTTTCGTTTCCTGGGTGTCACTAGCTTGGTATTCTAAAATTTTAAATTTAATTTAGCGAAATTGTGAATTTTCGTTTTCCAGCCGTCTAAAGCCCCGGGTGAAAAAAGTATAGAAAACATTAAGGAACTATTGTTTATATGTTCTATTGATAGGAGAGCACCGGCACATGCGCAGTGCTTTGTATCATATATTATACGACTCGGATTCTTCTCTACAAGCGCATTAGGCTATCTCTTTTACCCAGTGCCTATTACAGTAAAACAGATGCGATCGTAAACGATTTTCTTGCTATTATGAAAGTACCGTAAATGTTTGCCATTCGAAAATGTGTAAGTCTGAATTTAGTTACACGACCGCGTTAACAGAAAATGGGATATAAATTTGTTTCCTGTGTGCTCGCGTATAGTAAACGGTTAGACCGATTTTGATAAACAGAGTATCAAACGACTCATTTTGTTATTCCGAGTGTCACCGGCTATCCATTTTTTTTTCACTGAGAAAGAGGATAACGTTTTTCAATTTGGAATGCTTGTTTCAATTTCTACTTTCGGAATGGCTTGCTGAAAACCAACTTTACAGAACCGTTATGGTAATGATACTATTTTCAAAAATTACAAAGTGGCGAACGTAGGACAATGTTTAACGTGCACAAAGATAACAACAGCGAACTAAATACGTTTAATTCTTGACCCGCCATTTCTAATTTGTTTTATTTATTTACCTTAAGACAATTTTTAACAATGAGAACCGTGTGGTGTTTGTTCCGTCTAAATCGGATTAACCAATCTGCTTCTACAAGGGCACAAGCGTATTGAATTTTTAATAAAATGTGTTTCGAGCTCTATGTTTTCAAAAGCACGTAATACATTTTAATGAAACGAACATTAAATCGTTTCTTTTTAATGCGCAGAACAATATATGATATACTGAATATATAATACAAGGTGACAGACCGAGAGCTGGCGACGGAAATGCTTACGGTATTTCAGTACGCTCGATTCTTTGTACAGAAATCAACTTGACGTGCTAGAAACGGAGTAGGGAGTCTGGCGACTTCACTCGAACGATTTGAAAGAAACCTCTTTCTTGCAATTTTACTCTTAGCACAAAGTTTTTTTTTTCACATTTATTCTTCAAAACGTTTTTGTGATTTAGGGCTGGATGGTGCCCCCTCCGACCGCTGAGACCTTGGTGCCCGGTGCTACAGCATACCGTAGCGTTATGGATAATCCGCCACTGAGTGTTAGATATTTGTCATGCAGTTAATCTGCCATGCTCCTGACAGTCGGCAGTACTAGAGGTCTTGTTGCAGTACAAACTAACAAGTCATAATTATTTCAATGAAAACAAAACTCCCAACTGCAGAGAAAATGTCATACTCTGCTGTAGAAGAAAACATCCAACTATCTGTCCTTATAGACCAAGAGCTAGCGACGAAAATACTTACGGTTAAAATATTTGTGGTCATGTTTCTTTGTTAGTGGCAGACATTTCACTGTTCACGAATCGGAGCCATCGATGTGAACGACTGAACTTTGAACGGCAACATTACTGTACTTTGCCTTGAGACATACGATATCACACATCAATACGTATAGGTCTATCTACAGTTTGACAGTAATTAAGCATGAAATCCGATGTTGTATGAACTGAAACGATGAGGTGTTTGACAAAAGAAACTGTGTGGCTATCTTAGCGTTCCACGGGAACCGAGTAAAATGCCCTAAAAGTTCTTAGCATCATTAATAGCCAAGATTTAATGTGTTATTGCGTGTAAGTTTTAAGAAGATGTGACACAGAGGAAATTTTAAAGAACATGCAAAAATTGATATGAAGGTAATTATTTTATCAAACAATACTCAGTTGACAGTTGCAACGACATCAAGCTTGAAGGAGCCGATGTAACTTGCTGTCGACAATCGAAGTTTAGACGAAATCTGTCAATTGTTCATTAACAACATTTGGAGGAGGAAGCTACGGACAGTATTAGTTGATTAAGATAAAATGCGGATCGGAGAAAAGTATCGTTATTTTTCGAAGTAACATAATACCAAAAGCAATTATTATCATCCACTGCATTATTATCCTCTTCACACTGTGCTGTCTTCATCGTCGTTGCCTAGTCACAAGTTCACCACTCGGTCAATTTACATTCATTCTTCCACAAGAAGCATATTTCTACCCCCTTTTTAGTGTTCTTTCTGAAAACATACGCATACTGTGATTGCTTAATTTTGTTTTACAAACACAAGCTTTGCTTACAACCTTTTCAATGCTGTTAGCTACATATCAAGTTTTCATGCCAAAATCCACCTTGAGCCTTTCTTATTCGCGCGGTTACACGCAGTCAGGGATTTGTCCGTCACCCGGAAATGTTACGTAAATTAATAATTTGGGAAAAGTGATTTGTATTTAGTAAATCTACATGATTTCAAAACAGTTGCGTTCGTTGTGTTATTGTAAGTGTATCAAAATGTGTTTAAAAACATGTACATCGCGTTTACAATAATGACTTTCTTCTAATACCTTCTGTTAGAAGATGATTTTCTTTTAACATCTTCGGTATAAAAACCGTAACAAGAAACTTCCAAAACTGTTAGTGCCTACGTACTTCGTATAAATAAAGCGCTGTAATTCGTAAGCCTAGTTAAACGTTTACAAACGGATGTGTCAAATATTACCCGTAGTCACATAAATGAAGATAAAAACCAAGGGAAACATATTTGGTCCGGAAATCTATAAAGATTTTGTAAAAAAAAATTTTAAGAAATTAAAAAAAAAAAAGGAAATCTATAAAATATCCTCCGACTGTTCTATTTCTTAGTAAACGTCTGTTACACCCTCGACAATCCAACTTGTGTACGTGCGTGTGCGCATGTTGTGTGTGTGTGTGTGTGCTCCGTATTCGGAACGGACGGCGACAGACTGCTTGGACTTTATTCGATATCTATTATAAAGCATATCCAAGAAATCTCTATAAATCAATCAATTATTCAGTGCGTATAAGTACATATAGGATACATGGTAACAGTGGGACAAGGTTACATAATAGTCAATAAATGTTTTTTTCCAAAGCATAAAGATTACATCTCATAAATTATTATCTGCCCTACACATCGCGGTAGGGCATCTAGATTAAATAAATCAATTATTATAACATTCAAACGAAAGTATTAATAGAAAAACGAACTGACACAGCCTAGATACAGTGTCGCTATTTAAATGGATTCATTCTCTAGGAAATTGGCATGCTAATTAAGATTACAAATTGCGGAACTTATCACAGAGAAATAAACTTATTAATATTATTGTTGTTATTATTATTACCAAACGTATGTATAGTCGGGTGAAAATAAAATTGTCTCCGCGAAACTGTGTGTAATTTTCCTGCTGGTAACGCCTGTTTCTCTTCGTCGAAACGTATGGTTATCATCTTAATGTGTTCGCCATTCCAACCTTTGTGTACTTTCAGATTATTCTTATTACAAAGTTTGTTGTCTCATCGTTGTTGAAGGTAAAGAATCTTTTTTCAATAATCTTCTTAGAATCTTTTTTTTGTCCCGCACAGTTTTACTTTTCTCTTGTTTGTTTTACTACTTCGCTGATTCACCAACCCCTTCCCATATGTATTTCTGAACTCTGCTCTTTCTAAACTTATCCAGAACGGACGCAGTTCACGTGCCAGATAATACCGTGATTGCTGTATCTAGAGATTATCGCAGTCACACTCACACATATTGGCAGTAGTTACACGTGATAAAGGAAACGGTGGTGTACAATAAAGAGCTGAGTTGTCGCACATTTTCAGAACAAATGAAAGATTAGCTGACCGGTACTGTAGGACCTGCGTATCGTACAGAAAGCTCAGATGTTTGAAACGTTTATTAACAACCGCAGTTTTCTCACAAAACTGCAGGAATAAATAGCATATAAAACAGTTCATTTTTGTAATACAGTACATTAATAATTAAGGAAGATAAAATACTTTGCTTTTATTTTATAGCAAACTTGTGCTGGGTCCTCAAAGTTATTGCTTATCGTCTTGTAAGCCTTGTTGTTCACATTATTTATTAATTTATTTATTGTTTATAACCCTAAACTTCAATAGGTTGTGGTAGGATGGAGAGATCAATTGGAAAGAAAAGGCTTGGAACTGAGTATCAAGAAGAGTAAAGATATGCGTTTTGGAAGGAAAGGAGAACAGGCTCTGAGAATTACCGGCAATAGTGAACAGTTGGTTCAAGTCAGGGAATATGAATAATTTGGTGTCATTTTTTTATAGGGTTGGGAGAATACATCAGGAAACATCAAATCGTGTGAGGAAAGTAAAGTCTATATATTATACAATAAACAACATGCTTATAGGAAAAGGCAAGTAGGTGAGAAGGAAAGTTATAGATATATAAATCTATATACCTACTAATAATGACGTGTGGAGCAGAAACTTGGACTATTCTTGGCAAACACGCAAGTAGAGTAATATTAGCAGAGATGAGGTTTCTCAGGCGAGGGAAAAACAAGGAGAGATCGCATTAGAAATGAGACGATCAGACAAAATTTGGAGTAAAGCACCTTATGGATTGCTAGAGATAAGGCAATGGAAGTGGTTGGGACATACAGGAAGGGCAGACGAAGCGATAAAAATAAAACAATACCTTGAACTAAAGCTGGAAGGTGAGAGACCAAGAGGCAGGGTAAGTCAGTATCGTATGAAGTATCAGTCATACGTTGACAGATTGGGACAGCATCGAAGGAAGAGTTTACGGGAAATGAAGACTATGTGATTGGACAAGTATACATGGAGACGATGGACGGAGGATCGTTACAACCCGATGCTGAGAGGTGGAACGGCTAGTTAGAGAAGAAGAAGAAGTTTGTAGCCCGGTTAGCACACAACTGTGTAGGGTAATGTTTACATGTAGACTATCGGAAGAAATAACTTTGATAAGAAACAACTTATTCGTTTTTTTTCGTAGAAGTCCGGGCATGAAGCTTCGAATTTAGCGTGAATAAATATTATTATTACAATATTAAGTACATCTGTTAAGTACAAAAAATAAGAACAATATATTGTAGTTACGGTGACGCAACGTTGCCAACATGAAAAAAATTTTCGGTCGCCGCTAATCCAGTACATTGTAACGGACACGAACTTATACTCCGGACTATCCGGGCTAAATCTCAGACATATGGTAAGGTTGTTAACGATCGCAAGGGACAAAGAGCCAACGAACGAATGACGAAAACTCTAGAACAACGGACACATTTGAGAAAGTAAATGTAGGCCTACAGAGGGTCAAACTGTTTCTTGTTCTGTACAGAGCAGGTAAGCATACGCGAAAGAGAAATGTTTCGCGAAAATTTGAGCGTATTCATAGTTTTCACTTGACTGACTGTACGGCCAAGGTTATGAGGTCAGATATAGATTTTTAACAGATATGATAACAACTGAGTGAGGTTATCTAGTATCGTGTATGTATATTACTTATTGTCTGTATATGCAGTTAGAGATAAAGGTTTATATTGCACATACAGACGATCCGTAAGTAAATCGCATAAACGAACGGCCCAAGACACACACAAGCGCGCGCGTGTTGAACACGAGAGTAGTGACAATATGTGGTGTTTGGAGAAAGAGGGAGGGAGAAAGAGAGAGAGAGAGAGAGAGAGAGAGAGAGAGAGAGAGAGAGAGAAAGAGAGAGAGAGAGAGAGAGAGAGAGAGAGAGAGAGAGAATGAGGAAACTGTGAATTACAGAAACACAATAATTATGTAGAATTATATAGGCCTATATAACATGTAACACGCCAATGTTTCGTAGGTAGATATTTCATCGTTTTAAAAACATGAAATATTTGTTACTAACGTAAATTTCAAGAAGATAAATATAAAACGCTATGCTTAGCCAACTAAAAGAGTACTCATAATTTGCGTTGCAGTTGAAGGCTGTACTCTCTGATACATCTACATAAGTCTCCAGCACTTCTTCAGATTCTCAGTTAATGTCTGCAGTCCCCTCCCAATTCTAATAAGCTCAAAGACAGACTGTTGTGGATAGCTAGAGATAGTATGCTAGACGTGAGCGACAGCCACGCAAAAGACGACATCGACCAGGACTAACCAGCTCCTTATATTCCAAAACGAGATTAGCCTACCATAATTGAACGAGGAAAGCGAATTCTCAGTTTTAATTCGATTGTTTGTCATTTGCCTCTGTATTTCTAACTATCTGTCTATGTGGATTATATGTCTCATGGTAACTTTTCAATGCAACAACCGATTTATATAAGGCTTATCCCACAACCCCACATATCCCTATAGATTTTGAGATTAATTCTTCAAAAATAAGGGAACGGAAGACAGCAAAAATCCACGTGGGGAATCAAGTTAAAGATAATTTTTTTTAAATTTGAAAATAGTGTTGGGCTTTGGAAAATTCAAAATTTTCGTACACCACGGCCCAAAAATGGGATCAAAATTAAAAAAATTTAATTCATATGGGGGTATCAAATTAAAGAGAATTTTAACTAATTATACTGTTTTGTTTTGGAAATTAAAAACAAATTGAATACGAGAGACAAAAAAGGTGTCGAAATCTTGAAAAAGTTGTAAAAATCTATGATGACTATCAGGGTAAAGGGAATTTTGACCCTAATCCGAATGTAGAGATGGCTTTAAACATTTCCCTCTTGAGTTTAGGGCACTTCTTCTTCTTCTTCTTCTTCTTCTTCTTCTTCTTCTTCTTCTTCTTCTTCTTCTTCTTCTTCTTCTTCTTCTTCTTCAGCGGCGCAACAACCCATTACTGAGTCAGGGCCTCCTTGAACAGCCTCCGCCAGTTGTCCCGGTAAAAACTGGCTGGCGAAAGAATCTGACAGGTTTCTGCACATAAAAGTTTTACAGATGGGCTATGTGAATTCTTCGATCCAACCCCCAACCTGGAGGACCAGGAACTTTGATTTCGGGGTGCTCTTCCCCTAGAGAGTTGCTTTCACCTCAGCTGACGAGCTCTCTCTGCCCGGTCGCAGTAGGCTAACTGACTCAGCCCATGTGTGCAGCCGTTGGGCTACTATAGCCTCCTCCGCCTCCACACTAGATGCACATCCTGCTGCCGATGTGCACCATCCTCCCCGGCCAGGACCCAGGATACCCCCAGGCTGTCCTGACAGAACCCCCATCTCTCGTTTGCTTACCGATCCACTCCGCCGAAGGGATTGGTTACCACAGCCTTGGAGTGGATTGCCCGGCGTAACAGGGCCCACCGACGAGTAGGTGAGAATGGAGTTGGGGTGGAGAGGCTGGTGCATTTCTCTTCTATGAAAGCATATGTTCGCATCACACCCCCATTTGGACCCCGAGTTTAGGCCACTACGGGGCAAAATGGAAGTCAACATTCTGTAATAATTGTAAGGCTCTGTGTGTAGGGTATTTATAAGACGACTGCTGTCCATACGCGCGCGCGCACACACAGAGCACACATAAAAAAAAAGAAAAATTAAAAAACAAAAAATAACGTATGCGAAAGAAATGTAGTCACTTTTTCGTGATGTTCTCGGCTAAAGCTAAGAACTTAACTCATTGCTTAAAAAGAGTTAACCAAATACACTGTACTCACCGTCTATGGCTTTTTTCCGTGATGTTTTTTCCAGTTTACATGTTTCAAGGCACTTGCCTCATCATCAGAACTTATAAAATCAATCTATGTCATAAAAAATGACATTTGTCAAAATATTAAAAACACAATACGGCAATTAAACTATGTACATAAATTCGTTTTAAAAATGTTCGGTGTGCCTTGCAAGACAACACCGAACATTTTTAAAACGAATTTATGTACATAGTTTAATTGCCGTATTGTGTTTTTAATATTTTGACAAATGTCATTTTTTATGACATAGATTGATTTTATAAGTTCTGATGATGAGGCAAGTGCCTTGAAACATGTAAACTGGAAAAAACATCACGGAAAAAAGCCATAGACGGTGAGTACAGTGTATTTGGTTAACAAACACGTGGCTTGGGACTACAATAGGATTTATTCCGTTTAATTAAAAAGAGTGCCTATCTAAAATGCGAAGCAAGTTCTGCAAGTCAAAGGAGCTTACTAGTATTGGGGATGACGCCCCAAATAAGTCGTCAGAAATTTGCACAAAACTTTGGAGAATTAAGTACATAAGTTTAAGAATTACATAAATTACAAACTTTGGGCCTATGTGTACAGAGAGACGGACGACGTTAAAGGGACTCCTGATTGTGACAATTGTAATAATATTAATTTGTTTTCACACACATATGTAGAAAAAGGGTATTTCCTATTGTAACGTGATGTTTCCCTCTACATAAAGAACATACCCTAACATAAATAATTATCTTATCATAATAATGAAGAACAGAATAATAATTAAGTAAATGAATAATGAAAAATATGTGTTAAAGAGTAAATTTAAGATAAACGTAAAATAAAATGATAAGACGAAAATACCAAATATGATTATCTGGAATTTAATAATAAATAAATCTAGTAAACTGCATAAGTAATGTTGTAAAAAATAGGTGAAAGCCTATACAGCAGAACTTAAATGGTTTACCAATCAGGAAAATTTATAAACTAGATAAATTTTGATGTAAAAGAACTATAAAGCCAGAGAATAATCATATCTGAGTGTGAATCAAGCCACAAAAACAATTCAGAGAATGATTAGTATAAAATAAGTGAATAATAATAGTTTAATTGTATATAAAAGTGTTATGATGTAAGTTAGGTTATGCACCATATTTATATGTTAAAGCAAGACAAAGAAATAAAGAAGAAGGTAAGATAAATAATTTAATGATAAAAAGTATGAACAACAAACAGAATAATAAATAAGACAATTATAATTAACTATTGATGTTTAGGAACTGAATAATAATGTAAATAGTAAGAAACTGATGAGACAAAAGCCTAAATATACTGGGTAGGAAAAATGATAACAATTTATGTAAATAAAATCTGTTATATCATATAGTATAGATTCTAAAATAATGTATGTTAGTAGAGTAAGAAAGGAATAATAAGAAATGTCAGTAATAGACCAGGCATAATGTAAATAATAATTGTCAACTTTGACAAACACTTCATACAGCTAATGAATCTAACCAGGTAATTCCAAGTTTTATTATATAAAGTTAGTAATATTGAACCGAATATAAATACTACTGCAGAGATCTTATAAAAAATAAGATGCATAAGATGGGATTTCTTATGCAGAAATCGGGTGTTATACTATTAGTAAATGAATACCTTCATTATTATTACTAAGCAAGAAATTATAGACTGACTTTGGTGTAGTTTCCTGTCTGAAATAATAATAACAACAACGGCATGAAAGAAACGGAGAGATTAATGATCGATACAATTAAGACAAAGAGAATTACGCGTCAAAAAAGAAGGCTTTGTGGAAAGGCACGGACGGAATGGCAGGCGGGCGGATGAAATTTGAAATCAGTGTCGTATGATCCGATTAGAGTCATCCAGTCATCGCGGCGCGCAATCATCAGTTTGTCGTCAGGCCTCTGTATATCTGCTTACTACTTACCATAAAAACATCGCACACAATATCGAGCAATGTTTCTGTGTTCTCGAACACAGAGTGCAAGCAATTTTAAAACAAAATAATCTGCCTATATGACGATGCGGGTACAGTTACGAATGAATGATCACATACTACTCGCCAAACAAGCATAGATGAGATGATCTGCGAATCGTAATATCACACTATTACGATTAGTCATCGGTACATGTTCGTTCAACGTTAATGCTGGAGTTGCACATCCTTTTATCCAGTATTTGCACTGATAAATGGCATACACAATTTCGAATGTTAACAATTATTTTATTAAACTCTCAAATTACAACAAACATTTAGCTAAATAGTGATTATAATGAGCATAGTAGTACTTAAGGTAAGGAAATACTAATCGATCCATTTATTTCTTGATTTTTCCTTAACGAAGTATTGTATAATTTCTTCTAAATTGAGCTATTCAAGTATCTCGCTTTCAATATTCAACCTTGCTAACGAAGATAATCTCCCTTAGTTGAACTCAGGATATCTTTAATGCGTTTTAATACAGAAAATGATCTTTCAGATTCGCAGTTAGATATTGGAATTGTCATAAGCAGACGATAAGCAATGTATATATTTGTAAATACATCGATCATTTTACAATCAATAATTCAGTTTAATAAGCGGAGAAACTGTAGTATCATGGAATCTATCATCTTCATTCGAACATAAAAACATAACGGCAAACTCGTACAAAAGTGTGCACACATCTTTTTATGATTTTGGATTGAGGACATTTGTTTTTTGTTTTTTTTTACATTTAAAAAAGCTTCAAAATATTTTTGTGATTTAGGGTTGGTGGGTGCCCTCTAACAGCTGGGGCACTGGTTCCCGTTGCTGCAGCATACCGTAGCGTTATGGATAATCCGCCACTGGCCTTTTTGAAGACATCGTTTTAAAAATGTTCTTATATTTTTCAACTTACGCAAAATTTTAACATCCTGGGGATAATAATGGGCGGCTGAAGCGAAGTGCTGGCCACACTACCTTCCTTGTATGCCGTACGGCTCACATTAGGCAGCCTACTCTGCCTACTCCTAAGCTACTTCGGTGGTACACATGGGAGCCATTATTTATTATTACAAAAAACTTGCTTGTTTCTGAAAGAGAGTCATACAGCTTAGATGCTGTTCATGTCTACAGATAAAGTAGCCTGTAGTCCCTCGAATTAATTACTAATTTTACTCCGCTTTACAAGTTTTAAGTGTTGCCGACGTTTCTCAAATACTTCTAGAAATTTAATTACTGAACGAAACTGTCTTTAAAACGGAAAAATAGGAGGCACTATGAACAGAATTTTAGTTACAACCTTTCTTTTCAATAGCATGTCTTACCATTGCAGTACAGTATTAGAGGTATTTCTGTAATACCTCTGTGTGTCTTTATATATCCATCCCCCCTCTCTCTACTTAAATCTTTGAATTGATCAGCATCTTTCCACTTATGTACTTGTAAGACATCTTTAAGGTTGTATGATTTCAGTACCATATTCTTCATTGGATTTGCTACTTAAACTCCAAAAGTCTCCTTTCAAGTTACCAAACGTTCAATAATATTCACTACATTTCTACAAGTTCCTATTTCTTTCATATTTTCCTAGTTTTTGAACAGCATACGGCAGTGGTTCTCCGTTTTTTTAAAGCCCGGAACCCATCCTACACTTCATGGGACCCATAAGCATTGGCGTCCGTAGATTTTGTAGGGGTGTGCGCCCAGTTTTTAATCATATTTTTGCTAACATCAAGTACTTTATGTCCTCTTTTACTAAATGTAATACTAAATATAATAGGTTTTTAAGACACAGCAAATAAATTTTCGAGCCCGACTTCGTGACCCACCAAACGCACTCAGCAGGGGGAGCGCGCCCCACAGGTTGAGAAACGCGGCCATACGGCAATACTTTGTAGATCTATATAAGTTTAACCGCTTCCTTCTGTGTTGTTAAGATAGCTTACTACTGATAAATGTAAATATCGCTTTTTAATTGTAAAACCTTTATTTTGTTTCTCAGCTCCAGTTTTTTATCATTTTTCGAAATATCTATAACATTTCCTGTTTAGGAACCCGTGGATTAAATGGATCTTTTCGAAAATTAAATGGATTCCCTGAAACCCATGCGTTACTTAATTATTTAGTTAGTATTATATTTATTTCGTAGACGTACATATCAGCTCCTGTTTCGTAGACGAATAGTAGAGTTTTTCTTTGCTTGGTTGCTACGTCCGACTGACATATATAACCGACTTAAATGCAGACGATTTCAACATAAGAGCTTATACAACCGGAAATAGAACGGCCTCGAGTACGACAGAAACGGAGAACATTAGCTATATTTTAAACTAAAATTTCAATTCTTATCTAAGAGAATAATATTTTTTAAATGTAATTGAAACCATTGTAATTGTAATCAAACCAGAATAGATTAGAGTATCCAGACGAGAGAAAATTAGAAGTGAAGTCATTGAGGACAGAATGAATGTGAAAAATTCAATTGTTGATTTTATCCAAACAAAAACAAGTTACAATGGTGTGGACACACGGAAAGAATGGCACAGGAAAGATTGCCAAGGGGAGTTATGGAATGAACCTCACCAGGAAGAAGGAAAAGAGGAAGACCACCTATCACCTGGATAGAAGAAATTCAGAGTATATTTAGGGAACGAGAAATTGAAGATCTTTGGATGGACAAGCAGCAGTGGAAGATGAGAATTCAATTATTTCTATAGTCTTTGTAAACATTGTACAGCCGGAATAATAATAATAATTGAAACCACTGACAATGGAAATGGTTGATCTGTAAACGAGAAAAGTGGTAATGATAGTGAAAGTTGTTAACCAACTTGTGCTTGCTCCAATGGCTTATTGGCCAAAAACTGGACGGTGAACACAAGATTGTTACACAAAGTAATCCCTGCACAGAGAAAGATGCAAACGATTAACTGTGAATTTAAAAGGGAGGTAAGAAAAAATTGAATTAACGCGCGCCCTGTCCAGAGTAGATTTTATCATTTTTCAGATATACAGAAGTAAAGCGGAAGTGACTAATTTGCCCGTGTTCGCTAGATTGGATAAATAATAATAATAATAATAATAATAATAATAATGGAATCCGAAAATTTCTTCCGGAAAAAATCACTAGAAAATTATTGGAAATGTATTCAGTCAGCAAAGGGCGAATAGCGCTGCTGCTGCTGTTGCTGCTGATGATGATGATAATGAGTAAAGTATGAGTATGTCCATACATTTACACACACTCTCTCTCTCCCTCTCTCTATGTACACCACTTACACAAGTGCCTGCGTCCGAAACAGTAACAAGAGAATAAGTGTGTGAGGGCGCGCGTGATATTTTGTGGTACCAGAATTGAATTAAAACACGTGCCTCCGATGAAAATCGCATAGAGCCTGTTGTAGTTGCATAAACAGAATCGAATGGCAGTGTGAATTCAAATACGTGCGATAACATAGCACTAACACAAATTAACAAATTTGTCGACAGTATTCGTAGGTCGATTTCATTTGGTTAATAATTTCAACGTTGACTTTGTCTTCAAACAAGCAGGTAGCAAAATAATCTATTAAAACTAAAGGTGAAAGGTACTTCAAAAAATTTGTCCACTACACAAAGGGTGGAAAGGAAAGCGTAAATGAAGGAATTACTTCATAGAGGAAATGTTAAATAACAAAACAACGGGAGTTTCAACTTTCTACACAACACACCTCGATCGTTTCATTCTGGGTTTGAAGCAACGACACTTGCTTGTTTGTCCCGTACGTTCGGTAGTGTTTACGTTTTCTAAACCTTTTGAAACGTCTAAACAGGAATGAGCCTAAAGACGCTGCATTATGGACAAGATGGACAAATTCTTTTTGTAAATCACGTTTTGTCTCAAGCGACACAACCAGTTTTAGAAACATGTACAGTGGACTTAGGAACGAACAATTTTGTTCACGAAAGGAGTAAAGACTATTCGATTATATAGGCTAGATGACTGGTTTGAGGAAAGTTGCAGAGGAAATGCGGACGTCAGTTAGTGGATACACACATTTACTGTTGCTTACGCACGCATTACCTTCGAGTAACGTAAACACGAATCTTAATGTTATTTAAACAGCAGGCACTTGTGAATTTTAAAATTACAGTATGTAATTAAATTTAACCTTATGTTTCAGTTGTTCCTGCATGTATGTAGCCCTGTGTGTCTTGTGGTATGCTGCTAAATGTAACTATTGAAAATTTCAGTTTACTGGCCATAGTTACTGAGATGGGGTCGAGAGAACTTGGAGAGGGTAGCATCCAAGCCATATTTGATATATGGCTTTCAAATATTAGCGGACAAGACTAGAACAGTGGAATTCAGAGGAAAACAAGCAGTAAGAACTAAGATATTTATAGTTGGAAAGACTGTGGAACAAACTAGTCCAGCATTTCAATTACTTGGGACGTTATGGTAAGTATGGGACAGAAATTAATCTGGATGAAAATTAAACAAATTTAGGAATATCTGTGGAACAATTCACAGATACCTTAAAAGTAAGACAAAGAATGAAACAAGGATAAGGTTTTCTAAACACTGTAGCAGTAGCAGTTTTGATGCACGGAGATGAAGCCAGAGTTATGACGGAAAAAGACAAGCCAGAGATTCAGGCAGCGGAGATGAAATTTATGAGGAGTACTCTGAGCTGTATCAATCGCGATAGAAAGAAGAATGTGGATATAAGGACGGAACTGGGTGTCGGGCCATTGTTGGAACGGCTAAGGAGCAACAAAAGAAGGTGGTATGAACATTGGGAAGAATGGCGGGTGACAAGATTCCAGTGCTAGCAGTGGAATATAGACCGGTGGGGAAGAGACGTAGGACGGCGGAGAGCGAAGTGGGTCCCGGAACAGGTTCAGGATGAGCCTAATCCTTGAGGTCAATGATGACGATGATGAATTACTGACACAGTGAGTTTTATAACGCGCTGCTTTATAAACGTTTTTTTTATTCTAATATTGTTCGAAGCATTTTATTAAATAGCATGTTCCATAATAAGAAATACTGGTACGATTATGAATTTTTGTAGTGCTGTTGTAATTATGTAAAAAAATATTTTCAACGCTACATACATAATATACTAATGAAAACGTGTTTTCATTGATATGAGATTTCAGAAAACCCATAATCCGAACAACTAAATTTCTACGAAAATCGAACAGCTATGAACATAATTTAGCACAACACACCATAAATGAATTATCTGACAGTTATGACATTACACTAATAAAACGTGTACTATACAGTCGTCGTATACTATGAACGTTTGGGGACACCTACAACACACATCCAGTTAATGTCCCTAAAACTGGAACTAACTCAAAAACACAAAAATATTACACTCTCATAAACCTGAAATTATCCACTAAACGTGGTCGCAACACCACAACCAGCACACACTATTGAGCCTCATAATTAGGCCTACCTATAAATAACAAAAACTTATCCGCACACGCAATTAGGCTTACTAGACCAGACAGTGAATTGTAATGTCTGACAATGAACAGTTTAATCCCCGAAACGCGGCTCATGCAAGCGAGAATACATAGTGTTGTATTATCTATATCTATAAAAATGAATGTTTGTTTGTTTCTTTCTTTCTTTGTCCCGTATGCATTCCTATACCATTCATCCGATTGCGATGAAACTTCGGTGAGTTGTTGTGCGCACGCCCGCGAAGGTTTATGAATTTTTTTCGATGGGGTCCTTTGGGGGGTTCTTGGGGTCTTCCACATCTCCTCCTAAACCACTGGACCGATTTCAACCAAACTTGGCACAAATATTTTACGCAACGGGAGAACCAACATAGGGTAGGTGTTTTTTCGATGGGGTCCTTTGGGGGGTCCTTTGGGGTCTTCCACATCTCCTCCTAAACCACTGGACCGATTTCAACCAAACTTGGCACAAATATTTTACGCAACGGGAGAACCAACATAGGAAAGGTGTTTTTTTTGACGGGGTCCACTGGGGGGTCCTTTGGGCTCTTCCACATCTCCTCCTAAACCACTGGACCGATTTCAACCAAACTTGGCACAAATATTTTACGCAACGGGAGAACCAACATAGGATATGTGTTTTTCGATATGATCCTTCGGGGGGTCCTTTTGGGGTCCTTTGGGGTCTTTCACATCTCCTCCTAAACCACTGGACCGATTTCAACCAAACGTGGCACAAATATTTTACGCAAAGGGAGAACCAACATAGGATAGGTGTTTTTTCAATGGGGTTCTTTTGGGGGTTCTTTGGGGTCTTCCACATCTCCTCCTAAACCACTGGACCGATTTCGACCAAACTTGGCACAAATATTTTATGCAACGGGAGAACCAACATAGGATATGTGTTTTTTCGATGATACTTCGGGGGGTCCTTTTGGGGGTCCTTTGGGGTCTTCCACATCTCCTCCTAAACCACTGGACCGATTTCAACCAAACTTGGCACAAAATATTTTACGCAAAGGGAGAACCAACATAGGATAGGTGTTTTTTCGATGGGGTTCTTTTGGGGGTTCTTTGGGGTCTTCCACATCTCCTCCTAAACCACTGGACCGATTTCAACCAAACTTGGCACAAATATTTTACGCAACGGGAGAACCAACATAGGACAGGTGTTTTTTTCGATACGATCCTCTGGGGGGTCCTTTGGAGTCTTAAAAAACTAACTTATTAGATCTGGTTACTATGGCAACCCAATGGAATAGATTCTGTTCTAAATATATTATCGCATTAAATTGAAGACCACACGAACGAAGTCTTTATATATTATATATATACAAACACTTTCTTTCTTTGAGTGGCATTGCAACGCATGCCGGGTACTCGCTAGTTACATGATAAATAATATTATTTTATACGCCGAGGAAAGGCAGTGTACAATATTCAGTAAACATATAGCGTTACTTCAGTCAAGGACGCATGTCTTACAATATTCTGTTCTAAAAAGGTTTGTAACCCCAGACACTTGCTTCTGTATCTCTGATAATGTACTGTGGCATTGATTTGAAGCACTACTCTTGATCAGAATTTTTGTTCACAACTTGAGATATGCCTATCGTATACGGTGGTTATATTTAGGAATTCAGGAATATCAAGCAAGATATCCTGTTTCCAGGATAGACTAGTACAAAAAAATGTAGAAAAACATATGTAGATACGTAGAAAACCATGTAAATCTATACAACAGACGACTGACCCCCAATGTTTCGGAAAAAAACAATGAAAATTTGAAAGAAACATAATAAGAGTAATGAGTAGACCAGCGATGATAGCAAAAGTACAGCAGCCGACTAACAAATCAAGGGGTGAATAAAAACTAGAATGAGAAGACACTGAAGGCATTTTTGAAGCGTAGAGTATAAAATAGTTTAGCCATGTGAACAGGCGAGAAGTCAGTGCTGAAAAATTGTAATTACAAGGTGGGAGACCCAAAGAAAGACTAAACATGAAAAGGAAGATGAAGCGACAGAGAACTTGATGATTGTTGGAGCGACGGCATACAGAGAGATAATGAAAGACAGAAAGGGTGGAGAGGAATGGCCGAGGAGACTATGAAATACAGAAATTTATGAAAAAGAATAGATTAAAAGTGAAATGAGTCATCACTGGCATTGCATTTAGAGGTAAGGAGATAAAGAGGTAAGGAGGAAAGAGGTAAAGAGGTAAATAGGTAAGTAGGTAAAGACGTAAAGAGGTATACCGGTAAAAAAAGGTAACGAGGTAATGAGGTATCGGAAAGACTCGACACACGAGGAGCGTAAAAGAAACTTGTATTTCTTTCATTTCTATTTTACGAGGATTCAGTTATATCTCTACAATGATTTTATCTCTGTTCAACTAAGAAATACTACCACACGGATGAGATGAATGTAGAGCCACTAGTAAAGAAAATCGTGGGGTTATTGATAAAGTTACTCAAGTCCGCTTAGGTGAATTTACGGAAAACTGAAATAAAGGTTTTCAAATGCAATGATAAATCGTAAAATCATTAAACTGATTTTCAAGATTAATTTTTATTATTAACGGAATTATTATTATTTATTTTATTATCAATTTTATTATTAGTTTTTATTATTAGCGTTTGTAAAATAAAATAAATATAGAAAATAATTTAAAAAAATAAAATTTCTTTTTTGAAACATTGTTGGACTTGGATACCATTAACCTCTCGAATGGTTTGTTAAAAGGGAATTGGGAAGAACACATGACCAAAATGAATGTGAACCGCATATCTAAAACATTGCGTTATTATAGGTTTGAGGTACGTTATAGTGTGGTGCGTCCTGAAGCGGAGCGGATTAACTATTAAAACAGACTATAATGTCACGACAGATAGGACACGATGACAACAAAATCTGTATAAATAATTGCGAAGAGTCCTCCAGATCAAGTATACAGTTGAGTAGATTGAGACACCAGAAATAAGGTTAGAAGTGTTCGAATTAAGATATAATAGAAAATTCGTGAGAATTAAGTGTAATATCAAAGTGAGAGTTTCTCAGAAGACCGCACGTTTGTGGAGAGGCAGTGCCAAAAGACAAATATGGCCATTAACTCCATAGGAAGAGATGACTGGAATACATAAGACAAATTCGTTTAGAAATGGAATGTGGAAAGGATGCAGAAAAGAGTAGCAGAGAATGGTTGATGTATCGGGACACTTACATAATCAATCCAGAAACTGAGGCGTAGGCCTAACATGAGTTAGTTTTAAGTGGCTGTACATATTACATTTTGTTACCCATTAGCGCAGCAAGAAATTGTTACGAAATAAATGAGCCTCTGTATTCATAAACAAAAACGATCGTCCATGTTTATCAAAGTAAATGATGAAAAAGCTGGTCCGTTTCAGCTCGTGAAGTTTGTTTTATTTGGCCTCACTGGTTCACTATTTTACGTTTAGTCTTATGAACGGTTATTTTTGCTTAAATACGTTCTGCTATATGCGATCTAAATAGCTGTTCCTTTTTTCTATATACGTCAGTTTTTGTCACAAATTTCCTTAAACAATACTATCGAAAACATTTCCGGAAGTGAACAGTTCCATCGTACCGACTTCACACTTCAACAAAATTCACACTCGAATTTGCAAAACTCTTATTGTATCGTTAACGTTAACATTATAACGGTTTTATATTTATATTTTTGTACTGTTATAACTTCTGAAATAGACATAAAAATTATTTTGCAGTTTGGATATTCTTGTTCCTCTAAAGGCACAGTTCTAGCTCAGCAGGCAATATAAAGAGAAAATTGACTTCAACAGCTAGGTCTATGATGACTGTGAACTGACAGTTAGGGAAACAACAACTGAAGGCTCCATCTTCCAACATAATTGCCTTTGTTCTTCAGAGCACTATGTCTGTGTTAAGTCCCCCCCCCCGCGAGGTTTTAATATCTTCGTGAATAGCAAAGTATTTATAAACCTGACGAATAAAGTTTACAAATTTTTGCAGCTCTGGCTGAGACATAAACATAACTTTATTGACTGTACTAACTGCATCTAGTTCCTAGTTCTATTACCTAGTTACATTTTAGGTAAGCTATGTACATATTTCGTACATAAGTACAGAAAACTCCCGATTATCCGAGTAGCGGATTATCCGCGGCAACCCCTCGGGTTTTGTTTACAAGCGGAAATAAACTTCATCTGAATACTAAAGCTTCTGCCCCACTAACCTTAATACACTATTTTATTCACTACCGTATACAATCTTGTTTTAAATTTATTTTTATAGTAATTTTCTGACATTTTCTACTCCATACGTTTGCGGTAATTCATTCATGCATATAATCCCTGCTGCACATGAAAACGTTCACTTAGATTTTGTATAGGCCTACTTAAGTTTCGTACGTATATATGTAGATAGTAACTTTAGACATAGGCCTACTCCATACAGATGATAAACTGATGATACACATAAGACAATTTATCAGTACAATTTCTTCTGGCGAAATGTCAGTTCGTGTAAATTAGTATTAAACTATGTAAAAAATGTGATTATTGGTTACACAGTTTCAGTATGTATATATTGCTACTTCGTAATATCGCAATTAATACGTGATTTTCACGAGCGTTTTAACGGGGTTTTATTGAATCGATTTACTTTAAATAAACAGCTAATGTTAATAAAGAATTTTCATTACTTTCTGCCCATTTTTTACATATGCGGATTATTTGCAGAATTCGGTTATCTCGCCACCCGATCCGTGAATCGGGAGTTTACTGTAGCCTACAGTGGAACATCACTAACTCGTCTCCCTCTGTAATTTGTCACCCACTCAAGCTTTTCTTCTTTTTCTTTACTGACAAGCGAGTAACATTTGCGCTCTAATTATAGACGGGATAAACCAGAAACGTGCTGATTTCGGCCGGCGCTCTAATAATAGCCAGGAGAACGGATTGAGGAAGGTACTGGTTCCGAGAATGGGTTTCCAAGAATTTGTTTTGTATGTGTCTAATCAGTTTTCAAGTAGAGTTACTCGTGGTCAGTCATGTCTACTAACGTACCGATTATAAAAGTCCCGATTTAAAAAAAAAAAAAAAAAAAAAAAAATCTCCAGCGCCTTCAGAAAGGTGAAAGTGCGACTGGACTGTTGGAAATTTATGGTGTTCCACGTACTACAGTAAGTGATGATATAAAGAAGAATGGTGATATAATTGAATAGTTTATGTGCAAAACCGAAGCTGCAGAAGGGAATGTGTTGAAAATAAAAAGATTAACGACAGCCACTCTATAAAAATACATTAGTACATTGCTATAAAAGTACTGTACATTGCTAGTGTTGTAATTAAGCATTTTATATTGTCTTTAATGGATTTGTTCCTTATTCCCTTACTAATTCGTCTATTTCACTAATTCGCCACCCCTTGGGTCCCGTAGGTGACGAATTAATGAGGTTCTACTGTATATGGGTAATAATCTAGCCTGGATGTATTATATCGTAATATATAAGTCTGTAAATCACTGATTAAATTTATATGTAGTACGGCTTTGAATACAGTTTAAATATATTCTTGTTGTAAATAGGATTAACTGTGTTAATTATTAAAACAGACTGTAAAATAATGTTAAGATGTGGAGTGACATGTTTGTGAAACGGGTAGTAGTGAACGGCATAGGAGGCTTTATGGCGTACTTCATGGCCCAGTGGGCACCAAATCGAATCGCCTGATTACTGCACCACAGGCACTGTTGATTGGATCAAACCGATACGTCCTCAGTCGACACTTTGTTCTTCTGCCCTAAACCGTCTCCACGTTAATAAAACGTTTCTTCAACCGTTTTAAATATGCCTACAAAATTCTGAAACATTTCTCCGTAGATGCGATGTTATTAATCTTCGTACGCACTTTAACCAGATCTAATTAACAGTCTTTGTTAACATACGAAGGTTTTTTTCCTTTGTAGAGGTTAAGAAAAAAAGGATATTCTTTGTAAAATATCTGATACAACTAGCTTTCATCGTTGGCGTATTTTCATAAAACTCAGGTCTGTAATTTCTGTTAAATTTAAAACATATTTTTGTACCCAAAGAATTGAATTGTATCCGCGTGTGCGCGCGCGCTATTGTGTATTTTGCAACACAGCAGGTTGAACCCTGCATATAAAAATGCAAACTTTTTGGGTAAATGATATATATTGGATATATAACTCTTACATGCACATAATTTATTCATTGTCCTTTTTATAAATTTTTGAATAATTTACGTATTTTATGATTTTAATTTGAGTTAAAAAAATTTTTTTCTTAATGCCAGTACGTTTAACTTGATTAAAAATTTAACTGTAATAACCTTCTAATAAATTATACAGATTTATAAGATTAAAAACTTAGGCTTTTATTGAAGTTACATAAAAATTAATTTTTGATTTTCCTGGTGTCGATGGTTCAGGATGATACACGATGAAGCCGGGTCCGTCGTTTGACGATGTCAACGCGCCATCCTCCGTTCTCCTGTGTTCCTGTCATCCTCCCGACGTGTTATTGGGGTTCTATCCATCAGTCTCGCCTCAAGCCTCGTCAGCTGGGCCAGCAATTTTTTCAGATAATCTCCTGTCGTTGTTCCGGCCCTTCTATGACCTGTGGCTCGACGAGTTGACGAGTTTCAGCCCCGACCGACTTGATCGATGTCTAACTAGGAACTTTACGAATGTCTAGTGAGGTCGCCCAAATACAGAAAACGAATATTGAAATACGTTTGCCGAATAACAGTACCGTCAATACTCTTAACTCAAAATTTTGCGAAAGTCTTCCAACATACAGAACACGTGCTAAGAATGTCCAACTTCTGGTTCCGAGTACATTCGAAACCATATGGCTTGAATTAGTGTTAAGGATGGAGTTTTACCATTTGCACACTAATATAATTGAATAACGTGTCCATGCAATCTCATAATTCTAAAACACGTGCTTTCATCGGCATGAGCACACGATCTCATACTTAATCACTCTTTTTTTTATTAACTTAACACATTAGTAATTGTAATTAGTAATTGTTGTAATTGTATAATACTATGTCAAATCCAATTTCTTAACCTAATGACCTAATGAAAAACCTAATGTTTTTATTCGTTCGCATTTTCGTCTTTGATGACTATAATTTTGGCCCATGATAAAATAAGCTCTCTTTTTATTATATACTACACATTCAGTCAAATGTGTGTGTGTGTGTGTACGTGTGCGTGCATGCGTGTTATCTTTTCCGTGAGCGTGGCGTTTGATCGGCCGAGCTCTTTTTATCTCATTCGCCGAGCTCAAAACACATACAAACACACACATAAATATTTGGCATGAAGGTTGGTAATTGACCATCACTAAGTCCATCTAGGTCATCCAGTACATCTATCTTTTGCTATTTTAAATAACATTATAAATAACGCTCGCTACAAATAAGCATTGCTTGAATTCAGAACGTATCTTTACTCACTAAAGTTTCCGGTAGCATCTCCAAGCGATTAAACATTTTGAAGAACAATGGATTTAAGTTAACAGTTGTTCAGATTGTCCTATATTTTCCACAGCCACGGAATTTCTTCGCTCGTGTTTCGGTTTTCCGGGTGTCAAGGCCGCGGATGATAAAAATGTTATACACTATTGGTTAAAAAAACGTCCAATAATAATCATGGTCTTCATACCCGGAAAACCTAAACATATAGAGAAGTGTTTCTGTTACTGTTATATTTCTTTACCAGATCAGACCATGTTATCACACATTGATCGCAGTGTAAACAAACACTGAAACAAACTAAATAATTTTACATCGACAGTATATCGATGTATTTACGAGAGTTAGCTAAAACGTTGGCGGAGCGACATGCATAACTTAGCGGTATAACTAGAATTTTTCATGTTTTGTAAGATTCTTATTTCGTGTAAACACATGTTAATTTCCAAATCTATCTGTCAATTTATTCATTGTTTACCAGCTGTTCGAAATTTACGTGTCACGCGTGTTTTGAAAAATGTACAAAATCACGAATTCTTTGAAAAAAAGGTCTGGTGCCAATTCACTATGAAGTGGTAAATGTGTTAGCAGATGTTACATCTTCAAAACAATGGTTTCTAAGTAGGCATTCGAATTTAAACATGGTATGAGTATTACATATGATTCTCGCAATGGATACCCAAAAAGTGTGATAACTCGAAATGCGACATCCAGCTTACAGAAAGATTTTTCACACCAATTTATCGGGTTCAAATACGATACACACGCTCGTATGAGATGCCTATGACTTCAGCAGTTCATCCACTCTTAATGGCCGATCTTGCAACACCGTGTATGAAACTTTTTAGTGATATCTGGACGTGTTACACTTTTTGGGCGTCTAGTGCGGGGATCATCTTAAATGCTTGTACGATCACGTTTAAACTCAAGTTCTCAATAATTACAAACCGTTGTTTTTGTAGACGTAGGAACATATTTACCATTTCGTTGTAAATTTGCATTGGGGCTAGACCCTTTAAAAAAAAAAAACAATTAAATTACACCACGACGTTTGATTTTTTCCACTTTTTACAACACGCCTGACACGTACACTTCGAACCGTTGAAAAAAAATGAACAAATTGGCAGATAGATTTGGAAATGAACAGGTGTTTACACGAAATACGAATCTTACAAGACACGAAAAATGTTATTTCTACCGGTAACCTACAGATGTCTCTCCGCGAACTTTTCAACTGACGCTCGTATTTAACATATTGGGAGCGCACAATCAAAATGGGGACAGACATTGGCTAGGGGCTAGCTGTAAATACGAAAACAACATGACAATATTAACAACACCGATTAATTAACGTAATTAGCATATACAAGTAATCCTTCATACAACATAACCTGGAAAATACACATAATAACAACAGAGGATTCAATTTAACATTCTGGTCTTCTTATACTGTTGCTTCTACTTCGTCTTTAGTAAGGAATTCGAAGAACCGGCTTAGACACTCTGTATATAGCTGAGATATGTGTTTGTGTATAAGCACAGAATCTAGTCCAGGTACATGAGATGTACAGCGTAACTAGAAACCGAACGACAAAGTAGGGACATTTTACTAGGCAGAGATACCAATCGCTGATTTGTCACTACGTTTACGTAGTGTCCGCGGCAATACAAGCTCGCGCTTTAACGACAAAGAACACACTAACCGCTATGCCACGGTCATTATGCTTACTAAGGAGAAAGTACATTTGTAAACGTAACATTAGCAAGAAATTTTCCATTTATACGGAAACGTTTGCCCCCAAAACTGGAAATAGCATTAAACCAAATTAACTCTTTAAATTACAACCGACCCATTCGTCTCTAGTCACAGTTAATCTACTTTTTTACGAGACTGACTGATTCGATTCAGGAGTCTAAAGGTGTTTTGCCACACCGTTTTAGTGTCCAGAAAAATATCAAATTGCCATACCGTCAAACAGGTGGGAAAAGAATCAGATCGCAAAGGATGAACATTAGAAAACTGCCAGACAATAACCGCGCCGCGAGGTAAATGACCGTGAAAACTGGTATGAGTTGATCATTAATAAAGTAAACCCTTCTCGCATGAGTTGTTTCATTTGCTTTCCTAGTGTAGAATTTCTGACGGTACGTGTTTCATAAGTAAAGACGGACATTTCCTATAAGTTGGTTAAAGTTGGTTTAAGTTGGTTAAAGGAACAGTGGTGCAGTAAAAATTTCATTCGTGACCATATCTGCAAACGAAATGTTCAATGTACCAAACAAATTGAAGACAGTAAATGTTTGACAGTGTGTCTTATTTTTTGTTATTTTAGGTTGAAAGTTTTTAAAAATTGTAATAATTTATAAAATAATTAATCAACTTTAGTGACTTTTGGACACGAAAAATAATACGTTGTGTTTGTACAGACTTTAGTTATAATGGAATACTTATAAAATTATATTGGTAAGAAGCCTCAATTTCTCATTTTTCGTGAGGAAAATGAGGGGATCCAATCTTGAAGCTAGTCTTATCTTTCCTATCCCACCCCCAACTATGAACAGATACTGGTTACATCACTGTGTTGTTTAAGTTACTGAAAAATATTTTCAGTAATGTTTATACTTTAATTAAACACCCTTACAATTTTTAAACGTACTGCAAAACTTACTTAGGATCACCAACGACCTTTTCAAATAGGCCTACTTCGCAGTTCGAAATGCTAAGATTTTGAGTTTGTTGGCGCGTGGATTACGATAGCGCTATCAGATTTTGATGCTTACTCTGTGAAAATGTGTGTTTGCCATTAAACCGAAAGGAATGTTTTAGCAGAATAGATTATTGTAATATCTAAAATTAAATCAGGTGACAACTCTTTTGAACGGCACATAACGGTAGTATAACGCACACAGCACATACGAACAGTTCAAGGTCTGTTATCTACCTACGCGGTCGTGGTGTGGCAATTTACTCAAGATCTTCCCTTGCGACTAAATTGCTTGGCCGGTGTGGCAAAGCACCTACAGTTCTAGATTATTGAAACGGTGCTACCTCCACGCCGATTTAGGAATAGCTCTGCGTTATCATGTTATCTGTATAAGATTTGATGAAAACGCTGCCAACATATTCGCTTTGCAAACTTCACATCTCTTAATGTAAACACTGGTACGACTTCAGAAACCTAACTGACAAACGTAAGTTAGGAGATGTGAAATCGTACGTGAAATAAGTATATTACTTTTGGCAATAACATATACATACGTGGAAATACGGTAAGCACGCGCACGCGCACACACAAAATTATTTGTTTTCAAGCAGCTAACAGGGAGAGACGGTTAACAATGAAGATTTTACGATGTTCTGTGGTAAACTGTACGCAGTAGTTCAGTCGGAAAAATTAACGATAGAAACAACAATACGTAAGTCTCATATCACTTCTTATCATAATCCATTTTTATTTCGCTGCGAATCACTACATTACTAAGTAGGTCATGATTTGTATTACGTTGGCATCCGTCCAAATGGGTAATCCACACATTACCAGTAACAATTGACTCGTTCTACAGTTCTATTATGCTGTATCGTTCTCACTGCTGACAATATAAGTCTATTTATTTGTTGAACGGAAACATTTCCTGTATAAAACCTTTTAGGGGAAAACGTATTGTCAAAGTCAGTGTCACTTTCTTTGGATTGTCTTCCTCAAAGTAGGTAATAGCTGGCTTTACACACAAGCGTTTTCAGTCACGCTTTCTCGCACGTGAAAGGGTTTAAACGTTTGCATTTGGTTAAACCAATCGAATATTCACGCGTGATTGTAAAACTGTTAAATCGCACTCACCCTCTTTCGCGCAAAAAACCGCGCCAACTTATAAGTACATACGAAAGACTTGTGTGTAAACGACAATCGCGCACTTGGCGAAAGCTAATCGCGTGGAACGCGTGCAAGTTGCAGAGTTTTGTTTGGACTACATGGTTTTAGAATGCACCTCCGACGAAGAAATTTTGCACATATCGGCCACAGTTTTTTCTGGTGTGACTGTCATGTTAACAAAAAAAGAGACGAAAACGGAGGATGTGGGTTAAAGATTATAGACACCATTATAGTCGCTTGCCCTTGTTAGAGATTTTGCGTAAAAATCATCAAATAACAGAACAGCTAACTGTTATACAAAGCGAACGAGCGACAACAAACTTATAACGTATACAATTATACAAGCTAACGAAAGACTACAACACACTAGGTACTGGGTAAAGCGTTTGGTAAAGAGCACTGTCAAAACTCTACCTCATCAGGACGTTTGCGAAGGAATATTTGTACGTGATTACCGACAGCTTTTATTTTTCCTTGTACATCGTCACACGCACAATGTTTAATAAAAGGCGTGTATACTCCATATATGTCTAAGCTCTTAATTTTAAGCAATCAAAGTTCATCGTCGTCGTCATCGTCACCACCATCATCATCTTCGCATAACGACATAGGCAAGGTGCTGTCTGTTCCGCCTTCAAAGGGCCGCCAGTCATCTCTTCCTGGGTCTACCCACACACCTGTGTCCTATAGGACTTATATTTCCAGACTTGTTTGGCCAGCCTTGAATGGTTCTTTCCACCGCTGTGTATAGTTTCCATACAAATTAAAACTTGTAATTCTTCTCTTGTGGACTCATTCTTTATACGGTCAAGGTTAGAACGCCTTATAACTCCTATTAAGAACGCCATTTCTGAGGCCTGTATTTTATTTTCTTGTTTCTTGGTTGTCCATAATTCACACCCGTACAACAGTGCAGGGACTGCCATAACTTTTTAAAATTTTAATTTAGTATCTCGACGTACCTTGTTTCTAAAACACGGTTGGTTGTCCCACAGATCGTCTGGAACTCACCTAACGTAACATCAATATCATAATTAGGGCCTAATATCATAGCCAATATCACTTCCCAAATAGTTAAAATAGATCAACCGTTCTACAATTTGACTATTAATCTGTTTTTTGTTCCTATTGGTTCCTTACCTCGAAATGCCATTACCTTTGTTTTGCTAGTGGAGATTTTCAATACGTGTACAAATCTGATGACGCTTAATAACAGATTTCTGTAAAGCAGATTCTATATTTTGAATTACAAGCATGTCGTCAGCAAACAACACCACATTCAAGTATATGTCTCGTGATATCTCAATACCAGGGTTCACTAGACGTTTCCATGTCCATGTCAGATCGTCAATATAAATGTTAAAAAGAGTAGGTGATGTACTGCACCCTTGTCTAACACCTGCAATCAAATTTATGCTGTATAATATTCTAGCTGGGAGTAATAAAAAACCAACAGTCGCATTAAATATTTAAAACACACGCGCGCGCGCGCACGCATTACAAGTTTTATTATGTTTACATTTATGTTTCATGTGTATCACGGTATTGTGTTTGATATGATTCTTCTTCTTCTTCTTCTTCTTCTTCTTCTTCTTCTATGACGTCAAAGTTCGGAGTCGAACCTTTAGCCTTCATAATCATCCGCATCCATTTTCCCTGTCCTTGGCGATCGGCGTCCATAGTTTTTTTTAAGCAAAGTATCAGCATCCCTCTCCACTGCGTCAATCCAGCGATGCTTGGGTCTTCCGACAGGCCTTCTACCCTCGATCTGACTAAACAGGACCTTCCTAGGTATTCGGTTGCCTTCCATCCTAATGATGTGTCGTGCCCACTGCAATCTATACAGTCGGGTGGTGGTGGCTAGATTATTGTCTTTATATAGCTTGTATACCTCCTGAAACAGTTTGATATCATTATTTACTCGAAAAGCAAAGAACGATGTGGATCTACGGATCTATCAGCGTGCACTTATACATTCTTAAAATCTGGGCATTTTTTCAGTTAACGTGTAATGTACATAGGTACAAGCACGGATATATTTTAATAAACTGTACTCTCTGCTACATATTATTACAAAAAAATATATTATTTTCTTTGTTTATACAGAAACCAAATTAAGCTGAAAGAAGAGGGTAATTCCATTCACGTAAATTCCTTTAATCGCCCTTTAAAAGAATTAAAATTTTCAATTTGTAAATTGTTTTGAAGTTTAGTTCTAGCGTGTCTCTCAGATAAATGAATGTGTGTGTGTGTGTGTGTGTGTGTGTGTAAAGTACGTATCCCGGTGACAGTGTATACCAGTATTTGTGCTATTAAGCGATATCCTCAAAGCAATCAAGCGCTCAGTAAAATGCTAACATATAAATTTAAGAAATATTCAACCGATCAAATCAAATCCCTTAGTTTTATTTTCTACCCCTAAGTTTGGAAGTAGTCAAAAAGATGAAAAAAAAACTAAAAGTGCTTTTGTTTTCTGACTCGCAGCCAAACACGGACAATTAATTGTCCTGTAATAAATCCTACAGCCTCGTATATTCAATGTTCCGGGTCGAAGTTCACAAAGTTGAAGAAGAAAAACTCGATCGGAGAATCCGCCGCCGTCGTGTGTGTGTGTGTGTGTGCGTGTGTGTATTAAGGGGTGGGATGGGGGAAGCAGGCGACCGTGCCGCGTCTCCCTGGGCCCGGCGATCCCGCTATGATAACTCTCCCTGCCTCCCATCACCAGTCGACCGCACACTATTTACACCCCTTTTATATACATCACCATGAACTGTACATTAGAAACTATTCATTTTGCCACGCATTACAATTAAATAGCCGCATAAGTTTTTATTGCGTATTAAAAACTAGCATAATTCGTACCAAATAACAACAAAAGTTATGCTGAGATGCAGGCCTATACTGGACAGTACTATTGTCACGCAATAATAGTATTTTGTGGAACTTGACTTCACTGTAAGCACAATCAAGGCGAAACAGTGTCTTCATTAGAATCGTGTACATTAGATTACTAATGTAAATTAGCACATTCAATACATTCTAATCTTACAGATTCGAACACATAATTTTACAAATTCTGTTGTACTAAGTTTAACACTTTTGAAGTTTATATATTCTGATGTAACCGTAGGTTTAATGAAGATTGTTGAATTAACGACCTTTGTTCGCGGGAGGTATCGATTAGTGCCTTCAGTCGTTTTCAACGCATTCCAACACTCGTGAAGTATAGGCCTACCCAACAGGCTTAGGCCTATTCATTGTTAACGTTACTTCTTCTTCTTCTTCTTCTTCTTCTTCTACTCTTCAAGAACCTGTACCTTATATAAACCTGTTCCGACACCCATCTCATCCTCGGACGACCCACGTCTCTTCTACCAATGGGTATATAGTTCAGTGCCGCTTTCGGCAATCGATCCTCTGTCATCCTTTGCAGATGATCCCACCATTGTCTTCTGTAAATTAAAATAATTTAATTTATGCCCTTTACTTCGAGTTATCTTCATTCCTTATTCTATCTTGCAATGTATAATTTAAAGTATTTCGAAGAAACCGCATTTAGCACTCTGAATCTTGCCGCTTTCCTTTTTTGTCATGACCCACGCCTCACTATTACGCAGTCACCCCCAGTTAACGTTACTATTAACTACAATGAATACTTTTTTTAATTAAATAATGAATATACACTGAAAGTAAGAAGAAAGTTATATAGAATTTCAAAGTGTTAAATATGCAGCCCAGTTCTCAGTGAATACTTTTTCTCTGTAGTTCAGCTTCTCCTTATTAACACTGACGATGAAATAGAAGTGATAAGATAAAACTGAGCTGTATTCATTCGAAACGTAATCGTTTCGCCAGGATTTCTTTGTGAGGGGTGTTCAGGGAAGTTCGGTGCGGGGGGGATAAAATTTTTTATACAAAACTACAGACATGTAAAAAAAAACTCGTTATTTGCTGTTTGTTTTGCTATAATCAAGAAGGTAGGTATGGAAACATAAGGGTAAGACTAAATATCTAAAGTTTAATAGTCATGAAACAAATTAATATGGCGTCTAACAATGTCAAATAAACGAAACCAGAAAACTGGCACATATTTTCATGCATCGTCTGCAGAGGCTGATATTGCTAAATGTTTTGTACGATCGTTTTCTCTTAGTGAGTACCGACAGTAAGTGTATACAGCAAATAAAATTAAATATTCTTTCTTCTTCTACTGGTATTACAACCCATTGTGGGTTTTAGCATCTTCAATGATTTTTCTCCAGTCGGCCCTCTCATTACAATATTTTCCATCATCTTATTTCCATATTCCTCAGATCTTCCTTAACATCCTCGATCCATCTCTTTCTTGGGCTTCTTCTTGATCTCCTATCTACTGGTCTCCATTCTAGAATTTTTCTTAAGCTCTGTATTGTTTCATCCTCACTGTGTGTCCCAGCCAGGCAATCCTTCTGCCCTTTACAAACTTTACAACTGGCGTAATTATCCTTTTGCATATTTTTAATTTTAATGATTTTCTCAGTGCTTTCGACTTCATTAATTTTGAGTAGGCTTAGTAACATTGGTTACCACTAAGGATTTTCGCCTGGATATCATTGCTCGAATTGTTAGTGTGATTTATTTGAGTCTAGCAAGGAAAATTTTCTTGCGTGCTCAAATTCATGATTTCTGATTTGTGGAGGTTGTCTGTTACATGTTGCTCTTCTTATTCCCATTCCGCATATTCTACCTGCCTATTGTACATTACAGCTGGTAAACGCTGAATTTACATATGTAAGGCTGAGTAACGTTATAGGCCTGTAGTTTCAAGTTGCCTCCAAATTAATGTAATTAGATGGTGTATCCTTTTTCAGAGATCTCGCCTCCCCCACCCACCTCTTTAACAGTTCAACTCTTACTTCATCAGTTCCTGGAGTTTGTGGTTTTTTCAAGTAATTAATTACATATGATATCTCTCAAGGGCATGATAAATATGTTCAGGTTCTGTCGTATAGTATGTATACCTGTTGCATTGCCTATTGTATGTATAGTTCACACCTGTTGTACTGCCTAACAATATCTTCAAAATATTACCTCCATCTCATCAGAACCTTTTCGTCCTTTATCAGTATTTTATCATTTTTATCTTTATTCGCACATGATCTCGGCCTGAATTCTCTTCTGTTCTGTTCTTAATCTTTTGTAGAATTTTTTATATTCATTTTTGTTGTGGTATTGTACGAAAGTCGGTCTATTCCTTTTGCCAAATAAACGAATCCAAAATTATGTAAAATGGGTAGTACAGGGCCTCAAAAACAAATATTTCAAAATCGGACTACGCCGTGCCCAAATACAGGGTTGAATTTGGCATATAAAATCAGTTCACCGGTAGAAGCTATGAAACACGTGTAAACGATACGGCGTTCCGAATGCCGCCACGTTCAGTCTGAGGTAGGCATGTAGCCTGCGTAATAACGGACAAGTTTTAAGATATTAGTTGTTGATTTGTTCAAAATGGCAATAAGACGCTAAATTAAAACGTACGAAAAAATTATTAAGTACGATTCGGAAAACCGAATACAACGATACGCGCATGTACAAAAGTTTCAGATAGCAGGCAAAAAATGTTTAACTGAACGAACGAAGAGAGTTCTCAGTTTTAACCCGGCCATTTGGCATTTGTCTGCTTATCTTTCTGTCTATTTGGGTTATGTCTGACGATAACTTTTGAGTGCATCAACCGATTTTCGTAAACATTGGCATGTATGTCCATACGTTTACTCTACAGAACCCTGTTGTTTTTGAGACCGATCGACCCAAAAACAGGGGGAGGGAGGCAAAAATGTAAGCGGATCAAAATAGTGAAAAAGTCCAAAAGCTCCTGTGGGATTTTAAATTAAAGGAAACTGTAACCAAATTCTGAATATAGTGTTCATTTTTGAAAATTTCAAAATTTTCAGGCCCAAAAAGTGAGTGAAAGTTTTATAAAATGGACATGTAGAATAACTCACTAAAGAGAATTTTATCTTAATGTAGTGTTAAGTTTTAGAAATTTAAAAATTTTGAGACCCCCATGGCCCATAAAATAGATCAAAATGCAGATTAAAATGGATTGTAACCAAACCCGAACGTTTATTACTTATTGTATGATTGTGCTTTACAATTTTTATAATACTAAAGAAATAGTAAAGTAATAGGAATTTTTGTAATTTTTCATGTAATTGAAAAATTATCTAATATCGTAATTTATGTAACAATAAATGTACTTCGTTCAAATAGTGAGCGGAGTTCTGCATCCCAGGGCGCATAGGTGCTAGGTACTAGTATAAACATTTCTCGAGTAGCTGTGGAATAAATATCGTAAATCGAAGTGTATACACTGCTGGTTGAATAAACATTCAATAGCTACCTTTTTCCTGTTCGGTAATAGGACATAATCTCAGAAATATTTGAACCATCTCGCAGCTACCAGATAACTACCAATGTATTTTAACTAAATAATTAGCCAAATGTAACCAGCTCAATACGAAGCGATTTTGAATTCGAAAGAAGGCTATAGCGTACAGTCTTACTCACGTAACTAATTAACCTAATTTTAAATTCGACATGTATGACTCACTAAAAAACCACTGAATAAACAAGACTATAAAGAAGAACTCAACACCATAAAATACATAGTACTACAAAATGGCTATAACCCGGATTTAATAAATAAATTACATAAACAGATCCAAAACAAAAACAGCAAACCACAAAATAAAAACAACACACAACAATATAAATACATCACACTCACATACTACAACTCAAACACACACAGAATTGCCAACACATTCAGAAAATACAACTACAAAATAGCATACAGAACCAACAACACCATCAAAAGGTACATCAACGGCACAAACAAAGCCATTGACATATACAACAAAACAGGTGTTTACAAATTAAAGTGCAATGATTGCAACAAGTTCTACATAGACCAGACAGGAAGATATTTTTCATCCAGATTTTCTGAACACACCAAAGCACTAACCAATAATAACATACAATCCACATTTGCCACACACATCCAGACAGAAAACCACAGTTACACCAATATAAAAAACAACCTTGAAATTTTACACTACCTACCCAAAAGTCGAAAACTTAACACCATAGAACAATTTGAAATATACAAACACAACAAAACACAACCAAACAACATACTCAATGACCATTTACAATTTAAATCAAACACACTATTTGACACAATAATAAACGACACATACAACAATTCAAACTCCTGCGCCAATCCCCTCCATCTCCACCCCCACACACAACCTGTTAACTAAAAACCGTTACACATAAAATTACCGACAACTTGGCACGTTCCGTATCCAAACTCACTGAAGAAGGAGAACACCACTCCGAAACGTCGTCTGAGTGAATAAAACAAGTAAGTTTACAGTGAAAGTAACACCAATATTAATAATTATTATGTGTGTAAACAAAGAAGTGATGAACATTCAAAATAGTATAAATACCGCAAACCGAGCGTCTATCATCCATCGATACAGGAATGTCAAGCTGAAGGTAATGAAAACTTCTCTAACAATAGCCTACAACAAATCATGCCAAAAACATAACATAATACCACCACTCGCAAAAATTACAATAAAACAAAACACACAAGCATCACGTTTAACTAAACAAAGAGCCGAAAACATATATTTACGTAATATAATAAACAACAATATTAAGTTTTATTTACAGTACCAAGCCACTTGTATGACAATCAAATAAACTACGTTACTCACCGTCAGAGGCTTAATTCTTATACTTGTGATGTTGTACTAACTCAACATGTTTCGGGACAGCTTGTCCCATCTTCAGGAGCAAACATTTTTGGGTTTTAATATTTTTAATGTTTGACGATTCATCCTCAATTGAGGTTGAAGAGTGTGTTTTACTCCTGAAGATGGGACAAGCTGTCCCGAAACATGTTGAGTTAGTAAAACATCACAAGTATAAGAATTAAGCCTCTGACGGTGAGTAACGTAGTTTATTTGATTATAATAAACAGCCTATACCACAAGAAAGACATACTCAACAAAGAAGCGTATAATTTACACGTGAAACTAACACGAATGTTACACCACATTGAACTCGAAAACATAATACAGTATACACGCAAAACAGTATTGACAAACTCAAAACGATAATAAAAGATAGACATAACAAAAAATTATCAAACATCATAAAACGCAAAATAGAACCAATCCCCACGCCGACACACAAATTCCACACACGTATGGTTAACACAACAGACATCATATTTAATGAAGATGAAATAAATTTATTAAACAAAGGCCTCAAACACAATTTAAAACACAATAACTCCAACAACAACAACAACAACAGTAAACATATACTTGACGTAATCATTGACACAGAAACAGCCGTACAAAACACACACAACAACGACCAAGAACCCATACGCCATGACATAAAACGAAGATTAAAACACATAATAAAACAATAACCAAAAGAACAAAATAACGAAACTAAAACGCTAAAAAATATACAACAAAAATTAAATGAACATAACCTAACTATAGTAAAAGCTGACAAAGGAAACATAACAGTCATAATGAACGAACAAGAACTCAACAATAAAACTGAAAATGTTTTTTCCGAAAACAATATAACACAATTAACCAAAGACCCCACAATAAAATACCAAAAACAAATTAACAAATTCATAAATAATGCAAAATACATAATTCAAACAGACAACAAAATATTTAAAACAAATTAAACCTAACCCCCCAAAACTAAACGCATTACCTAAAATACACAAACCCAATATACCCATTAGACCATTAATAAATAACACACAAGCACCCTCTCACAAAATCGCCAGACACCTGGATAAACTAATCAGAAAACGCATAAATTTAATCAACAACCCTTCTGTTAAAAACAACATAGATCTAGTCATCAAACTAGAACACATCCATATACCACACAACTCAACATTAGCATCATTTGACATCACGAATCTATACACAAATGTACCTGTCAAAGACACCATACAAACACTTGAACACCTACTCAGACAAAATAACACACCTGAAACACACATACAAGAAATCATCACACTCATTAAAATAATCACAGATCAAAATTACTTCATATACAATAACAAGATATACACTCAAACAGATGGACTCCCCATGGGCTCCCCCATCTCGGGCATATTAGCAGAAATATTTATACACCATATAGAACAAGAACATCTCATATATAACAACAAATATACCAACAAAATCATATATTCGCATAGATACGTAGATGACATAATATTATTATACAGAGGCAATAAAAGACAAGTGGAAAAATTCCACAAATACATCAACACGATACACCCCAAACTCAAATTTACCATAGAAATAGAAAAAAAACAACTGTATAAACTTTCTAGACCTAACTATCACCAAAAAAAACAATACACACACATATAAAATCTACGGAAAACCAACCACAACTGACATGGTCATCCACAACACATCAAATCATCCAACACAACATAAACATGCAGCCTTCAACCATATGCTACAAAGACTCACTAAAATACCACTGAATAAACAAGACTATAAAGAAGAACTCAACACCATAAAATACATAGTACTACAAAATGGCTATAACCCGGATTTAATAAATAAATTACATAAACAGATCCAAAACAAAAACAGCAAACCACAAAATAAAAACAACACACAACAATATAAATACATCACACTCACATACTACAACTCAAACACACACAGAATTGCCAACACATTCAGAAAATACAACTACAAAATAGCATACAGAACCAACAACACCATCAAAAGGTACATCAACGGCACAAACAAAGACATTGACATATACAACAAAACAGGTGTTTACAAATTAAAATGCAATGATTGCAACAAGTTCTACATAGACCAGACAGGAAGATATTTTTCATCCAGATTTTCTGAACACACCAAAGCACTAACCAATAATAACATACAATCCACATTTGCCACACACATCCAGACAGAAAACCACAGTTACACCAATATAAAAAACAACCTTGAAATTTTACACTACCTACCCAAAAGTCGAAAACTTAACACCACAGAACAATTTGAAATATACAAACACAACCAAACAACATACTCAATGATATAACGAACCCCTTTACGTCGTATTCGTTATCAGTGTAAAAGTGTAAGAGCGTGATGATGTACTCTCAATTCTTACCAAGTCGTCGTCGCTCTGAAACGTACCTCACGCAGACTGCGTCCGTCGCGAACGTACGAATAACCAGTACCGAAGTCCTTACCTGTCCTATTTTGTATTTTTAATTCCCGAAAGGCGCCAAATTGTTTTTCATAAAACAAATAAAAGGTTCACAGTTAGATTGTCTCCTGTATACTGTGAAGAATAATTCGAATTACCTCGCTGACTGGCGGGAACTCGACTTTCGCTTGTTTTTTGGACGTGTTGCCAACATAAAATTTGAGCAAAGAATTCTATTCTCCGCTAAAGCACATAACATACACAATACAATTTAAATAAACACAGGACAGCTAGTAAAAATTCGTACTGATTTATTTGATTCGATAACTCATCATTTTTTATAATTGTCGTACAATAAATGTTATTATAATAAAGTTTAGCCTCGGCAATAAATTAGTTTTCACTCAGCGGATAGCAAAAGGTGGCAGCGCTTCAGTCGTAGGATGCTGCTATGGCTGACATGTGTATTTATTTACACAAGTTAATTTGCCAACGAGTTCTTTTGAGTACGAAAAAGGTTTTAAAACAAGATGTCAAAGTACACCACCTTACAATTGTGGTACTTAAATACTAAAAAGGTTTACATGAAAATTCAACTCTATTGTGTTAAAAGTGTGTGTCAGTTTTATCGGTTTCAAACATAGGTTATTTTACAGTTACTTAACGTGTTAATAAATATGATTCATTAATCCTTGAAAGAAATTGGTGTTCAAAGTTCAGAGTGAGAGTTATATATTGTGAAAAAGTTAATCAGTTTGGTTCGTAATTTTTATAGTTTATTTCATACTTAACAAAACCATGTTGTTCGTGTTATGGATCATCAAGGTGTCTTCACTATTAAGTTAGTACTTTCGTTTATTTTCAAAGATAGGGATGCCGTCTCCTTCTGGCGTCTGTTTCTTTTTACATCAAGTTTTTATTTAAAATTTAGTTTTAATATTCGTTTATTGTTCCTCCTTGTGTTACTGGAACTATTGTTTACTTCTAGTCTTCAATTTACTTTCATTACAGTTTGATTTTCTTCGTTATTTGTCTTTAAAATGGTCCGCATCAATATAGCGTCTGTACCTCTAGATAGTTAATAATGGAACTCTTGTTACATAACGGTCAAAATTATAATAACGTTCTGTAGTCATGGTAACCAGCTTGACTCTGATTGGTTAAGTACATTTGAAACTATTGTTATAAATCCTGGTTTTCTGTTCAAAATGAATAAATATTTTATAATGACTGTATTTCCTTGGGGATATTTCCAATGCTGGAAATATTAACATAGATGTCCCTATTTTCTTTCAAAGATCAATTTGACATCTCACAAGGTTGGTCTAGGCCATGTATTAATGTTTTTGTACAAAATTGATAATACTATTTTAATACACATTTTACTTATTTATATTTTTTATCACAATTCTGACATGTTATTATTGTTAGTTGATGGTAATTACATAATTTACTAGGTCTTATTATTTAAATACAGTTTTCAGTTGCTTACAATTGGTTTTCTGAAGTTAGACAGCTATGTCATTTATAGGCCTAAACTGTAACATCTTAGAATTTCTTATTTTGTTCTATTTAAACATTATTTATTAAGTACATATGGTTTGCTTATTTTCATTTCGCACTTATTGGCTTTTTGAATTACTTTGAAACTGTTTTACAATCGATTAGTGTTGTTATACTTTTACAAAATTATTTCTTATCTGATATTTTGCTTTCTATTTATATTATAGTTATTACTTTGTTGCTAGTTAAATTTATGTCATTACTAGTTTTATACCTACTCCCATTTCTCACACACCTCTTTAACACTTAAATCTATTAACAAAACATAACATATAAATAACTTAATGGTCTGTATATGGTTCAGCCATGTTTCTTCTCAAAAATATAATTATTATATTGCATGTCATTACTTAAAATGGTCCTGCTACTACTCTCTTTATACCTTCGTTACTTACATAAAAAATACAAACATATTACTGTAAAATTATTTCTTCTTGTATATACTCCCTTAAACACTAAACCAATAACTTAACTTTCTTTAAATTAACAAAATAACAATTTTGGTGAGTATTATATCTACACCATCTATTCTATAAATATGATCATTCTAGTGATTCTTTTACTGACGTAATATGTTTTTCTATTCCTTACACCCACAATTACTCTGTTTCTTACAGTCTAACACAATTAACTTATTTTCTTATTTACCATTTGGTTATCGTTTTGGTTTGTTACACTTGGTCACTATCCTTTTTCTTAATATTATAAGTTGCTTATTTTAATATTCTCATCACTTCACTGTTTATTGCTGTCACTCCCTACCTATCTCTCACTCTTGGTTTCAATGATCTTTTAGATATACATTTATAACTATTATTTAACATTTTGTGCCTTACTTTCTTATTATTATAAGGTTCTTAACAACATACTTTATTTAATAATAATTGTCTTACTTATTTTTTATGGCTAGTGTACTTTCTTTATTATTGTTTTATTCATTGTTAATTATATATTTTCTTTACTCATTTGTGTCTCTTATCATTGATTTGTCTTCTTAATCTCTGTGAATCTTTTCTCATCTTTTTTGTCTTTATCTGGCCAATCTCTGGGGTTGGGTCAAAGTCATTTGTTTGTCAGTCTAGTCTATTCTTTTAATCATTATTCTTGTTTACAATTCTTCTTTCTTCTTTCTTAACTCTATTTTATATTTTTTTCATTATTATTCATTAAATTATTTGATCTGTTATCATTTCTCTAATACTTATGGATGCCATATATGATCTGAATTCTGCAACGTTATAATGACCATTTACAATTTAAATCAAACACACTATTTGACACAATAATAAACAACACATACAACAATTCAAACTCCTGCGCCAATCCCCTCCACCTCCACCCCCACACTCAACCTGTTAACTAAAAACCGTTACACATAAAATTACCGACAACTTGGCACATTCCGTATCCAAACTCACTGAAGAAGGAGAACACCAATCCGAAACGTCGTCTGAGTGAATAAAACAAGTAAGTTTACAGTGAAAGTAACACCAATATTAATAATTAATAAAATTCATCGTTAACTTTTTTCGACCCTTTGAGGAGGGGGTCCGGTCCCGTTCGTCCCCTCCCGTAAAGACAAATCCCTTCCCCTGACTTAATCAAGGGTAAATTAAAAATTTTTTGGTGAAAATAAAAGAAAACAAATCACTGGTAGGCATATAGTTTAGAAAAGTCGTATAATCTAACATCAATAATGAATTAGTTATCTTAATTATAGTTTTGGAATTAACAGGTTTTGCATCTATAAAGGGAAATTAACATGTTTTCCTTCTGCATTGTCAGCCATTATTATTTTTGTTTAAGACGCAAAACCTGTTATATATAAGGGTAACAAATAAAATTATTTTATGTTTTTAAAGGAAATAAAAAAATTATTATTGCAATATTTTGTAACGCAGAAGTTATTATCAACTCAATATAAAATTATACTTTCTTGAATATGTATATTGTAGCACAACGACGTTTTTACCTTATTCTACAAATTAAGATCATATAGGAAAAGAAGGGAAGAAGTCATCTGGAATCAGTAATATCAACTTAAATAAAAATACCAGAGAAAAGTAATTACAGTCATCAATAAAAGGACTTAACAGAACTAAACAAATCGATTCAAAGAATTTACATATAGTCAATTTATAGCCAAAAAAGTGTTAAAAAACAAATAGTATGAATATCATATCAATAAAATAATTAGTAGACCCAGTAAGATACGGAGTAGTAAGGAGTAACAGCCCAGAATAAATAAATTTAAATGACAATCTTCAAAATATGGAGTAGTAAGGATCAACAGAACATAACAAATGAATCAAAAGGAAATAATATCAAAATACCCAAAAAACCTATTGCAAAGACAGAAACCTCTATAGCAGCAAACAAATAATTAAAAAGAAATTAAACTATATCAGCTATACCAAATTAAATGAAACAACTAGCCCTTAATACAAATAATGAGAAATAATGTAAAATTAATTATAATTGAAATAAATGTGATTAAGGGGAACACCCCAAACCAGTGTTAAAAAAGGACAACAAAAGACCATCATTAATATAAAGTTTTAATGTTTTTATTTATATAATTATTATGTGTTAGTATTTTTAGAGTATACCGTACAAAATATGTTGATAGTAGGGAATACTAGATGTTAGTATGTAAGAGTTTATTGTATTTGAATCTTGTTAATTAATGTTGTATTTTTGTAAAGTAAGGAAAGGCAAAATAATAATTCAAACGACCCATAAATAGTAAATCAAAAAATATAAAACTAATAAGATGAATTCATAATAACAATACTAGGAAAACTGAAAATTGATGACCAAGACAAATTCAACTTTGACCATATAAATCAAATCAGAGAATATAAATTTATAGAACCTAGATTAAATTGATTAAATTATCATTTTCAGAATACAAATACTTTATCCTAATGATAACAACGACCTATAATAGTGATTAAAGGAATCAACATGTAAAATTGACTTAAATGGTGATTGTACAAGAGAATGCCCAACAGCAGTAAGCAAGCACTAATAAAATGCAAATAACTTGTTAAATATTTAAAATAATAGCCAGACATAAAAGGTAAATTACAAGGGCCTAATTAGTAATCAAATGTGAGTAAAATTGTAACATAAAACTTATTGGAAACCATTTAATAGGTAGTTATGTGAATCAAAATAAGGCCTATAGATAAATTTCAAAGAATGTAATTCTGAAGCTTAATTCAAACCAAAACAGGTCAAATTTAGTATTAACTTGTGTACAATAAAAACAGGAATATTGTTCTATAATTAGAATTACATAAAAGTACTAAACAAATAATTTATAGCCAATTAAATATAAAATATGACATTTTTTTTCAATAAGATTGAATTATTTGATAGGAACAGCTGATCCATGAACAATGAGAAATGATACCAAAATCTTATAGAATTTTCTATACGAAGGAACAAATATCAATTAGTTGATTGTTAAAAGCCAAACAGAACGGACGTGTCGAATACCTCTCAGAGAATTATGAACGGAAATTTTTAACTAACACAACCAAGACATATGATGAGTTTACAAAAGATAAAAGAATATAAATTAAAGTAAAGAATACTATAATAACGGTCATTGAAACCTTAAACTAAATTAACCAATACTAAATAAAGCTGTCACTACGTATAGACTCGATTGAAGAACGAATTTAAACTCAGATAACCAGAAACGAGTGAAAGGAACCATTTGACACAACACAACTGTTACCGAACAAAATCCAGTGAGTGGAGGAATACAACTATACACTACAACTTGTGAAGATTCCAATAGCGGGATCACGGAAGAGGAATTAAACAACTAATACATTTATTTGGAACGAAATCTTGGAGCTGAATTTGCATCGCAGATCAACTCATCAAGGCGGCCATTTTGTGATTCCATTCGAAGAGTCTGATGGGAGCGTGACGAGTGACGTCGGAGAAAACATCTGTATAGTAATATATTAAAATTTATATACATTATACTTTATTATTTTGTCTGTTTAATGAATAAGTTTTTAATAATTTGTAAGTATTGAATTCTCTTGCCTTTCCTGACTATTTCTACAGTTAAAAGAACCCTTATACTATATTAATTTAACTGAATATTAATTTATATGTAATAATCGAACTGGAACTTAATCTCGAATCAGACTCGAGCCAGTCGCGGCAATTCAAACCATTACTTTGAACCTAATAAACTTAATTATTGTTTAAACGTTGTTTTATGGATTATTTGAGTCATAAATTAAATTACATTAATTATTAAATGTTAACGTGAACTTCTGAAGGAAAGGAACTAGCAGAAGAAGAAGTACAGATACTGAATCGACCGCTACATGCAATCGGTTTGGCCACGATAATCCATTTAACGTGAAGAAACAAATAATTCTTCATCAGAGCTAACACATTAATGACATTATTAACATTATTAATCAGTATTTTTTTATTAATTGAACATAAAACAATTAAAAACAATTAAACCGATTAAGATTAATTAAGTATATAAAAAACAAATACAAGAATTAAAAGTTTTATTAACCGATTATTATTTAAATATATTATTAGTAAAACACGTTTATTTACAATATGAATTTAAGGAAACAATAGCACTCTTTAATAACATTATTTAAAATATCAAAAGATGCATTAGATTACAGGATTTAACTGGTTTTGAAGCTGGACTCACTTTCTCTTTCAATTTTAAGCATTTATGTCTGGTTCAGGAGCATGAAAAACTTTATAAAATTGTAGCTGAAAATACAAGGAAGCCAGCAATACAAACACCTTAATTTTGAAAAAATATGGATTTAAATGGTTTTGCATTTGCGCTACTCATTCGAGAATTAACTGAATGGAAGGAGCGCGTGCAAAGCATAGCAGATTATCATTTAGCAAAATCTGCATCAACTTAAGAAGTGTAGTACCAGACGCGCACGTAGTGTACTAGTAATGATGGTAGGCCAGGGAAGCAATGGCCTGTGAGATTTGAACCTGCCTTGACCATCTTAATCCCCATATTTGATGATGACAGTATATATAGCCTACTTTCTGTATTTTGTGTTTCTGCGTATCCTTCAAAAACTTACCAAACCTATTTAGGAAAATGAAACATAATAAAATTTGAAATTAGGTAAATTAAAATAAAATTGAGACTAACATTCTTACAAAATACAAATTAAAAGCTAGATAAATTTAGAGCGACGAACGTGTGTACTTTGTCGGAGCCTGTATTTCGTGATCTCTGTAAATTCTGTGTGTCAAGAAGTTGAATGTACATGTGCAACTTAAAATAAATACTGAGGTATACATATTCAGGTTTATAGACATTGTTTAGGTAAAAACAATTAAAACACATGGTGAAAGGTCGTGTTATGCGCTAAGCGTTTAGGTCACTCCCGCAGTCACCCTCATGTAGGGTAGCAAGAATGAGTTGATGTTGGGGTAATCTCTGAATTCATACGTGATGACAGCTTTGCATGATTTGAAGTGCAGTTTAAGATAGGTTAATTGCCTGTTTGTTTATACTGGATAAATAAAGGAAATTAAACAAAATTTTAAAGTAAAGAAAAAGATTATGAAAGCTATGTGTGTGACGTGTTTATGTAGGCCTATCAATTAAACACTGTAATGAGCTACAAATCTAAACCAATTAAGTAAATAAATTGTAATCCTTATAGCAATATAAAATTACTTGATAATTATACACATCGTACAGCACAAGAAAAACGACGTTACGGAGTACACAAGTAAATAAAACAACTGATATTTTTAAGAACCTGCGACAAAGACAGTAACAGAGAATTTTTATTTGTAAAATACGTCATGTTTTAAAACGTCTGTAAAATTATAACAAAAACTGAGAGTGTTTTAAAATTGTAAGAAGTATCCTGTTAGAGAAAAATTCCTAGGTAACGTTCCACTAATACCCCTATTCCTATTGCTGTGTATTCTTGTAGAAACTATTCTGTTCGTTTAAAAATAAATATCAAAAAATTTTTCTTACACTAATGAATGATTATGACTATAAAATCATGCTCTCTGAGCTGTCATAAATAAGCAAAGGATCCATTCTGCTGTTATTGTGGGGAAATCATAATCCGTTGAGGAGCGAAACACATCGTGTTCAAGAGTGTTACAGAACTATGTTAGTGACGGTATTCATAAATTATACAAAAACGCTTTATAAAAAAATTTAAAGCCACGTTAGATACAGAATAGTAAAAAATAGTAAATATCTAAAATATGTAAAGGACAGATTTAGCTCACACAGTAAAATCGTATTTCCAGTCGCTCGAAAGGGCCATTTTTAACCCGTTGGATTTTTTAATCTAATCCTTTCCTGACTGCATTGAGCTCAATTGTAGGGATAAAAATATAATAAAAATGTATATATTTTAAACACAATTATACACTTAATGTTCATAATTGTAATTACTTTAGTTTGATACTTTTTACCGTCCATGATTTCAACTAATCATTTGTCCGGACGCTGTTGTAATTCCATGGCCGAAGCAATACTTTATCCTCATGGTGGTCCATCGTGAGCGCCAAACTACAACATTTTACATTAATATTTTACAATACAAAACAAAACAAATACAGTATTTACATTTTTCTAGCGTTACACCATGGATTTCTTGGTGAACCCTCATTTTTTCAAAGTCGGGCATGACATTCCAGTGACCTTTCAAATCTGGCGTGATGAGTAAATGCATCCTTCTCTTTTTTATTGTGAATGTTCCACGTCCATGGAATGTGCTCTCATACTTCTCGGTATAATGTCACAATTAAGTCAGTCTGTTCTTAAACCTCACAGACCGCAACTCTGATGTTTCGTAGTATCATGTCGCTAGTATTCTCCTCCGTGATGCCAGGCAAGAAGAATGTATCGCCGTCTCCTACTTCTGACATGAAGCCCGGAGTCACTGTATCAACTCTGTGACTGCACTATTACTGCTTTCCAGGATGAACGGGGGGGGGGGGGGGGAGGCGATGGAACAATCTCTCCAGATCTATTAAAATTTTCAGCGAAATTCCATAATCACTTAACGTAGGTCTATTTATAACCCAGTTGCGTGTGTTAAAATAAGGCCTATAAAACGTTTAAAAATACAAACAAACTCACTAATCAAATTCTCAATAAAACTACATCTAAAAATTCACGTATTAATAATAATATAAAATATACAACCTTTACTTATTACGGAAATATAACTCAAAAACTAAATAAAATATTTAAAGATGCAATTTTAAAAGTATCTTATAAAACAGATAATAATAATATTCAAATAAAACCTAAAACTAAATCCAGTATTAAGAAAAAAATGGAATATACAAAATACATGTCCAGATTGCAAAAAATTTTACGTAGGCCAGACAAACAAAAAACTACTCGATAGATTCCTTCAACACCGCAATGAACTTTTAAAACCAAATATTTATAGGCCTAAATCTAATTTAGCCACACATTTTCTAAATAATAGCCACCAATTTCCAGGCATCGAAAATATAAAATTAATAAAAACACACAAAAAGGTCAAAAAATGAATATTTGGGAAAATCTTAATATTTACAAACACAATAACAATAATTAATTAATTAAAGAACAAACACAAATAAAAACAAAACAAGATAATCTATTTAAAATTATAAATTTATTAAAATTAATAAAAATAAATTGAATATAAACATTAAATATTTCCAATATAACCAACAAAACAGCAGCTTAATTAAATAAACATTAAAACAATCGTTAACTAGTCGACTTAAATCGATTATCATTTACATTACATTAAAATCGAAACAAATTCGATTATTGGTTAGTTTCTATATTAACATAGAATTATTTCGATTGTTATTGATTTACTTACAACCCTCTGACGATGCTGATATTTTTCAATGAAACGTGCGTCAGATGTTGAAACGACAAAAACGCAATACACTACTTGCAGAAGAAATTATATTGGATAATAATATCATAATATTAAATAAAAGGCGTTACAAAATTTGTAAATTAATAAAATAAAGCTTGAGTTTTCTTTATGACAATTACTTAACATCTGGTAAGTAACGTTTTTGCGTTGCGTTAGGTAGTGGGGCGTCTTTGCACCCATGGCTATATTACAGCTTCCGGGACGTGCCCGATGGCTGTCAGAAGAAAACAGTGCTGGACTTTCACAAAGAAGGTTTCCTAATAATCGGGAGGGACACGCCAACCAGTTAACTGAGAAGGCGGCGGAAACAACAACTGGGGGTTGCGCGGGTCGCGAGTAGTGCAGTGTCCCGAGTCTCAGAAAGGACTCCTGCCACTGGGTCTGGTTGAGTTCTTTTTATACTTTTATCTAATTACGGGGGGGGGGTCTGAAACGACCTGCGATTGGTGGATTATACCACCGGGACTAGCAAACGAGGTCGCTTCCAGGACTCACCTGGTCGCGGGGTGTATTTACCAAGTCCGGCAATGAGGGAATTGTGGGTCACTCTGTCGGAACGAACATAGAATCGTCGCGCCAGGCGTCTCACGGTGTCATCAAGAGAGCGGACACCGAGTCCTCTCCTCAAAAGACGAGAAGAGTACCTCCGGGGGACTTTGCACGCGAGCTTCAGTCCCCGGTCGAGTACGCGCTGGAGCGTGATTCTATGACCACGAGCCAGGTATCCCCAAACAGGACAGGCGTAGGTAATCACGGGCAACACGTACGTGTTGACTATGAGCTTACCTAGCCGGGGGGTCATTGCCGGATTAGATAGCACGGGCCAGAGTCTACTGAGTTGCGCCGAAGCGCGTTGTCTGATGTAGTTTGTATGGGTTCGCCAGGTGAGTCGGGAATCCACGTGGAGCCCGAGGTACTTGACGCTGTTGGTCCAGGGCACCTCGACGGGGCCTACTTTAAGCGGCCGAGGCCGCTTACAATTGCGCGAGAATATTACCGCGGCGCTCTTGGAAGCGTTAACGGCAACTCTCCAGTCATCGGTCCACCCGACATACGCGTCGAGTTGGCGCTGGAGCTTAACTGCCGCATAACTCGCGTTCGGCTCTGAGGCAAAAGCCGCAGTGTCGTCCGCGAACAGCGACAATTTCACTCCAGGAACTCGGGGCGTGTCGTTGACAAACAACGAGAACAGGAGAGGCCCAAGGACACTTCCCTGAGGGACGCCAGCGGTAATACGCCTCTCCGAAGAGAGAGCGTGGTCTACTCTCACTCGGAAGCTACGGTCTAGCAGAAAGCTGCCGATCAAATGAACGTAGCAGTCTGGGAGAAGGACCTCCGTGAGTTTGTACAGGACACCCTCGTGCCACACGCGGTCAAAGGCTTTCTCTACGTCTAGGAAGATCGCAGCCGTCTGTTTGCCCTGGCAGCCAGCCTCGGTTATGCATTCCACGAGTCTCATCAGCTGATGAGTCGAGGAGTGCAGCTCACGAAAGCCGAACTGTTCGGGGATCAGCACGTCTAGTCTTTCTAGATGGTCGCGGAATCAGATCCTACGCTGGATCAGACGCTCAAAAACCTTGGACGTCGCGGACAAGAGGCTGATGGGCCTGAGGTTCTCCACTCGAGAAGAATTCTTTCCCGGCATAGGTATCACAATGACTGTAGCCGTTTTCCATTTCACCGGAAAATAGGCCAGTCTGAGGCATGAATTGAACAGGTCAGTGAGGAACTGGGTTCCTCGCTCCGGAAGGCGATGGAGGGCGGAATTCATGACTCCGTCCGGGCGAGGCGCCTTCCGGGGCTTGAGCTGAACAATCCTCTCAGAGACCTCCCCCGGGGAGATGGGCTCCGGCTGGACTGTGATATCGGCCGATAGAAAGCGCTCTACCTCGCGGCAAATTTGCTCAGTGAAGGCCGGGTTCTTGGATGGGTTGGGAGCGAACTGACGCTCTAAACTGTCAGCCAAGAACTCTGCCTTTTCGAGGGGGCGGCCAAGGGGTTGACCGCCGGGTCCGGCAGTGCGGGGAGAGGCGCGCGTTTGCGCTTTCCCGTTAGGGCACTGGGAATCCGCCAGACATTACGGTCCTCGGCAGGGCCATCCATCTGTGTTACAGCTAGCTCCCAGTTGCGTCCACGGAACGCCAGCATGTCGCGACGCAACTTGCCGGACGCTCTGTTGAACGCAGCCTTGTCAGCCGGGTCACGAGTCCTCTGCCAGCGTCTCCGGAGGCGATTCCTCTCGCAAGCGAGCTGAGACACCTCTTCGGGGATCCGCTGATAGTCGGGCGTGAGCCCCGGCTTCATCCGGGAGGACACGTTAACCGCCGAGACTACGGCTGTGTCGAATAAGGCAACTGCCTCATCGACATGCTGGGTAGTGTCGAGCGGGATATGCTCTGGTAGGCGGCGACTGAACGCCGGGCCAAAGCGGTCCCACTCGATTACCCGCCGCTCGTCGCGGACGGTGGCGTGCTGGGTAGCTATATGCACACTGATAGGGCAATGGTCCGAGGACAGTTCCGAAATGACGGAGACGTGGACCGGGCAATAAACGCCCCTGACCGCGGCAATGTCCAGTACGTCAGGGCGGGAGTTAGCCCTCGAGGGATAGTATGTAGGCCCGGTAGGACCCATGACTGTGACCCGAGCCGCATCAGCATACCTGCGTAAGCGGGTCCCGTTTGGGTTCGGCAAGCGGCTCCCCCAATCGGGGTGCTTACAGTTCAGGTCGCCCGCCAGGACTACCCTCCTGTGTGCTCCAAAGACGGCCTCCAGATCGTTCGACAGGAGCTCCGTTTGTGGAGGCTTGTAAGCGGAAACCACGAGTAGACCGCCGAGAGCACCATGGAGCTCGACCGCGGTGCACTCGAGGTTCCGCCGCTGAGGCAGGACAACGCGGTGATGGCGAAGACTCGCCTTCACCGCGATGGCTGTGCCCCCTCCTGCGCGACCCGACCGGTCGTCCCGGTGGCACACGTAGTTAGGTAGTCGGAAACGACGATGCGGGGTCAGGTGCGTCTCGCCAAGAAGAAGCACGTCGGGCTTGTGACGGGCAACGAACTCTAAGAGCTCAGAATGCCGGGAAGCGAGGCCGTTGGCGTTCCACGCCACGAGCTCGAGGTCTCGCTTGAGGGATTGCCGTGGTTGTCCGTTCATAACAGACCTGTAACACGGGAGGCTTCCACCAAGAGGAGGAAGTTATCCTGGGGCGAGGCTGTTGCCAAGCGTTCCTTGATTTTAAGGAAAGTCTGGGCTACTTTCTGAAAGTCGTAGCTTGCCAGAAAGTCTGATACAACGGCGAGATCATCGGAAGATGAGGCCGGGGGAGAACGCTTGGCGGCAGCTGCATAGCTGCGGCGGGGCGAGACGGTGGAAGCCTTGGGGGCAGGTACTGGAACGGGTGGCCACTCTGGCTTTTGGTGGACGGGCTTGGGTCCAGTGGCAGGTAGTTTAGTCTGGCCCGTGTTCTTGGCCTGGGCCCTAACTTTCTTGCCCGATCTGGGGTATCGTGGCTTGGGTGGCGGCGGCCGTGGAGGATCAATTTCCTCGTCGTCCGGGAGCGGGACTTGGGTATAGTGGGGGACCTCGCGTTCCGGTTCCGGGGGCGCGGTGGTTGGTTTGGCCTTTGGAGCTTCGCTCGGGCTCACTGCACTGCTAGGTTTCGGAACCGGAGCAGACCTAGGGGCTGGTTTCCGGACCACAGGTTCAGCGGCTTTGGCCGGTTTGACTGTTTGGCAAACAACATGTCGAGGCTTAGGCTGGACGGGTTTCTTAAGCTTGTCCAGCTGCTCGCTATAGACTGGGCAGCGCCTGTTATTAGCAGCGTGGGCGCCGCCACAGTTGATGCAATATCGGTGGTTGTCCGGGACAGTGCAGGCCTGCGTCAAGTGGTCATTTCCACAGCGGACGCAGGTCGGCGCGTTCCGACAACCGAAGCTGCTGTGGCCAAACCGCTGGCACCTGTGGCACTGGGAAAGTCGCCCGGTCTGACGGCAGGGCTCTACGCTCACGCAGAGCCCGAAGAGCCGTTTCAAATCTAACAAGGCCTGGGAGGAGTCGCCCTTCTCTACCAGGAGTCTTATTAGGGGGAGTGGGCGACGCGAGCCATAAGTGGTGTACAGCCGAGAAGCTCCCACAACCTTATAGCCCGCGTCGCGCAGTTCGTCTAGGACGACCTGCGGATCCGCCTGTATGTCCAGGCCCCGAAGGACGAGGGCTACAGGCTTGGTTCGGTTTAAAGTGTAGGTGTGGAACTGGAACGATTCACGTTCCAGCCACTGGACAACTCCGAAGTGTTCCGATGCACTGCGGCAGGTAACGCGCACAGTCTCGCTCGCAAGGAGCTTGACAGATGCGTTATCTGCCAGCGCAACGATCTTACGGAGTCGGCGAACGAAGCCGATTACGTCCCTGACGTTCGTCACGAACACCGGCGGGATCCTTCCTTCGGAGGTGCGACTAGGCGCAACCTCAGCGGAGGCTTGGAATGCCGCCGAGTCCGTGGCCGAACTCAAGGAGGTCAGGGAGGGAGACTTTCTCGGCTTGCCGCCGTGCCCTACTACCACCCAGTCGGTGGAAGCCGAGGTCTCCATGGCTGGGGAGTCAGACTCCGGTAGAGGTACAGGGCTGCTTGGCCTACTGGCGGCCGTGCAGCCGGAAGGTCCGGCCTTTGCGGGCTTGGTCGGCCCTAATAAGGACCGATTATTGGGACGAGCTTGCGCGGGCTCAGCAGGGCTTCCCGCGCGAGTCGTAGGGTTCCCGACTGGCCCAAGTGGCCGGCCGGGGGGCTCGTTGCTGCCGCACAGTGCTTTAGGGACACTAGCAGCTGGGCTAATGCCGACTAACTCGGCTCTTTGTCCAGCGGGTACCCGGGGGCCGAACTGCGACACCGTCACAGTGGCGGCGCAACCCGCATCTCTATTAGTGAGTCCTACTCTCGGACTTCCCGGGTTTCGCTGGACAGCGCTACCTACAACACTTACCGGCACTGTGCGGCAGGTCCCAGTTGTGTTGCGTTGGTCTTCGTCCTGGCAAGACGGCTGATCAATCTCCATCGCTGCTTGATGTTGGCGCTGGCGAGGTGGTTTGTGATGTTCCGGCGGCTTCTTCTTGGCGGCCTCCGTCGGTTGTTGGCCGAGCCTCTTCATTGCAGTCTTGAGGTCGAGGCTGTCCTCTGCTGCGTTGTTCTGTGTATGACCTTCTTCTTCAAGTGTGAGCAGTCCACGTCACGATTCTAGGCGGAAAGTGGTCAGAGCTGTTGGGTTGAGCGTCGTGAGACGACCCAATGGTTTCCTAGTACCGAGCCTCCGGTAGGGGCTCCTGCCTAGTGGTCCTGTCCAGACGGAATATTGTTAATTAATTTTTAATGGTCGCTACAACGACATGCTCGTACTAGGTCGACTAGTACAGTATTTGTCGAGGCCGTTTCCAAGATTCACCTGGACGTATTCGGTACCTGCCAAGGCCAGCTATGAGTGGGTTTGTCTGGGTCCTCGCAGCTCGGACGTAAAATTTACGTGCAAGTCGCCTTGCGGTGTCATCCAAGGAGCGGACACCGAGTCCTCTTCTCAGGAGACGAGAAGAAAACCGATAGGGGACTTTGGCCGCTAGCCGAAGCCCTCTATCGAGAACGCTTTGCAACCTTCTTTTATGAACGGTTGCGAGGTAACCCCAGACGGGAAGAGCGTAGGTAATGATCGGCAACAGGTACGCGTTGACAATCAACTTACCCAGCTTGCGGGTCATAGCCTTGTTGGCAAGTAGCGGAAACAGTTGCGCGAGACGAGCGGACGCTTTCTTTCGCATCGTCTCAGCGTGGGTACGCCAGGTGAGCCGACGATCTAGGTGGACACCGAGGTACTTAACTTCCCTCGACCAGGGCAGGTACGTTCTACCGAGTCTCACTCGGCCTCGTGGTTCTTTCCGGCGCTTTGTGAATAGCACCGCGGAGCTCTTGGTTTCGTTGACGGCAACTTTCCAGCTTTCCGTCCACGTCGAATACGCATCGAGTGCGCGCTGAAGTCGTGGGATAGCAAAATCTGCGTTCCGATCGGCGGTATAGACCGCCGTGTCGTCGGCAAACAATGCCATCTGGACTCCAGGCTCTCTGGGTGCGTCGTTGACATACACGGAGAACAGGAGAGGCCCTAGCACGCTACCTTGAGGTACCCCGGCTGTGATACGTCTCTCGGAAGAGACGTGGTCGTCTATTCGCACGCAGAAAGTCCTCTCCGTCAGAAAGCTAGCAATCAAGCGAAGGTAGCAATCTGGGAGCTGGATTTCCCGGAGCTTGAACAAGAGCCCGTCATGCCAGACACTATCAAAGGCCTTTTCCACATCTAGGAAACAGGCGACAGTCTGCTCTTTCCGACACCCGGCGTCCGTGATGTATTCCACCAGTCTCATCAGTTGATGAGTGGTGGAATGCCCCACACGAAAGCCGAACTGTTCGGGGACCAGTACATCGAAGTTTCGTAGATGATCTAGTACTCTCCGTTGTACGAGACGTTCGAGGACCTTTGACGTGGCTGACAGTAGACTAATGGGCCGGAGGTTGCCGGGACGGGAAGCGTCCTTTCCCTGCTTCGGGATCACTATGACCGTTGCCTTACGCCATTTCTGGGGAAAATAGGCCAGTCTAAGACACGCGTTGAACAGCGCGACCAAGAAAAGTACTCCTCGCTCCGGGAGTCGAGTAAGAGCGGCGTTCGAGACGCCGTCCGGGCCAGGAGCTTTTCTCGGCACGAGTTCAACGAGCCGATCTGTGACCTCTTCCCTAGTAATGGGTTCGGGCTCCGAAGTGATCGGAAGAGATAGAAAGTCTTCCACTTCGTTCTCGACTTCTTCGTCGAAGTCCCAGTCCATGGGCGGGTTAGGTGCGAACTGTCGCTCAAAACACGCGCCCAAGTACTCGGCCTTCGCCTCCGGGCGAGCCAGGATTTGACCGAAAGGTCCAGCAATGGCCGGGATGCGAGGCCGGCGCCTCTTCCCTACCAACGCCGAAGGTATCCGGTGAGGGCTACTTTCGTCCGATCCGTCCCCTGCCTGGGCCACGGCGAGTTCCCAACAGCGTCTCCGGTAGGCCTGCATTTCACGACGTAAAATGCCGGTCGCCCGGTTGTACGCTGCCTTGTCGGCCGGATCACGGGTCCGCTGCCAGCGTCTCCGGAGGCGATTTCTCTCGCAAGCGAGAGCACTCGTCTCCTCTGGGATCCGCTGCCAGTGGGGCGTGACACCAGGCTTCATCCTGGAAGACGCGTCGATCGCAGATACGACAGCCTCGTCAAACGCGGCAACTGCCTCGTCGACTTGGCGGACGGTTTCGAGTGGTCCCGCGTCTGGCAATCGGCGACTTAACGCCGGGCCATAGCGGTCCCATTCTACCACCTTCCTGACATCTCTGCGTACGACGTGCTGGGTAGCGACGTGTATCAGGATGGGGAGATGATCGGACGATAGTTCCGTTAGCACGGACACATGGACCGGACAGTCAATTCCTCGAATCACCGCTATGTCCAAGACATCGGGAGCCGCGTTGCGTTGTGAGGGGTAGAACGGAGGTTGGGTAGGCCCAATCACTTGAATCCTGCGAGAATCGGCAAACCTGCGCAAACGTTTCCCGTTTGGGGCAGTCAAGCGACTGTTCCAATCGCGATGTTTGCAGTTCAGGTCGCCGGCCATGATGACCCTCCTGTGTGCATCGAACGCGACCGCTAGATCGGGGTGAAGGAGCTCTTTTTGCGGCGCTTTATACGCCGCGACCATCTGTACGCCGCCTAGAGTGTTTAACAACTCCACAGCGGTGCCTTCGAGGTGAGTCATTGCAGGCAAGACGACTCGGTGATGCTCGAGAGTGAGCCTCACCGCGACAGCAGTACCGCCACCAGCAGTGCCCGGCCTGTCGTTTCGATAGCACACATAGTTGGCCAGTCGTAACCGACTCGCAGGAGTCAAGTGGGTCTCATTGAGAAGGACTACGTCGGGTTTGAGTCGGGCCAGTAATTCTTGGAGTTCCTGGATCTTGTTGGACAACCCGTTGGCGTTCCAGGAAAGAATTGAGAGATCTCGTTTGAGGACCCGACTCATAGAAAACCTACACAAGTGGCGGCTTCCACCAAGAGCATGAATCTCTCGGTTGTATCGGCAGTCTCCAAGCGGGAGCGGATGGACCTGAAGGTCTGGGCAACTTTGCGGAGGTCAAATTCCGCAAGGAAGTCTTTGACGACTTGATAGTCGTCAGGAACGGTTTTTGAGGCAGAGTGCCCGGAGACTGTTTGCGCGTAAGAGCGCCGAGGCTTGTCAATCGGGGGATTGGTGGAAGCCAGGGGTTTCTTAGGGCCAGGTGTAGCGCCTCTAGCGGAGGTGCTAGGAAGAGGGACAGATGCGATAACGTCGGTCTTCACGCGCTGCGCAGGCTGTCTGGACTGTGCGGCTGGGTTGGCAGGAGCCCGGGATCTAGCGCCACGGGGCTTACGTTGCCGCTTCTTTTTGCCTGCATTAGGGAACCGCGGGGGCGGGAGGTCAGGCGAGGCTGCTTCTAAAGCAGGGGCAGGATTCTCCGGTGCTGGGGAGGGTTGAGAATTCTCAGGCTCCACAACCGAGATGTTTGGCAGTGGCTGGTCTGTCTCACTTTTTTTAGAAGTCGCGAGATTGCGGCGCTTTTTCGCCTGAGGCGGGACAGGGGCCTGAGATGGAGATGCCTGAACTACAGGTGTCTGCTTCGGGCCTTTGCTACGTTTACGTTGCCTGTTGGCAACTGCGGCGAAAGACACGGCAGCCGTAGCAGGAGGCGCAGGGCCTGGCTGCTCGGTTGCAGGTCGAGAACCAGCTTCCGGATGCCTCGGTGGTGGCAGGCGCCCTTTCGGCTTTCGCCGCTCGAGCTCCCGCTGAAACACCGGACATGCCCGGTAGTTGGCGGGGTGACTTCCGCCGCAGTTGATGCACCTTTTAAAAGCTGGAGCATCGCAATGTTTACTGGCGTGAGGCAAAGAACACCTCACGCACGCCGGAGCGTTAGAGCAAGTCTCTGAATGGTGCCCGAAGCGTTGGCACTTATAGCACTGAGGCAGAGCCCCGGGAGCGCGGCTTCTTTCCACCTTCACGCGGAAACCAAAAAGCCGCGTAAGAGAGAGTAGGCTTGCGCCTGCCTCGCTGTTCTCGACCATGATGCGAACCAGGGGAATTGGGCGCCTTGGTCCGGCGGGAGCAAATACCCGATGTACCGCGCGAACCGGATAGCCCAGCTCGCGCAGCTCATCGACGATTTCCTCGAGAGGAGAGTCCACGTCTAAGCCTCTGAGCACGAGGGACAGAGGCTTCACGTGTTTCGGGGTAAAGGTGTGGTGTTGCAGGTTGGCTGATTCGACGAACGCCATGACGCTGCGGTACTCGTCCATTCCGCGGACAGCGATCTTGACAGTGTCGCCCCCAAGGAGCTTCAGGTCAACGCTGGCCGGGGAAAGTCCGGGAGCCACTATGAGTCTCCGGTTAAAACCGGTGACATTGTTCACGCCGTGAACGAACACGGGCGGGATGCGACGAATGACCGGCGGTGCTTGGGCAGCGCCGGGCACAGTCGGCCCCGAGCCGGATTCGCCATCGGCGGGGACAACTTCCATGGCGGACGCCGAGGAAGAGGTTGAGGAGGACCGGTTCCGCCTCGGTTTCTTAACCGGGCGCCCCCGTGGCCCAACCGCCACGAAAGCGTCGGTCTCGTCACCGGGCAGCGGAACCGTCCGGGGATCGACAACTTGGTCCGCATCCATAGCCGGAGAACACGGCGAATCGCTCGTGTGGGGTATGGAAGAGGCGAGCGACTGCGTGCTCGTTGACGCGCCCGGAGCGGGCATTTCCGCCAACGAGCGGGAGGTTTGCCGACCAGAGGCAGCCAGGCTGCCTCCGGCGGTAACCAGGGACCTAGGGTCCGGCCCGAGCCGGATCGCAAGCGGGACTGAAACGCTCAGGCTGTCTATGAGCTGGGCAAATGACCGGCTTCGTTAGATACCTCCCCTTACCAAGAGAGGTGTCCACCGGCCTCTTTACCTAGGCGATATCCAAGCTCGCTTACCACTCTAGGCGGAAATTTTTCTCAATGTTATATTTATATAGGTTCCGGGTCATGGTAACACTGCCGCCGGTCTCGGGGCGAACGGCAGATGCCGCGCGCGCCCGGTCCGGCAGGTAGGCGCCTTGTAGCGCCGGTCGTTCCCCGCGAGGCAGGGAACCCCCCCGTGTCTGTGGCATACGGTAACAGCGCCAAGCAGTTTGCAAACCAACATATTTGTGGAAGGTATCAGACTGAAGAGGAAGGTAACAGTAAATCGAATTGCTTGGAAACCTAAGTTACAGCAAACAGAATTACGGGGGGTCATCTAAGATCGCCCGAGGGCGTCTGACGCGTATAGCGGGAGGTGGTTCTGACGTGCTAATAGTACGGAGGTAAGGAAAGGACGAGGTCGCTGCAGAAGCAAAAAGAGTTTCGGCAAGCGACCGGACGAAATCAGCGAGGGTAGGAACTCGAAGGTCTCCACGAATAACATTATTTCTCACAAACCATGGAGACCCCGACAAGGATCGGAGGGTACGGGCCTGGAAGGCTTCCAGCCTACACTTGTTAGTTAGGTCGACAAAAGCGACCACCATGCGGAAGCAGCATATGTCAATACTGACCGGGGAAACAAGAGATAGATGGTGACTTTAGTGCGCAAAGCTAGGCGGTTGCGGCACGAGAGCATGGGAAATATTTTGGCTCGGACGCCTCGAGCTTTATTGAGGGTGTCAGTCACGTGGCCGTTGAAGCTAAGGCGCTGGTCTAGCCGAACGCCCAAATACTTCACCGACTTATGCCAGGCGATAGGCCTCCCTTCGAGGGAGAGGGGCTGGCACCGGGAACTGGACTTATTGGTGAAGCAGATCGCCTCGGATTTCTCCGCGTTGATCATCACCCGCCACTTCCGTAGCCAGCCAGTAGCCAAGCTGATTCAACTGACGCTGCAGCTTTGTACTCGCTAATCGCGGGGACAGGGAGCTGCAGTAATACATTGCGTCGTCAGCGAATAGAGATAACGTGACTCCAGGAATAACAGGCAGGTCGTTCGTGTACACTAGGTACAGAACGGGGCCGAGGACAGATCCCTGCGGAACGCCAGCGGCGACGGGTCGAACTGATGAACAAGACCCTGCGACGCTAACCCTGAAGGTACGATCACTGAGGTAGGACCGCAAGAAATGCACAATGGACGGTGGGATGGGGGAGTGAGCGAGTCTGTAGAGAAGACCTTCGTGCCAGACTTTGTCGAAGGCCTTACTCACGTCCAACAAGACAGCGCCCGTAGACTCTTTCTTGTTGGCGGCGTCGGACAATTCTGTGACAACTCCGACGAGTTGTAAAGTTGTCGAGTGCTCTCTACGGAACCCGAACTGTTCGCTCCGAATAAAATTGTCCAACAGCGGCCAGATGCGGGCGAGTAGGAGACGCTCAAACACCTTTGAGAGTACTGGCAACAACGATATGGGACGATAGCTGCCTGCAAGCATTCTAGGCTTGCCGGGCTTGGGAATCATACAGATGTTGGCATTTTTCCACAGGCGGGGGAAGTATTGCAGCCGGAGACTAGAGTTGAACAGATCCAGGACCAATTCAACGCCCGAGGCCGGGAGATATTGCAAAGCTGCGGCCCCGATCAGATCAGGACCAGGGGCGCGACGGCGGTTCAAACGACAGATAGACGAAACTATTTCGTCCCTGTCGAAGAGAGCGGGAGGGTCAGGTGGAGGGCGGGAAAAATATCCAAATAGGAAGTCCCGAACCACTACCGAGTGGGCAGGGTCCGAGACGCCTCTATGAACGGTGAATTGAGTCTCCCTGCAGTCAGCGAAGACCTCAGCCTTGCCTTCCGATGAAGAAACAATGCCGTTCGGGGTATCCAACGGGTTGCGAGTACGCTTCTCGCGAGTAAGGCGACTCGTCGCTCTCCAGATGGAGGATGGTCGACTTCAAGGGACTCAAGATATGAGTCCCACTGATCATAGTTTACGTCCCGCAGAAGCTGCTGGACGTAAAGAGACTGGGCCTGAAACCGTCGTTTGACGGCGGGATCTCGGGTTCGTTGGCATCTGCGGCAGAGCTTGCGCCGAAGCCAGATAGCGTGGATTCCTTCCGGATGAAGGGCCGATTTGCGATTGTTCACCTCAACGTTGTATGTGTGTCGATCCATGACACCTTGGACCAACTCCTGAAGATGAGTGGCACGGAGATCCAGGTCGTTACGAGTGGCGATCGGGTCCGCTGGGACAGATGGTAACCCTCGAGAGAGCTCGTCGTGATAGGAGCGCCAATTGACCCTCCTAGCAGGACCAGCGGGAAGTCGGGGTGAAGCCGACACCTCTCGAACAGTTATAAGCAGGGGTAAGTAACGTACGCATTTGTAGCCTTAAATAAAATTACGTACGCGTCAGAAAACGAAACTTCAAGAGCAATGAATTTATAAAATTATAAGGAAAGAATCCTATATTATTTCTCATTTGTCGTAAAAAAAAAAAATTCCTTCATGTTAACACAGTAAATCCCCTCCGCCCAGTCCTTGTCGTTAACACGGACTGTGCAACAGGTTGGTAACGTTTCGGCAGAAGAATTCTCTTACTCTCAACTTGCGCAACAAACTTCATAGTTTTTACATGAAAAGCGAATATTCTGAATCCCCATTTGTGCTTTTGCCCGTTACATAAACGTTTAGGCCTGATTGATCAGGTGGCAAACCAACTGGTTCTTTCCAAACCGTATTTAATGCAAATATGACAGATTAGGGAAAATTACTACGCATAAATAAAAAATTAATTATAGCCCACAATGGAAAAAAGAAAAATATGCAGCTTATAGTTCCAATTAAAGGGAAATAACGTACAGTCGTAAGGATACACAGACGTAAATATTCGATGTTGTTTTTGAGTATACGTCGTACTGTTGTTTAGCATGTTGAATAGCATGGGTGAGTACGAACACATGCATTAATGCGTATATAGGCTAAGTAAGGAAATTCCCTCTAAAATCTTAAGAGAAGATCTCCTTATTTCTCTGAAAAGCCTACACATACTGCTAAAAGATTCGAACATGCAGTTTGAGAAAAGTAGAAACTCTATTTCTGCCTTTTAAAAGTAGAAATTTAAGTAGGCCTATATGACATTAACTAGGAATTGAACAGCATGCGGGGCTAATGTAATCACACAAACACATTGTACATTAACACATATGTAATCATGAAATCCCCTTAAAAATTATAAGAGACAATTATTTTAATTCCATGGAAATCATACTCGTAGAGTTTTTTTTTTAATATTTGGAAAAGGTTGTTTAAGAACAATAAAAACTTTACTTCAGTTTTTTGAAAGAAGAAATTACGTATACCTTAGTGACAGTCTCCAGAAATATATCTAAAAAATTTGTCTCTGTGCATCTGCTACTGAGACATAAATATTGCTGTACTATTTTCAAAAGCATAAGACGACTTATACACTATAGTATCAACGTCGCAGCCTGAATTTTCTTTTGGGTGGGTTCTGGCGAATTCAGATTTTTCATGAGTAAAACTACAAATTTAGAAGAAAAATACTTCTTAATCTTCTGTTTTGAATCGTTTTGTTACCATCACGAAAGTAACGTTAAAGATTATGTACATAAAGGAAACATAAACGTACATGTTATGGAAACATAAAGGTTACGTCATTAGACACTTAAAATTTAATAAAATTCATGAAACAATAAAGATGATATCTTACATTATAGTAAAAATGATATACGACACTAGAAAACTGTCACAAATTTTCTCCCTACTTCGGCAGACACTGATAACATTAAATGTTTTGTACGACTTTTATAAATCTCTGCGTGTAGCGAGTCTGTTGATATTCGTACACATGGGATTACATCGGTTTATTCGTTTTGCCACAAAATTCGTTTCATAAAATGGGCACTACGAGTCCTCAAAAAAGTTTCAAAATCCTTCTATGGGATTTGTTTGTTGAAGTTGTCATTCAAATCAGTTCATCATTCAAATGTTGCATTCGTATGAACGTTTACATAGGCCTACGTACGGCATAACGGACAGGTTTTAAGATTTTAATTGTTGATTTTTTCGAAATGGTAAATTAAAGAATACTAAAAAATTATTGAATACGTTTTGGAAACCCGTATTCAACAAAAAGCACATCAGTATTACATTCGAGTAGCAAGTAAAAAACTTTTGACCGTAGATATGTTTAAGTTGCTGTGAAATAAATTGCTGTAGCCCTACTGTAAACCGCGTTGGCGACGGTGCGGGGTGAATAAACGTTGGAATGATATTTCTTTCCTATTCGTTAAGCGGGCAACACCTCCAAAACTTAGAAAACTATTTCAACGACGCTTCAACCAGCAGACAACTAGCACTGTCCACACGAAGGATGTCGTGCTCACAATATGGCTACAGTGTACCGCAATTAAAAACGTTCGTTGTGCTCACATAACGAATTAGGCTAATTATATTAATTCGGAGCTTATATGAGTACATTTTGACTGTGACATTTTTTTTTTTAATTGATTACATTTGTTTTTCATTACCTGAGGAGGTTAACAACGGTAAATAATGGTAAATTATACCCTAGTGTATAATGGGCGCTCCCCATTTTATCGTAACATTTCGCAAACAAAAATTAATTCGTCTATAATGCGCACCTATATATGTGATGAGAAATAGTTGAACAAATTTATTAGGACGCAGAAAAACATACATCGTTTGAATTTTAGACTGCGCAGAAAAAGTGTTTCATACGAAATAACAGAAAAAAATGTACTTACCATGCCTGTTTATTTGTACACACAAAACAGAAATATTAAAATCATAAAATTTATAAACGAACTTAAAAATGACACAAGTCATAGTTTTTGTTTAGTTTGTTATATTTTTAATTTTTCACTAGCACATAGCATTTGCATTTACAGTATTAACATATTCAACTGTTTCTGAAAAAACAACATTGAATTACTTGCATCTTCTGATTCTTCTGATGCACCTTTGTCTGTCGTGTCCTGTTGAACTAACGGGCACGGATTTCGTACCTTTTTCGTCAATACTCGTGGCCATTGGCACATCGCAAAAGGCAAAACACCGGACTGCATTCCCAATTTGAGACGAATTGAAATTGTTCGTATGCTTCGTTTATACACTAAATCGATGAAACTCAATAATTTTATTTTCGTATACTCCGAGGCAAACGTTGAGACTGTACCACTTCAGTGGTAATGGCGAAAGCCCCAGTTTTATAAAAACTCGACTAGACGATTTCCTACTTCTGGAAAGTCAGCTGTTTTTACTAAATACAGAACGCCGATTACAAGTAGTAACAATTAATTTTCCTTTTTGTTTTCCCATTCCCGAACATTAGATTCCGCTACATCAAACATACAGCATGCGGCGCGATTGCCGTTTTCTTTTCTGAATTTTATTACGAATAATTTAAACTGAACCGCATAGGACTATAGAGATGTTCTTTCACTCATTATGACTGTACAGTATGTTTTGACAACATACGCAATACAGGTATTAAACGACTGTAAAAACAACAGACTAACAACGACAAACCAGTACAGTACAGTAACAGAACGCTACAACAGAGTACCGTTATAAGTCTACAACGTGAACAATTAACTGATGGAGAAGGCGGGAAAACAGCGAACCAGATTACCGGTAAATTTCGTTTTACTATTACTAGAGTCAAGCCTGTCAGTTTTAAACGATGTTGCCACCTCTGCCACGCATAGTTTGACCATACATGTGCAGATCTACAATTAGCATGTAAGTTATATTATTCGTGTAAAATGTGCACCCTCATTTTTGGGAAGAAAATCTGGCGAAAAAGTGCGCATTATTCAAGAGAAAGTACGGTAATGTATGTGCTGTATCAGATAAGACTACCTAATCATTAATAATGACCAGTAATGGTTTTTTATAATCACTAATCAGTCTGTTAGAGTAATTCTGCCAATCCTAACCCAAAGTTAAGCGATGAATTGAAGTGTTCGCCCTATTTTACAAGTCCAGTCAACCTAATGTTCATTTCACAAATAATAACAAATTTCAAATCTACACGCTATCTATGCTTAACCTGATGTAGGGATTCAACCATAACTGTAGTTTCTCTATTATCGGTGTAAGAAAACGACGTAGTTTTAAATAAATTAGACGTTGAGTTGTCGGCGTAGGAGTGTAGGGGGTTGAGGGTGAGTAGTGTTGCGTGGTGGATGCGCGGCCGCCTCCAATAATACGCACTTACACCGTCTCCGCCTTCTAACCCTTCCGCCACCCCCGCGTCATTGCTCTCGCTCGTCTTACTTTATGTATTCTGCCCACGACGAGAACCTCGCGTCTACAACGTATAGTACCGAACACTCTTGACCGTAATCTGACTACGCAAAAATCAATATATTTCGATTTGTCGATTTGTTCGTCGGAAAACGCACATCGACCAGCCGTTATGTTTGAAACGCCTAACTCGATAACTTCAAGATACATACAGATATATATAGGTCCGAATATGAAATCGCATCACGTATTATGTCCATCCCTATTAATGTCGTGAAATGTCGACGGGAAATTGTTCATATTTTATTTAAAAAAAAACGAATTACCGTAAAGAACAAATTAAAATAGAATATATTTATTAACGTTTTGAAAAAAATAGGTTTCACCAATTTAACATTTTGTACCGGACTCTGTTTTAAAAATGAGAGTACCGGTACAAAATACTAAATTGACGAAACCGATTTTTTGTAAATAAAACAACGGTAGAAAAACTCGATTAATGAATAAAAACATTTTCTTGTAAAAATAACTTAACTCTATTGTAAAATACTTTATATTAGGCCAACTTACCGACCTCAGCTCGGCAAAGAGTTGTAAACTGTTGTACGCGTGAACTTAAAACATTAATATATAACGTTGGAAATTTTTTTAAATAATTTGTGTCTAGTATTGTACGTTGCTATTATGGGGATTATTTAGACCATATAAATGCAAATTTCGTTTTATAAATTTGATTAATTCGAATAGTACAGTGAAGGAAGAGTTTGCTTTGCATTGTATTAACATATTAACAGGGTCTTCGCACCCGTGGCTGTGTTGCAACGTCCGGGTTGAGCCCGATGGCTTCCAGAAGATAACTTGGTACTCGTCCAGTCGATAGTTTCCTAGTACGGCAGAGGTAAATGCCAACGCGATTATTCGCTAGATGTTGCCGGGAGGATGAAGACTTTCTGTCGTTGGACACCAACTGGAACCGATTCAAGCGACAGGTGTCATTAAGCACACGCCTGAGCCGTCGGGCGCTCCCCGCGAGGCAGACAGCCTCCGTGCCAATGGCAAACAAGTATCAGCAAGCAGCGTGTTCAACGTGCTAGGAAGAAAGTCCCTGAGGAAATCAGATTTATGAAAGTCGACTTCTGGGTTGCTAACAAGAAATTGTTGAGGTAGCGGTAGAATCCTGAATTCTTTAAACGGTGGTCATCGTTTTGTCAATGTGTTCATATTTTTAGTTAGTCTTAAAACCACTTTGCATTATAAAGTCTTTAACTTAATACTGTAGTACTCAGTTTAACAGTGATTGAAAATAACCAAAGTAAACTACGTATTAAATGCCTTTTTATATGTCTACAGCTTCAGTAATATTCCGGATTAAGAAACAAGCAGAACTGATTTCGGAAGTAGTAGTAGTAGTAGTAGTAGTAGTAGTAGTAGTAGTAGTAGTGATTGTAGTAGTAAATAATAATAATAAATATTTTAAAAATATAGGCTATTAAATATCTATCTTAATCTACTTCAGAAAATTAATTTATCCATTTAAAAAACGTTATTAATTAAAGTATAGTATTTATTTATTACTTACGCCATAGTATTTATTTTCGCCTTCATCTCGTCACGAGGAAAGTATAATTGTAAAGAACTCAATTTCGAAAAAGCTGTAGTTAAGAAATTGTGAATGGATTACCATAAATTAATTGGCTATAGTAGTCATTGCAGGAAAGTTAAGCACAACACATGCAGAACGCTGTCAAAATGTTTGATATCAGTGAGAAATTGTTTATTAGATGGCAATATCTAGTGGCTGTTGCCGATTTTCTAGTTAAGACCGGTGTCTTCTCTTCCTCCTCCTCCTCCTTCTTTTTCTTATCGTGTACCAATGAACCTACTCGCTACTGCGGTTCTAATTATAACCGATGTCTTCTGTTCTTCCCTTCTTCTTTTCTTATCGTGTACCAATGAACCTAGTCGCTATTGCTGGTTTCTAATTATAACCAATGTCTTCTGTTCCTCCCTTCTTCTTTTCTTATCGTGTACCAATGAACCTAGTCGCTACTGCGGGTTTCTAATTATAACCAATGTCTTCTGTTCCTCCCTTCTTCTTTTCTTATCGTGTACCAATGAACCTAGTCGCTACTGCGGGTTTCTAATTATAACCGATGTCTTCTGTTCTTCCCTTCTTCTTTTCTTATCGTGTACCAATGAACCTAGTCGCTACTGCGGGTTTCTAATTATAACCAATGTCTTCTGTTCTTCCCTTCTTCTTTTCTTATCGTGTACCAATGAACCTAGTCGCTACTGCGGGTTTCTAATTATAACCGATGTCTTCTGTTCTTCCCTTCTTCTTTTCTTATCGTGTACCAATGAACCTAGTCGCTACTGCGGGTTTCTAATTATAACCAATGTCTTCTGTTCCTCCCTTCTTCTTTTCTTATCGTGTACCAATGAACCTAGTCGCTACTGCGGGTTTCTAATTATAACCGATGTCTTCTGTTCTTCCCTTCTTCTTTTCTTATCGTGTACCAATGAACCTAGTCGCTACTGCGGGTTTCTAATTATAACCAATGTCTTCTGTTCCTCCCTTCTTCTTTTCTTATCGTGTACCAATGAACCTAGTCGCTACTGCGGGTTTCTAATTATAACCGATGTCTTCTGTTCTTCCCTTCTTCTTTTCTTATCGTGTACCAATGAACCTAGTCGCTACTGAGGGTTTCTAGTTATAACCGATTCTTCTTCGGACTTCCAATTTAGGGTAACAGCCTGTCACATGGTACAAAGAATCTTCCCATCTTTTCCACGGTCGTCTAATCCTCCACCTTCCTGTTGGATTTTATCTAGGGGATAAATGTGTTGCCACTCCGGGAAACGGGTAAGTTAATGTTTTTATATTTAAAGTGTTTCTACTTTGGTTTTTATTCTATTAGGGGTATAATGTAATTTTTTTATTTTTTTCTAACTTCTAGATTACGTATATTGATTGTTGTTTCAGAACTTTTACGTTAATTTAAACCTACTACGGTTTCTTTCTACCTGAAGAAGACTCCCAATCTGTAGGAGTCGAAACGTTGTGATTTGTAGATTTGGCAGTGGTAGATTTGGTACAATTTAAAAATAGTGTGATTTTTATTCCACTGTATCCTTCTTCTTGTCGTCCAGACTCCTATATTGTCCACTCTGCAAGTACTTCTAATATTCTCATGGGGTGGGGCATTCCTTGTTACTTTCTTCGGAACTTTAATTGCTGTTGACTCAGTTTGCTGTCTCACTCCGTTTTTTCTTCATATAATGTTAATATCGGCTTTGTTAAGCATTTATACATGATCATCATAAATCATCAGGGCAGGGCGTATTTACGGGGGTGGGACGAACGGGACAGGACCCCTCCTAGGGGGTTGGAAAAGTTGACGAATTATGTTAATCTCTCAAATTTTAGGGTGTTTCATTTTTTTCAACTTTGTACGCTAATATAGTAGTAGCTCTTTGTTTAATATATAAACAAGTTTATTACACAGCATTAAGGTATACGTTTGAAATATGAAATATAGAAAAAATCAATTCAATCAATAAGAATATTTCACAAATGTTTCAATAACGCGTATTTTTGTTGTTTTATTACCGTCTACTTTAATAGGACTGATTTCAGGATGTTATCACTCGTTTTTCAGCCACTTTCAAGATAGTAATGTTGATTAGTCTTAACCTGTTTTTTCTTTTGTATGAAGACGACGAGACCCTGACCCCCCCCCCAAGGTCAAATGCTAGATATCGTCTCATATGTCAAATTGTCTGAGTCGTAATATGACAAACCGGATTCGTATGAGTCAGGAACTCAGAGACTCTATTAGCCTTCATGACTTGTTCTTTAACATCTCTATCCGAGCTAACACAGTTTGTAAGAACACCCCCTATGTATTTTATTTCCATTACCTGCTCAAGTAGTTTACTTCCATTACCACCTGAGAGGGTAGGGCGTGATACTGTCACCTAGTTCAATGAATCGATAGTCACAGATCTGAACACTGTCTTTCTTATCAGCTAGCAACAGTTCATCAGTTCAGTTCAGCACACTATAGTTATATTATACTTTGCCATTGGCTATCAGTTCATATCGCATATAAGCGCTGCTGTCGATGTCGTTTACCGTAACAATCGATGCCGTCATAACCAACGTTTCTTTTATTAGGACAGTGCTTATTCACGTGTAAGCCAAACGCATCCAAGCAACATGCTCGTTATGTCGATTTGTCCTTATAATCGATACCGTAATAAACATTTTCTACTGTACTCCATCCATGCTCGACGAACTTGTTAATCGCATTGCACTCAAACCAGAGTCAACCATGTAGACCTATAAGTGTTACATAGGCTCACAAATTTTCTCATCGGACGAGACATTCTAAAATCGAATACCGAAACAACATATATTTTTGTTCTTATCAGAAACTCTGTACTTATCATTCGCATATCTTTTATATTATAATTTTACTTTTACATAATCTAATAATTTTTATTTAATACGCTCATAACTGCGAGTGGCGTCACTTCTTCCTGTAGGAATTTATAAAGAATCTATACCTAATTTGTTTATCAAATTTATGTCATCGTCGTAGTTGTCCCAAGTGCGCCTTAAATAATTTGCACCATACTGAAGTCGGTTGTACTTGAGCCAATTCGTATTTCATAAAATACAATAATAAGGATAAATAGTTTCCGAGGTTCCTGTTTGTACTTCGGACATCTGCTGAAGGGAGATGAGTGTGGGATATCAAGTATCAACTATTATTACGACACGTATGAACCCAAGTAATTGAAAGGGAGTATCTTTCAATAATGTTATCTATTTTGTAGTTACATAACATAATTAGTTTAAACCTCACTGTTGGATCTTTGCCACAGAACGCAATCACTTTTGTTTTCGTAAAGGTACTTTTAAAATACGCTTAAACTGTTCTGCAGTTTGATTGTGAATTTTTACTGATATCTTTAGTTCCCTTTCATATTTTGAATCGACGTCAAATCATCGACGTGTAACAAAAGTTTTAATCATTTTGTTGTCCTATCTCTTTTCCAAAATCTATCGTTTCTTTCCATTTCTGATGGCATTATTAATTATGTACAATATATTTTATATTAATGTATAGAATATATACCTTAAAAGTAGACGATAAACTATTCTTTTGTCGAACTCTTTGAAACTTAGGTGTTAGTTAACGGGACACATCAGAAATCCAGGCATCTGAAACGATATTCTTTGGGCAGGTCAAAACATGCTTACGAGAAAAACGAATAACAAAACAAGATACTCGGAAGGATGTGGGAATTCACAGTACCACTGTCAGAATAAACTAAAATGAACTTACCTGGAAACAGCAAATATAGAGCGGATGTACGACTATATAGAATTGTTAAATATTGTAAACCGAAGGCTAATTGCACTATTTCTCGGATTGAAGAAAACGTGGAAGAATAAAAAGAAGAAGAAACTGTCAACTAACCTAAACCATCTATTACTGAGTGACCTTGCACACAGTAAAGATAATAATACGTTTAACTGATCAAGTTATGTAATAATTAGCAGTTGAATTCATAGCAGATGACTGATAAGTTACGTCGAAGAATATGAATTATAACATTAACTATATATTTTATCAGTCTGATCGGAATACTGTGTCGTTACAAAAGAAAATGAACACACACACACACACACACACACACACACATGTACCTATACAAGTTAAACTAACGGTTTACGTTATGCGATCATCTGCGTTATCCATATGTAAAAATAGCTTGTGTATATTCACACGCAACATATGTACTCTGTGTATGTTTTTTTTTTTTGGGGGGGGGGACATATAAGCTACAATAGGTACCAGTGATTAGCGGCTAATTGCACTATTTCTCGGATTGAAGAAAACGTGGAAGAATAAAAAGAAGAAGAAACTGTCAACTAACCTAAACCATCTATTACTGAGTGACCTTGCACACAGTAAAGATAATAATACGTTTAACTGATCAAGTTATGTAATAATTAGCAGTTGAATTCATAGCAGATGACTGATAAGTTACGTCGAAGAATATGAATTATAACATTAACTATATATTTTATCAGTCTGATCGGAATACTGTGTCGTTACAAAAGAAAATGAACACACACACACACACACACACACACACACACACATGTACCTATACAAGTTAAACTAACGGTTTACGTTATGCGATCATCTGCGTTATCCATATGTAAAAATAGCTTGTGTATATTCACACGCAACATATGTACTCTGTGTATGTTTTTTTTTTTGGGGGGGGGGACATATAAGCTACAATAGGTACCAGTGATTAGCGCAAATGAAATGGAAAATTCAAGATGGACACGGCCGTATGCCGAAAGCAATAATCACAGTATATTTTATTGCAAGATTGACAAACCATTATTATTCAATAATTAAAATTTATGTAGGGCTATGTTTTTGAATGTCAGTTCCATGGAAACGAATAGATTCAAATATTTTAATTTTATCCTTAATTCGTAGTGACCGTCAATCAATCAATTTTTGATTTATATCCGGTGAAGGTTTTGTGAGGATCGGTCAAAAAATATAACACAAATTTTAATTTATTTGTGACGACGTTTCGACAATGTTTATTGTCATCATCAGGACCTGTGTATGAATACAAATGAAATGTCAAACACAACAGAACAATTATTTGAGCGAACGTGTTTGTGTATGTGAGTGTCTGTGCGAGTGCGCGCGCGCGGGTGCGTGCGTATGTGTGTATCCTTGGTATATGTGTAGGAGGATTTCAACTGTTACAGAATATAGCCTAATGTTTTATATTTTTAAGGCATATTTTCGCAACCTGTACATAATACGTATACGGTGTATTATCAAACAATGAGTGTGTGTTTATGTGCACTAAGTACACGCATATAAGACAATGTACCGTAATATACAAAATTAAAAAGTATTCCCTAATAGTTACAGGAAAAGTCCGATTATTCGGATTCATTGGGACCTAAAGTGACCCGGATAACAGGATATCCGAATAATTGGGAAAGGAAATATCGGTATGGAGAACCATACATGACTTCTATATTCTAAGATTTATATTTAAAATCATTTTCGAAATGAAATATTACCATAGAAACTACTTCTTTCTACTTACTGCTTCAGTCTTAACCACAGTACTGTCCTTATGACGCGTTTCGGCAACGAATTGCCATCTTCAGAAAACTTAATCACTCATTAGAGGTCGTTAAAAAATTAAAATACTAAAATCATTACAGTAAAAGTGCACTTTTGCGACAGCGGAAATTCACATACGCGAACATGAAATTTTATGTTTCTCGCGTGGACATTATCGATCGACTGATTCACTGTTTATATATCCACTGATAAAACTGTTTTGTTTATTATAGCCCGTGTGTACCGTATCTTTCTATTTACCGGCGCCCGTGTGCAAGTATTGCCGTGTCGTACAATATGTTATGTGAAAATGTAAGTTTATCGTTCAAGACATAATCACTGTTGATTTTGACGGCTTTATATATTTCATATTCCTCAAGTGCGTCCATGTATTTTCCTTTCCTGCAGCAATGCATGGGCTGGAAATTTGTCTCAAAATCACTGTAGTTATGATTACATAGTATCAGGTGTCTGGCAAAATTAGATGTTGTTTTATGCAATTCCCTTCTGGGAAGATGTTCGTTATATCTTTCTTCAAACGGTCTGCCTGTTTGGTCTATGTAGAACATATCGCATGAGCTGCATTTCATCTTGCACGACACGGTAATACTTGCACACGGGCGCCGGTAAATAGAAAGATACGGTACACACGGGCTATAATAAACAAAACAGTTTTATCAGTGGATATATAAACAGTGAATCAGTCGATCGATAATGTCCACGCGAGAAACATAAAATTTCATGTTCGCGTATGTGAATTTCCGCTGTCGTAAAAGTGCACTTTTACTGTAATGATTTTAGTATTTTAATTTTTTAACGACCTCTAATGAGTGATTAAGTTTTCTGAAGATGGCAATTCGTTGCCGAAACGCGTCATAAGGACAAGAAAAACGAAGTCGCACGACGGATATCTGGTAAATACGTCTATTATATTAATAATAAGCGACTTGGAGACAACTAACCTAAAATGTATCACAGTACTGTGGTCACTAACGTATACCACCTCACGTTATCGCACTCGATTTTCACTGATGATGGAAGTCGATGGCATTGCCGAAACGTCTGGTTTTGTAGAAAACATTGGACTACGGCGAAATATCCCGGGAAGGAATTTTAACAAAAACTACCTATTTCTTTGTTGCCGATAACGTTGTACACACACACATATATATATATATATATATAAATATGCATAAAATTAATGGCTTGTATAAGTTAATGATTGATCTCCATTAAGTAGTGCTCAAGTTTCCAAAGTTTTAATATTATGATGTCCGTAATTAAAACATCAGAGCAGGTTTAGTGTGAATGAGGGTACATCGTGGACAAAAATTTTCAACATTTCCTATTGAGCGTTGCTTAGAGTAAAGCTGCGAATCTACAGTCTGTTTCACAGAACAAACACGCGAAAAAGAAGGAGCGCTCCAAAGTCACTCATGGACCCTCAGCATCTTGCAGAGGGTTCATTCCCTAAAGACGAAAAGTCTGTCTATGAATCGTTCCTCTGTAAACACGTGCAGTTACACTGCCCAGCGATCCACAGGAAGCAAATTGATGTCCATTTTTTCGGCTTGCACGCGTTACGTTGGTGTGGGTTTCGGCACTTTCCATTTAAAAAGCGTGCAAATGTAAGAAAATAAACATGAGTGAGGCCAGAAATAACGCGAATTGTGTGTGTGTGTGTGTGTGTGTGTGTGTGTGTGTGTGTTCCCTGCCTTTTTATTGCTGTAGTCAATAATAAAATGGAAACGTAAACATTACATAACTGAGATATGCTTACCTGCCACGAACGATATATTATTACTGGAATACATTAAGAACAATGAGCTTTAACATTTAGCAAAAGTTGAACAAAAAATTCTTGTGGACAATATCCTTAAGAAGAGTTGAAGGGGTGAAAAACTGTTTTTTTTTTCAAAATATGTTAAAAATATGTATTTTACACAAAATTATCAAGACCACAAATTCATACAGTTTTATACATGTATATTAACTCATACATAATTTACATTAAAATGAAAAAATTATAATTTTATTGTCTGGCAACAAAATTATTTTATTTTTAACAATTACCATTGTTTCAAAAAGTTTAAATGAATTTTCAAGTACTTTACTGTTGTTAAAACGTAAAAGGTTGCTGGTAAACTACCCCTTCCCCTTAACCGATCTACACCAAAATCGAAATTCCTTGAGATCTCTACAATTCAGGGAGGTATGCAAAAAATTATTTGATTCTGTTTGAATTTGCGGCTATCGTTTGCCATAGAAAATACCCTTGATAAAACATAAAACGTTGCAGGTAAACTACCCCTTTCCCTTAACCGATCTTCACCAAAAACAATAGGTCTTGAGAACTCTACAATTCAGGGCTGTATGCGAAACATTATTTGATTCTGTTTGAATTTGCTGCTATCGTTTGCAAAAAAAAAATTTCCCTTGATAAAAAAAAAACCGTTGCAGGTAAACTACCCCTTTCCCTCAACCGATCTTCACCAAAAACAATAAGTCGTGAGTACTCTACAAATCAGGGCTGTACGCAAAAAATTATTTGATTCTGTTTGAATTTGCGGCTGTTATCGTTTGCCATAGAAAAAAAATCTACAGACAGACACACAGACAGACAGACAGATAGACACACAGACACTTTTCGTAAAACGACTTTTTTTCATGTTTTGAGTGTAGTACAATCAGAATCTGCAATAATCTCGAACACGATTTTTTTTTGCCATCACCATACTTCCATTTCCTTAAGGAATATGGAAGTAAAAATATCATTGGTGTCCTGAACACTATTGGTGTATGGCATTTAAATAGAATTTTTTAATTTGGTAAAAAAGTTGGATCTCTTCGGTTAAGTGACAGCATGCAGTGAGCAATTACTCTACGTAGCAATCGCCAGTAACAAAGCATTACCTCCTCCAACGCATTTTGCAAACATTCCACGGTGACAGCGTGCCCTGTCACTCTGAATGCCGCAGTATCGTAGCGTATCATGAATTTCATTCAGTTAACAGCACAGATTCCCGACAAAGATTCAACGATACAGTTTCTAAGAGACAAAAATATTTTACACAACCCAAGAATTTGTACGAACGGCCATCAAATGAAACTGTATACGACAGGTAAATACCGTTGAGTATGTTCTAAAAAGGACTGCCGGGAATCCAAACAAGTGCGACAGGATACATTCCTAAATAATTCTTGATTAGTTTACCGTGCAATACTGTCAAGATGAATTGAAAATGAATCACTCCACATGCCTGGATTGGAATTCATACATGCGAGAAGTGTGTGAGCACCGTTTATTAAAAATTAGTTGTAAAATGTAATTGTTAATAGTAAAATTGTGAAATTAGAAAGTAATTGTAAAATGTAATTAAAATTGTAAATACGTATAATGTAAATTTCTAGTAAATTGTAAATAAAATATAAATATAAAATTAAAATATAAAAATAAATATAAAAAATATAAATATAAAATAATTTGTCAAAATGAAAATAAAAATACAAACTGTCGCTGGTTATCGCTACGTGTGGAGGGGGAAATGCGTTGTTACTGGCGATTGCTACGTAGAGTAATTGCTCACTGCATGCTGCCACTAAACCGAAAAGATCCAAAAAGTTTTCATAATATTTTAGAACACAGGAAATGGAAATTAAAAATTGTTTTAATGGAAAGTACAGTGTATTATTGAAAAAATTTAAATGACAAAAACAAATATAAACAAACGTAACATAATTGTAGGGTTGATGAAACACAACCCACCAGTTTGGCTTAAGAAAAAAGTCGGCAATTTTCTGTTCTCGCTTTATCCTAGCGCCAAATCGCGCAAACGTTCTTCAGTGCTAAGAGTTCCAATGAATCACACTCGTGTCGTTTTCCGTACAACTGAAATGCCACTTCTTTAGATGCAAATGCTTCATTATGTAATGAAACAGTTTCGTCATTTCACGCCACCCCCTTTGGATAGGGCAGTGGTGAGATGAGCGTTGATTCCAATACATTACGTACTTACGGACAGTTGTGTTATACACGTATCACGAGGGGAGAAGCGTTAGACGGACGTTGATTCTACTACGTGCAGGTGTGTTTATTAAATAACGGGTGGTGACAATGAGCATATGGCCACTCAGAATAACCAGTAAGCTCATGGAGCTGCAGAACTCACTCATTGTTTTTCATGAACAATTTACTACATTTACTGTTACGTGAATATCAATATTAGGTAATTTTTTAATTATGGGAAAATGGCAAAAATCTCGATTACTATCCTACTTCTTTAGTAGAACAATGGTAGAGTACTCAATCGTACAATACACACTAATGATTCCAAACATTCGGATTTGGGTTAAAGTTGCTTTTAATTCCACACCCCACTGGATTGTCGGAATTTTTTTTGAAATTCTTGATCTATTTTTGAGCCCGGACATTACGAAATTTTGAAATGTTAAAAACTTAACACTACATTCAGATGTTAGTTAAAATTCTCTCTAATTTGATACGCCACATGCAACTTTGCGATTTTATCAAAATGTTCACCTACTTCTTGGCCCCTGACGTACAACAATTTTGAAATTTTCAAAAACGAACACTGAAATCGGAATGTGTTTCAAATTCCCTTTTATTTGATACCCCACTTTGGATTTTGCGATTTTTTCACAATTTCGACTTCCCACAATTTTTGCCTACCCCACCCCATATTATTGGAGGAATCAATGTCAAAAACAATAGGGTTCTGTAAGGTAAAAGTATGGACATGCTTGCCACATTTTGCGAAAACCGGTTGATGCGTTCAAAACTTATAGTGTGACATACCCCAAAAATCGGTACGGAGAACCATACATGACTTCCATGTCCTAAAATTTATATTTAAAATCATTTAAATATTAATTAAATAAGTGGATGCTTGAGTTCTGAAAAAATTACGTATCAGCTAAAATGGTACCACCATGTTAGGTGGATTAAGACTATCCTCAACCATCGTGAGGAAGGACTGTACTTTTGGATAAAATGTCTGTAGGTCGAAGGTAGCTGCGATCTGATTCCTGTAATGAAATTGGACTCTCGCTGCGAGGGGCCGAGGGATGTCTATAGTGTTATCAAAGTCTTTCCTGTCAATACAATACTAGTCATTTTTCTTTTTTAAAATCAAGTCTTGATTTCTTTCTTTCCATTTGTCTTCTGATTTCCTGAACAGCTATTCTGTTCACCCGTATAATTATAAATTTCTCAGCAAAACATTTCTTCCTTAATTCGTTTGTGTCTCCTGTTTAACACCCACCATTCTGATCCATGTCATAACGCTATATTCCACACAGGCTAGTAACCATCAGGGAGGTCAATATATTTTCAAGGAGGGGCAAACAATTTTCCAAAGGAGAAAAATATTTATATATTTTTCATACATACACACATGCACATATTAGTTTATAATGCTCATATCATAACAGAAATAAGTACACAGATTGTATTAATTGCTTTAATACAACACTGCCCAGCGATCCACAGGAAGCAAATCGATGTCCACCTTTTCGGCTTGCACGCATTGTGTTGGTGTGGGTTTCGGCACTTTCCATTTAAAAAGCGTGCAAACATAAGGAAATAAACATGAGGGAGGCCATAAATAACGCGAATTGTGTGTGTGTGTGTGTGTGTGTGTGTGTGTGTGTGTGTCCTGCCGGCCTTTTTATTGCGGTAATCACAATAATAAAACTTTGGAAAAGTAAACATACATAATTGAGATATGCTTGCCTGCCAGGAACGATATATTTTCACTCATACGTGATTTAAATTAAAATAAAAAATATAGAATTTTGTTAAAGTGAAATGAAATGTTTCCATACAAAATACTTCTTTGTTGTCAATAACGTAGTACACATATAAAACTTATAAAAATTTACCTCCTCCATCAACTACCATTTTAATTTATAAAAAAAATTACCCCCACCCCCTTCAACTACCCTTTTCATTTATAGATATTTCATCTACCTTTCTACAGTGGATTATTACGACCTTCTTTTCAGGATACTTTATTTATCAAAATTAAGCACTTTACTCTTGTTAAAACGTAAAACGTTGCAGGTAAACTACCCCTTTCCCTTAACTGATCTTCACCAAAAACAACAGACCTTGAGTCCTCTACAATTCAGGGCTGTATGCGAAATATTATTTGATTCTGTTTGAATTTGCGGCTGTTATCGTTTGCCATAAAAAAAATTGTACACACACACACACACACACACTTTCCAAAAATGATTTTTTTCCTGTTTTGATGGTAGTACAATCAAAATCTGCCGTTATCTCGAACACGATTTTTTTCGGCATGACCATACTTCCATTTCCTTATGGAACTTTGAAGTAAAAAGACAGGGGACAAACGTCAAACGGTCGAGTTAAAACTGAGACCAGTTCCGCTTGTTCAATTACTGTCCTGTACTAACAGATAAAAGCTGTAGTAAAGATACTTTGAAACTGCCGTATGCCTATCTTTAACAAACACGGTTAAAAAATTTTAATTTCTCGATCACTGAAAATTCTTTAGGTTTCGCCTGTAGAAATGGCCCATTTAAAGAATTTCTTTGAAGCTTGTAACGTTTCAGCAGTTCTTCATTAAGTTTATTACAGGTTTATTATGGTATTTCGTATTGTTTTCGAGTTGAACGAAGTATTTTATTCAAAAGCTTATAAAATTATTAGAATTAAAAAGTTCAATAGAAAAATCGTTACTGAATTTATAAAATAGTCTACCCACGATGAGCGAGTGTCTCTCCACAGCGATTTTTACCCAGTTCACTGTGTCACAGTGTTTAACCAGATCATCTCGCCTTTTTGCAAAAGGTCGACGTCGCGGTCTCATTACGTTCTAGCCTTCCAGTCTAGAAACCTCTTTCTGTTCGTCTGCCGCCGTTTTCCCTAACCAAATGACCTGCCCACTTTCCTTTTGAAGATGACTCGTTTGCGTATCCGTTTAATTTTTCTTATCTCTTTGCCTCTCCTTCTGATTCCTAGCATATTTCTTGTAAACTTCTAGATGTTAACATAGACAGTGAATTTCTAGATTCGTTGCTTCTCTGCACAGTTTTTATATCGTTTTAGAGTTTGTCTCTACTCTATGTTTTTGACTCGTAAGTAATAGTAGGAATTAATATCTTCACCGATTTAATATCTAAGATCTTCCTTATTAAACGAAGGCACAATTTGCTGTCCTTCATTAAACTGTTCGTGTTTCGAAAAGGATCCCACTTTGATTACATTCTCTTGGTAATTTCTCGCTTTACACCACTGCTGTTTGTTATTGTACCCAGCTGCAAGATATTTACCTCAAATTCTGACCTCCTCTCTTGATTTGCGTTCTTATTAAATGTTATGTCTGTATTTTCTACATTTATTCTCAGACCAACCTTTTCGCACTTTACAGTCGGGCGTATTTCACATTTACCTTTACCGCAGTTACTGCGTTTTTATTAAACAACACTACAATCTCTGTAATTAAGTCAATCAATCCTCACATATGGAGGATTTCTCAAATTTTGATTCTTCCTTTTTATATTTTGGTCGCCAGACGACTGTATTTATAAAATTTTAAGTCTGTTCACCGGCCTTTCTGTTCTTTTTTTTTCTCAGCATGCTCTAGACTTTCTTCGATCCCTTCATCAGGTGTTAAAACAAACTGATGTGTACAGATTACTTGAATATACCCGTTCAAGTAAAAAAATATACGGAATATACGGATTAGAAAAAAATTGAAATTAAATTTTCAGTGCAGCTTATACTCAATGCGGCAATTTTTACATTGGACTTTTATTTGACTAAATAGAAAGGTATGCAATTACAACTAACGTATTGAAATTCGGAGACAAATTGTTATTGTTCCGTGTTTTACCGTTAATAAATAAATGAAGCAACCTAAAAAATAATTTTAAAATAATCGTAGAAAATGTGGTCAAACTGAACAGAAATTCCTGTGAAGTTTGGAACTGAAATTATAAAGAAAAATGTAACAATCTCTTTGTGTACATAAAAATATGTTAGTTCTACTAAAATTGATTTTTGTAAATAGAGTTAGTAAAAAATGTGGATTTGTGAATATTTAGAGTAATTCTTCGTTTCTTTCAAAGCAAAATTAGTCTCTTCCATTTGCTTTGTGGATGTATCATTAAACACTTAAAGAAGAAAAGAAAAGAGACACAATTTAAATATTATACTGTAATGGGCATACCTCAACTACTGTATGGTAGTGAGACTTGGATTAGAAAAGCCAAATATATATCTAGATTACAAGGAGAGGAAATGTGGTTCTTGAGGGCTGTAAAGGGTTGTACCAGGAGAGAACTTATCAGAAATTATCATATTAGAAAGGAGCTGGGCATAGCTGAAAGCTTAAATGAAGAAATCTCCCGCTACAAAACGGAGTGGCGGTTACGCGTATAAGGAATCGATCCAACTAGATTTTCAAGAAAAGCTCTTGACTGTCATCCAAGGGGAAAGAGAAATGTGGGAAGACCCCGTAAACGGTGGTTGGATGAATTCCATTGAGACTGGAACAGGCTACTAGCCTAAGCCGTAAAGGATGACGACGATGACGATTGGTTTCTAATGAAGTAAAAGTGGGTTAAAAAAGATGGGATTTGAAATTTAAAATAAAAGCACCTCCTTATACATTACGTTGGCAGTTTTACCCTCTGCTTGGAGAATGTCCAGACTGTCGGTGGAGCTCAGCCGGGGACTGGCCACATACAACTGGACTGCCCCTGAGCCCTGTTGATGGTCATGGGGAAGCAAACCTTCACGGGGAACTGAAGGCGCTTAAACTGGAAGGGTTTAATCCGGCGAAATGATAAGGATACGGGGTATGACAACAGTTTCACCCTCCACACAATCTGAGAAGATGTAGCTTTGATTACATGTTTATGAAGCGTCTTGGTCTGAAGTTAAGCGTACTGTTGCAAAGTTAAGACGTGTTCGGTTTCTAACAAATATTAATGGGAAATAGTAATGGTGTCCCAACATTGAGAGTGAGGCAGTGCTGAGGGATACCCATAGGTATCTACTTATTTCCTGCCAACCTACAATGTTTCATAGGAACTGATTGAAAAAAATCATCAGGAAGTTAATTTTTCTGTAGGCCTAAGGGCGGAAATCCCCCGAAATTCCTCTTAGAAGCAAAACTTCACAAAAAGATTTCTCAGGAGGCACCTACGACCTAAAAAGTAATTTTTGTACCAAATTTCATGTTTATAGGCCTTGTAGTTTCGGAGATTTCGTGATCAGTCAATGGTATATGGATTCTATATATGTAGATAAAGACAATCAGAATCCATAAAGTCTTGTCCGAACAGACATGTTCTAGTCTACGGAAGCCTAGACTGGTACAAGATACTGAATATATTGAAAATGCCTAATACAAATACACTCATATATAAAACATTTCGAGTGCGCCCGGGTATGTAGAATTTTTAGACGTTAATTGAACTGAAATGAGAATAATAATCCGAACAGCATCATAAGACGACTTTTAAGGGCAATTCAGCACAGAAAGTTATTTTATTATGAATTTAAAATGCATGCTATCTTGTACGATGTGCTGTAATCCAGATGGTCTGCAGACAAAACCTAATTGTATACAGTTGGCTGTAAACCTTACAGTAGCTTATTTATACTTCATAAAACTACACGAATTGTATAAATAGAGTTATACGTTGTACATTCTTTGGTAAGGTGAAATGGAAATGAGTGACTGTCTATTGTTTGTTCGGTATCGACGCTCTAAACATAACTGCAAAAACATCCCGTTTCTGTGCCGTGTTTACAAAGATATGTGTAGTTATTCACAGAAGATCAATAGATACGATCGCCTTTTGTCAACGTAAGTTTGGCGCGTTTAGTCAAAAGGCGGTAAAGAATTTATTGATAAGGTTGGACGTGACAAGCGTTGGTTGACACTGGCATGTCGATGGTCTCTGACGAAGCTTATATACAAGCGAATAGTGACTCATGTACAGATAAAATTTAATTGAAAATTTTATTTAAAGGTTAGTGTTCCGATAAATGTTGGAAGGTGTATTACTAACAAATAGTTTAGCATTTACATTTTATTGTTATTTCACAGTTAATAAATAAATTGGTTGCTTTTAAACACTTTCATGTATACGCCTCACATGTAGACATGTAGACATGTAGTCCCGTACAAGCAAGCGTCGTAACCACATGTGTCGTATAGACGCACGCATCCGCCCACGTTAATGTCTATACGTTATAGAGACAAGGACGCAGCTTTACTGTGCGAGCATCGCGCGAACACGAGTAATTATTTCATAACCGAAATCGGATAACTTTCGCAGGCCTACGTGGTGTTCGGTCGGATCGGTGGCGGTATGTGTGTGTGTGTGTGTGTGTGTATTAATAACTGCGGGGCAGGAAGCGCGATGAATATGTCCGGTGTAATTAAAACAAGGGTTGGTTAGGAAGTGTGCGAGGCCAAGATCATACAGAGAGAGAGGGACTGTGTGACAATGGGGGGGGGGGTGCTCCACAGCGATCAGAGCTGATACACCACGTACGCCCTGCAGCCACTCTGTCTGTCCTCTTCACGTCCCACTGCCACTTCGCCAACCCCACAACGCTCACACCAGTTGTATTTGTGTATTAAAAAAAAATAATAATCGCCTAAGTAATGCTAAATGATAGGACGTCTGTTAATAGAAAATAATTCTAATAGTACGAAATACGTTTATGAATAATAAACTAGTATGCCCTCTGACCTGCAGAATTCGCTCAATATTTGGAATGAAGGACATTTATTATTTGATGAATTTTGATAATTTTTAAATTATGAGGAAAATTACAAAAAAATCCTATCACCCTACTATTTTTAGTTTAGTAAAGTAACAATTACAGAGCAATCATACAGCAAACACTAACAATTTCAAACAATCGGATTGTGTTAAAATTCCTTTTAGTCTGCCACCCAGCTGAATTTTTACAATCTTTTCAAATTTTTTGAGCCCTGGAAACAAAGAATTGAAATTTCCAAAATTTGAAATTTTAAGTGTGCACTAAATTCAGACTTCAGTTAAAATTCTCTTAAACTTCAGAATCAAATTTTGCCCTGCGTTTTGGGCCCCGGCGTTCCAAATTTTTGAATACTTCATAAATGAACACTAAATTCATATTTTGGTCAAAATTTCCTTTAATTTCATACCCCACTTTTGCGATTTATTTTACAATTTTGATTCCCACATTTTTGTCTCCCACCCCTCGTTAATTTGTCTATCTAAAAAACTATCTAAAAATCAATATATCAATCTAAAGAAAACAATAGGGTTCTGTAAGGTAAAGGTATGGACACGCGTGCCAAGTTTTACGAAAATCTGTTGATGCGTTCAAAAGAGGCCCACGGATTCGGAGCTGGAAGGTGCTACAAGATTACACAGGAAGCGATCACCAGTTCATCGCTTTCGAAGTCACGCTAGATTCGTCGGCAGCTCTTCTCAGGTGGAATGTAAAGAGGATGGACGCCGACAAATTTGCGGAAGAACTGGCAAGAGGAGCTGAAATGCTTGAGGCACTACATCAAGATGGAAGAGTTTCGGCCAGAGCGCTCGTCACTTCCACGATGAACCCACTCTTGAGAGCATCTGTGTAAGGGTTCCATCCCGTGTTGGTGCAATGTCCCGTTATGGAAGGCCTCCGATGTACTGGTGGAATCAAGAAATCGCGAATATGCGGAGGAGGTGCCTCAAGCTGCGAAGGAACGCACAGCGGGCAATGGATCGTGTTGAGGAGAATATCAGCTCGGCTGAACACAAGGCTGCGAAGAAAAACTCCGATGGGCGATTAACCGCAGCAAGCAAGAACCTGTCTGAAGTTGTTAACAGGTACCTATGGGGACTGGGGTATATGTTAAGGATGTGGTGACTACGGAGAAAATCATGAGCTCGAAATGTTTCACATCCGTCCGTGGCGAGTGGGAACCGCCTTTGGGAACGTCGGAGTTTATCCTATTTTTACAGCCGAAGAGTTGTAGCTGGCAGTCAGAATAATGAAGGACAGGGAAGCTCCAGGTTCCGACGGAATCCCTAGCGAGGTGGTGAAGACGGTCTTTCGCCTGAACCCATAGTTGTTGCTGAAGATGGAGAACGCGTGCTTGACATCCGAGATGTCCCGTGCTCGTTGGAAGATAACACGGCTGACGCTGATTAGCAAGAAAATAGGTGACCCAGAGCTGCTCCCATCGTCGTGCCAACCACTTTGTATTTTGGACACAGCTAGGAAGTTAGTTGAGAAACCCTCAGGGATAAATGGTGATCAGGACGGCAGAAGATCTCTACGGGAAGCAGTTCGGCTTCAGGTCAGGAAGATTGACGGTGGACATGATCCAGAAAGTGTGTGAGGCTGTTAGAAGATCGGAGGACTACAATCACTTCTCACAAAGTGTTGTGCTGCTGGTAACACTGGGCGTTAATTATGTATTCAACTCCGTGAGGTTGAGCGACATGCTGGAGGCGTTGGAACATGACTTTCGCGTGCCAAGGTAGGCCCTACCTGCTGCAGATGGAGAGAGCGCTACTTTATGGAACGGATGAAGGACAGCGGTGGATGGTTGTCACGGTCGGAGTGGCCCAGTCCTTGGACCGGACCTCTGGAACGCATCCTATAACAGCCTGCTGACGACATGGCGATATTTGTCGTTGTTCGTCACGTCGATCAGGCCCAGATCAATCTCAACAGGGTAACAGGGTGACAACTGGATGGAATCGTACGGACTGACATTAGCCCTCAGCAAGACGGACGTCATGATCTTGACTAAGAAGAGGATTCTCACTGTAATCCCGGTACGAGACGGATACGAAATGATCGAGTCGAAGCCAGCGGTGAAATACTTCGGAGTGATGATTGACTCCAAGATGAGCTTATTTTAGCAGATTAGGCGAACTGGGGACAAAGTGCCGAAGGGAGTTATGTCGCTTAGTCGCTTCATGGCCAACATTGGCGGCATGAAACCAAGCAGAAGAAGGCTTTTGATGGCAGCTGTCCAGTCAGTCCTACTGTATTGAGCGGAGTTGTGGGCAGATTCCCTGAATCGTACGACCTACAGGAAGAATCTAGCCCAGATCCAAAGACGAAGTGCTCTTCGGCTGCATCGGCCTATCGCACGGTCGTTGCTGGAGTTACCTTCTCGCCAAAGAGCGTAAGATCGTCTACCAGAGGAAAAAGAGGTGATGAAGCTGCAAGCCGAGAGGCACGAAGCGACATGATGGCGAGCTTTGGAACAAGGAGAGCGAGGTCGCTGGACAAGAAAGCTCATCAAACAGATGCTGCCGTGGGCGGAAAGGTGGCGTTGGGAGATCGAATATTACGTTAACCAGTTTCTGACTGGACACGGGTATTTCTGATCATATCTGAAGAACGTTGGAAAGCCCGAGTCACAACAGTGCCTCTACTGCCCGGGAGCTGCGGACGATGTCAGCCATAAGTTCTTCGTGTGCGACAGATGAGAGGAACACAGGAGACCGTTGCAAAAGGATATTAGGCAGGAGATCTCCCCGTCGTGGCGGTGCTTCGAGGGCAGGACACCTGGAACTGTGTAGCACGCTTTGCTGAAGAGATTCTTCGGACGATGAAGACAGAGCTTGATAACATTAATATAGAAGGAGAATGATAAACCAGAAGTGAGCTCTAGGTCCGAATAACAATATGCCTAGCTCGAAGTAATGTATTAAACAGTTCCATATTAGTGCCATAGGAGGTAGCTTTTATAGTGGGTCAGGTGTACTCAAATACACAGAAGTGTTCACCCTTCCGGTCATTTGTTCGGCAATTTTTTCCACCTACCTGCGTAAAAAAATTATAAAAATAATTATTATTACTAACATATCGGTACCCTGCAAATAATTTACACGTGTTTTAAAGATTATTCTTCCCTAAACTAAAATAAAAATATATAACAATGTCAAAATAAAAATAAAACTGTAATCATTAGATTTGATTAGATTTACTACGAACAAGCTTTAGGTATTTGCCTGACAATTCCTCTAGTACTTAAACTGTGATTGTCCAGGGGTGTGTTAGCGTTTATTACTTTTACTTCTCTTTGAGCTTAATGAGTAGTACCCACAGCATTTTTCATCCATACTGGTAATTTCAGTTGTGTCCCTCTCCTCTTACGAAAAATACAACGCAAACAACTCAGACTTTTACTTATTTCTCCTCGTTCGTACTTATTTCATCATTTATTTTAGGTACAGGCTACCTGAGCCAAATAAGGCCATTTTCAAATCGTTTAAATATAAAGAGCCAACAAACACAGGTACAAACGAATCCGTGTATCTGTAACCTTCTTCCATCCTGACGTTAACCCTGAAAGCTAATCCACTATCTTATCTGCAGTCTGGTGGACGATGACTAGTAAAGTGCTCATCACACGAAAGGTGTATGTTATTGTTTTCTGACGATTACACATTACACGTTATTTTCTTTACATTATTTCGTTATGTGTGAAAGCTAGCAAAGAGTTCGTATATTTTTGAAGTACTGACTTTCTTCTTTCTGATAATGTTTCCATACTTGTACATTTCTACTTATTTAAAATTAGAAGTAGAAATTTCACTATACGTAGGATGTTCCTTTTAATGTTTTTTATTTATTATTCCGGCTGTACAATGTTTAAACATTTTCCGGAACCAAATATTACAGAAGTGATTGAATTCTCATCTTCCACTGCTGCTTGTCCATCCAAAGATCTTCTTCAATTTCTCGTTTCATCAATATAGTCTGAATTTCATCTATGGGGTCCATTCCATAACTCTTCTTGGCAATCTTTCCTGTGTCATTCTTTTCATGTGTCCATACCATTGTAATTTTTTTTGTTTGGATGAAATCAACAATTGAATTTTTTACATTCATTCTGTTCTTAATGACTTCATTTCTAATTTTCTAATTTTTCGGATACTCTTGCCGAACGTCTCCAAAAAGCCATCTCTGCTGTCATTCATTTTGTTCTTGTGTGTTTATTAGTAGTCCAAACTTCTGAGCCGTAAGTCATGATACTTTTACAATGGTTTTAAATATTTTGGTTTTAGTTTCTGCTGTAATTTGGTTATCCCACAGGATTCCATTTAATGTAGATAATAGCCATTTTTTCCAAATTAATTCTGGGAAGTATTCCCAAATTCCAAAAGTATTCTTTGTCTTACTTCCCACTGGTCGTAATTTTTACCCCTAAATACTTGTATTCCTCTGTATATGAAATCTTCCCCATGTCTTCCTCCAATATCAAGTATTGATGAAGGTCACCTATTGCCATGTATATCCTTTTAATGTCAGTTTGTAATTAACAGGGTGTAAACCAATAAGGCCTGTTATTTCATTCGACTTACATGACTACATTTTTAAGGGAACATTATTTTAAATTTTTGACATTTTTTGTTTCTTTGCACCTTGGAAGGGGGGAGATTTAACCCCAAAACTCCCAGTTAGCTGCTCACTGCAGCCTGTAACACTATCTTACAAAATCAGCTGCCTTAATTAACTAAAAACTACTGCTATTGTCGCTATCATATGTGTGGTTTTGGGCTTGCATTTGTTTGCCTGCTGTAGTATTCTGAAACGGATAATATTGCTCAAAACTAGACACAAATATGTCGCCACTTACGTTCAGTTGTTTGCTTCTTTTAAATCGGTAGCGAATCGCTCGTACGCGCAGATTGTTAACCTGGCTGTAGGCTTATAATTACGGTGACCATATTTTCTCAGTTTCAATCCGGGACATATGACACCAGTTTTGGTTGGAGGAGGGGTAGGTTAGGTTAGGGGGAGGTATGAGGCATTACTCGAAACAATGTTGAAAATATATATTCTTTTAGTGGTGGTTATATTTGACGTTAATTATTAACAAAATTATTTGAAATGTTGTATGCAATTTCAGGCACATGAGTGCTATACGTATCAATTTCATTCATTTATTTCCATTATTTTCAAAATAACATTAATTTGTTTAAAATCGCCTGTTGTTAACTTTACGAGCGATTTGCACATAACAGTCATTGGTATAAGTTAAGTTTTATTTGAAATTTTATTCAAACAATTTCTAATTACAATCAGAATGATCACAGTTGCACACCACTATATAAAAATTATCCCAATCTCAATTGGGATAATTATCTCAATTGGGATAATTTTTTATATAGTGGTGTGCAACTGTGATCATTCTGATTGTGATTTCAACCACTAACACAAATTTCTTCATTAAATTTCTAATTAAAAACTTTTTTGATCCGATTATTAGCAGCGGAGATATTTTGAGCAAACCAGGAAAAACACAATTTTTCAACTAAAATTGTTAATAAAAATATATTGCAGACTGATTTGGTATTCTAAAACTTAAGGATGTAGGCCTATATACTTTCATGTATAAACGTTTTCTGTGAATTAACGTAAGAAGAGTAAACTTCAGGCGACCATGGACCACGGCTGCTATGTTTGCATAAATTAAGCACAATGTTCGCTTTGAAACGATACAATATTTTAAAGTCTAAATCCAGGACTTTTTAACAATTTTTCGGAATACCAGGACCTAGGTCCGAAATCCAGGAGTGTCCCGGAAAAATCGGGACGTATGGTCACCGTACCTATAAGTTATCGTAGATGAATATGACTTTTTATTGTGTATAGGCTATGTCTTGGTAGCTCCACGGTCCACTTTTGACCGTCTCGCGGACCACTGCTCTGCACAATGTACCTCGTCTTATTCACACCAGTCCCAGCTTTGACAAAACTGTTAAGATATTGAAGAAGGTAATTCAGTGGTTTAGTTACTTACGGGTGTCCTGAGCCTCACTTGTGATAAACCTACCGTATCTGTCCAGTACACTTTGAAATGAGAATTTATTTCTCCTTGTTTCCACAGTGGGTGACAATAAACGTCATCAATTATACCAACCAAAATACATTTTTTAAATGTTTACTGATTAATTGTATAACGACTCTTTAATATATAAGTATTACTTCAATAATAAAAATATTTATAATAATAATCTTCTTCTTCTTCTTCTTCTTCTTCTTCTTCTTCTTCTTCTTCATTCAAGCATTGTATAACACCTGTATACTGTTGCCTCTCCTGGCCGTGGTACAACTCACGTTCCCCCATCGACAGGGAACCAATCAGCGCCTACCAACCATGTGCAGTGGCAAGCCGCACGATGGATAGGAAGTGTGTGTGTGTGTGCGCGGGCGAGCGCGCGCGTGTCTTTGTTACTTCTCTAGCCTAGTCATGCTTGACAAGTCAGCTGTGTGATGTCCCCAGGGATAGAGAGGCAGACCTAGTCATGACCTTGACTCGATCTGCAGCACAGCCGTTGAGAGTGTAAGTCTCGTAAGTTACCGATGTGCTGGCGTGCGCCACAATTATAATTACTAATCATAATTATTCATTTATATTTACGGAAAAATATAAACAGTCTTATCTTATTAGAATCGGTCAGGATCTTCTGTGATTCTTTGTAGAACGTAGGGCCTGTAGACAATTAATCCAAGATCGGATGCACATTTTTAGTACGATGAAAACTTCGGTCGTTACGCGTAAATAGTTCTCGGCAAAGCTTCCGTAGTTTCCACCGGACGTTCATAACATTGAATCAAACGGTAAACATGCTCGTGGGTAAGAGGGGAGGAAAAGATGTCACTTTGTGTCTGCAAAAAAGAAATAAGTTCCAAACATTACGTGTATTTATCCAGGCGACGGAGGAAATGCCAGAACATACTCGCATATTGTGAAGGTGTACTCGCGTACTCGTAATTATAGTCCTCGTAAAATTATAATCTTATAGCGTTTCGTGTAAAGTCAAGAAGTAACTGTACTCATAACCATCTCTAGGGTGGTGTTTTTGCGAGGCTCGATAAGGAAGGTCTTTACTGGAGAACACTCGGGCGAGGTGTTCTCTTCAGAAAATTTTCAAACGTCATGTTAAATTAAGACTAAAAAAATTGTTTCACTTAAAAAAAACAGAGTTCCTGTTTGAGAATAATAATAAAAATACTTAACTAATCGATTTATTGTGTTAAAAATCGACTGGTTATAAACTTTTCACTCGTAACCAGCTTAACTGTCTTAACCCACCATCCCTTTAGATCAGCCTATAACTTTACTCCTACCACAAGCTTTGCTCAACAGGTTATAGGCCTATTTCTCTCTGTGTCTCATTCGTCTTTATAAACATCGACGACAAAAATTAATTAAGTAACGAAAAATGTAGTCATGATGTAGTACTACCCATGGCAAACCAGCACATATTCCAGGTTAATAAGTAAAGTGTTCTCAGAATCATTACGTAGGGTATCACGGCCGGAGTCATTGTTAAAAGAATTTATATCCAGGCTGTTTAGCCGTGGTCGATTGCTTTGTTCCGTCATTTTCTTAACATTTCGGCCACTCAGCGGAGGCCTTCTTCAGTAGAAAAAAGTTTAAAGTTTTCGACAAAAGGGTGAAGAGCCGAACGTATCCCTAACTGAGGTAAAACTCACCTCCACCGTGTTCGGCTTTCCACTCTTTTGTCGACCACTTTAAACTTTTTCTACTGAAGATCGGTGGCCGAAACGTTTAGCAAATGACTGAACAAAGCAATCGACCACGGCCAAACATCCTGGATTTAAATTTTTTTAACTCAGAATCATGTTTATTAATAGCCTAATACCACAACAGGGCGAGGCAATTAGGTATTTAAAATTTTATTAGACAGTTTGGAAGAATTGTAAAAACACGAAGGCTACGTGTACAGCTGTAATGTGGAACGCGAGCGAGCGAGGGTTGGCTACGATAACACGGACGGCTAGTGGAATGCTGTCGCTGTGACCACGTTCACACGACACACTGGTTATCTCCGTTTTCACCAACTCAGCGTATCACTGCAGTATCTTGTTCTGATTCACCAAACACACTGTTGCTACTATGATGTGCAACAAATAAACAAACCTCGCGAGATGTTGCGTGGCGAACTTTTAATGTAAAAAACTTCAACGCAGCGTACGTATCGTCTCTACCGTGTGAAGGAATTTTACACGTCATTCGTATACTATGCGCGTGCCAGTACATTTTTTCGTGTGACAAGATTTTTGAAAAAGTACAAAAAAAAGAAGAAGAATGATGTATGTTTGTGACACAGGCCGATGAGTGGTCCGAAATGCCTATCATTGCTATTGCTGAAAGCGTGTGAAGGTAAACTGACCGTGACATGGAATACAAAAGAACAATTATGGTTTTCAGCAATGATGATTAATGTTGTTATTATGCATAAAAGGTATGAGGTGGCAGGCTAGGCTTTCCGGATGATGTGCTGAATATTCCTCGTCAGCACTTTTCTTTCGAATTTATCTAATAGACCGGTGTTTCCAAACCTGTGGTACGCGCATGCCTGGGGTATGTGGGGTTGACCATTCAAGGACATAGTTCGCGCGCTCAGAACTTTTACATGCGGACCGCTCTGATATGATAATGTGTTCTTAGAACAGTGATACTGTCCGTATACGATAATCACATTGTCTTATTAGTATAGTGACAGGAAGATGACTTGTCCGCGTGGACTCAGCGTTGCCACGATCAGCAAACAGTGACGTTGTCGTGTCGTTGCCATTCTGCTGCCGTCGTAGGCTTTTCTTTATGTGATACATTAACGTGTCAACAACGACGACTGTACGGGGGGCAGGGATGTATTTACGGGGAAGGGACGAACGGGACCGGACCCCCCCAGAAAATGTAAAAAAATGTTACGCATTTTGTTAATCTCTAAATTTTTAGGCATTTTATTATTTTTTCACCTGTGTACGCTAATATAGTAGTAGTATTTTTTAACATAGAAGCAGGTTTATTACACAGCATATGTGTATACGTTTGAATATGAAATATACGAACATAAATTCAGTGAATAAATATATTGTAAACAATGTTTCAATAACGTCTATCTTTATTGTGTTACTACCGTTTACTTTAATGGGACTGATTTCAGGATGTTATCACACTCTTAAGTCAGCAAGTAAAGAAACACGCCTAAAATTCTACAAGGCGATGGCCCTTCCCACATTTCTTTATGGATCTGAGAATTGGACTCTAACGAAAGGCCAGGTCTGTCGCATCCAAGCGGATGAAATGAGATTTCACAGGCACGTGGCAGGGTATATTCTCTGTGATCATAGAAGAAACACAGATATACGGCAAAAACTGAATAACAGCGATTGCCCACTATCGGCTGAATTGGTGGGAAGATCTTTGCCGAATGATGACTGCTGCATCCCCAAACAACTATGGAATTATAAGCCGAGGGGACGGAGAGCTGTGGGACGTCCGAGGAAGCGCTGAAGAGACCAGCTCTAATCTTTGTTTGAGACCGGAACAAACCATCCTTGGTTTAATCCTTGAAGATGATGATGATGTTATCACACTTTTTAAGCCACTTAAAGATAGTAACGTTGATTAGTCTTGACTTTTTTTTGTACAAAGCCGACTTGACTGGACGCCCTCCCAAAGGCTAAATTCTAGATACGGCACTGGGTAGGAGCTAAAAAATTAAAATTTATTGCGACTGTTAGCCGACGTAATCAGTTTGAAACAAGGTAGTAATAAGCGAGAAGTTAGTAATGATTGGTAAATAACGTAACGGTAAGACAAAAGCAAATTCTAGAGACGTTAAAATAAAGGGACAAACAATAAAGTGTGATACGTTAATTTGTTATTTGTTATTTTGATGAGAGAGCGAGTACTAAGTAGGTCGAGCCTTCATCAGTAGGAGCACAGTACAGGCAGACTTGTCATTAGTTGGAACTGGAACCCAATTTGCGATTTCCCTAGCGCACCTTCATTGCCATATTTCTATTCGGTTTTTAAAGGCGCATGTGCCCGTGGGTGCGTTCATGTGAGCCACAACGTTTACCCATTTCACGCAACCCAGTCTCCATAAAATACGATTTTCGCCGTCCATTTCTTTCAAGATGTTGTAACGTACCAAATTGGCAGTTACATAAAATAACTATCTATTACGTCAAATAAAAAGATATCATGAAAATATTTCATCGAGCATAAAAGAAGGAACGGGAGAATATAAATAAAGTGTGTATCTACGAACGAATATTATTGAAACTACCCAACGAAGGAGAAGGAAGAATAATAAGGATATCATCGAGTACAACAAAGAGAGAGAAAATACCAACGAGCCAATATAATACGTTAGAATCCAGGCCCAATAGATCCAAAATAGTGAGGGGATATGACGAAAATAATTATTAAAATAAAAAGGAGACGGATCAAGTACAATCACTATGGTGATAAAACAAACGAATTTGTTTATTAGTGTGAAATAATATGGGACAATGATTACCATAACCACGAATAAAAATATGGAAGAGTATGACAACATTAAGGGACATGGATTATTACAAATAATGTATAACCAAGGAGTACACCGACACTGAGAAACAACTAACCAGAAGAAGAAAGGAAGAAGAAGAGGAAAAGAAATGTACCATGAAGAATGAAGATTATGTATGAACAGTACAAGACATCAACATTCACAAGATATACAAGGAATTAAAATCAATATAGTGAACAGAAGAAGTATGATGATTATTCAAATACCAATAACAGAGAAACCAGTGTTGAGCATAATTAAGTGATCACGAACAATGACAGTGAGTACTTAATATAAGTGTAACAACATGAGATATGATAACCATTTTACCCCAAGTAAACAGCACAAACAATACCAGTGAAAATGTTTATAACGGAGCAAAGTGATTAACCATTATAAGTGAAAGAATCCACGATTAACTAGTGAAATGCACAGACAATTAGTGTAACAAGTTTAATCAAGATTGTAAAATCACATAGATAATCAATAAGACCACCAAAAAATATGAGACAGAACAGTAAATTAATTGTTCATAGGGATTAATAATAAAAGCTTTGTAAGCCCGAATATGAAATGTGCCTGAATGCCATAGCAAGACAGGACAAAATGTAAATGAATGCCAGAACAGATAGTAGCAAATATGCTAGTTTGTTATGTATAAACCAATCAATGTACCAAAACCTGGGTGCAACCCATCAAAATATGTAACATTATTAGACTAAGAATACCTGTGTTATTGTTTCAACAAATAGTGTAAAAATGTGTATAACTTAATACTAAACCATTGTAGTAGAATGCCATAATGAAATGGCATAGTTGAGTTAAATACTGCATAAAAGTATGTAGAGCATTGTTGTCAGACAACTGACACATAACCTCACAAGAATTAAACCTATAACATAAAATCATGTACATTAGTTAAACCAAGCAATTATCCAAAATTGTTTCAAACAGAAACTAGCTAAGAATATTAATGCAAACCAATGAATACCATATGTACTGAAGGACACAGCAAATGAATCAGATTGAATATAATATCATAAAGTTAAATGGACAGAACCCCAATGTGACAAGAGAGTTAGTCAAAAAACATTATCAAAACTTATCAAAAGAATGTGACAATTGTTACCAGTAGTTAGAGAAATGTCTAATACTGCTATGAGAACACTTCACAAATGTAATACTAGTGGTTTAATAATTAAAATATTATAAACTAACTAACTGCAATTGTAAAACCAGATGTAAATAAACACCATGCTATAACTTAGAGAGCTTTCAGATAACGAAAAGTTGATGAATACATTGAACCAACAATGTACAACAATTGTACACTATTTTAATTACTAACATTATATCCCATATGTACTAAAATAATTAAATAAGTGACAAAATGGAAGGATGAGAACAGAAAGTATTTTGATCATACTATAAGTATATACAAAATAACATTTTTTAGCAAAATAAAGTATGAACAAATGTAAATAAATGTACATATTAGTGTTAGGATGTCAAACATATGTAGTAGAATAAGGAATGATGGCGTTACAAGTGAATATAAACAATCGAACATGGTTGGTATAGACGCCATTAACAGATTTTGTTTAAACTATAAATATAACCATTTTATGTACTAACATGAAGGAGAAATGGACTCAAAATGTTTAGTAATAAGTATTACAGTGTAATTATAACGAAATATGGTGAAAAAGACTTATTTATGTTAAGAGTCACCAGATGAATTTCCAAGATGACCAAGTAAATTAATAATGGACGGATTTAGTGCTTGTTTAGACTTAAAATAAAGCCACAAGTGTCCGCGATTTAATGCCACTATCCAAACGACGATATGACAAAAGATAAGAAACTTATGACCATTATAAGTTTTTCAATCATTTTGGGTATCCATGTATACGTCACAGATAATCTCGAACCCACGCTTAGAGATGCGAAAAATTGAAAGTTTTATTTTACCAAAGTGTTTTGGGGTTGAGAGTGTGACCCTTTGAACCAATCAAATAGCTTAAAATGACCAGACGAAAAAGAGACGCTTTAGCGAAGTGTATCATTCGTTCTGCATCACTCACGGCGAGAGGTCTATGCCGAAAGTCATCAAAATATTTTTGAAATGTGCGCGTCACCTACATTAGTATACAAACAAACATTAACCTGTACACAACAACACATTATCGAGTGTCCAGTGAATTAAGTGAATAGTGAATTAACATGACCAGTGTATAATAAGGGTCATGTTCTGTGTATATAATCAGGGAGTACAATATTTTAATTATTTTAAAGAAAATAATAAAAGAAATAATTCTCGTTGATGAACGAAAATTATTGTTTGGACTGCACTGGTCATAACGCTTGAGTGCGTTTATAAACAATGATGGACAATTATCAGAATTTAATAAACAAGTTGTAGCACCATCCAATGACAATAATTAATTCAAAAATAATTATTTTACATTTTTAAAATAATTGAGAACGGCGGAATTAAATTCAGATACCGCTCATCAGTATGTGGATATAGTCGCTTACTTGACTATAACTTTTGAATTAATAAATAATTATTTTCTTGTGCAAATACTTTCATGACTGATAATTACACATCAAATGATTTATAAATAAAATGTTTGTAACTATATCATTAAGATATATCATTATAACTATTTTATAAATAACATTACTTATTCTAAATAATCACTTACGTGTTACTAGGCAAACTAACCTAGAACCGAAGAATATATTTTTGTCAAAAAGAAACAATTCTGTTCTTGAATGATTTTAATGAAATGAAAGCAATAATAAGAGTTTTTTTCTTTAGATTTTTTCTCTTCCCAGTAGATGGTTCTGCTAATTAATGAATTAATAATAATAATATTTTTAACCGTGCAACGCTCAAAGCACGTGTCGACCTTAACTGCTATATACTTTTGCATAACGTACGATAGTACGATATTATCGGCTATCGTACCGAGTTTAATAATTTTAAATTTTTGTTCTTTTGTTATAATAATAGATAAGTAAATATGTTATTCAAACTCACATCTTTATATCTGGTATCATGTATCTTCAAAGAACTCACTAAATTGGTAATATAATTAACTAAAGTGAACCTAACCTCGTTCACAATAATATTGTACCTTACAACAGTGTTACCAGCCTTGAGATACAGAGATCTCAATATTTGTTTAAATTTGTTATTGTTGTAAAAATATCTTATTAATTGTTTTAAAAGAGTTTACTGAATCTAATCATTGTCAATAAATCCTCAGTTTATTATCAGTGGAATCAGAGTTTTAATTTCTATAAAATAGAAGCAGTAATTTAATTTTTTATAAACAGTTCTCTCATAAGGTGGCGGTAGTATTTGAATTACTGATATCATTCAACGTACAATTGAATGTTTGATTTATTTTATTGTTTACGTGCATTGTTTTCGATATTCAAAAGGAATATCTATGTATGTATGTCAAGTGTGTTTACAGTAAGAGAAGTCGCCATCGAGAATAGTGAAGATATCCACGGATGGTAAGTGGGGAGGTTAACACAGTGAAGTGATAGCAAGCCTAATACTCTTTTAAACCACAAACTATAAACGTGAACATTAATTCCAATCACCCAATTTTAATAATCATATCTAATAATAATCATCAACAATAACATCATATCTGCATATACTCGACTTGAGTATCTACACATCTACACATCTATATTCAACACATATCTAATATCTATAAAAATCTATTATAATGTGTACATTAAAAGTAGGGCTGAGGCCTCCTACTTCCCGGCTGAGACACTCACATCAAATGAGTGTTCTTTTACTGTCATCTCTGATAGGTTCCACTCACATTCTATGTATTGCTTTCATATTTCCGACATCCCCAACGCCTGGCTCCATCTATTGCTGGGAACCACATTTCTGCCCCTTACAAGAGACACATCCATCAACCTATGGATCTGTATTTTGTTTCATATTAGGTAAACACCACACACACACAACCGCGCGTGCGCACAGACGCCCAAAACCTGTTTATTCTGCTCGGTGATCACTGAAAATTAGTTCTTTCATAATGTGAAATTCTCACAAGTTATACAATTTTTTATCAATGTGTAAACGCAAATATATAAAAATAAGTGTTTAAATGGGGGACTGTATTTGGGTCAGTACCAGTTCTAGATAGGAATTATCAAGGGGTATGCAAGTTAAAAAAATTACTCTTCAAGTTTATATTCAAGGCAAAATATGGCCTCTATTTCCGTTGAGTGGAGGTAAACTGCCATACCGTTTCAATAACCTAGAACTAAAGGCGAGTTGCCACACCGACCAAGCAAGTTAGTCGCAAGGGAAGATCCTGAGAAAATCGCCATACCAAGACCGCGTAGAAAGATAATAGACCTTGGGACTTTTCGTATGTGCTGTTTGCGTTGTAGCAGGCCTACCGTTATGTTTCGTTCAAAAGAGTTATCGACTGATTTACTTTTAGATATTACAATAATTCAGTCTTGCTAAGACATTCGGTTTAATGCCAAACACACATTTTCATAGAGTAACCATCAAACTCTTATAGCGCGAAAAACTTAAAATATTAGCATTTCAAACCGCGAAGTGCTTGAAAAGGCTGTCCTAAGTAAGTTTTGCGCTACGTTTAAAATTGTAACGGTGTTTAATTGAAGTACGTCTATAAACATTACTGAAAATATTTTTCAATAATTTAAAAAACAAAGTCGTACCTACTAAGCAATATTCGTGAAAAAAGTAGTAATGGATATTAAACCCAATGACGTAACTGGGACGTTTTCATGGTGCTGAGAAATAAATTCACGATTCTTACCATATAATTTTATAAATATTCGTTTATAATTAATGTCTGTACACACACAAAGCATTATTTTTGTATCCAAAAGTCAGTAAAATTGATTAATTATTTTACAAATTATTCAAATTTTTAAAAACTTTGAACCCAACCTCCGCAATTTTAAATTTGTTTGGTACACTGAACGTATCTTTTGGAGACATGATCTTCAAATAAAATTTTTACTTCATCAATATTCTGTTCACCAAATTATACCTAATGTCCATCATTACTTATCAAACATGTATCCTCAGAAATTCTACACTGGGAAAGCAAATGAAACCACTCATACCAGAAGAGTTTACTTTATAATTGGTCAACATAGGCCTATACCAGTTCTCAAGGTAATTTACCTCCCGGCGGGGTTGTGGTGTGGTAGCTTACTCATGCTCATCCTTTGCGATCTGACTCTTTTACAATCTGCTTGACGGTGTGGCAAATCACCTTCGGTTCCCTCCCACCTATTCCATTTGCTCGCGTTTTCATTGATAACTAAATTGAGGTAGTGATAGTAAACATCTGCCTCGAAACATAAGCAGACGGTAGTTAATGGCGCAGGTGACTATTACTTCTTGAATCAGTGTTCCTGTCTTCAGTTTTCACATACACCGACTTCATGTGTGTCTTCTTATGGAAGGCATTTCGACTTACGACATCATCTGCGTGAAGAAATAACGAGATCCTATTTCATCTCCTATGCATCATTTTACTGAGCACAGTTCCCTCGCCTACATCGGCAGTAGCGATTACAGCCTGAAAAGTAACTTTGAATTAGAGGAGGAACGAATTTGAAGAGTAACTGTGAATCGCAGTCTCTTCGATCTTCACCTTGGCTTCATAACCGCTCATCTGACATACACTATTAATCTATGCGGATTACCCATCCTCTCCGTAACTTGTAGAGGTAATTCTTAACACTGTACGCAGTGAAATCGGTAATTAATAGAGAGCATCCAGACTGTTTGACGGTATACTCTCATATTGTTAAAGGTGGGAGAATCTGGTCGACCTATCACTCCATATAACTCTTTGGTAGCCTCCAAATGTTCTCTCCTTACATTCGCCTAGTCTGTTATGACAGACATTGTGCGTGATGACATCTTTTGTGCAGTGACGATGTGAGCTATATGTATCTACTCTGATTATGGAAGCAAACTAAAGAGTCTCCTTTTTTTATATGAGATCCTCAATCATTACCTTGGGATTGCCTTATCGACCCATCCACTTCAGTGCTATAAGCTCTTTGCTTTTCCAGCTAGTCCAAATAATCCTCAGTTTTCTCAGCTTTAAACGATTCAGCAGGCGTCTGTGCCTGTTTTTCCTCAGTTTAAGAATGATATCTCCTATATCTTCAACATCAAATGTGACATTTCACTTCATAACAGCACCACCGCAACTGAACTACACATATCTCGAATTCTCTTGATTCAGCAGGCTACGTATAGACTAGAGGTGTGCTAAACTAGTATTTGAAAATAACAGGTACAAACGAAACCGTTCCAAGAAAATAACACGTACAAATACCTGTGTTATATACAGTACTATTATACTTATACCTGTAATATATAATTTGTTACAAGAAATAAATTGAAACTAAAATTATTAACAGTGTTACTTTACACTGAGACTTTATTAAGCTGTTACAGTGTAAAACAAAATAAGAAACAAAAGAATTTATACGCCTATCTCCCTTTGGGAATACTAATTTAAGTTTTCGCTAGGAGTAAACAAACTGAGATAATTTTATATTAGACCTATAAATTATAATATTATTGTTAAATATAATTTAATATTATTACTATGAATTTAATATTATTCTATAACTTTTAAATTATTATTCCATTTTGGTTAGACAAATCAGTTGTGAAACTCAGGCAATGAAATTTAGAGTGCACGTAGTAGCACAACTAATAATGTCAAAAAAACATCAGAAACATATAATAAAAAAAACATAACAGTAAGCCACAACAGTGAATGAGAATAAAGACAATTTTACAATCAAAATATCGGTATGGAGAACCATACATGACTCCCATGTTCTAAGATTTATATTTAAAATCATTTACGAAATGAAATATTTCCATAGAAACTACTTCTTTCCACTTATTGATTCAGCCTTAACCACAGTACTGTGGGCACTAACGTATACCACCACACGTTATCCCACTCGATTTTCACTGATGATGGCAGTCGACGGCACTGCCGAAACGTCTGGTTTTGCAGAAAACATTAGACTACGGCCAAACAGCCCGGGAAGGAATTTTAACAACAAACTACTACTTTGTTGCCGATAACGTAGTACACATATAAAAATTATCCCCTTCAACTATAATTTTCATTTATAAAAAATTACCCACACCCCGTTCAACTAGCCTCTTCATTTATAGATATTTCATCTACGTTACTACAGTGGATTATTAAGATCTTCTTATCAGGATACTTTATTTATCAAAATTAAGTACTTTACTCTTGTTACAACAAAAAATGTTTCAGGTAAACTGCCCTTTCCCCGTAACCGATCTTCACCAAAATCAATAGGCCTTGAGTCTTCTACAACACAGGCACATATGTAAAAAATTATTTGATTCTGTTTGAATGTGCGGCAGTTATCGTTCGTCATTGAAAACATTACCGTTGTTAAAACATAAAATGTTGCTGGTAAACTACACCTTTCCCTTAACCGATCTTCACCAAAATCAACAGGCCTTCAGTCTTTTACAATTGATGAATGCATGCAAAAAAATATTTGATTCTGTTTGAATGTGCGGCAGTTATCGTTCGTCATTGAAAACATTACCGTTGTTAAAACATAAAATGTTGCTGGTAAACTACCCCTTTCCCTTAACCGATCTTCACCAAAAACAACAGGTCTTGAGTACACTACAATTCAGGGCTGCGTGCAAAACATTATTTGATTCTGTTTGAATTTGCGGCTGTTATCGTTTGCCATAGAAAATACCCTTTTAAAACATAAAACGTTGCCGGTAAACTACCGCTTTCCCTTAACCGATCTTCACCAAAAACAACAGGTCCTGAGAAGTCTACAATTCAGGGCTGTATGCGAAACATTATTTGATTCTGTTTGAATTTGCGGCTGTTATCGTTTGCCATAGAAAAAAAAATTACCCTTGATAAAAAAAATGTTGCTGGTAAACTACCGCTTTCCCTTAACTGATCTTCACCAAAAACAATAGATCATGAGTACTCTACAAATCAGGGCTGTATGCAAAAAATTATTTGATTCTTTTTGAATTTGCGGCTGTTATCGTTTGCCATAGAAAAAATCTACAGACACTTTTCGAAAAACGACTTTTTTCATGTTTTGAGTGTAGTACAATCAGAATCTGCAATAATCTCGAACACGATTTTTTTTGCCATCACCATACTTCCATTTCCTTAAGGAACATGGAAGTAAAATCATCTCTGAAATCACATTAACAAAAAGTACTATATGGCCTATCAGCCACTCTGTACTCTGTAGCTTATAACGTCTCCTCCTGTTAAGACATTATAACACAGGGAACCAGTTTAATTGGCCTCTGTCAATTAAACCGGCTGCCATTGTTAGTACTAATTACTTACCAACAAATTGGGAACCTGTAAAAATCAGGAGTTTGACTAAGGTTACGTAAATTTACTCACTCTCTTCTGTTTAGCAAAAACATCTCTTTATTACAGCTTCCAGAATAAAGATTCCAAAATAATACCTTTAATGATTCTTATTGTTATTAAATGAAAGATTCTGATAGATTCTGCATTTTTATGCTCTTATTCTCTTTAAACTGTTACTATGATGAGCTCAAAACAATACAACTATATATTACATAGAATACCACGGATCCGTGTTCTAATTCTTTATATATTTTAAAAGTACTTTGACATTATGCAAACTATTTGAAGAATAGTTTGATTCAATTTTGAATTAATTTTATCTGTATCCATCTTCAGATTACTCTTATCTCGTTACAGAAAATATACATCTTATTAAGTTATGATTTACATGATTTGTATGAGTCTTTACAAAATAAACTGTTTTTTACTCTGGTTTCTTAGAAAACAATATAACCACGGAAGTTATGCTTCCATGTCACCTGGGTATGATGTTGGTCCACAGCTGGTCCTCTTCATGGTCCTCTTCCGTAGGTTTTTCTGGATGATCTTAGTAGTAGTTTGTGTTCCTCCATTTCAGTGGTTGACTCTAAGTAGTTAGCGCAGTTATGAGGCTCGGATTCTGGCTACCTGGAGCTCATAGTGTTGTTGTTGTTGATTCACTCCGGTCGGTCGTGTTCACTTTTACATTTTGGTTTAAACTGCACTGATGTTACCTTATGATATGGTATGGAACATACCTTAACGATTAAACCATTTCATAAAGAGATGTGTCGGCTATGCCTTTCTTTTTTTTTATTTACATTTAAACTACGTAACTTTTGTTTTTACATTTCACTTCGTTTAACTACATGTGGGGCTTGTGTAACCACGAAACACTTATTCACGGATACCTAGTTTTGCAATATAGAAGTATTCGTCTTCACAACACATGACAAGGCTGTTGGCTTGGCCGTGATTCAGAGAAGACTGTAAGGTTTTGTAGCCGAGTAGGGAGATTGGCGCAGTTCCCGCCGCGAGAAGAAATAGTTCGTAATTTTTTTATTATTATTTACCTCTACTTAGCTACTATTAATCCTACTATAGCTTCTTTATTTAGTCAATATTTTATTTATTATTATCACGTCCTTTTTTATATAATTAGGATGGTTATTTTAATTAGCTCAACAACATTATGATTTGCATGTCCGTACTCGCGGTTGACAAGAAGGTACAGGTATTTTGTACAAAGGGGAGGGTGGATTATTTTCTCACTTGTTATTTCAAACAAAAATATTTTTTTTGTTTTGTGCTATTTAAATTGGCTTTAAATCGTCACAAGCTTATAAAACAATATAATTCGCTTTTTCAAAATTTACCAAGTTGGTGACGAGTATAATATATAATTTGTTATTATAATCTGTATTATATATCTGCATAACAAACGAGAATAAATGTAACATCAGTATGAATTTTTTTCATTTATTAAAAACAGCTTCGTCTCTTAGGCATAGAGATATTCTTAACTTCGCTGTTTTGCTTCGTTTCGTACTTGTATGGCAATCGGCATATACGCAGAATCAAGTATTCAGCACCAATAACTGTGACATTGTACTCGTTTATTCGTTAGTTCGGTAGGGGGGTCCCGCGAGTAATCGGAACGGGTATTTCGACGTTTCAGTTATCGTTGAATCGGAACAGGTATTTCAACTTTTCAGTCACTGTTATATCCGTTCTACAAAAATAATCATTCCAAAATACCTGTTTGAGGTATATCGGCCCACCTCTCGTATAGACCCCACCTATGTTTAGAACATCATGGTTTAGGTCAAACATTTCTCAAGTGTTAGTTTTTATTAGGATTTCCTAGCTTGTATACAGTTTCCAAGTGGCGTCGGGTTTCCTACGGCATTTCTTCAATACATTGTCTTAATCTGCACTGTCTCTTTCATTAGGTCTCCTCTCTTTGACGATTCTCTCTTCTCTCTTTCTGGTAATTTTTTTGTATGTACCCTACACGTTAGCACCTGTCTTGTACTGCTTAGTCAAGTTACTCTCATGCTTTAACGGCATCGTCCTCGCCACCACCACCATCATTATTATCGCGCGAGATCAGTTTACAAAAGTTCATACGTTTTCCGATTTCCACTTACCAACTTTTTTGGTCGTACGGTGGGTCCTCAACATCTTTCTTGTTTGTATCTGTGTTTTCGCCTTCTCTCCTGGTTTTCACGGCTCCCTGGTTTCCTTCCGCTTTGGGTGGCGATTCAGAACTGTTTAGGGATTTTGTGTTTGTGTTTTGAAACAAACAAATAACTTTCTCTCTGTCCAGGATAACCACCAGTCAATCCTATTCCACCTTTGTTGTGAACTTCCTCCACCATGGTGGGGTACAAGACGTATGAAGAGTCCAGACATAAGTGGACGGATGTCATGAGGTGCAGGTTGACGAGTACGAAAACTGCATGCTGTAGGCTGCAGCGAGAACTACGGCGATAGTGAAACTATTATAGCGGGCTCAGTAGAAGGTGCAAACGTTTGTTGCACGAACCACAATCGATCATATAGTCACTGAAGAACGTCTGCACTCCTTCGGTGTTTAGAACGGTTGCAAGAGGTAAGTGGAGATGTTACAGCAACACCAAAAGACAAGACCAAATCAATGGTAATTTCAGAAGATCTAATTCAATGTAAACTAGAACGATAGTCTCTAGTTACCAAAGTTCCTGCGAGGAAGCAAGAAGACAGGCAATGAAAGGAGCTCGTATTTCTGGATATTTAAGGGAAGTAACCTGGAAAAATAAATACTTCAAATTTGAAGGTAAAGTGAAGATATAAAAGATGCTACGAACAGTGCTGAGTTACGGAGCTGACACTAGCAGAACAAAACGATTGTTAAGGACAGTAGAAATGAGCACAATCATGACAATTGGTGCTAACACGGCAGTGTCATATAGAGGAAGTAGTCAAATTTGTCGGTTTGTCGGAAGGCGAAAAAGGGAATGGAATGACAATGTTGACAGGGCAAGCGACGATAGATTAATAAAAGTAGTTCGAAATTCTAAACCGTTGGGAAAATGGAATCCTCACCGACCACAGAAGAGATGAACGGGGGTCTTGGAATCAATCTCTAGAGAATCCCCTTGATGCGTGAAGAAATACAGGCGAATAAGTATATATAAAAGAACAAGAAGATTATTTAATGTTTTAGGTTAATATTTACATTATTATTATTATACATAATACATTACATAGGTATACTTTTGTTATTTATCTTTACATTGTTTTTACTTATTTATTTCCATTGGTTACATTTATATTATTTATTACACTCTTTTAAACCATTAATATTTTTTTTTTTTTTTTTTTTAATTACGCTGGTGGCCAAAAACCTCTAATGTATGTGAGCATTTTACATAAAAGGGAAATTCCTAAATGGCACTTCGATCCCTCAAACCCCGTGTCACTTGTAAGATCTACACGTAGAATTTGAACAGTCCCCGATGGTCTCTGTTGTAGCTCTAAAACCATATCGTGGCCAATTGCACATTTCCTTGGATTGTGTAGAAGTCCTGCGTGTTGAAACAAATGTGCTGTGCCTTCCTCGGTCAGAAGCACAGCACGTAACTCTTTTATCAGATTCATTTTAACTAAAGTAAAAATAAAGTAAGCGATGAGAAACTCGTGAACAACAGTATACATTAGTGTGGAATTTTGATGAGTAATTAATTGGAGGTAAACAGTAAACGTGGTGGGAACATTTGTATAGTAGGTTCTACAAATTGGCCTAGGTACTACAGAACAAAAACATTTGCTTGGATGGACTACAAAATACTGTGTATGAGACCACAGATTTTGAATTGAACGAGCAAAACGAGTTCACAGTTTTAACTCGACCATTCGGCATTTGTCTGCCTGTCTATCTATTTCTTTGGGGTACGTCTCACGATAAATTTTATTAAACGCATTAACCTATTTTCGTACACAACTTGGCATGCGTGTCCGTACCTTTGCCCTCCAGAATCCTATTGTTTCCGAGATTGAGATTGAAAATAAGGGAACGGAAAACCAAAATATGAGGGGTCGAAAATTGTAAAAAAATTGAAAGTTTTGTGGGGTATCAAACTGAAGAGAATTTTAACTAACATCTGTCATGTTATTTCTATGTATAGACAAAATTGACTGCAGTGTTAAGTTTTGGGCATTTCAAAATTTTTGGACCAGGGGCCAAAAAGAGGTAACAAATTTGAAAAACTGTAAAAATCCAACAGGGTGTCAGACTAAAACGAACTGTAACGCATATCCAAATGTTTCTAATATTCAGTGTTTATTGTATGACTGTATGCTTTACTTGTTATATTACTAAAGAGATAGAACGTTAATCGGGATTTTTGTAAATTTTCCCATAGCTGAAAAATTACCTAATACCGAAATTTACTAACTTATTAAATTAGTGTACAGTGTTCAAAATCGTGAGCTAGTTCTGCAGTTCAGGGGGGCATACTAGTATTTAAATCGAGGAACAATGGTGCGAGACAGACATAACAGCTGACACTACGAGCAATCATACGAATCTGCGTTTTCTATAACTGAACGAGAGCAAGAGTTATGGTCAGGTTGGTTGTTTACTCTGCTTAATACTGTAACCGGACACGCATAATGTTCTTATTCAGCATAATTGCAGTCTCCAACGCTCAGTACCGACATTACATCACCGATAACGGCTCGCCTCGTCTTACGTATTGCGATAACAACATTGTGTTACAGTAATCTACTGTACACGACGTGCACTCAACAACAGTCTCGTCAACTTATATATCGTAGAGTTAATTTTATTCCCACAGTCCAGCTTACCAATAAGCAGTAAAGTTACAATTGCCATCGATAATGCGTTGCTAGCTACTAATGATGATCCTGTAAGAGCAACTAAACAGTCAGTATGGAGAACCATACATGACTTCCATGTTCTAGTTAATTATAAAATTATTTTTAATATGTACACTCAGAACGAAACCAAATATATCAGCATGCTTTTGGTAAAAACGATGATAAAGATAATCAAAATACGAATTGAACATAGTTGTTACTATTTTACAAATAAAGAATTAATTGGATTAAATTATCTTTTATTTAAACAACGCGAAAGAAAGCGGATACCGCCCAGCGTTTGTAATCTGTGAATTTTTGAAAACAAAAAATTATTTTGTTCACGTATCCGTGGTTACGATATTTTGTTTACATGCGACGATATCATTGTTAATATTTTATTGAAATTTTTTTAAGTTTTCGGTCGAATAAATTTATAACATGAATACAAAAATTACCCCGTCCCCCTTCAACTACCCTTTTCATTTATAGATATTTCATCTACCTTTCTACAGTGGATTATTACGACCTTCTTTTCAGGATACTTTATTTATCAAAATTAAGTATTTACTTTACTCTTGTTAAAACGTAAAACGTTGCAGGCAAACTACCCCTTCCCCTTAACCGATCTTCACGAGTTACGCCTCACAGTTTCACCTTAATGCCGCAGCATTAAGTTTATTAACCAACAATGAGTAAAACTGCCTCGGCCAGAAGTATCACAGTCGACAGCAAAACAACTGTTAATTAATTTTTTATCTGGCATCAGTGTCGGCATGTTTCTGTACATCATTAAACAATGGGTATACCAAAGATGTAAATACCTAAGTTTACAGATCTTTGGGGTATACCGACAGCAGAATCAAAACGCGCGACGGGTCGGCTCCATTGAAGGCGATAAGCTGCGACTAATTGTGGCAACGTGGATTCAAAACGGTTATCTCGTTTTACTAATGGTGCAGGTGCAATCTGATTGGTGCACAGAGAGTATCGGTAAGTGCCGTGCAATGAAGATCACGTCATTCCATCAGAGGCTTCCGACTGAACAGACACTACACCCTTCACTACCCTTTCAAATTTTTAGATCAGAATTTACTTTGTCTTTAGATTACGTAAAATAGAAAATTAGTACATCTCGATATTCATAAGTTGTTACAGAAATGGCGCTGGTGAACATCTACCTCCAGTGTTACACTGGCTTTACTTATTGCTCTGTCAGCAACTGTAAATAGTTTCTAATTTACTACTACAAACAATACACTAAACAAAGTATAAAATACTACTTAATATACAGGCTTATTTAAGTACCCCATGATTCGCACCCCTGTGTCAGCACTTGGTCTTTTGTTTTCTCTTTCCTCCAGTGTAATCTCAAAATTGAATTTATTCCAGATATAATAGCTAATTACAGTTATAGCTAAAGAATTTAATTTATTTGATTTCAATGTTTCATTGCAGTTCAATTTAATTTCTGTACACAGAACAGAAAGCAGTAGGAGAAGTAGATGAGGATGAAACTGAAGGGAGGAGCATTGGAAGAGACGTTTGACAGGATGCCTATTGTTATCAACACTATTCAAAATTCCTTTAAAAAGTAAGAACAATTGTAGTGAGAGAAGGAAGAATGAAGACCATAAAATATGCGGACGATCAAGCAGCGTTGGCGGAATCATAAACAGAAGCTGGCAATTGATGATGGAGAAAGTTCGGATTGATGATGTAAGGGTGGAAAAAGAGTTTGGAATGACGATAAATTTCAGAAAAACTAAAGCGGTGAGATTTAGCAAGAGTAAAGGCTTTGTTAACATATCCTTGGAAGAAAAAACTGTAAATCAAGTGAACTCGTTTAAATATTTGAGGAGTACGGTGACATGGAATCGAAGCTGTACGGAGGAAATTAGAAGCAGTGAATCTATAGATGAGAGCTCTTGAAAATATAACACCATTTCTGACAGCAAGATGGATTCCGGTTGGTATGAGAAAGAGATTTACTAAGTGTTTTATTTGGAGTGTGATTTTGTATGGCAGTGAAACACGGATCACAAAATAAAAGAACAAAAGGACCTAGAGAGCTTCGACATGTGGTTGTCGAGAAGAATGTTTAATAGAACATGAGGGGGAAGAAAATAAGTAAAAGAGAAAGAGAAAACATCTTGTTTAGGCCATATGTTGCGTAGAAACAGTCTGCTTCTAAGAATCGTAGAGGGAAATGTGCAAGGAAAGAGAGAACGAGGGAAGAAGAAACGCTGGAACTCTTAATGATATCAACAACGGAAGGGGCTATAGACGCATGAAGACAGATCCACAGAACAGAGATAAGTGGAGAGCATTCAGTCGAAACCTGTCTTAAGACAGTTTTACTAAAGAGAGAGCGAAAAAGAGAGATATATCTAATTTTTACAGTAGACTACTTAACAATACAAATATATGTAAGTGTGTGTTTATGTATGAATAACCTATATGTGTGTTTTTGTACAGAATGTGTACGCATAGGCCTATTAGTAAATATAAGTAGCAAACGGAAAGAAATGTAGACCTACTAACATTGTCTCAAACAGAATACATCGACCAATGACAAACAACGTTCATTCGTTGTTTATTGTTTGGAGCTGTTAAAAAGCTGTTCAAAAATAATTACACGTTTTAACATATTTTTCGCGTGCGAGCGGGCACCAACATATTTACAACGCGAACTGATGGCTGGTATCGATACTGGTGTACTGCCTATCGATTGAACGCATTCACACGCCATTTAACACAACGTACGCACACACATGCGCCATTGTACTGAAATATAAATTTTCGATAAGTTAAATCCGTATAAATTATGTCTGTCTTCAGTTAGCTGTACACGAAATGTATTGAAATGATATATATAGGCCTATATATATACGAGTATCTATCTGTGTGTGTACTCGGTGATTTATTCCAACGATAAATACTATTATTGTTCCCATTTCAGTAAAATTACTTTTGCCAAACGAAATGAATTACACACTATTTATCAGGCTGGCTGAACATATTTCTTCAGCTCACAGAGTAAAACATGTATCTAACCTTAAAATGTAATTTTTCGAGGAACATAAATCTGAAACAAATAAGTTCGAAACATATATTTGTTCAACGTGTTCGTCGGTTTAAATACTAGCACGCTCCCTCAGCTGCAGTACTCGCTCTCGCTCGCTATTTGGAACGAAGTACATTTATTATTCCGCAAATTTCAATATTAGATAATATAATAATAATAATTACATATTTTTCAATTATACGAAAAATTACAAAAATTTCGTGCAGTCTATTATTTTTATTATATATATAAACTTTCACGTATGAACTTACTATTCGTTATCACTTCCCCATACGTTTCAAGGTGATGTGCCTCTTCCTCAGTGGGAGTAAATACTGAATGTCGTTTTACAGAATAACCGTTATGGACTATAGGTGTGTGTGGTGGGGGTTGATGGTGGGATGGGATTGGCGCTGAGGTTCAAATTGTGTGTTTGGATCAGTGTATCGAATAGTGTATGTGATTTATAATGTAATTGTTCATTTAATATGTTGTTTGGTTGTAGTGTGTGATATCTGTATATTTCAAATTGTTCAGCTGTGTTCAGTTTTCTACTTTTAGGTACCGGTAAGTAGTGTAATATTTCCATGTTGTGTTCTATGTTTGTGTAACTGTGTTTGTGTAACTTGTTAACGGAAGAGGCACATCACCTTGAAACGTATGGGGAAGTGATAACGAATAGTAAGTTCATACGCGAAAGTTTATATATATAATAAATTTAATAAAGTGAACGAAGAGGATGAATCAACAAGATAATTATAGTCTATTATTTCTTTAGTAATATAACAATTGTATAACACACAATCACACAACAAACACTAAAAATTCGAAACATTCTGACTTGGGTTACAATTCCCTTTACTCTGATTCCCTACTGGATTTTCACAACTTTTTTCAAGTTTTAGATCTCTTTTTTGGAACCTGGTTTTCCATAAGTCTAAAATTACCAAAACTTAACACTACATTCAGATGTTTGTTAACATTCTCTTTAATTTTGATACCCCACATGAATTTTTGCAACTTTATCAAAATTTTCACCCATTTTTGAGTCCTGAAATTAAAAAAAAAAGAACATTACATTCAGATTGTGATTAAAATCCCCTTTAATTTGGTACCCCCACGGGCTTTTCTGATTTTTTTACAAATTTGCCCCCATAGATTTTTGGCTATCGTCTTTTGGGGGAGGGGATCAATCTCAAAAACAATATGATTCTGTAGGCTGAAAGTATGGACACACGTGCCAAGTTTTACGAAAGTTGGTTGGTGTGTTCAAAAGTTATCGTAAGACATAGCCCAAATACGCAGGTAGACCGACAAAAGTCAAACGGTCGCGTTAAAACTGAGAATTCGCTTAGCTCGTTCAATAAGTGATTACGTTTATTAGCAGCGGCTTAAAACTAGGAAAGGCTCTCAGATACGTTGGGAACGTATCTACTATCTAAATAAAATAGACAAGTTTAACCATATGTGTGGGACCAGCAGGAGAACTCTAAAGTCAACGAATAAAGAAACACGGTTGAAGTTCTACAAGTTGATGGACCTCCCTACACCTCTCTACGGGTCTGACGATTGGACTTTAACAAAATCCCAGGCCAGTCGTACTCAAGCGGCCGAAATGAGATTTCTCAGGCACGTGGCAGGATATAATCTTCAAGATCGCAAAAGAAATGTCGGTGTACGGCAGGAACTGAATATTATGAGTTTACTTTATAGGATTGTCCAGTATCGGCTAAGTTGGTTGGAACATCTTAACCGAATGGACGACTGCCGCATCCCCAAAGAACTATTGAATTATAAGCCGTAAGGACGGAGAGTTGTAAGGGGTCCGAAGAAGCGTTGGAGTGACCAGCCATACTCCATCTGCTTGGGACCGTATCAAACCATTTTTGGATTAATCCTTGGTGAATATAATAATGGGGGTCGAGGGAACTTGGAGAGTTGGAGAGGTAACACCTTTGCTTCGGGTTGACTGGGCACTGGTCCTCACAAGTTCCCAGGGTTGGATGATGTGATGGTAGCTCCCAATGGAGCCATGAGCCACTCTCCAGCCAAGACCGTACTGCGTGGTGAAGAGCCACATCCTACTAGAGGTGACCCCGTTGGCGCAGAACAGTACTGATCTAGACCGGAAGGTCGACAAACATTCCTGGTGGAGGGCAGCAGTCCCCATCAGTACCAAGGTAGGGCGTATAGGAAATGATCCTGGACCGGCCTGTCTTAGATTATTGGAGGCGGAAGTCAAAATTTGACCCATCTGGCTGTGGTACTGCGACTGAGGGGGTAGGTGGGACTCCGTAGCTGTAGTGAAAGCAACCTACCTAGAGGAAAAAAACCTCGATCACAATCCTGGCCCTCCAGGTTGGAGGTTAGGCTATGGGCTAACAACCCATATCCAGAAAATCTTATGTTACGAAACCATCAAATAAGCCTCGAAAAGGACAGTGTTATCGGAAACGACTCAGGCAACGGAATATGGACTTGTCTTTTGGAACGTAGAATGTTAGGACTTTGTACAGGCCAGGGGCACAAAGGGAACTATTTGAAGAGATAGAAAGATATAAAATTGGTGTAGCAGCAGTGCAGGAAACAAGATGGCTGGGAAATGGATTAAGAGATACTAAAACTCATACGGTATTATACAGCGGAAGAGAAAAGGGGAAAAGATAACTAGGAGTGGCATTTGTAGTTGACAGAAACTTAAAACACCTAATAGTAGACTTCCACCCAGTCAACGAGAGAATATGTAGAATAAGATTGGCTACAAAATTCTTCAATCTGTCAATCATAAACGACACTGCCCCGATTGATGAGAAGATTGAAGACATAAAAGCATAATTTTACCAACTGCTAGAAAAAATATATGACACCACCCCTAAGAATGACATTAAACTAATCATGGGGGACATGAATGCAAAAATTGGAAAAGAAGATGCATACCTTGGCACCCACTATAGTCTACACTATATACACTTGGCACTAGATAGTCTACACAATGAATCCAACAGAAATGGGGAACTGCTGATCGACTTCGCTACAAGCAGGAATATGGTTATCAGCTCAACTCAATTCCCACACCGTGATATCCATAAGGGAACGTGGGTAGCCCCAGATGGGAAAACAGTCAACCAGATAGATCATGTGATAATAGATAAAAGAGCAGGTACAAGTATCATTGATGTCAAAACCCGGAGAAGAGCGTCAGTTGGTTCTGATCACTATATGGTGCAGATAAAGTTTAGATGCAGGGTGGCCGTGTATAAGAAGGACAGACTCAGAAGACAAGAAAAGATTAACACAGCGAGTTTAAAGGACTCAGAAAAGGTACAGGAATATGGTGGGAAAGTGAGGAATAAATTGAACGGGTCAGTCGCAGCAACAGTGGAAGAAAAATGGCAGAGCCTTAAGTGCGCACTCCTGGAGACCGCCAGAGAGGTGCTAGGAATAGAGGAGAGACGGAGGCAGGAGGACTGGTTTGATAAGGAATGCAGGGAGAGTATTGCACGGAGGAATGAGGCTCACAGGAAGTATTTTCAGTGTAGGACCAGAGAAAGGAAGCAAGAATATGAAGAGAATAGAAGACTGGCAAATAAAGTATGTTGAAAAAAGAAAAGAACTTTTGAAAACGGGCTGCTTCTTAAAATGGAGCAGGACTTTGCAAATTGAAGAATAAGGAATGCTTATAAATATCTTAAGCATCTCAGGGAAGGTTATAAACCTTCTACAACACTATGTAGAGACAGAGAGAATAGAATTGTCAGTGACCCAGAGAAAATTAAAACTATCTGGCGAGAATACTTCGATGGCCTCCTTGGTGGTGTGATAGAGGGAGGAGAAATTGTTGCTCACACCCCGTGGAATGCAAACATTGGGGAGATGGAATTTGACCCACCATCAATTCAGGAAATAGAAGAAGTTATTAGTGCCCTCAAGAACAACAAGGCACCAGGTACAGACTTAATTCCTGCAGAATTGCTTAAAGCTGGAGGTACTGATATGGCAGTCACACTGCACTCCATAATTATGGACATATGGCAAACGGAACAAATGCCCATGGAATGGAATAAATGCATTATATGCCCCATTTACAAAAAAAGGTGACAAACTTCAATGTAAAAATTACAGAGGCATTTCGTTGCTGTGCGCCTCCTACAAGGTTTTTACATATATCTTGAACCAAAGGCTGAGACCCCTCACAGAAAATATAATACGGGCATACCAAGCTGGATTCCGACCTGGAAGGTCTACAATCGACCAACTCTTCTCGGCAAAACATATACTAAGATGCGGATGGAAACGTGATATTGATGTGTACCAAATTTTTGTGGACTTCAGACAAGCGTATGGTTCTATTAATAGAGACAAACTCTACACCATAATGCATGAGTTTGGAATACCAGGCAAGCTTGTAAGATTAACGCAAGTGACCATGCAGCAGACTGAAGCTCAAGTAAAGGTGGATAGCCAAACTAACTGAACCCATAAATATCACACGAGGACTAAAGCAAGGAGATGGGTTAGCCCCAACACTATTTAATATTGCATTGGAATATGTAATTAGAGACTTATCAATAAATAGCTCCAATCTGCTAACAAATAAAACTGTACAGATAGCCGCATATGCAGATGACATTAACATCATGTCAAGACGGATCGCGGCAGCTAAAGAAATATTTATGGAGCTTAAAAACAAAGCCAAGGAAGTTGGGCTAGCCATAAATATAGATAAAACAAAAATACTTATCCAAACAAGAAGGGACCAGGTTCATAACAACATTGAGATAGAGGAGGACACAATTGAAGTGGTGGACAATTTCACGTATCTCGGAGTGAACCTAGCATAGACTGGATCAGAGGAGCTGGAGATCCAAAGACGGATCACCATGGCTAACAAGGCATACTTCGCATTGCTGCCGTCATTTAGGTCTGGGGACGTGCACAGGAAAACAAAAATGAAAATATATAGGACTGTCATCAGACCGGTGTTATGCTACGGGTGTGAGGCATGGACAATCACACAGAAAACAGCCGACATAGTAGACACCTTTGAAAGGAAAATCCTGAGACGCATTATAGGCCCAATACAAGAAAATGGCTCATGGAGACTGAGATACAACAATGAACTGTATCATATATATAAAGAGATACCAGTCTCAAAATTTATAAGAATACAAAGATTGCGTTGGGCCGGACATGTTATGAGAATGGAGGATGGCAGGAACCCCAAAAGGGCTTTGCTGGGTATGTGGGAGGGAACGAGACCTAGAGGGAGACCGAGGAAGAGGTGGGAAGATGGCGTTGCAGAGGATGCGGAGGACATGGGGATAAGAAACTGGAGGAGGGTTGCAATGGATAGAGTAGATTGGAGGCGGAGATTGGTGGAGGCTAGGGCCCGACTTGGGCTGTAGCGTCATAGGAGGAATATAATAATGATCATAATCATCATAGAAGCTACTTTTTTGCGCCTTAGCTGTAGACTCATCACGATTTTATAGCCTAATTAAAGTTTCAATTTAAGGTCTCTAATATTTGAAATTAACTAGTTACTTACAGATAGTAAACATCGACCCTTCTACTTGACATTTTCTGTTGAAACTGCCTTTGTAACTTCAAATTGACGATACTTTGACATTAACCAATAATTTCTATGCTTATAATTCCTTATTTGCCTAGGATAGCATAAAAAGATTGAGTGATGCGTAAAAGGTTAAGAAAAACGAATAAGGACAAGTGTAGGACTATGCTAGTTATGCAAGTTTCCGTTTCGATTTTCATAAAATTTACCAAACTTTAATGCTTACAAAAAAAAACAATTTGGTTTAAGTAAAATTGGTTTTGCTAGTTAGTTTTATTTTTGGATAGGTTTTCCAACCATCCAAAAGATAATTGCCGCCTTCGTTTACAAACTTAATGAAGGAAACTATAATAGGAAACTTTAATAGTAGCCTCTCGTTAACAATTATCCAACTTTAACTGATATTTTGTTGCTATAGTAGAACTTTTTATAAATGTAGAACCGAATAAAAATATAGATATGCTGGTACGCGCGCGTGTGTGTATTGCAAGATTTGTTTTCATCTTGTTGCCATTAATATTATTGCTGCATAGAAAAGCAATAAACAGCAACACCTGAGGTGATAGAGCGGTAAACAAAAAGAAGTTAATTGATTGTGGTGATAATACATACAGCGCGGTGATAAGCAGCTGTGACACGTGAAACGGTACAGTAGGCCTATAACGTTGTTGTGTCTAGGTTGGCACGGCACGACCTCACACCGATCGGCGTTTGCCCCCAGCTTCACACATCTGTACTGTTCCTGTACCTACATTGTGTCACACTGCACTACTGTGTTCCATGTTTGTACTTTATACACACGTAACACGTACGTTCATGCACGAACCATTCCCGTAACACCTGAATGCCACCGCAGTCATTCTTTGGTAACGTTACTGTACAGGATACGTCACTATTAGTTCACTATTATAGTATAAGGGGTCTTACGCAGAAACCTGACGCATTTCTCCCATGACTACCAGGGGCGTATTTACGGGGGGGAGGCAAACGGGACCAGACCCCCTCGCCCGAGAAGTTCCACAAAAGATGAATTTTGTTAATCTCTTAATTTTTACAAAATCCCATGTACATGCATGGACACAAATGCTAAGTTTTACGAAAATCGGGAGATATGTTCAAAAGTTACCGTGAGACGTATCCGAAATGGATAGACAGACAGACAAATGCAAAACGGTCGATTTAAAACTGAGAACTCACTTCGATCGTTCAATTACCTTACCTACACTACCTACTGTATACGGGCAGGGATATGAACACTGGTGGTCAAAAGCGGAAGATGTCGTTTAGAATTTTCTTGAACAAGTCCATCCCTCGTTCCATATATAGGCCTACATTCATATAAACAGATGTCGACGTACTACAAATGCCGCATTTTCTGGAATGTCTTCATTTGTGTTTCCCCATACTCTTTTAGTGTGTTCATGAAGCACCCGTAGCATGATCTTCGAAACTCACAGAATGATTGACCGTTTCATGCACTAAGTGGTATAGGCCTACCCACCTTAAAAGTGATATAGCATCGTAACCTTTCCAACAGTTCGATAGGCCTATAATCTTTGACTAAGGTTTAACAACGTACATATGAAATACTAAAGCATGAAACGTCTTGCGCAGATTGTAGTGGCGGCAGGGAAGGCAGTGCAGGAAGAAGGATGTGAGGTGACAAAGCAGGACACACAACCATTGCCACACCACCCGTGTAGTTGTTCTGAACACAACATAGTCGGTCGTACAATCACGTTACTTTACGGTGGCCTCTCCATAGCTGCGCGAAAAGTGGGGGTAGTGGGGAGACTCAGTGTGCTAAGTTGTAACACTTCATTTCAAAAACGTCCGTCTTACTGTTGCTACAGCCGGCTGTATGGATGCCCTTAACTATTTAATTATTACAACTCGGGTTTTACACATTGTTGACATTTCCGGGTTTCATTCAACTAACTACTATTTATAATCCTACTCAGTATTACTCGAAATTGTGTGAAATATGTATTTGTAATACCATAACAATGTTATTTGTTACATAATGTAAATAATAAATAATTACTAGTGTAAAGCAAGCAAGTGGAATACTAATAGAAGAAACAGAGAAATCTAAATCTAAAATGACCATAAATATGCTTTATGCAAGTGCTGCTAAAATAGGACCTAAACGAAAAAAGTGGGTAAAAGTGGGTAACCACGCATAAAAATGTGCATACTTTATATAAAATATCACGTAAAATCGAGCCCATTAATTTTTCTTGCATTTAATACAATTATTAATACAAATTTTAAAATTAATATGTAAGTAATGAATGTAAGTAACTTACCGACTTATAATCTTCAATTTTAATTACATGTTCACACACTGATGTCCATTGTTGTTTTTCTATTGATTGGCATGCTTGCCTAGTTAAATCTATTATGTTTTTATTATCAAAAGTGGTGTTGTTTTTTTCAACAGAGTGTTTAAGTTGAGCCCAAATAAGTTCTATGGGGTTTAGATCAGGATGATACGGAGGTAGACGAATAACAGTGTGGCCGTGACTTCCTAAAATACTATCTATTTTATAGGGTTTTTCTAACGGTTTATTCATTTTTACTAACTTATGTAGCTCTGGTTTAAACATATTAGGTGTAAAAGGATTTTTTTTATTAGATAAACACTGCATTAACTCACGTTTTGAAGAATTTTATGTGGGACATTATTCAGATTGGCAATTGTGGTATGGTGCATTATCTAATACTAACACTGAGTTTTTTGGTAATCCCGGAATTAGCTTTTCAACTAACCATTTCTCGAAATTTGTACTATTCATATCCCCATGATAATCACCTGTTTTCTTTCCCGATTTAAAAACCAATAAGGCACCATCGATGAACCCTTGATATGTACCCGCGTGAACTATTATGAATCTGTCTCCTTTATTTAACGGTACACTCGCGCCTTCACCACTTTCGTCGTACCACGACTTTTTTACTGCATGAGACGTGTGTATATACGTCTCATCTGTATAAACGATTGGCCGGTTTTCTGTCCTGAATTGCTTTATTTTCTTAAGGTATTCAATTCTTTTTGCCCTTATCTCTTGACGTTCATTTAACACACTTCTATTATTTCTAATCTTCTTCCACTTAAACCCTAAGTTTATAATAACTTTCCTTAAACATGATAAGCTACCTTGAAAGTTCACACCAGACTTCAGAAGTTGATGAAGTTTTCGTAGCGTAGGATATGTTTTTTGTGTTGTCGTAAAATTGTAAATTGTTCGTCTTATCACACATTTATCAAAATCATCAATATTAGATTTTGTTGACTCTTTCTTTCTTTACGAGATGTTATAAAGTGTGGTGACTGTTCATTTTCTATTGTTATACCCTCACTTTTAATACGGCGAATCGTTCTTTCAGAAACTCCTGTTGCTGACGCTATTCGTTTTTGAACCTTTTTTAGTGGAATACTAATTCCATTTTTTTACTTTCCATAAATTTACATACATTAGAAATGACTTCCCGAGCTTGGCTATGCACAATTTTTTTACCTAACTTCGATTTAATAGGAGGCATCTTTTCTGATTACGTAATGAAATAAAATGTACTGTAAAAGTAACAATACGTTAAGCAAAATAAAATTCAGTTTAACTTAACGTGATGTCTGAAAACACAACCACAGACAATATTAAATGATATTAAAATGTAATTAGATTATTTATCACATGTCACAGTCCCAAACTAAACACTAGTAACGATACAAACTAAATAATTAAATGAAACACAGGCCTACACGGTAAATGTTTTTGAAAACGCATCAACACTTATGCACTCAGTGAGACGTGCCGTTACACTGACAAAAAACAGTGTTCTGCGCACACTGCTTTCACCAAGGTTGGCGTCATAAAGTACACAAGTTGTATGCGCAATGAGATCTTTTGGCACAACGCAAGCACACACCCGTTCCATGTCTAATTATTTTAAGTGTACAGACTTTACAGTGTTCAAAATGCGTCCTCCTTCTATCGAGAATTGTGGATTCCAGTGTCATAAGGTCGAAAAAATGACTCATATAATAGTGTCTTACATACAATTGTTTGATGTATTTAAAGTAAAATACTAATTTGTAAAGTCTATATGCAAAAGAAAAATTAGTACTGTATAGAAAGTTTGATCAGATGTGGCGGTCAGTGAGGGGGGAGTGGGAGGAATGTATAGAGTTAACGACTGGGCATCTGTTTGTCAGCCGCCAGTTTTCAACAAAATTCCTGTAAGGCCACATACATAAATTAGTATTATCAGGTACAGAGTGCTACCGTGGTTATTCGCAAAAACTAAAGATTTTTTCAAACTTTCTTTTCATACTGTTTTGTAATGGTCATATTGTTTATTACGGGAAGGCTTCATCACTTTGTTCTACAAAATACATCCTAAAAAATTAAAACAACATTGTTGTAGAAAAGCAAAATTTTTAGTCAATTTAATGACGTCTTAGTTACAATAAGAGGAAAAATACTTACCTCTAACACACCCAACCCATCGTGCGGATTGACAAAGGTCGTTCTCTGCTATGTCGTCTGGTTCGTAGTGTTTTTCTGGTTGTAACACCGTATCCACTGTGTCCTGATCATTGACACCTAGCTCAGAATCACAGACATTTAGGTATCCAATAATCTCATTTTGTTCAACATTTTCACAATATGGGACTTCATTCGGTTTTATTTCTTCCTCAACGTTATTAGTTAAAAAAAGCCAATCCTTTCATTTAAACGACATTACGGTTAACTGAGGTTTTACTGTACCTTTATGTTTATAAATTTTAAAAATGGTAGAATACTAATGATACAAAAATTCAAAAAGTCTGAACTCTTCTTATTTTGAAAAATGTTTGGTGGAAACAACTCATATCAAAAAGAAATACCTGTGAATGCGAAAACAGTTACTTACCTGAAAACCGGAAATTGTGAGTTTTAAATTAAACCGAAAGACTTGAGGTGAAACGTGAAGGGTTCTTATCTTAAAACAAAAACATAGTTGAACTGTGCGGGTCATAGTCATCTGCATCGAAGAAGTTACATCGCCACAAAAAAAGTATAGTTCATAAACAAATCTACACATAATTTAGTGAGACAGAATAGTTTTGAGAAACGTAGGACAAGAGGCAAACAACCCTTACTTCGGGTACAGTCAGCTCAAGTATTACATAATCTAAGTTTAAAACGAATACATACAGCAGAGGGATATCCACGAGATACAAAATTCTTATGACATTAATCCACACATCTACAAAGATCTCAAGACTGCCGAAGAGAGTTTCGGGACTTTTGCAAGTACGACGGACTGTCAAACATACGTATATCCCGCGGTGATTTCTTCTTTAACGCACGCTTTATCGTAAAACTATCGAATAAATGTACATCCTGCAATGTTAGTTTAATTTCTCTGACTTTGCTGGTACATTGTCCTTTGTTCCTTTCACTTACTCTAGAATTTTAAACATTTTTATTACCTTGGTGTTTGCGATATTATCTGTTGACTGTGGGCACTAGTTTTCTTCATTAATTTTCGGTGAAGGGTTTATGAGGATCGGACAAAAATATAACACAAATTTTAACTTATTTGTGCGGAAACGTCGACACAAATAAGTTAAAATTTGTGTTATATTTTTTACTGCTCCTCACAAACCCTTCACCGAAAATTCATTCATCGAAGGTCACTACGAATTTAAGGATTTCTTCATTAAGTTTATAATATCGAACTTATGCATACGTTTGCAGAAAAAATATTTTTAGCTAACTTTTGTGCACTTTTCTACTTTGTCGTCCAGCTGAAGATTACTCACGATTGTAATATTAAAAAACGTTAGTGTAGATTTGGGTATTTATTTATTAATTGTAATATTAAAAAAAAGTTAGTGTAGATTTGGGTATTTATTTATTAATCTAGAGAGGAAAAACACTATTTTTCTTCGTTAAATTTGCACGCATAATAACCTGTTGCTCTTCTGTTCACATTCAAAATCACGCCAAAAAACTGCAGACCAACCTCATTATCGATTTTTGTTCCCATATGTTTTGTACCTAGTATTTGTTCTGAAAATTGAGTGGGAATTTTCTTAATTACCATGCCAAACATACTTAATCTTTATCGTTCTTTTTTTTTGAAGATGGGGGAATGGCAACCAGCAAAGAGAGAAATTAATAGCATAGAAACTATTAACGTTTATTACTGACTAATGTGTTTGAGGATCGAATTAATAAGATAATTTAATAAAACTGTAAGCACATACATTAAAAATTATTCAGCAACAATTATTAAATATTAATAAACAATATAATATTAATAATAATTTAAATATAGTATTTACTCGAAAATGAGACCCCTCCACTATAAAACCACCTATATTTTGGGGTGAATTTTGTATAAATTTGACATAACTTCAGTGTTATACATATTATTGGCATGAAGAACGGAATCCCACTCAATTTGTGCTGCAATTCAATTGGTTTTAATAATTAACAATAACCGTTACTCAGTTACCCTTCCTGTTTTCACTTTTATTTTCTGGTATATTTAATTCAGACACCCAAGTTAAATATCGGTATGGAGAACCACACATGACTTCCATGTTCTAAGATTTATATTTAAAATCATTAACGAAATGAAATTTTTCCATAGAAACTACTTCTTTCCACTTATTGCTTCAGCCTTAACCACAGTACTGTGGTCACTAACGTATACCACCACACGTTATCGCACTCGATTTTCACTGATGATGGCAGTCGACGGCACTGCCGAAACGTCTGGTTTTGCAGAAAACATTAGACTACGGCCAAACAGCCCGGGAAGGAATTTTAACTACAAACTACTACTATGTTGCCGATAACGTAGTACACATATAAAAATTATCCCCTCCCCCTTCAACTATAATTTTCATTTATAGAAAATTACCCCCACCCCGTTCAACTAGCCTCTTCATTTATAGATATTTCATCTACGTTTCTACAGTGGATTATTAAGATCTTATCACGCTACTTTATTTATCAAAATTAAGTTCTTTACTCTTGTTACAACAAAAAATGTTTCTGGTAAACTGCCCTTTCCCCGTAACCGATCTTCACCAAAATCAATAGGCCTTGAGTCCTCTACAACTCAGGCACATATGTAAAAATTATTTGATTCTGTTTGAATTTACGGCAGTTATCGTTCGTCATGAAAAAATTTCTCTTGTTACAACACAAAATGTTGCTGGTAAACTACCCCTTTCCCTTAACCGATCTTCACCAAAATCAACAGGCCTTGAGTACTCTACAATTTAGGGACGCATGCAAAACATTATTTGATTCTGTTTCAATATGCGGCAGTTATCGTTCGTCATAGAAACAATTACTCTTGTTAAAACATTAAAAGTGGCAGGTAAACTACACCTTTCTCTTAACCGATATTCACCAAAATCAATAGGCCATGAATCCTCTAAAACTTAGGCACATATGTAAAAAATTATTTGATTCTGTTAGAATTTACGGCAGTTATCGTTCTTCATGGAAAACGTTCTCTTCTTACAACATAAAATGTTGCAAGTAAACTACCCCTTTCCCTTAACCGATCTTCAACAAAATCAACAGACATTGAGTTATCTATAACTGAGGAAGGTATGCACAAAATTATTTGATTCTGTTTAAAAGTGCGGCAGTTATCGTTCGTCATAGAAACAATTACTCTTGTTGAAACATAAAATGTGGCAGGTAAACTACCCCTTTCCTTTAACCGATCTTCACCAAAATGAACAGGCCTTCAGCCTTTTATAATTAATGAATGTATGCAAAAAATATTTGATTCTGTTTGAATGTGCGGCAGCTATCGCTCGTCAAAAATAAAAATTACCGTTGTTAGAACATAAAATGTTGCAGGTAAACTACCTCTTTCCCTTAACCGATCTTCACCAAAATCAACAGACATTGAGCTCTCTATAGGTCAGGAAGGTGTGCAAAACATTATTTGATTCTGATTGACTTTACGGCAGTTATCATTCGTCATAGAAAATACCCATGTTAAAACATAAAACGTTGCAGGTAAACTACCCCTTTCCCTTAACCGATCTTCACCAAAAACAACAGGTCTTGAGAACTCTACAATTCAGGTCTGTATGCAAAATATTATTTGATTCTGTTTGAATTTGCGGCTGTTATCGTTTGCCATAGAAAAAATATCGGTATGGAGAACCATACATGACTTCCATGTTCTAAGATTTATATTTAAAATCATATTCGAAATGAAATATTTCCATAGAAACTACTTCTTTCTACTTATTGCTTCAGCCTTCACCACAGTACTGTGGTCACTAACGTATACCACCTCACGTTTTCGCACTCGATTTTCACTGATGATGGCAGTCGATGGCACTTCCGAAAAGTCTGGTTTTGCAGAAAACATTGGACTACGGCTAAACAGCCTGGGAAGGAATTTTAACAAAGAACTACTTCTTTGTTGCCGACAACGGCATTTATGATAACCATATATGACTTCCATGTTCTAAGATTTATATTTAAAATACTTTTCGCAATGAACTATTTCCATAGAAACCACTTCTTTCTTCAGCCTTAACCACAGTACTGTGATCACTAACATATACCACCTCACGATAGTGCGATCAATTTTCACTGACGATGGCAGTCGATAGCACTGCCGAAACGTCTGGTTTTGTAGAAAACATTGGATCAAGCCCAAACAGCCCAGGAAGGAATTTTAACAACAAACTACTTCTTTGTTGCCGATAACGTAGTACACATGACATTACTTTATTTTATCAAAATTAAGTACTTTACTCTTGTTACAACAAAAAATGTTTCTGGTTAAGGACCCTTTCCCCGTAACCGATCTTCACCAAAATCAATAGGCCTTGAGTCCTCTACAACTCAGGCACATATGTAAAAATTATTTGATTCTGTTTGAATTTACGGCAGTTATCGTTCGTCATGAAAAAATTTCTCTTGTTACAACATAAAATGTTGCAAGTAAACTACCCCTTTCCCTTAACCGATCTTCACCAAAATCAACAGGCCTTGAGTTCTCTGCAATTTAGGGATGTATGCTAAAAATTATTTGATTATGTTTGCTTTACGGCAGTTATCGTTCGTCATAGACAAAATTATCCTTGTTATCACATAAAACGTTGCTGGTAAACTACCCCTTTCTCTTAACTAATCTTCACCAAAACCAACAGACCTTCAGTCCTTTACAATTCAGGGATGCATGCAAAACATTATTTGATTCTGTTTGAATGTGCAGCAGTTATGGTTCATCATAGAAACAATTACTCTTGTTAAAACATTAAAGGTGACAGGTAAACTACCCTTTTCCCTTAACCGATCTTCACAAAATCAACAGACCTTGAGTACTTACAATTTCAGGAAAGTATGCAAAAAATAATTTCATTCTGTTTGAATTTACGGCAGTTATCGTTCGTCATAGAAAAAATTACCCTTCTTAAAACATAAAACGTTGCCAGTAAACTGCCCCATTCCCTTGATCGATCTTTACCAAAACAATACACCTTGAGAACTCTACTATTCAGGGCTGTATGCAAAAAATTGTTTTATTCTGTTTGAATTTGCGGCTGTTATCGTTTGCCATAGAAAATATCCTTTTAAAAAATAAAACGTTGCAGGTAAACTATCCCTTTCCCTTAACCGATCTTCACCAAAAACAAAAAATCCTGAGAACCCTACAATTCAGGGCTGCATGAAGAAAATTATTTGATTCGGTTTGAATTTGCGGCTGTTATCGTTTGCCATAGGAAATATCCTTGCTAAAACATAAAACGTGTAACTACACGTAATTGTCCCTTATCACTATCTTCTAAAGCCCCACTGTTGTGAGCGCCAATTTGTAACTACACGGGATTATTCCCCACTGCTGGGTTCGCCAATCTATCACCCTTCAGGAATTACAGGTTCTTTATGCCTCACTTTGGATGTGTCAATTTACAACGCTTGTTAATTCTATTTCTACATAAATAAAACACATGGAATAGTATCTGGTAATAATAATACTAATATTGTAATTTTATTCAAAAAAATTGCTATAGTCTATTTAGTGTAACTATTAATAAAATTTATTAATCTCAGGGTCGATTCTCTTCTCTTTGTTTATATTATTTTTAGGTTCTTTTGGCTGATATAAAGATTCAGTAATTATAAAGAAAAAACAAGTATAGAAAGTACATTACATTACAAACAATAATAATAATGAATAATATAAATTGAGTATTAATTATAATAATAAATATACGTTACACAATGTTTATCAGTTCAGTTTGGTTTCACACAGCCTCCTGGCCTCAGTGATGAAAAATTTCCAATATCAGTTTGTTTATGTTGTCCAAATGAAGGAATCCACTTCTTTTGGTGTTCAATAAATGTTAACTCTTGTCAATTCCGTTGTCCGAAGCCTTCTGGTGGAATATTAGGATTGAAGTCCAGTGTCCTGTTATTAAGTTGATCCAACTGTAGTTGTTCCTTCTTGTTGTTGGATCAGCAATGTTTTAAAGGTGATTTGTTTATGATGTTTCTTTATATGCTCCAATTTTATATTCTGTTATAGGTTGTATATAGTGATTTTTACCTTGTATTATATTATTTTTTAATAATATTCATACGTTTTCTGTATAAATATTTAGTTTCTTTTACCAAAATTCAACCAAACTCCTTGGTTTGTTTTTTATAATAATAATCAACAAAATTCTTTTTCTCTCTTTTGGTTTCCTGGATACACATAAATACTCTGGTCATATCTGTTCAAATTGAGATTTAGTTGTCATAGGATATTATTTCTATATAATACATTATTTTACCTTTTATGTGCAAGTTGTTTTTTTAGTTATTACATCATAATACTTAATACAATTTACATATTATTTTATCTGACAAAACTATGAACAATTTTAATATCAAATATTATAGTTATTTGTAATTTGACAAATATTTTTGAATAATTTATTATTTACTGAACATAATCATCTAGGCCTATGTTGACTGATTATATTTTTATATTGGAAGACTCATAATCGATCCTGCTTACACTTGTTTTATATTAATTAATTTCTTTAAATATAAACAAACTATTAATTGACAATTATATTTTAATTACTATAATTCCCTTCAGGGCTTAACTGAATGCACACTTTTAAACCATTGTCTGTGTGATTAATATCTATTAAACTTATATAACTCAACACTAATAAAGAAAAAACTAAATGTTAATGTCAGTATCATCTGCTACTATGGATTAGTAATTCATTTCATTAAATAATTGTTTATAATTACTATCCACTCACAGTTCTTCTTAATTGAATACCACTGTATCTCACATACTCTTACCAATTAATTACACTTGTCTTATATTACTTTTGTAGCACATCTTAATTACATTTTACATTTACTTCTAAATTTGTATTGTACTTTATATGACTTTCTAATTGATTCATTCATTATTCATTAAATTTATTATCATTATTTATTTGTTTATGGACTACTCCAAATCTAACTGGGTACTGTCTATATAGTATAGTAACCTGTCATAGTAATGTCTGTTGTAGGACTTTTGGTTTTGAAATAGGTTCACACTTTTATTTATTATTGTTTCTTCTTTTAAATTATTTTGATTTCGATTTGTTTAGATAACTTGTTGTTATTGCTTGCTGATGTCTTCAACAGTTGAAGTGTATGATATTATGGTATTAATATTGCTTGGTGATAAGATTGACATTTATTAAACAAATTCTTCATTATTATAGGCAAATTGAAACCTACCTTTCTTATCGATACCAATTATTTTCTTCTTTATCTCTGGAGTTTATTTATTTGTATTGGTGGCTTTAACGAATTGTAATTCTTGAGTTTTCTCTTGGTTCATTGTATATTCTATTTATATATTACATTCTTTTATTCACATTGATTCCATACTAATGTTAAATGATTCCCCCTATATTAAAATGGTATTATGAATGAATATCGGCGTTAAGTGGCCCTTTTACGTCCAATTGCTCATCCGAACATTCACATACCTGGTACAGTGCACTTTGGCTGCTACCCATAAAATAATTCTAAAGTGGCGCCTTAGCTTTCTCACTCTATAAATAAAATAATTATAAATCTTATCAGTATACACATCATTGGAATCTTTTATCTTCTGAATATTTTTTCTTATTCTACATTGCCTTCCAATAACTCCATTTATTTATTATATTCAATATTACTGTTGGTATATTTCTTAAGTAGATTTCTTTCTCTTTTATATAACTTCACTTCAGAGTTCAATGATTTATTAGCCTTAATGTCATTCACCTTTGTTATTCAATATCTCTTGTAATATAGTAGTTTTAATTATCCTTCTATTATTCTATCTGTTTTTATACTGCAACTCTTCTTCAGCAAGTTCATTTTCTAATTAGTTTATTAAATTTCTCTTAGACCTATTGTCATTAATATTGCGCTCCATCATTTATTTATACTATTATTTATGCTTGATTTAATTAGATGCGCTTATTTCTTTTAGAATTTTGGTGTCGTTACAAACGTTGCAGGTAAACTACCCCTTTCCCTTAACCGATCTTCACCAAAAACAGTACACCTTGAGAAATCTACTATTCAGGGCTGTATGCAAAAAATTGTTTTATTCTGTTTGAATTTGCGGCTGTTATCGTTTGCCATAGACAAAAATTACCCTTGATTAAAAAAAACCGTTGCTGGTAAACTACCCCTTTCCCTTAACCGATCTTCACCAAAAACAATAGGTCTTGAGTACTCTACAAATCAGGACTGTACGCAAAATATTATTTGATTCTGTTTGAATTTGCGACTGTTATCGTTTGCCATAAAACAAAATCTACACACACACACACACACACACACACACACACACACTTTTCGAAAAATGACTTTTTATCATGTTTTGAGTGTAGTACAATCAGAATCTGCAATAATCCCGAACACGATTTTTTTTGCCATCACCATACTTCCATTTCCTTAAGGAACATGGAAGTAAATAAACAGCCCGGGAAGGAATTTTAACAAAGAACTACTTCTTTGTTGCCGATAACGTAGTACACATATAAAAAATTCTCCCCTCCCCCTTTAACTATAATTTTCATTAATAGATCTGTGAAACGTACACTGTAGATTCGCAGCTTTACTCTGAGCAACGCTCAATAGGGAATGTTGAAAATTTTTGTCCACGGTGTACCCTCATACACACTGAACCTGCTCTGATGTTTTAATTACGGACATCATAATATTAAAACTCTGGAAACTTGAGCACTACTTAATGGAGATCAAACATTAACTTATACAAGCCATTAATTTTATGCATATTTTTTATATATATGTGTACAACGTTATCGGCAACAAAGAAGTAGTTTTTTGTTAAAATTCCTTCCTGGGCTGCTTTGCCGTAGTCTAATGTTTTCTACAAAACCAGACGTTTCGGCAATGCCATCGACTTCCATTATCAGTGAAAATCGAGTGCAATAACGCGAGGTGGTATACGTTAGTGACCACAGTACTGTGGTTAAGGCTGAAGCAGTAAGTAGAAAGAAGTAGTTTCTATGGTAATATTTCATTTCGAAAATGATTTTAAATATAAATCTTAGAACATGGAAGTCATGTATGGTTCTCCATACCGATATTTTTTCATGTTTTGAGGGTAGTACAATCAGAATCTGCAATAATCTCGAACACGATTTTTTTTGCCATCACCATACTTCCATTTCCTTAAGGAACATGGAAGTAAAAATAAGAGCTTCCCAAATTTTAGAACAAAAATTAGCAAACAAAAAGTGGTATTATTAAATAAAATTCTGTATATATTGAAAATACAGAATGTATGTTCATCCAGTACCCACAAACTCGGCCAATTGGTATATATAATATTTATGTAAAAGCTAGTGTTCTCTCTCTTCAGTTAACAAATAAGTACCACCGATATTTACTTTAAACATAGTTTTTTTAATTAGATTATATTTATTTAAACCTTCCTCAATCAATCAGCCTATGATTGTTCATTATGTTAAATTCGAATGAGAAGTACTTTCTGCTTAATGAAGACGCCTTCTATTGATCCAGTCTCCTACTCGGTACTTACCTCTCTTCTGTAGCTTTCCGATACATAACTGTCAAAATAACTAGTGCTCCTCTCTCTGCTTTCCATTCCAATGTTCATTTTGAGTTACAGGCCTACTCTACAAACGAGGTAATTTAATGTTGTTGTTTTAAACACTTAGACGTTTGATACTTATTGTGTGGATACGTGAATGTAATATTGTAACGAGAACCCTATCGAACAGCCTAGAACGCCCGCCACCCGTCCCTCCACTAGTCGATAAGGTGTACCTCAGCCAAGGCCGTGCTGAAGTACGTTCCAGAGTAGTCTGGAGAACACTTGAGGTACACATTAAGCTGGTGTGCAGTTAAAGATGGAAAGTTCATTGTAGAACACGTGCGCTACTTATAGGCTATACGGGACAGGGGCTGGTTTTGTGAGTACAGTCGATGAGCGATTTTCCTTAGTGACGATCAAGTGCGATTCGAAGTATTGTGTCGAAGTGTTTACTGGGCGTGGAACTCTATTATTACTGACATTATTATTGCGTGTGGACAAATTTAAGTCGAATTATTGTACGAGTTCATTAAAAATTGTTACTTATGATTGATTAAAGCTGGTAATTGGTGATTTCATTGGTGTCTGTAATTTGTTTCCACTGTACCATACGACGATCATAGTGACTGTCGTAACAGTATTTATATTAATGTGTGAATATATTTATATTTGGTTGTACGTATGCTTCGTTGTGACCAATGTAAAAGTTCATTATCTTTTATCGTCTTACACTCTGACCCAACACGTTGTGTGTTCTGTACCACTCAAATCCACAAACTGAGTTTCATGATTTCCACATTTTAGATTAGCCAAAGTCCTTTTTGGTTAAAGTATTTTTGTTTAGGCTCAAACTGTAGTACAGATCGGATATGTTCACAAGAATGCTTAATGTAGTTCCTCTTGTCTTGGTTAGTCTGTTAGTACTATACATCGTGCGCACCAATGAACAGACGTGTTCCAGTATCGTTTTGTAATCTGTTTATGAATTAACAATAATAGTTTGGTCTTATTAAAGTTGTATTTGATCTTAGTATTACTAAGGTCCAGCTCCCATAAAACAACACGCGCTGTACCAATAATTATGCAAAACCCTACATAACCTTTACCTTTACCTTAACTGATATGCTTGTTTGTTCAGTGGTGGATCCAGAGCGGCGCCACATTACTCAGAAAAAAGTATTACATTACTAAAAAGTATTTTGTAAACTAAATTCAAGATGTCTACAAATCGTTACTGCAGCGCGGTTCGTTTGGTCCAATATACTGAAAAGAGTAAGAATACGTAGACCTAATAAAATGATCGCTTTACAATAATATTTTTGCATATGCAATGTATTAATTTACATCAGAATGAATGGTGTACCAGGGTTGTTAGTAATACGTTTGAAATAATCTGTAGCAACTACACCCGTCAGGAGTCATGAACCCCCATCTGTTAAGTGCATGGGTTAAGAAGATTTGTTTAAAAATACATTTTCCACTTTCACACTTCAGCACTTTCAGTAAATCGTAACAGAAAAGAAAAATAACGCATAGGCTTAAACATTTGTCCAACTTCTAGAAAACAACACGCGACCTAGGACTACCAATAATTTTTCAAAACCTTTATCTTACCTCTATATTAATATGCTTGTTTGTTCAGTGGTGGATCCAGAGGGGCGTGTGCCGCTCAGAAAAAATTAATACATTCCTAAAAATTTTAATTTGTTTATGGTACCGAACAAGTTTAATTATCTTTCTTCTCTTTCTCAGCTTGTCTCTGTGTCTCTCTCTACATACATGAGACACAGATTTTTTCCGTTATAAAGATCTATAGGTAGTAATGGATAATAAGCAACAGTACCAACCTTATTTACCAATGAACTCAGGAGGCAAAAAGTGAAAATGTTGGTTGTACTAGCCCACTTTTTTTTTAAGAGAGATATTTTGATCAAAGTTGTTGGCAACACTTTTCCATCAGCTGTAGTAACGTTTCCCAGTTGGTGGGAACGGTTAGTCCGTTTTAGACGCAAAACTAGTCACGTCCTTTACAAGTAGCGTCCAAATTACTAAAATACTACACGGCTACGTTAACACTGGATCCGGAGAGGGGAAGCGTAGCAGCACTGGCACTGCGAGTTGCGTGGGGATAAGTACGTTTCTACGCTGCTTGATATTTGTACAGTTGAAGTAAAACTCATACGCGACTTTAAAATTTACCCATCTGAAAATTAGAGTAAGAGCATTAGAATACTTAAACTTTATACTTTATTCTACATCATTTCAAATGTCATACTTTGTAACATGAACACGCACGAATATTAGCCTATACTTGTGATACAAATCGACGCTCACGATATTCAAAACTGGGAAACATACATTCAAATGACAAACTTTTGTGTGTGACTGTTGACTGCTCGGTAGTGTGAGACGCGCTTGCACGTTTGTCTCAAATCTCCTCTAGTTCACATTTTTTCCGCATCCTTTGTTAAATTTCTCTAGTAGGAGTATAATCCGCGCCAGTGACTCATTTTCTGTGGGAAAGGAAATGCAACCCTACTGAAATTCCTCGCCATTTGAGGCAAGTGTATGATGATACAGCATTTTCACACCAGGTACAAGTTGTTCGGAAATGGTTTCACGGATATCAAGGATGATTACTGGTATGGAAGCCATCAATTTTAACAACGGATGTCAACGTTGAACGCGTTCACCAGTTGGTGCGTGCAAACAGGCACATCACACAGGACAAATTCGTGTGGAAGTGTGCACTAAATCATCTCTCAACAATTTGCTCTCGATGGGTACACCGTTTACTGATAGACGAACACGTGTCATGAAGGAACTCGAAAATATGAGTGGGAGGAGTGCTACATTATCCCCATAGCACTGACCTTGCGCCGTGTAATTTCCCTTTGTTCGGTCCTATGAAAAAGGCCAATAGCGGTGATATCACACTGATAAAGGAGTCCAAAATGCAACACAGGAATGTTTATCGGATGTTGGACAGGAATTTTTCAGCATGGATTCGAAAACTCATGGCATGCTACTATAAGTGTTTAAATGGATTGGCGAGTTTGTAGGCCTATAAAAAGTAGATCTTCAATATTGTATTTTCAAGTAAATAAAAGAATTTTTATAAATATTCCACATGCTGTTTTGACTGCCCATCGTATTACTAGGAAATGTGGTAGTCTATAAAAACAATGCGTATAATAAAGTAAAATGAATTTACTTTTAATTTTACTAAGCTATATATGAAGGTTTCTTTTCTTAGTTTCGTGGTTGAAGGAAAATGTGTGTGTAGTGTAAATCACATTCAGTAAAATCCGTTCAGAAGACGACGCGGAAAGTGCGGTGTGGCAGTGAAACAGCCATCAGAGAAACCCGCCCAGTGTCGGTCGCACAACCGCTACTAACTCTGAATTGAAGTAATCATTGGAAACGTTCGACTCCCGACCCAACGCGATCAAGAATTGGGTCAACTCGAGGACGTCCACATATAAACAAAACGCAATCGGATAAAACGAACACTTTAGAATATTTTCTCTTCTGGTACCATTTGCTACATCTTCCAGACACCTTTACAAGTTTTACGTCAGTTGTCAGAATATGATTGCGTTTTAGTCTATACACTGCGCCTCTTCAGATATATTAACTACTGTACTGTTCAGCCTATTGAAGAGAGACGGGAGTTTAGTTGTGAAACACACTTGGTCTTTGTAGATTTGACAAAGGCCTTTGACAATGTTAAAAGGACATTATTATAGCGAATCCTTGAGAAAAGAGGTTGCCTTATACATCTTATACTACTACTCTCCAGCACTACAGCCCATGGTGAGCCCTGGCTTCCGCTACGACCCGTCTCCACTCATCTCTGTCCATTGCCCTCAGTCTCCAATTCCTAATGCCCATCTTTCTCAGATCTTCTTCCACATCCTGCTGCCATCTTCTTCGAGGCCTGCCTCTTCTTCTTTTGCCCAATATCGTTCCACTTAATATAGTTTTGGGCATCCTCGTAACATTCATACGGGATACGTGTCCCAGCCATCTAATTCTAGCTGATTTTATGTGCCTCACCAGGTCTTGTCCACCAATCAATTCATTTATCTCACTGTTATTTCGGATCCTATACATATTCCCTTCCTTCACCGGTCCAAATATCTGTCTCAATATTCTTCTTTCAAAAATTCTTAGAGCGCTTATATCCTTATTTACGAGAGTCCATGTGTCGGATGCATCTTATACATCTTATAGAAACGATAAAGAGCCTTTATGTATAAACCAGTGTACGACTGGTTTTAGGAGGAAGGATGACTGAGGAAGTTCCCACTAATAAGGGAGTAAGACAAGGCTGCTGTATATGGCCGACGCTTTTCAATATATATATATATATATATATATATATATATATATATATATATAGACGACATGTTTAAAACATGGAAATCTTATGTTGACACAGGGATTTTTCTGAAAGGAATATTTTTAAACTCCATTTTGTACGCAAATGATACGGTAATAATTCAGGACACAGACGATAAACTACAAAAATCAATGTACATAGACTACTAAATCAAATAGCTGACGAATATGACTTTCAAATATCAGCGGACAATACTAAAACAATGGCATTCAGAGGGAAACACCTGTAAGAACTAAGATAATTATAAATGGAAAGATTATGGAACAAGCATTTCAGTTACTCGGAATGTTACGTTACACATGGGACAGAAACTGATCTGGATGAAAAATTAAACAAATTTTGGAATATCTGTGGAAAAAATTCACAGATAGCTTAAAAATAAGACAAAGAAGGAAACGAGGATAAGGTTTTTTAACCTGTAGTGGTACCAGTTTTGATGTATGGAGATGAAGCCTGAGTTATGACAGAAAGAGATAAAGCAAAGATTCAGGCAGCGGAGATAAAGTTCATGAGGAGTACTCTGGTCTGTACCATTCTCGATTGAATGAAGAATGTGGATATAAGGACGGAAGTGGGAGTCAGCCCATTGTTGGAACGGCTAAGGGGCAACAAAAGAAGATGGTATGAACATTTGGGAAGTCTGGCGAGTGACAGGATTCCAGTGCTAGCAATGGAATGTAGACGGTGGGGAAGAGAGACGTAGGACGGCCGAGAGCGATGTGGGTCCCGAAACAGGTTCAGGATGAGCCTAATCCTTGAGGAGGAGGAGGATGATGATGATGATGGCATACCGAACATTCATTGAAACCGATAGCGATTTCTCTTTGTCTCAATGGGAAACAGTCCGATGTGTAAAATATTAATTTACGGTAGTGAAGAGAAGCATACAACCACCCTCACAAACAGCGGTGAGTCATGATAAGAATGCTTCACGTAACCACTGCACACATCTTGTTTGTTTCAAACGGGACAGTATCAAATATGCAGGCTTCATTTCTCTATGCTTTTAAAACTATTTATCTGTGTCCAGTTTTATAGCCTAAGTGGAGAATAAACTGTACCTCGCGGCAAGATCAGCAGTAAATAACATTTATTTGCAAAGTTTTAGCGAACAACGATCGGTTCATTGAGCTCGCGGTAATGTTTACCCTCTTTCCTTGCAGACGAATAAAAGTCACGACAAATAATTTTAATATTCCTTTCGTATGACGGTAACGAGTTCCTCTGACAACAAGTAAGCTAACATTTGCTGCGATTAATCACTTGCATCGATCTGCAGACAACATCAAGAACTGCTGGGCAGAATAGTTACATTACGGCAAGACTGCCCTACTTGTGTCCCCCGAGATGTTTTCGTGCGGCATGTAGGGCTTTCACTATAAACAACGTTAGTATTTCTCTTGTGGTATGCTCTTAATTTAATGTTGTTTATTTTATTACCGAATTACTATAAAAATTATTTGCTGTATTAAAGAACAGTTTCTTATTTTCTTTCATTATCCATTAATTTTAAGGGCGGAAAGTTTAGAGAGGATCGGTCAATAAGTAGGCCCTATACACAAATTTTTATATTATTTGTGTCGACGTTTCGACAATATTTATTGTCATAATCAGGATCTGTATGCAGATACAAGAGAAAATATCAAACACTGATTGAGTCAATGTGTTTGTGTGTGTGTGTGTGTGTGTGTGTGTGTAAGGGAGTTGAAACTGTTTGTTTTACATCATCAGAATAATTGCATATTGTTTTTCTTAAATACATGGAGAAAATTATAATATCGCAGAACATAATTCATACAGTATTACAATTTTAATTACTGGTAATGCCATAATTCCTTAATAGTATTTTTAAGTAATCATAGAAGCAGTAATAATCAAATGTAAATTAGAATTGGTACAGATAATATTTCTATATATAGGCCTACATGTCTACATACAGCATAGTAAAATGTACCTGAATACAGATTGTAGCGATGTTCAATTATGTATATTATTAAAAGTTATTATTATCGTGTTTCACTCACTACTGGTATTGAAACACTGAACTGAGTGATTTAACATTGAATTGAATTGAATGTTTCAACGGTATTGAAACACTGAATTCACTCACTGCTTGCGTGTGTGCAGAACAAGTTAGTGTCTTGTTTTTTCATATGGCTAATCTGAGTAAACTGGTAGGTAAACTCGCTGTTTTGTGATATTTGAGACTTGTCCGAATCTGGGAAGAAGCTCCCTTCAGCCAGAGGGTAAAGTAACCGAGAGGAAACAGTGCGGAGATGCCGATCAGGTAGGTTGTGTTGAAGTCGTCGTAGCGCGGAGACGCCGATCAGGTAGGTTCTGTTGAAGTCGTCGTATAAGGCTGTATGACCGACAAGACGTCAAAATGTTATGGACGCTACTGGTGGTGTTTAACGTCAGGATGTGGCAGGAAAGGGGTTCAATGGAAAGGACTAGTAAAGGAGAGGACGGCGGGTAAGTACGAGTGGTAGAAGAACGGACTATATGATTAGGCCTACATTTTCTTTTCTTGCGTGTAATACCTGGTATCGCCGTCCTCACTGACATGGGATTATGAGGGAGGAGGGTGAGGAAGGTTAGCAAACGGTGAGACGAAAAGGACGCTTGGTGTTTATGATTGGCCGGTTAGGAGCAACAGACGGAGTTTCGCCTTCAAAGTGTACCGATACCTGTTGTTAACCTTATGGATAAAGCAAGCGATATCAAGGAAGAACCTAATGAGTGTAGTAGGCTACGTACAGCACGCACTAGGTAGGCGGGGCAGAGCCTGTCGTTCTGTCATCCTGTAACCCTCCAGACGGCGAGGACGGTGTCACTGCCCTACACTCTTGCCCTCCAGATCTCCAGACATTACCTCATGCGACTTCTTCTTGTAGGGATACGTGAAAGGCTGTGTTTTTTCCACCGTTAGTTCGTGACCTAGACAAGCTCAAAAACAGGAGATCAGCAGCAGTAGCTTCAATCGAAGATGTTACCTTTCGAAAAGTGTGGGATGAATTTAGCTATCGTCCTGATGTTGTCCGTGCGGCTGGTTGAGGACACAGAGCATTTATAATAATCTTGCTGAAACTTCATGATTTTGCGAGTAGTTTGTACTTTGTTATATTATTGTAACGTGTTTTTATCAATAAATATAACTATTTAAAATTGGGTCATTCTTTTTGAAACACTCTGTGACGCCAAGGTATCCGTAATCATGCTTGGAGGTAATGTCAGAAGGAGGTAAACCAAATAAATTTAGATTCAGTTTTTAAGATAGGCCTATAATATAGGCCTAGGCTACTATAGACAAACTCTCGTATTTCTATTTAAAAAGTTAACTGTAATGTGACTAAACGCCCATCAAGGCTTCGTGGAAGGAACAATATTTAACGTAATTTCTGTTTCTTCCTTCTTCCTTACGCCGCTAACTCTCTCACCTTCTGGTGATTGGAAGAACAAAAGAATAGTTTAGTGTAGGCCTATATTTGCTTTATCCAATGCACTCTTCTGTACTCTGTTCTTTACATCTCGTGAGTAGGTTATATCACCATCCGACTTCAATCTTTTCAGTCAACGACTTTTCTCACAGTGACATTTATGAATGAAGTCGTTATAATTTTCAGTCTTGTAAGGACACAAGAGTACGCCCGAATAATTAAGGGGTCACATCTTGTAGAACAGAGCGTAAAAACCAAATGTCCAGTAAACGTCATTCGCACCTAGGCTGTCTTTTGACCTTCCAGAAACACGACCAGCTGTTTCTAAGTGTATGCAGAAAGAAACGAACGCCTATGTGAGGTGCGTATTGCTCTCGCACCGGAGCTCTTCGGTCACGCGCGCGCGCGCGCACTCTCGGTGTGAAATTGAGGTCGCAACGCAATAACAACGCAGCGGCCATTGTATGGTTAACCACCTGTGATATGACGTCAACTGAAGTTCGACCAATCTGAGTCGGACATGATACAATGGAAACATGGCGCTCTTCCTTTATAAGACTACAGTCGGTTCAGTAATGTGTGACCTCCAACAGGACCGTCACTGACGACAATAAAACGTTCCAAGAAAATATAACAGATGAGACTACCCGGACACCAGTGTAGCGGCCGACGACGTGTGGAACAGTGACCACACTTTCTGTTTTGATTCGTTAATAAATATTTTATTTCTTTGTTTTAGACTAGGCTACGGTTCGTTGTTACTTCCTTGTTGCCAGCCGCAGTGAACGTTTCTTTGTAGAGAACAGTTCTCGCTAAAGTAATTTATTATTTATTAGTGTAAAACCCGTTGTCTTTCATTTCTGCATTAGGGTCATGTTCTCCTGACAGCTTGTGAATTTGTTGTGCCGTTTACTAATTTAAAGATCGCTTCGGTTTTCCATATATTAATATAGTTGTGATGATTAGGCTAAGGATTAAACAGAAAAGCGAATTAATTACCAAAATCTGTAAGTGCAGATAATAGATACTAAAAAACATTCATTTATAGTCGTTATCGGAAGGCGCTATTATTTTATTTAGGCTACTTTTTGTGGCATAGGCTATCACATAATATGTTTTTAAAATAACCCTATAACTGAAGTGTGTAATAAGTAAACAATCCAAAAATGGTATTCAGGAAAATCCGTTTAAATTACATTACAAAATATAAGCCTACCTTTGCTGAAAAAATTTCGAAAAAATTTAAATAAAATTTACTCACTAAGTCAAAGTCACAATCACTAGTTAACATTTTTTTCAAACTACGGTCAGACGAATAGGAAAAGATATGCCTCTAAATTTTAATTATTTTATTTACAGAATTTACAAAATAAAACACCATTTGTGTTTTGTGTTCATTTTTTGTTAAAAATACTTAATACTTTGTAAGTAGTTTCTTAGTCGCCTATTTTCGCCTATAATTTTTTCAGTTGTAGGGCAATGTTTCATCATGTATCCTATATGTAGACCTATCATATACGGTAATTTAAAATTTTGGGATATTTCCTTAAATGCAGGGGTAGGGAACAAGCGCTCTGCTGCCCTTCCTTATACTGGTTCTCAGTTCACCTTCGAGTGTTAGACTTATTCTTTGGTAAGATCCAGTATCCGTAATTAGGCCTAATTGAGCTATAGAACAGTATTTTAAGCCTATGTGTAGGTATATTCCAGGGTTGTTTTCTTGGAGTTCTTATTTCGATCTTGTTTTTCATTCGTATTTTTCCAATCGTTTGTCCCACAGCAGATTTGATAAACGGGTCTCTCATTATTTGCGTAGTCAGATATCCTGTTACGCGAAGACAGCAGGGGAACAGAAGAAAGAAATTATCTTATCCGACTAGTCAAGAGGTTGGTGACTGAAGAAAGTGATGATTATGCTTTCATACTCGAATTCTAAGGGACTCAAGTAGGACAGGTACTCGAATACTCAATTATCGCACAGGTTCTGGGACCAGGGGAGAGGTCCAAGGGGTCCAGGTTCTCCCCGAAAAACTGAAAATTCCGAAAGTTATTGTAGGCTTACACTTCAGATTAAAAAGTCAGTATCGTTCTTACAAAGACGACATTCAGGCTAATTGCATATAGGCCTACATGTACATTTTTTGTGTTCTTTCACGATAGGACTACAGGGTGCTATTAAGAAAACTTTGTTTTCAAGGAACACAATTTAGAAACATAAGGTCGTCTTAACTTTTTTTATTTTAAATGGCAAAAAATAATGATTTAACATTGCGACATGTGTTATCAGACATGTGTAAGCAATTATGTCGTATAGCCTATTATAGGGAATGAGTAGGCCTAAGTCAAATTCAAATTTTAATAATCGCATTTATTAAAAAATAAAAATTGTAAATGTTTCTTTTATTCTGTGTTTTCTGTTTCTTTATTCCAGGATTCCAGAATGTTCTTTAGAGTCATCATGTCTCTGCCCGACATCGTGTTGCTCTGGCCGATCCCAATCTTTCTGGAAGAAAACATATTAGAATGGGTATTCTCATCTTTGATTCCACGCTTCCAATCCAATCTAGTTCCTCCCCAAAACAAAACTGGCTACGTTCCTGCACATGTTCATTACTTACTCATTAATTCTATAGTTAAGGAAACATTTCTTGTCGGATAATGGGTAACTACTGTATTAATGTAGCCTAAATATATGTAGGCCTATATCTGTTTCAAACCTTCGCTGAAACGATAGTGCTTAGATAAATTACGAGTGAACTTTACAGTTGTTGGTGGTATATATTGTGAAGGGTTGGACGAGGGTGACAATTACAATAAGGGCGGTTTCTGACATGTCATACAGCACCACCCAGTCGCATGACACTTTGACATTGACGCTAATGACCGCCGCGTCTCCTACTAACGTCATTTACAACAATACCGTCCGTCCTACGTGCTACGTTTGTTATCCGATATCAAATATAGGAACTTCAACAAGACAAGCGTACTGAGAAATAATTTTAATAAAGTCAATTTCTGTTTATTTTAATATACAAGGGGAAGGAAATGTAAACTAAACTAATCGGAGTCCAATTACTCCGTAATTGTAAAAATTAATCATCCGAACCGATAATAAAATTATTCCGTTAAGTTCATGAATTAAAAAAAATATATTTAATCAAACACAATTTGGTACAACGCTAAAAATCAATAAATATTATGTTTCACTAGCCTAAACGTTTCTATATAGGACGGCTCTGAAATTCCCTAGAAATTGTATCTTTAATGACTCAAAAGTCATTGGCCCATACTGTCTCCATGCTAAAATCTGTGCTTGATGGCCGGGTACAAGTTAATAATTAAAGTCAACAGGAAGTAAAACACAAGATTTTGATGTAATTATTGCAAATGAATATTAGATTCACCGTTAAAAATTTTTTTTGATTGTAAATGGATACATAGGCCTACACATGGATATAAATAGGGCCTATAACAAAATTCAAATGGATAATTCGTTAATAGATCTATAAAAGTCTGGTAGTATGCATAAATCTATGCTGACCGGTCATATCCTCAGAAACGCTTAAATTAAGGTCCTGAAAGGTCGTTCATTAATTACTATAAAAATGTATGTATAGAATAGTGAAAAAATATATTGAAAATGTGTGAAACTGTGCGTAATTAAACTGCCGTTTCTTTGCATAAATGTTATTAAAACTAACACTTTTAAAAACAAAGAGAGAGAGAGTGTGTGTGTGTGTGTGTGTAAAACAAATATAGGCCATACGTATAAGACAAATTATAGGCCTACGTAGTTAAATTATTTTAACCGTCACTACCATCAAACTCTGATTACGCTCTTTCAGTCCGATTACTGATTTGATTGTCTTCAAAGTAAACCTGCTGAATTTTCGTTCTCTCGTTCAAAGCGAGTTCTTTTCCATCATAAGTCTTCCAGCCTACGATAAAATAAGATCAAATGAAATGAAATAGTTTGTAAAAATCTTGAAAAAAGTAATAGATTTTTAAATCACCCAGGAACTTTTGGTTTACTCCTTTATTAAAATAAATCTGAATTAATATCTGTGTAGGGTGTATTTATTTGTCACGCGTGCGCGAGTGTGTGTGCGTGCGCACTTGTGTAACTCTCCAGTATAATATCTTAAAGCTTCAAAGATTACCAATCAGTTTAAGACATATTTAACTGCGTTAGGTGGTGTGAGGATGTTTTGTGTGTGTAATTAGGCTATATTGACTTTATCTGACCTTGTGAATTGTTTTGTAAGAAGTCGAGAACAGCTGTGAACGTGTTGCTAAAATACCAATCAAGTGTTAAAACGGTGGCCAGACTTTTGATGACCTCTGACACCAAACAAATAACCTGTTCGTTCTCGGCACTGCCATTCTTGTAACTTTTTATGGAAACGTTTTACAGTTTTTCTTTTTTCTCTCTTTATGTTTCCGTTATACGACTAAAACGGTTGTGACCGCGTCATTCTCAGTTTGTTTTCTCGCTACTTATTGCGGTTCGTAACATTGTAGGCCTACGAGTTACGACTGCTTTGTCCTGACTTCCATATCGTTAAACAGTTACTTACTAATATGCTCCCGCTCACTATTTTTAGCGAAGTCCGTTTATTATTTTTTGTTTACGAAAGGAACAATTGTAGAGCAATCAACGCTAAAAATTCCCGGGTTTGTGTTAAAATTTCTGTGTAGTCTGCTATACGGATGAAATTTAACTATTTTTAAAATTGTTGATCCTATTTTTGAGATGGATTCAAAAAATCTTAAAATTCCAAAACTGTACACTATATCCAGATTTTTGTTAAAAATATCTTCCGCCTGATATCACACTTTGAATTTGCCATTTTATCAAAATATTCGCCCACTTTTTGGGCCCTGACGTCCAAAAACACTGAAATTTTCAAAAATTAACGCTACAGATTGCGGTTAAAATTCCATTTAATTTGATACATCACCACGGGCTTTTGCGATTCTTTCAAAATTTTAGCCCCTCACATTTTTTCCTAACGCCTCCCCAATTTTGGGAGATCAATCTCAAAAACGATATAGTGTTCTGTAGGGTGAAAGTAAGGAAACGCACACCAAGTTTTACGAAAATCGGTTGATCCGTTCAAAAGTTATCGTGAGATAGTCTCCAAACAGGTAGATTATTAAAACTGCCCAAATCCAAATCAGTAGACAGACAGAAAAATGCCAAATGAGCATCGCTTTGCTCGTTCAGTAAAGCTAGTCTAAAAACAAAATAACACTAACTTGAAGTATACGGGTTGAAAATTATGGAAAGGCGCTGTCTTGATTAACTGTTATTAAAATAAAAGCTCTTATCATAAAAAATGTTTATCATCAGGAATCACGTAAATCCTAAATTTTTATCTTAATAGATCTTTAAAAACGAGTCTTTCTGAAGGTATTTTGGAAAAATACAGTTTTATTACTCCTTCACATTTTAATGTAAGTATGGATATTGCCCCAAAAATGTTTTAAGCAACTGATACTTCACGTTAAAAAACGTTATTTTTTATGAAAATATGACAATAAAGACACCCAGTTTTTCTAAATTAATTCCAACAAACTGTTAGTTTACAGTTTACCTGTGGAAAGACGATGGTTCAAACCACAGAGACATTAGACTAGAGAAATCACGACATAATCTACTCTGTAAGAGGAGTATAATATGTCTGCGCGAAAACGACAAAGGTAGGTTAATAGGCCTTCGTCCTTTGGCGCGTGCATAATTGATTTTTTAATGCTACAAACACACACGTGATTTACCAGATAATGTCGAATGATTGTCGTTATTAAGAAAACTTTATTTTATTAATTTACAAATATTGTAATTCGTTTTATTTCTGCAGTTATTTATAAGCCCTATTGTAACACACGCAACTGGATTAAAATTAGGCCTACGTTAATTGATTATGGAATTTTGTTGATATTTTGAATAACTCTGGGGCGACATTTTTAACTGATCCCCTGATTTCCCCTTAGTTCCATCACTGGTCCAGTTATATAGGAGACAGGTAGCGTCGTTGGATGTCTTACGGAAATTGTTGTTGCTATGTCCGTGTTGTAGCCCGTGTGCTAGGATCTTACAGTGCTCGTAGTCGTGTTCTTCGCTGGTCACAAGGACGTTCTGGAACAGATCCTGGCCTCACACAATGGCAGACCCGTCGTCTAAGACAACAGGCCTGTGGGTGCCCCGGGAGTTTAGAGTCGCGCTAGTGATTAATAAAACTGTGAGGGAACTGTGAGCTACATCAGTGTAGGGCTACTTCACATGTCTTTTAATTCGTCATAAAGCTTTGTGTTCCTGCTAAGTTTATGGCTTGTCTATGAAAGACCATTATTCGAAACTGGGACATTTCTACGTCCATCTGTACCAAATTAAAACGTCACAAAATTAGTGAATGTCAATTCTTTAACAAAACACAGTGCTGTGCCAGCGGCTAAAGACATATTCAGTCCAAGATTTATTCTTTGTAGCTGAAGCGCATTTTTTATAGCCTTGTCTAGAGAGGAATTCTTTCCGAGAAAGTGCAGTATCTATTATATGAAACGTCTTCATATCTATTAACGAATAAAACATTTTAAAGACAAAAAACTTTTCAATACCATTAAGATGCTTTATATTACGAATAAATGTTCTATATAACTCTTACGATAATGTCTCTTTATAATATTACAGGCCTACCTTAAAATACGTGTATTTTATGTAGGCCTATACTTTTTAATGACTCTAAATGGACGCTTAGATCATGTTAACAAAAATTAATTTTTTAAATTAAAAAATATATTTAATTAAATAATTTATTTAAAAATAAAATATTTAAAATTCTTTTTTAAGTTTTCATTATATAAATTTCGCTTATTTCTCCCACTTCGTTTATTCTCCCTTTCTTTCGTACCCATTCTCTGTCACAGCTTGATTCTTTCAGTACTGTCCTGTTGTCCTCAAATTATTAATAAATAATAATTGTGGCCCAAAGTTCGTGTAGTGAAAAATACGTGAGAGACGTAATATCCCTGTTACATCGAGTGTTAATGAAGGAGTCGTTTGTAATATTCTCTCTCTGTTATTGCTCGCGCGCTCAGAACATTTACAGTACTTACATGCGGAACGTTTTGATGTGATAGTATGTAATTAACAGCGCGGCGCTTTCCGACAGTGTCTCTGTGCACCAATCAGATTGCACCGTTATAAAAGTGAGATTACCATTTTGAGTCTAAATTGGCACAATTAATATTCATCAACCGCAGCTTATCATCTTTATGAAGTCGATTCGTAGTGTCATCGTCATTATGCTGTTACAGTAGTGATTGTTTACTATGTGCAGAAACATGTCAACAAATTAACTACGCTGATGCCAGGTAAAAAATTAATTACGACTAATCGCTGTTCCTTTCGGCCGATGTGTAACGGTTTAAATGAGGAATCTATACTATCACCAGGGGCGAACCTTGGATTTCATTTCGTGAGGGGATTTTTTTCAACCACATATCGTTTTCTTAAAGTATCGTTTTTCTTATAATGAAAATCGTAACAAAAATTAAAACTAATAGGCAAATAATAGTTGTATTTCACTAATTTCATTAAAATAAATTAAAAACATACATTATATAGGCTTCCAGTTTGTCTTTTACCTTTCTGTGAAATAAAAATATTTTAAAGAGAAAGTTAAAATTAAGAAAATGAGGGTTACCAGCATGTAAAATAATGTTAAATAATTTTGGTAAAAAATGTAATGATTGTCAGTCTTTTTTAATTAATTACATTATAAAACACGCAACCCATTTAAAAATTTTTGCTCCAACATTTTCGGATTTCGGGGGGGATATATCCCCCATATCACCCCCTAGGTTCGCCCCTGACTATCACTGTCGAACTGCACCTGATCGCGAGTAGTATTCCTGCTCACTGGTCCTGGTGGAACAAATAAGCAGAGCAGGAAGTAGTTATCGTGCCCGTGTTTGCCTTAAAGAAAACTAATAGGCCTAATTCTGCTTAGGCAATTAAGAGTGCGGACCAACCACTCGAAGCAGTTAGTAGTACCGTAAAACGGACTACATCACCCAACTCTTACTACGACAGAGTAGGCCTATTCGATACATATAAGGTCGTATTCTGGGGCTTGAATATTTATCATGTAGTTGATATCAACCAACCTTTATCAGATTCTGATAACGTGTCATTCTCGCAATTATCAAGGTGCAACACGGAGAATACAATTCGTTCCGCCATTTGCAGTACGTGCGTTTGTGTCCGTGTGACCTTTGTGCGACACGGCATGACATTTGAAACGTAAACACATATGTGTTGTGATCTAACAAGATAAGAGAAGCTCTCTGTGACGAGATGAATTATAATTCACGTTAAAACAATTTTAAAAAGCAACAACGAACAATGACTCAGCATGATGTGCTAGCAAAGTAACATAGTTCGAAGCATTTGTATCAAGTATTATCGTCTGTAGTTTAATTTTTTCAGTACTGGAACATCTCAGCGATTATCAAACTTTTGTCGTACTCACATTAAAGCTCTCCATACGTCTCCTTTATTTCGTTAAAGTTTGCTTACATCATTTACAAGCTGCTATGATGTGTGTTACCCGTTGAACTCTGAGGCAACAAATATGGGTCAGTGGTGATGTTTAGTTTTAGGACCGCATGGGCCCCACAGCTCGTACCCGAGTGTGCGACTGATAAGGGCGGTTCTGAACGTGTTTATTAATTAAAACAATTTTAATCTAATTTAATTAACTAAAATTGCTTGCGAGTTAATTAAAATCAACTGAAACTGTTAATGTTGCATTTGAGATTAATCAGTGCGAGTTCTGGCTTGCATTTGGAGCTGTAGAATTTTAGACGTGATATTGCTGCTCAAAGTTGGTCAAATGCCGTCGCTTGTGTCCAGATGATTTCTTTGCTTATTTTTTGTGGGTTGGTTCGTTCCATTCTCGCTGTCTACCCTGTACTCTATTCGCTATGATAGAATATTTCTAGACTTGTATGTTGGTAACTTCGCGGAACACAATCGACCTTTTCACGGACTACCTTTGGCCTGTGGACACCGGGTGGGAACCATTGTATTAAATTACAAATTGATGTTTCTTCATTATTCCTTAAACTAAGCAGGAATCTATCCCCTTAGAATATTTTTTGTGAACATCCCTCCATCCCTAACCGCATATTATTTTCATTTCTGATAGTCCTTCTTCTTGTCTAATCTCACAACTTCCTTTAATCTGTTATTGAAAATAATCATCTCAATAATGTCTTCTATTTTTGACAAAATTGTCTATCCTTGTTATCACGAAGTGTTGTTTTATGTATTTACTTTTAAAAGATAGTTATCTAAACGAAATCTGCTTTGGTCATTAATATTTCTGTTCTGTATGTTTCTATACACAGTTTGATGATTTGTTTTGATCTTTTGCGCGCTTTCTATTAGCCTTTTCTATATTCTTACTTTAGGAACTTTTATTTTGTTGGGTTTTACTCTTTCCGGTTTTTAAGCTAGTGATATTTTCATTACTAGTAAATTTTGTTACTGAACTAATTTGATGTAAATATTTTGTCTGTCTCTCTTTCATTATTTATTTCCAAATTAAATGGCACTTTTATTTTTACTCATGTCATCGAATTTTTTCATATTGTAAAGATCTTTAAGTTGGTTCTTATACGTCTCAATAAACTCGAATAGCAGGTAATGCAGATCGTCCACGTTTTGAAGCAACCGAGCTCTTTCTGTGCCATCAGTCGCCTGACTGATTTGACGTAGTACTCCAACACCTCGTATCCTGATCAAATCTCTTCATCTCCGAATACCTGCAACATCCCACATACTCAGTAATCTGCCTGCGGTACTCCAATTTCTGACTTCCCTGCAGTTCTTCCCGTTCGTTGCACCCTTCGTTACCAAAGTCGTCAACCCTGAATGTCTCTGTCAGTGCCCTACAAACCTGCTCGTCTACTCGTTATACTACTACATAAACTTCCCTTTTCTCCCATTATTTCCAGAAACCTCTCGTCTATGAAATGTTTCTACGTATTGGTCATCTCTCGCACTACCCTACTGTCCAAGTATCGCAACAGTACAACTGGATGATCCAAACATACGGCTTTAAGAATGTCTTCCTAATTCCGCATTCAATATTTGATAACAACAGACTTTTCTTCTTAAAAAAAAATTGCTTTTCGCTTGCACTTCCCTTGTAATAATCCTACTCAAGTTCGTGAATTCACTCACTGGATCTAAGCTATCCGTTATAATATTCATATTTAAAGAACCTGTATTATAGTTCTTAGAGCTCGGAATAGCATAGCCTACTATTTAGGTTTCATCGTTTTGAGACGGACAGGTTGAGGTGAGAAACGCTAGGGAAAGTGGCTATCTGTTTAGTGTGACCTAGGATTCGTATACCAACCAGCGTTCCAGTGTAGGCTGAGGTGGCATGAAAATTAAACTATGATTGAATGTTTGCTCAACCCAATAAACGTATTTAATAAATCTCATGTTTTATAGTGTGCAATCATAAGCATCGACGAGACAGGTAAAGTATAAAACGTTTGTGTACACTTTGTATATTATTAAATACAGAAAACATTTAATTTTAATATAGCTATAAACTTCAAAGTTTAAAAAATCTGCTTCACGTTGATTTGCGATAGAAACAATTACTTATTTCAAGATAACAGACCCCTATTAAGTACACGTATGCAAAATCAAGTTTTGTTTATTTACTATAATTTAACCAACTAATACTACCGTAATACGAACGCACACGAAACGTTTTCGAGCTTATTTATCGACAGTCGGATTAGACCAGTGAGCGAGTTGATTACTTACGGTCGACTGAACTGAATCTCTTATCAGCGTGTGTTGTGTTCACACTATAGTGACAATGATTTGGTACTTAATTTATGTCACTGTATAGTGTTCGTAATAACGATGTAGGGCTAATTAGTCGCGTCGTATATACGGAGGAAAACGTGAATTATTCTGCTGTAAAAGTTGAAAATCACGTTTTTTTTTAAATGGAAGTCTCTTAGTGTATATGAATATCTCTAGCTTAACACCCAATCAAGCACCTTCTAAGAATTTCAATAGTGATTTATAAAACGATAAATTTACAATTATACTCAGTAATACTATATACTGTCACTTATATGTGGGGAATTAAATAAACGACGATTAAAGAATGTTCTAAAACTTATGAATAGAAGGACTTACGAGAAGCAGCTTCATGGATTGAAAATATTTCCTTCCTTAAACGTTCAGCATAGATTTCATTTACAAAACTGTACACATAATATTTAATTAAATTACACAGGTTTTGAAAGTAATATTCACTAGGAAGAGTGAAATACATGGCTGTGACTTTGACATTGCTTCCGGAGTGATTTGACATGTCTAGAAAGGTATATGGTTTTGCCTGCTTATTTATGCTTTATTGTTAAACAAGAAAATGTATTATATTGACACATTCAAAAGTTTAACTAGTCTGAAAATTTGACTTGCTTTAGTTATACAAAATTTCACGTGCTTGCCCTTTGAATACAATTACAAATTAAGAACTTTTAAATTCATTAAATTTTGAAAGGTTATATTCAGATTTTAAAATGTATTCTTTCTACAATACCAAAGTCATAAAGGTTATTATGTGATAACTTAATTGTTAAACATTCCAAACTGCTAAACCAGAAGATTAAATAAATTTATTTTTTGCTTTCTAGTAACCCCGTTTCAAAACTAATAGGCCTACTTTACGCTTCCATTATATCTGAGTTCTTTCCTTTCAAGAATATAAATTCAATTTAAAGTTATTTGTGACTACGTTTAATAAATTGAGCTATTAATTTGAGCTAGTCCTTCCGAAACTAGCCTGATGTCGACTCGAAGACATGTAACAAAGTTCCTAGAAAGTCGGGACGCCTACTCGAAATGAACCTCTCATTTCCAAAAATACTTTCAAAAAGGAGGTGTATTTATTGTTCGAGTCAACGAACGATAGCAACTTCTTTATGGAAGTTTGAACAGAAGATGAAGATAGTAGCCAAAAGCATTTTCAGCCGCAGTTTAAATAATCGAAATATGAGGAATGCCAGAGAACGCATAGATATCCTATAAAATCAAAGGAAAAAAAATTGGAACATCTAGAAGTCTAACAAATGATACCGCTCCACATTGCCGGTCTGCCAAGCGCAAAAGTCTCACTCGATTGTCAATGGATTAGAAAAATCCGTAGAAGAGACCCCTTGCGGTACAAACAAATACGCACATGCGCTAGCACACGCGCGCGCACACACACACATGTTCAATAGAAGGAAATTGTCAGCCGTTGTTAGTGAAAAAGGAAGGCTACCAATAGCAAGCAACTAGGCAAAAGTCCGCAACGTTCAAACAGCAAACTGTAACAAGAGACACAAGAGGAACAACTAAATTTAATACTGTGTATACATATACACAACATACCACTACGAGTATGCGCGGAGGAGAGCTACATATACACGTATCGATGAGTGTGTTTTGTACATGTTCAGTAACGGGTGTTACGACTGGTCCCTAGTGTTCGAGTTTAGAGGAGGGCTATGTTCCTGTTCTGCTGATGATAACTAGTCCTATAACTTCCGTTTGGAGCAGAACGGGCTTCTTCATCGTTGGTAAGCGGCCGCGTCATCACTCTGCAAAACTCTGGCACTAATCTCCGCCTGTCCTGAGCAACATTTTTTTTTTTGAACATCCACATTTTAATATCTATCATTACTTCCTCTCGATCAGTTCTCCTCCATGTGGTTCTTGGTCTTCCAACTCTCTTATTTCCAGATACATCATACATAGTCCAAAGATCGCCTTATTATTTTCGCGTTTGGCTTGCTTAATACGGCCTAATACAATTCCGTTTTCTTTGTTTAATTGTCATCTATATTTTAACAACATAATAATTCCCAGTGCTCCTCGTTTGTAATCCTATTGGGCCAGAACCTGTGGATACAGAATTTTACATGGCAATTTATTGATTAGTCTTTTTATTACATTTACTACCAATCACAATTCCATTTTACCGTTTTCTACATTGATTTGCTGGCTTACGTACTGTTTGCAGTAGGCCTACTCGTCGTGCCGTAAGGACGTCTCCTCCATCGACGAGCCTCTTCAATCGTCTCTGTTACATCTGCTAGCCAAGGCTTTAATACACTGTTGTATTAAGCGATGAAACAAAGTGCTTCTTAATGTAAAAGTAAGTATAATTCAACATTTATTTTTAAGTCATTTTGTAGCGTGGAATAATCTGTTTTAACAACAGTTTGGTTTACAATCTGTTTCAAACGTCACTGTACATTTTTGTAGTCCAAGCCCATAAATTCACCTGTAATCAGCAGTAACAGCCGCCGTATGCTGCCAGTCGGTTTCCCACATTCTGCGCCTTACGTAATATCAACGGAATCTGTATTCGTAAAACGCAGTATGCACAGTCCCAGCTTGTGGGGTGAGGACAAGAGTTAACGATTTAGCCTGTGGGAACGATTGGGGATAAACGCCTCCTTTCGCCCTGCCACCCTTTGTGGACGTGCCTGTTGCTGTGTTAAAACATAACACGATATCTACTCGTTTAGAAGTAAAGACGACTTTGTCGAAAAGAATTACAAAGTCACACAGTTTGTTAAGAGGTTTATCTAAGTCAAACTAAAACCGATTCACTTATGAGCATATACGGTTGTGATTTCATAACATACGTAACCTGAAACAAATCTCTTCCAGTTGTAAAGTTAAGACCGCTACCGTCATTGTAAGTCATCGGTTTCTAATAATTTACTAATATAGGATTACACACTCGTAACTAAGTTTTACCAGCATTACATGTAGCTGGTATAATCCTGTCCAGTTAATATAATGCAATGGCGGGTTAACATTCGAACCGCGATATGACTAGCTTCTGCCAAGAACGTCGTGATCATAGCACATCTTGAACTGATACTTTTCAACATATCTCGACTACACCAGCTGCCAGGTAACACAACCCAGCTGCCTGTAATGTGCACCTCTAACGTAGCCTACAACGTGCAATGCAAATATACACAAACAGTTCAGTTATATTCTGCAATTAAGAACTTTACTTCTTCTTCTCCCTGCAAGGGTTAGATGATGTCAGCCGTTCCAGTCGGCAAAGTCAAGCCACCTCTTCCTCGGTCTTCCTGAAGGTCGTTCCCTTTGGGCTAATAAAAGAGCATTTGCCTGGGCAACCCGTCACCTGCCATTCGGTTTATACGACGCGACCATCGAATCAGATATCCCCTGATCGTTCCACTCAACGAGGGAACATTTAGTTCCCCGTGCATATCATAATTACGCATTCCATCTGCTTGTGGCCGCCCTTTTACACAACGCAGAAACCTCGTCTCGGAAGCTTGAATCCTGCTCACATCTCTTTTGAGGATTAACAAAATTTTCAGGGCGAGATAACGTATTAGGGAGTGCCCCGATTCTACAAACCGATAATCTGATCTTCTTTCTTGTTTTCCAAACTACAATCCTTCCTATCGGATCATAGATTGAATTAAACTTGGCAAGCTTAGCGTCCTTGTCACTGACGTCGGCGTAGGTGATGTCATATCCCATACAGTGGAAGTGGGATACTTGTTCAAGCGTTGTATCATACCTTTGATCTGACAAGGTCCCGCCCCCTTAAAACTCATCACTTTCGCATTAACTGTAGAAATTTCTATGTTATTTTAGACCCAAACTTCACTCTCCCGAATAATAATCTGACCATCAACGTACAAAATAGTATTCAGGCGCGTGTGGCTATTAAATGCTATCGTAAACGGTGTCTTGTTTTTCCAGCGTCTAGTGAAAAAATCGTCAATACATAAGTAAAATAACGCTGGAAATGTAATTAAATAACGTCAATCCTTGTCCCGAGTGGTTACAGTCTCTTTCAAGAAAGAGGTTCCAGTGTCTATAATAATACACTGAAAAACTAAATCAATATGCCTAATTAAAGTGAGTTAATATACGAGATAGCCTAACACGCAATCTCACGAAAATAAAAAGACGAAATACTTCGACTCTTTGTCTATCAGCTTTTGTCTAACATCCATTCACACTTTTTAATGAAACAGGGCTCCAGAAATACTTATTCGTCTCCAGAATTTGCTTTCCATACATTGTCGATAGAAGTCGATGTTCTATGTCAGTCATTACTAGGTTTTTACCCAGGGGTACTGCAGGATGGGAACCGCAGATTTCGGTTTGCTTATTTTTGGGTCGTTTGAATCGACAACTCAGCTTGTTTTTTACTCTGTTCGCAATGGGTTTTCCTCCTACTCCTCTTACGGTGCTACAGCCCGAAATAGTTCCCTCTACCTTAATCTGTTGGTAGCGAAGAACTTCGATCGTCGCGCACCCTCTCAGTCTTTCGCCTTCCATAGACCAATTTCTTGTAAGTATGCTTCAGTACAAATTGCCTGGTCGTCCAGGTTGGTGTTGTGCAACGGGCTGGTAAACACTCACTTACTCACAAATCACTAAAGAACAGAGACCGGAACAGGTGATGTCGCCTATTCCTGGAATGAAGAAGATTTTTTGTAATTATTGAAAGTAATTTTATGCAGTGTAAACCGAGAAAAACGTTTATTTAAACTTCAATTTGGAAACCTAAACTGACCGTTAGTACAACTTGAGGCTGTCCGAAATCACTACACAAGTCGACGCGTTGACTTCAATCGTCTGGTAATATTTTCGTAACAGTTGAAGTTTCGTAACATTGTACTCAAGGGTGGCACCACGCATTTATGACATCCGTATTATAACATTAAAAAGTAAAAGTGCAATGCTAGCAACTTTAATGTACCTTTACGATCTTAATGAATTAATTTTATAAACCGGCATTAACGCTTTTATGGTTTCTTTCTACACGATAAACGTAGTGTTTAAGCGCACGTTTTTAACGTAACGATCGGTCGTTTTTACAATAATAAAAGAAGCTGCTGCAATACGATATACTTCGTAGTTTTAAACTACCATCAGTTCTGCAAAAACATAATGATTCCTTTGCCATGTCCCTTGAGAACGCAATGATTTTTTTGTCCCAATGTACGGTACTTAATTCTGACTAATTGAACGAGCGATGGAACGGTAGGTTACGGAATTCGACCGTTTGTAATTGAACGAGCGATGGAACGGTAGGTTACGGAATTCGACCGTTTGTAATTGAACGAGCGATGGAACGGTAGGTTACGGAATTCGACCGTTTGTAATTGAACGAGCGATGGAACGGTAGGTTACGGAATTCGACCGTTTGTAATTTGTCTGTCCCTCTACGTGTCGATTTGGGGTAGGTATGCCTCACAATAACTTTTGAACGCATCAACCGATTATCTTAAAACTCGGCATGTTTACCCACACTTGCATCTTACAGACCCTGTTGTTTTTTTAGATTGATGCTCCCAAAAATAGGGGAGACGAAGCCAAAAATGTGAGGGGGCAAAAATTGTGAAAAATCGCAAAGCCCATATGGGGTGTCATATTAAACGAAAATTTTAAACAAAATCTGAAGTAGTGTTCATTTTTGAAACTTTCAAAATTTTTGGACGTCAGGGCCTAAAAAGAGAGTGAAATTTTGATAAAATCGCAAACATTCACATTAAAGAACATCTGAATGTAGTGTTAAATTTGGAATTTTCACAGTTTTGGAGCTCTAGAGTGCAAAAACTGCCCAAACAGAGCCCAAAACAAGATTAAAAATTAGAAAAAAATGTTGAAAATTAAGCAGGATGTTAGACTAAAAGAAATTTTTACCCAAATCTGAATGTTTCTAGTTTTTAGTGTTTGTTGTGTGATACTGTGCTCTACAACTGTTATATTACTACAGAAATAGTAGAGTAATCGGGATTTTGTAATTTTTCCAACAACTGAAAAATTATCTAACATCGAAATTTATGTAACAATAAATGTACTTCCTTCAAAAATAGTGAGCGAATTCTGTAGCTCAAGGATGTTACTAGTTTATATTGACTACTTCACGGTAAATTATCAGTAGCTTACCTATTGTTTAAACGTAAACGAATGGGTAAAAGAATGTAAATACTCTCTGCATAAATGCACGGAAGTTTTTTTGTTTACTTAGTCTTGATAGGCTACTATCCAATTGTTATCAGACGACGGTCCTGGCAAGATCAAATCAGTTAATCACTCGGAACTGATATTAAAAGATCTGACCGCTAGGTACCGCCGATTAGCCAGTCGAGTGAGTAGGGAAGAATTTCTAGTTACCAAACACAGTAGCATCCGTGCCTCGATTAACTCCCCTTATTACGAGAAACAAACTGCCCGCACAGCCGCCACTCGGTTAAATACCCTAATAGACAACAACAGACAGCTCGCTAATCTCGTTTTACAAATTCATTTCACAAAAGACGTAAATAACATTAAGGCTAGTTTCATGTTACTATAATAGGCACAACGTCACTGTTAAAGACACTTGCGTTTTCAACTACGTCTTCCACGTTTACTTAGACCTGAACGTGGTAATCCATTTGTCTTGGATTACTCAATGTGACAGTGTATAGTATAGGAGTATAGGGTACTACAAATGGAGATTTAGTACCGTCTTCTTTTGCTTCATCTGCTCCTCCTCCATCATCAGAAGCCTGGCCAGGAACTTGTCCTGCGCCATTCACTTGAGTCTATCCTATCTTTCAGCTTCCATCATCATCCGCATATTGTCCAATTTCCTATTCGGCCTACCTCTTCTTATCTTTCCCAACAGTTTTCCTACAGAAAGGTACGTCTGAACCCATAGGCCTATAAACGTCACCTTTTTCTCTTCCCATTTCAGTTATACGTTTTTTCCTCTGTCCGACGTGACAGTACACCCGCACCTCCATTCAGGCTTTCTCCTTTTCCAACGTTCAGATTTCGCTTCCGTTAAAACGATACCCCAAAATTGTAAATCCATTGTTCGACTACAAATTTTGTTCACTGTATTCTTGTCTTACGCGTTCAACTTTAAGGTACAGGCTACCACTCAAATTAGTATAGATGATTCGCATATCTGTAAACAACTTACCAACACATTGTATCGTTACACGGCACAATGGAGGTATATTTTCCCTCATTATGTTAATTTGTTTATTTTCGGCTTACTACCGGTACTTTAGCAGCTACGGGGACAAATCAACCTTACGTATATAATAAGAGGTGGTGCGCCAAAACCGACATACCTATTCGTTTATGGGCCATTTTTAAGTGGTAAAGTGAAAATACAAAAGTGTTTTACCTGAATATGTGCTAAATTTCATTTCTAGTAATTACCTGAAATTAAAAATTTCATTGGAGCCTTAGACTTTCTAGAACTGAGATTTTTGTAAAAATGGATAAAACTGGAATCAAATTCCAAAACTAATATAAACCTATTGATAAAAGGAAAAGGAAAAACACAAAGGAAAAGTAAAATTCAAAGTAAGATCAAGATTTTATTAATTTTTATTTACAAAGCTAGTAATAAATTTTGGTACGCTACAAAATGTAATCAACAAAATTCTTATAAGTTTCTAAACAACATTAGCAAAAAAATATACCCTACTAACACCTAAAGAAATAAAAACTGCAATATCTGCGGTTGGACATAAATTGTTTGCCCAGTGATTGCATATAACACGTTAACCCCAAAACTCCCAATACGATCTTCAGAAAAACCCTTTAACAAAAAATACCTTCGTCATCTGTATCACATGTACGTTAACAAACAGTACAACAGATTTTGTATGAGCATTCTCAATGTCTTCAGAAGATCAGTCCTCACTCGGAGTTTTCTTAGAATATAGAAACACCTCTGTCTCTGTAGGATTCAGAATTCACGCTTTAAAAATCCAGCCTCGTATTTTTTGCATTCTTATATCTCGGCCTATTCACATTAGAACCACCAGTCTTTTTGGATCAAACCATATTATCAGTTAGTAGTCATGTCTTAATTTAACACATTTATTCTTTCTTGCATGCATTGTCAACACAATATTATAGTGCCATCCTAATTACAATGTTAGCCTGGGACTTCTGAGCATTAAATTTAGTCTAATCATTTTTAAATACAAACGCATATCGGCTTTGACAACTACAAAAACAATGTATTCGGTTTCGGATACCCCAAGCACGTGTGTTTGACCGCAATGTAAGAAACACCCGTCAAGGTACAAACAAAACAAACATTTCGTTCTTACTGAGAATAAGTAGGCCTATATGTTAATAACATAAACGAGAAAAATTGTCCATCGATTTCAATAAAAATAACAAAATTTAGAAGCTGTCTGAAATTTTAAAATTTATTAACTAATATAAACACACACGCATTAGATACATGTCAGGAAATATGTATACTATTGTTTCCACAGAATCTTGGGAATAAGAACAATATATAGGCCCTAGCAGCCGTTTCTGCGACATTGCGGCCCCAACCAATTGAGAAAACTACATATGTCGGTTTTGGTGCACTTCCTCTAAAATTACATTATCGTATTGAAACCTCTCTGTTTTAATTCATTACATAATAATATAATACAATTGTTATGGTTAATCTCGGTTTTCTAGCGAAAGCGCGGAGTAATTTTTACTGCAATCCATAAAATAATGTTTATGGTCAGTGTAATGAGTTGTAGCCTATAGGAATACAACTTCATCTATACGAGTAACTTTATTGACTATGGTATCGATAAAAAAATTTATTGGCTCTATAGTTGATATTTGACCATAACCCCCTCCCCACGTCCCTCTCTCTCTCTCGTTCGCGTATACACTCACACATGCATTTCTTAATCCATCAACAGGAACAAGGATTTCGCCTTTCGTCTGCCGAAGTGTCTCCACAGCTTGCCTCAAGACGTCGGACCGACCAGCTGGTATTTTCTTCTTTCCCATTCTAACCAGTATCCTTTTGAATCGACATTATTTGTTTGACTCTCACCCGAAGTCGTCAAGATGTAACAGTGTTAACTCAAACAATAATTCCACAACCATCGATTTCCATGGCCAACTTCAGAAAGTCTGGTCGAACCAGAATCCTTGTTCTGTAAGAGCTGAAGAAACTAAGCCCAACATGATTTTTCCAAGCCGTTTTCTAACGACAAGAAACTGAACAAACTGGTATAAGACGCGAGCGCACACACACAAAAACATTTATACCAAAAATTATTTCCGATTTTCGACAGACAGACTGAATTGATAATTCGAAATATCACTGGTAAAATCTGACACGATTTCAATCAACTAAATTCACCATTAATTACTAATTAACCATTTTTAACAGTTATTAATGTATGACACAAGTAAAAAGTAATTTGCATAACCGCTTTATTCTGTTTGAAAATCGAATGTTTATTGTTGGAAAGCGGGCGAGCGCGCGTTGCGCACGACTTACTGTGCGTACACACTTAAGATAAACTGAGCAATAGGTTATTATGTAATTATCGTTATCAAACTGCATATGAAAAGCCTCTCTGCTGATAAGGAAATTACCGTAAGGTTACGAATGCACACGACCGGGTTCACACATATCCGTCGTTATTTGTACTTATCGTTATAATACAATAGTGTACTGCTAAACAACTATGTACGTACTGATTCTTCCACTGACAGGAGTGAATCTCAGTATCTTCGTTCTTCCTCGGATCCTCATAGCTTATTCCGTTCTTTTCATAATTGTTCGCAGTAACAGTAGGTACATTGACTGATGTCAGTATGAAGATTTTCTGCGAAGTTGTGGTCCTCATACCGAAAAATTATTTTCGTTCTATAATTTGTTTTTCCAGTTCACTATTCGTGCTGTTCATTCTATTATATAGGCCTAGTTAGTATAGAATTCAAAAATGTCTAAATGGGTTTCGCTTTTAATTTTTTTGGTTTTTTATTGTTTTAAAAATTTTTGTAGATCGGTTAGGCTTCTGTGATATGAGAAACCTCTACCACTGTTTAGTTAAACCGATGACTGAATTCTTAAAATACTTGTATAATCAGTGATGTAACTACTGGGGTGATCCCCCCCCCCCACGAGAGGTATTAACAATTTCATCAAAATTCCATAATCACTTAACGTAGGTATATTTCTAAACCAGTTGTGTGTTAAAATAAGGCTTATAATTAATTGTATTAGAAATAAATTATTTAAAATGCAATAACCAAGTAACAAAAATTTCGACGAAACCGAAACATCGAAGCATGATTTTAGGCGGCTTTTGAAACGTATAATGTGCATAAACTGCATACTCTCCTGTTCAGCGATGTTCTATGTTGATATTTACTATACAACAAACATTATCATGTTAAAACGACAGAGACAGAAGATTTCTAGACTGTGGGGAATCGAAAGTGTGGAAAAAATATAGTGTTAACATCACCTGGAGCGTTACCTTTTTCGATGACGTTACACATTTTCCATCACGCATTTTGTAGACCCCCAGCCTAAAAACATTACAGTACTTGTAAATTCATTAAACAGAATCATCTTCATAAAGGCAGTCAATCAACCTTTGGTAAATAACGTACGTATTTGGACCATTAGAGAAACAATTAGGTACGCGACAGAAAACGGAGGCTGGGGCTTCAAATCTACCCTTATCTTTTTCGCGCAAACTGAGTTCTCCTTACAGACTTGACAATGTCATGACCCCTCTATAGCCTAATATCACTATGGTTTGAACCGTCCGTCGTAAAGTAGCAGTTTCTTTAATTAGGAAAATACGTATTTGCGAACCTGTAGCACGATTTTGAAACGCTCGTTTCTGATAGACTATAGTGCGCCAATTTTATAAAAATATTTTATTAATTTCTGTAGCAAAACGAATAGATCCATTTAATTTCATTTGCTGCAAAAATAATTACGGACACGCGCTCTCTAAGGCGGAGTTTTACAAAAATTGTACGTTAAACATTATCAGTGCCTTAGAAGATGGGAGCTACAAATTCTGTCAATTTCCTGGTATTGTTGATTTATTTATATTTCAATATAAAATGTGTTCTTCACTGTTACATGTTTTTCTTAAATTTTAGATATACATTAATGTAACACTTACGTTTAGAAACTTGCCTTCTTCATTGTAAACAAAAAATAATAATAATAGCAAATAACCAGTTCTTTTTCTTTTAATTTTTGTAGTTTCATTTACAAATATCTAAAGCCCCCAATCACCTAGAAGAGAGAGATCTCGGGCTACGCCTCTGGTATACTTACATGTATAACTGAAAACCCTTCTCTATGAAGGCTATTTTATGTGTGTATGTGTGTGTGTTTTATACTCTCACGAAATGAAAAATTTGATACCACAAAGTAAAAAAAGATACAACAATAATCAATCTGATGACCACTGACTAAGTGACATCGTTTAGAGAAAAAGACGATTTGGGTGGAAGGAATAACAGCCTACTTTTGTTTCTACGTTGTAATCTTATGTAATCTAACGGGAAATATAAAATTAGCTTATGTTTCTTCGTCCAAACGACACACATTAGAGAAAAGTAATATGACTAATGTAGGCCTATAAACGGCCTTTTGTTTTCCCATAGCCAGAGTTTTCCGATTCGATAAGACCAGTATCACTTCGTGATAACAGTCCGTTCTAATACTGATTTATTTAGTCTTTGTAACTTCCTGTCTTGAAGAGAACTATTGTAGGCCTACTTTTGGTCACGCACGTGTGAGATTCCATACCCCGGCGAGGGGAGGTGACAATATTCCGATCCGTAACAAGCAACCGAATGTCTGTAACCCCCTCCCCCTAACTGCTATTTAGGTTCCACTGTTTCAACAAACAATGACGAGGTGAAAGAAATCCAGAGGAGACTGGATGCAGAAAATCGCAACCTGTAATCCCTTATGAAGTCTCGCTACGTCCCACATAAAGCTCTACGAAACGATTGTCCGAACGATGGTATCCTAAGGATGCGAGGGTTGGTTCTCAACAGAGAAATCTTGCAACACGCTGGATTTTTTTTTTAGTAGAAGGCATTGGGTAGGTTTAGTCGAACCTGTGTACGAAGGAGGATCGTGAGGATTCGATAACAATCATGAGTTCCTCGCATTGTACAAGGAACCCAAAACCTCTGACCATATAAAGGTGACGCGTCTTCAGTGGGCAGGCCATGTACTGCGAACCCGGAAGACAAGATCCCCCCCCCCCAGGTATGTATGGGCCAACCAGGAGGAAACCCGAAAATGCGGTGAAGGGATAGTGTACCAATGGATGCCACATGGATGATGGATGGTTCTAGTTTGGGAGAGAGGGAGAGAGAGAGAGAGACATTGAACCGGGATGCCTGGAAGAAGACAATCGAGGAGGCTACTGTAGCGCTAGAAGAAGTACAAACAACCTTTTCATAACACATGTCTGTTACTCATCATTCACGTCTTCAGATCATCTAGTTCAGTAAAGTGGGAGACTCAAGGTCACACTACGTGAATAGAAAATTTCATTAGCGTCGAATATAATAATTTTCACAATTCACAATGTCTAGTCAGTAAATGTATCGTGTAATGGTTGACGTTCTCCCTAAACGGCTCAGTAAGGCTTATTTACAAGACGCAGAGAATGTGAACACGCACAGTCCTCACATGCAGCTTGCAACACGAATCGTCTTCGTTCTCAGCCAACCCGTGGCATCCTTCTATTAGACAATCACGTCGCCTATTATTTTGAATTGCTTATATATGTTGTTTCATGAACCTTAGGCAGTGGCGGCCCTGGGATTTGAAAAGCCCCTAAAAAATTTGAGCGTTAAAGGGGGTATTGAATTAATGTAAGTCAGCGATCACGTTAATATCTTTAACGTATTAACAAAAATAAAAACACGATAACTTTACTAAATGTATATAATAACTCTGCAATGTAAAACTCGTATGAATGCAAAATGTACGCAACTTATAAAACTGCTGTCCTGTTTTTCGTGGTACAGAATTTATCAGTGACATTAGTATGACATCCTGTTTTGAAGTAATGTCACTTTTAATCGATAAGATATCAAGTGAAGACGTCTCTTTAAAAACCGTTTGTCTAAGATAATGATCGAACAACTTTAACTTCGGAAATAACCGTTCTACAGACGAAACAGTTATGTTATTGTAAAGAAGAATTATTAAAACCATACAGGCTATTAAAAACACTCGATAACTTTTGTATTAAATCATGTTTTAGTTAATCGAATGACTACCAAACTAAACTTACTTATATTAATTTAATTTTCAGACTTTGTGGTATAGTCTTGTTCGCGTATACAGGACAGCCTCTGGTCCTCTGTTTATGTGCCTGCAGTGTTTTCAGATAATATATCAGTGTTTTCAGAGATTTGTAAATGAATTAACAAACAATCGAAATAATTAGATTTTAATCTCGAATTAAAGAAATTGTATTTATTAGGCTATATTATAGTCTAATACATATAGCCTACAACACTGCAAGAAACTGAAGTAGTTACTTATATAGAAGTTAATAGTCCTGTATATATTATAATTTTTTATAATTTATGTTATTAAATTATATTAAGCGCGAGCGGCGCGGTTAGACGTCTCTAACTCTCTCTCTCTCTCTCTCTCTCATAATATACGCTCGTGCGGGCGCATTAATAATGAACAGATTCCAGAAATTCCCTTGTAGGAGTATTTATAATATATTTACTACAGCATACTAATTTATATTACTTTCGAAGTTTATGAAACGACTGAAATTCACATAAACGAGTTATGCGTCTATTATAGAGTGTGAATCACAGAATGGAATGGTATTCAAGTATGATACTGATCAGTTATTATAGAATTTAAAGGACTGTGGTATCAATTTAAATTCTTGTATCTTACGATATTTCATTAAGTGGACAATGTTTAATTAAATACCACTTACGAATTTCTGGTTTATGGCTTTTTGTTAGCAATAAAATCTAATGGGGGTCACGAAATGCCACGCTACGAAGAATAGTTCGCCATCATCGCGAACGAATATAATAGTTTGTAAACAACGAAGTACTTGTTATAATAAGTAATCGGTCATTCCTACGGGTACTTGGGCTGGGGTTGGGGTGATTAAAAGTCTACATTTCCGTGCATTTTGACAATGTTTACTATAACAAACTTCTGAGCATTGTCAAAAACTCGCAACTTGTTCGTATGATAACATTAAGTGTTGGTTATTTGAATCATTGGATGTCTGAATCAGCCATTCCACAGAGTCAAATTCTCAGGCCTAAATACAGTAATATCTCTTCTCCGCATTATTGAATCAGCCGCCTAATCGAAATCCTAAGCGGATTCTAACGTGATAGGTCTACTTAATGTGGTATTATATTAGGGGGTCATTTCAAATTATTTTATTTCGTGGAGTGTCGCAGCTATTTTAAATTTATTCAGTAACCGGAATAATGGTAGACCTACTCTTTCTGCGATATAAAACGTTATTTCGTTCCTACTGTTTTAATTTTTTTAAATAAGTTTTTTATAAATTGGCCTAATGTTGTGTTAGCTGTTGTCGGTAGAAACGTTTCCCATCATGTCCGGTCAGATACAGGGTTAACGTCAACGTAACACATTTCAATTAGTAAAGTACGTGACTAGCAATAACGCATTAGTTATTATGCAAATGAGTAAATGAATTGTTTTGCTATAAAGTCAGAGGTTCCGCAGGGAAGCATATTAGGGGGGAGTACTCTTCTCGCTACATCCCGATCAACTAGAACGGCTACATTCGCAGATGACACAGGCAGCCTGGCCTGTGTCCTAGCGTACAGATTCTGCTCCTTAGAAAACAACATTACTGATCAAAAAGATGACGGGTAACGATAAATGAATCCAAATCCACTCCCGTGACGATTAGCTTGACACGAGACGATATAAAAAAAACTCTCAGTGATGATGTTACAGCTCTCAGCATGCATCTGGACGGATATCTAACGTGGCGAAAACATGCAGTGACAAAAAAAATGAACAGCTTCGGCGCACCTTTAGATTTAGACATACTATGTACTGGTTGCTCGGGAGGAGGGCACAGATGTAGGCCTACCTGTAGAATGGACGTACGATATTCAGCTAAGGAGGGCAGCAAGTAATTCAAACATTCTTGTCCTGCAACGTTTCTCACAAGCGTGGATGTAAACAGCCATACCGTTTCAATAATCTAGAACTACAGGGGATTTGCCACACTGACCAAGGAAGTTAGTCGCGAGGGAAGATCTTGAGTAAATTGCCACACCACAACCGCGTAGAAAGATAATAGACATTGGGGCTTTTCATATGTGCTGTTTGCGTTATAGGCCCTACTATCGTTATGTGCCGTTCAAAAGAGTTATCACCTGATTTGGTTTTAGATGTTACAATAACTTAGGCCTATTCTATATTAAACTACAAAAAAGCCGAAAATGTTACCGGAAAGTGTACAAATCATAAAAAAACTGTCTGGGTCAAAATTAGAATTGGAGGAAGTCGCTTCTTTGTAGGGCGACTGTGTTTTATAATGTTGATATAGATTTGTCTATTGCATATGTATTGTTATAATTTTTTATTATTTTATACATTATAGACGGTTTGGAAGATAAAAAGAGTTGATTTAATTATCGGGTAACGATAATGGCCGGTCATAGAGGAACAAAGTTACGGCGAGTTTGCTGGTGGGGGGTAGTATAGTAGCCTTCAAGTACTTTGAAGAATACGCTACTTCATTCAAAGGCTACTACATTTTCCTATAAATCATTCTTATAATTTCGTCGAAGCCGATACAAGTGCCATACGGAAATTACTGAACGGTTGTAGAAAGGTATCGAGAGAAGAAACTTGCCTAGATTCAGAAAATTTCCACCTTTATTCAAACGGAAGTACAGTGAATATAAAGACTTTGTTACTTAAAAAAAAATCTTTGTGTTTGTGTTCATATAGTACTATAGCTTGCAACAGGTGACTGGTGTCGGTAATGATACATAAACTAGTCTGATGCAGATTATTTTAAACCAGAGTCAAAATTCAAATTCAAATTCAAATTATAAAATTCGCATAATTTCCTTGATTAAAAGTAGCTAACAGTTTACTGTATTAGTATCATTATACACATATTACAAGACTTCATAAAGCCTTCTGAAATAAAATCTTTCAGAAGGCGTAATTAGTTGTTACACTAATTAGATTGACATTTAATTTCCGAACAAAATATTTCCACACGACAGTTAATGTTCTACTCTTTTCTAGTCTAGTAAAGGCAAATAAGTTTCACTATATGTGATCCGATATAAAAAGGCATTTATCAGACATGTTAGTTGCTGTCGGTGAAACTGATACAGCCACTTCTCGTCCTTTATTTATTACAGTTTTGAGTGAGCAGTGCAGCTTTATTACATTCAATTCACCTATAGTTATGTTGTCGTCTGACAGCGCGGAAAGAGCTTTCTGGATCCTTCCTTGCGGGCGCCATGTTCGATTCCAGCGTAAGCGATCTTCGACGTTTCTGGTCTCTGCTTATAGGCTACTCATGGTGCGTATTTGGAGATTTTCTAAAGTACGTAGATGAGACTTTAACACCGACTAAGAAAGGAAAGCGCGAAGAGAAAGAGAAAGAAAGAAAGAAAGAGAGAGAGGCAGGCAGACAAACACACAGACAGACAAAGTTTACTAACCAGGATTACACTCTTTTTAGTTTGCGAGTGGGGAAAGTGAGCGTTTAAAAGAAGACTGATTTTTCATTTTTGTTCTCATCGGAATTCGAACCCAAACCTCGTGATGCAGCTAGCGAATACAGTACACTCTACACCACGGCCTCCTGTCGTCTATCTTTACTTATACCTTACCCAGATCTCAATCACGAATCGTGTCGGTAGGAAAGATGTGAAGAACAATATATACGCCTAATTCAATGTGTCAACAAAATTTTTTTAAGCATCTAAACTGATTAAGGCAATATTAAGTAAAATACATGGTGAATTATACTGGTGAGTCGGGAACAATTGTCTCCCTCAAACGTACCTCGGGATAGACTATCTTCTGCTTACAGGTAGTTATCCCGTAACAATTGATACACACTGTATGGATACCCGACAATTTTTTTTTTTTAATTAAAATTGAGAAGATTTTCAGATTCAGCAATTGCGACTCTACGTAAGCAAAAATGGGAACTATGTAACCAACGAGTAACACAACACAACGCTTTAATACAACTAATACGTAGTAGGCTAAATATTGTAAAAACAGATTGTTATTGAAAAAGTATCGACATACTCTCCAAAATATCACAACCCGCAATTTTCATGTGTAAGTCCAAGTATGAACGTTAGAATGTCATAAAATAAATATACTGCAGTAGAATTAAACAACCCCTATTTCGTACGTCAATGTATTTAGAAGCGTTAAAAATATCTGTATTTTTTTTTAAACCACCGGAGTTCGCTAAATATTGGATCTCCTCAACGACATCATTTATTGCTTTTAGCTTTTTCCAAACTGAAAGTTTTTAATAACGCACTATTGCCACTGAAGGTAATATTCTACATGATGTCTAGAACAACTAAGTCGTCTTGCACCCAGCCAACTGCGTTGCACATTAAAGCTATCCAGTGCACATTACTATAAAAACTAAAATAAACTGAATTTTCAATAAGTTTTCCAGAAGAATCGGAGGAGTCGAAAGAGTTTACCAGTAGGCCAAAGAGTTTAAGTGGTACTGTAACACGTAACTAAAATAATTATGGTACGAATTTTTCTGGTACCGATACGTAGGCCTATGCATCTGTAAACTGTGTTGTGTCAATTAACTTTTAGGTTCTAACACGTTCCACTTGTAATCGAATCGAATAAAAACAAATACAAATTTACAGGCATTGCACAAATGCAATGCACAGAGAAGGGCTTTGAAAATGCTTCAATAAGTCTAAAAAATATATATATTTATGTTCATTCACCAATCAATGAATTCATTCTTCATTTACCAATGTAGACTACAGATTATAAGTTAAATGTAGTCGCATTCATAAGCGAAGTTTTATATGTGTACTACGTTATTAACAACAAAGAAGTAGTTTCTATGGAAACTCACCGGTTCCCATTTTCGATCACGCACCAGCGATCGGTCCCAAATGTGCGACACGTCCTTATAAACATTTTCAATGTTAAAAATTTTGGCGACAACACGAATTTCGAAATGAAGTTAAACTCGTGGTTAAACTAAGGATACATTCTAGCAGCATGAAACGATTTATAGTCTAATAATAGGCCTACTGTTGACTACAGCAGAAACCGGAATAAAGAAACGTAATAAAAAGCAAATTAGGCCTACATATCGGCAAAGGCATTGTTACATTTGGTCCAAAATGTGACGGTCGTAATGGGTACCTAATGAATTTTAAGTACGGTCCCGTTGTTCATATAACTACGAATAATTCGTAGAACACGAATCGAAAGATTTAAGTACTCAGTAATCCTTCAGCAAGTAGTCGAATTCATAAGTTAATTAGTGGAATTAATTAATTATTTCAACTAGAGCTATTATAACTGAAGTTCAACAGCGTCTTAATGTCGTGTACCTAACATTAAGCGCACATTTAAAATTAGAATATTGTAAAAAAATATTGGTGAATCAGTTACTTTTGCCTACGTTATGAATTCAGCGAAAATAGTCTTGTAGTAAAAACTGGGCAGTATCCTCTCCCACAATGACTAAACTACACCTACATTGCAAGCGTTAAGGAGTACCTAAATACATATCAAACCTTAAATACATATTAAGGAGTATCAAGAATAAGATTAAATAAGTCTTAGTTTATTTTTACGTAAATATAAATATTTAGTAGCTAATTTCGAAGAGTTTTGTCGTTTCCGTACAAATTATATAAAAGATTATTTAATGTTCATAAGATTAGCAAGCCTAGTCGTGTAGGAGATTAATACAAGTAACGTACAAGGACAGAAATACTTTTTAGTATATTTTTAATTGTTGAAAAAATAAGGATATCAATGATCATACTTGGAAGACTTTACTAATAGGCCTACACGCGGCATCACATATATATCCTACAGCACGGGAGGTTTGAAGACGGACTACAGTTAGGTGCTGACTCCCTGGATCTGACAGAGAGGGAGTTTCTGTACTGTACACGACGAAGATGAACATTTCGTCTAAGAAAGAATCCACCGCAGATAAGCCAAATCCTCAAACACGACAATTCGGAGCATAGTATGGTGATGATTATTCTGAGTTGAAAAATATTTCAGCTGTGGTACGGACTGTGTGTCCACATCAGATAACCTGGCTACTCAACCTAACGACACTGACGTCACAGGTGTACCACATCAGATAACTTGGCTACTCAACCTAACGACACTGACGTCACAGGTTCGCGATCTACGTAGCCTATCCACTGAATTCCTCTTCTGTCTCCTGATGGAAAATGTGTTATCACAATTGTTTAAAGATATAAATAAACGTGAGTTAAATGTTACAGTGTGTTGCCTAAAGTGAATTATACGCACAATTAGCACTATGTGATAAACGTACGTTACGTCTACTTTAATTTCAGGCTGTTAAGTAGAACAGCACAATGCACAGCTGTAATAATATTACATATGGGTACGTGTGCTTATTATAATGCATACTGTGCTTATTATACTTCTATGCAATATTGACGATTATGTACTGTTAATACAAATTTGAAAACTATCAATTCGTGTAGTTTTATAGTCTCTGTAGTGAACATATTTTTGTCTCGTTGATTTTACAGGTGCCAATTTTACTCTTTTTTGAATGATTCTCAATGTAACTGTATAAACGTTATTGTTATTGTTACCGGCAGAAGAAACGGTAACAATATTTGTTCCTTTCCATATTGTTAATCCAATTTCTCCAATTTGTGTAGCCTCGGCTGCCATAGGGCGAAGTAGATTCACACAGAACTGAATAATGGCGTCAGCTCGAGTGCATCGAATTTTGTGTGTAGTGACTATTCAGTATAGGCCTAATTTACTTAAATTTGGAACTATAAACGTCGTGTGTCGACGTTTACGTATTCAATTATACCTATTTTCTGAATCCGTATTATAGGCCTAAAAGTTAGTTATGATTGTTACTTAACGCGCGCGCGCAAAGTAGCTAAGGAGAATCAGAAACTGGATCAATTCAAAGATTACACGATTGAAGTTTTAAAACAGTATTTTTATTAATACTTCTGATCATGGTAACAAAATGGTAACTAATATATCTGTTATATTCTGAAAATATATCTATATTTTACAATTTACTTTTTAAACAGAACAAAGTCACCTTTTGTAAATGCAGACTTCAAGTTATAAACAAAAATAACGTCCATCACTAACTATGTCATTCCCTTTGTCTTAGCAGCAGTCATCACAACAGGGCTAATGTTTATACATTTCCAACAGACATAAAACGTATTTTACACAAACATCAAATGAAAAACAGGTATAAAACATATTTACAGCATCTCTGCGAGAAATTTTTAGACAATGCAAAATCTTCCAACATTTATTAGGACGTCTCGTAACGAATTATAGTTTTACAAAATCGTTGTCAACGCGAATACTGTATATCTACGTCAGATTAAAATTTAAAATCACGATACTATACACGTAATTACAATATGCAATTATTTTTGTAGATAATGTAGCCTTACGTGTGTAGCCTATACGAAATTCACAGTAGGGCTATACAATTTGGGAATTTGCGACAATAATATATTATGTGAACCACACATTCAATAGGCTACATAATTCGTTGACTCATACGGAAATCAACGAAAATTATATAATAATTAAACATAATTAAGCACTCGCCAAGCGTATGCTACTCATTAAATTGTAAATAATGAAAATATAGCCTATTCTAAGGTATTACAGCGAAGAAATAAAAATCTGAATGTACAAAACCCGTTTCAACAAGTTGTACGATTGTTGATCAGGTTGCAAAATTTTGAAGGACAAGACAAGAATTCTTAAGTATATGTGAAAATGTATAATGACAAATAAGAATACATACACGAAGCCATTAGGATAATTAGAAACCGATTGTTATGTAAGGGCTACGAAGTCCTGATTAAAATAAGTTCAAGACAGCTCATGTAAATACAAATGTAATTCTCCTCTCGTTAGGTTAACGAGAGTTTAGTGGTGAAGTCGCAATAATTAACGTCAGGGAACAACAGCTTTCTTCCAGCCGCTGAAACTCTCATCACCCATAGGCATTGATATCGCTCCCCCTCCCTCTATTACCACGTAGACTAGAGAAAAAAACTGGAAGAAAGGAAAACAAAACAGTTTGAAACGTTCAGAGAAATCGTAATGTGACCTAACCTGTGGCTGTACTGGAAGACGATAAACACGCATTTACAATACTCGTACTCATTTGAAAATATTTTTATTTGTTCTGAAAAAATATAATTTCCAATTTGCTAATTAAAAATGTGCTTAAAACAAGCACGGGTCACGTTCTATGGGTTGTATCATGGATTCGTATAACACGTGTGTCATTCATACAGCATTACGACGTTTATTAGGCTATATTTTCAGTTTTTACGCAATGAAAGTAATGCTTTATCATATTACACACGTTTTGGAGGATTCACTTTGTTGTCAGTCATCAGCGCCACGACTTTTCTACTGAAAACGTCCTAATAAATATTTCAGAAGCGTTGTCAACACGATTTTAATAACACATTAGGAATGTGAATTAAAACTTACACTAAAAATGCAATAAAATACAAAATCAAAAACTCATAGGACATACAATAATGTCATTTCAAATGTAAGTACTTTTAAAGTAAACAAACAAAAAATACTTGTAAACAGTATTTGTATGCTTTATGAAGCAGAGGTCACTTAATAACAATGTCAAAAATTAGAGTGTACCTAAAAAATAATTTAAATTTTTTTTAATTATTCCGCAAAGGATTTATCGTTAAAATTATATACACTATGCAACATCTTTTGTAAATACAAAATTTACATCAGCATTTTGAAATTTGTTACCATGGTAACAATGAATATAACTCCCATCACATATTCATTGTGGTAAACAAAATGACAAAAAACAATAAAAATGTAGTTTGTACTTGCAGTATTAATATATAAATAAATACTATCAATTACAATTAAACTAAATTAAGATACAATTAAGGTACAATGGTGGTATGCATCTTCTACATAAAATGTTTAGAGAAGGTTTTCGTAATTTCAGTTTCGGAAAAGCTGAATGATTTGTATTTCTGTTACATATAACTCACCATGATAAATTTTGTTTAACTCACCGAAATAGTTTTGTTTAAGAAAACTTAAATTTTTATAGAACACGGTTAATGGAAAAACCCTAGCTCATGCCGAATAATTCAATTGTTGAATGGAGTTCAGGCCTCAGAGTTTCGTGAGAAATGTATTTATATTGACAACTAAAATTAAACTCTTCTATGAGAGCTAACTTACAGAATTCAGTGTGCTCGAGAAATTTTTATATTAGCTACATTTCACGGAAATAAGCTAAAATAGAATTACGTGTTTTTCGAAATTATTTCTTAGCATGACAAAGCACACCGAAAGGAAATGAGTTATTACCTTGATGGAGTTTTAAGTTATGGATTTGGTACGCTAGTGCTGAAGAAAAATTTGTATAAGATTGAACCTTTTGCTAAAATTTGGACTAGATTTACTAAAATTTATGATAATCACAGGTCTGATCCACGCAATACAGACCACGCCAAATAGAGGCCTGTGCAGTCTCTACTTGAAGGAGAGCTTAGAGCCGCGATTGTTTAGTAAAACAAATCACACAGTTTAAATTAAATTTCGAAACAGTCGCACTAATATCGACAATACCGTATTTGGAAACAAAATAACCTTTAAAGGAAACAAAACCCATAACATCTTTAAAGGCGAATTCGTCGTAATTTGTGCGCCCATTAGGCTCAGCCTACATCAATTCACCGGAGTTCTGGCCAATTCATATCGTTAGGGTTTGGTCGTAAAATAATTCTACTCCTTACTCAAATCGTAACAACTTTGGAAAGGCGTTGTTTCGGTTTAGGCCTATATTACTTGCGGGTTATATTCCTAATTATTTTAAAATTTATGGAAGTGTAGTGTGCCTAATAAATATGTGCACGCGCGCATCTGAGATAGAGACATTTAAGCCTATTATGAGTCTCGTAACAGTAGGCCATTGTCATCTTGTTTAAGGAAACCTCAAAAATTTTGTAGCAAAATAATTTATTCGTTAAGTTCCTTGTGTTCCTGTATCGCCAGTGAACTACAAACTTAGCTTACACATATGAATTGGTTAAATTACAGTTTCATTTTTTCCTAACATCGATCTTTAAGGCTTGAAATCCTGACAGTAAATAACAAGGGAACGTCGCGTATAACTTATGAGTTGAACAGATGAAGTTCTTCTACTACAGACATACTCCAGTCGTATTGCAGTGGCGTTGACTAATCGAGTATTTAAACAGTACACGTCAGGATTTAAAATACCGAACAAAGAATTTGTTAACAATACTTAAAAGTACTAGCGTTTTCCGGTCCGCTAAACTTCTACGGCGGATTTTTAAATCCTCCCAACGTAGGCATATAGACTCCATACACGATTCTAACTCCTGATGATTCAACCGACTGTCTTTTTTATTGACGCACTTAAGAATTTACTGTAGGTCTATTCCGACATAAGATAGTAAACTTATACTGCACTAGCGTTTTGTTACACCGTATGCGAGTGTGCAGAATAGCCTATTCAGGAGCTGAACTAATGAGGATATCTTTGAGTTCTCAACACCTTACGGTCATATAGGCTACAACGTTTATGCTACTTTACCAGAGTTAAACTGAACATTAACTTAAACGATTTTTGTTGGCAAATGTTTGGTACTAGGTACTTGAAAACAAATATATCGAAACGTTACAATACCGTACGCGAAATAAGTTTACAGCGTGCCGAATAAGTGTTTGTACGCCTCATTACTGGTAATATTGCCACTTGAATAATACAGACACAAGAGAGATTGTGCTGACGGAACATCCGCAGTTCTATATTCTTTAGTTGACAACAGTGTGTGCATTTTATCAATATTAGGCTTGCACACCGAGTTGGAAACATTAATAGTCAATACAACATATTTTTATTTTGCAGAAACGAGAATAAATTTCGCGACATAAACAAGCATAATTTTCTTGCCTCCAAGAAACAGACGCTTTTGTTCTATGCGTTATTCCGTTTTGAGATTAGACATACCGGTACGCACAATGACGTAAGTACGTACATTCACTGCAGGTTTCTTTATTAACGCTAGTTGACGCGAGAAACCTTCCCGTGCGAGAGTTTGTTGTCCACGAGTTAACGTCTCTTAGGAAATTTTTTTTTACCGAAATAACATACACAGTATAACATACATCTGTATGCAAGTTTTAAAAAATTGAACCATTTGGTGCTTCATATTAACCCGTAGCCTATATTTCACTTTTCCATTAACGTTTCTAATGCACACCTATACAGTAACTTAAATATAGGCTAATGCCTTAATTTAGGCATGTAACGTAATTTAACAATTTTTACTATGTAGGCCTATTAAGAAAAATATATTTAGTATACGCATGCGATTAAGTGTATCGCCAAAAAAAAAAAATTTTCATAATAGGCCTATCAATATTCTCAAGTGCAAATTTTAACTGTCCAAAGTTATATATTCTGCAAATCTGGTTACTTTGTTTATTGATTTTCATTTAATTTTCAAAGTTAGGGAGTGAATGCCTATTTAGTTTGTTTTCATTACCACACTGATCTCTCTAAATTAGAGATACCGATAATCACTTAGGCCTAAAACTGTTTAAAATGATTTTTGACAAACGTTATAAAACATCCGTCTAAACTGTTAACGTTTTTAGCAGTAACCTGACCACAAGCGATAATCATAAAACAAAACATGTTTTTTAACAAACAAATTCATATTTTATAATAAATCATCAATTTAGACCTACTAAGCACTTTTGTAATATTATTCTCGGTCGGTGTCGGTAATATTTTTTTCGTGGGTGAAATAAATACTTGTATGGAGAAATTACGTGTGTTATATTTTTAAAACATTATCTCTATCACCTTACCGCACTTATGAGCCTCTTTAACTAATTGGTTGTGTTACTTACTGTAAATGTTAGGAATTTCCTAATATTCCGTGAAATTCTACTTGGTGGTTTTTAGGGACGCCCCACAAAATACAGAGCAGAATAGCCTATCACAAAAATCTACACCTAAGTTAATTAGTTAATTACACCTACACTCAATTGAGTGACAGAAACCGATAGTTGTAATATTAAATGCACTGGCGTTACGTCTGAAAGAAACAGACTATCAGCATAAAGTGCACCGCACATATTTCGATACTTTGGTCAATCTGAAGACTGCACATTCAGTTAACGATAAATGCAGAACTCGATTATTTCTGTTTGGCCTTCATGTCACCTATTGCACTAAATACTGTTAGGCCTATAGACTTCTTAAACTTAAGAAGTGATAAAATTTACGGCGTCGTCTCCCTGCCACCTTGAGTAGCGTACTGAAACAGCAACATGCTAATTTTTTAATTAGTGTATTTTTTTTATTAGTAGCCTACGCCTGATAAAAGTCACACCGCCTCCAGACGTTCGGTTATCTGTGTGGTCAACAAATAAAATAGGGATGTAATTATTCGTCAGAAATCTAAGGAATTACGTAACAACAATCAAAATTATATTACGAGACATCTCCAAAATTAACTTTGGACTAACGATAACAAAATTTACATAAAGTTTAGACAACACACCGTGGTGTAGCTTCCCTTATAGAATATTTGAAATTAGCGGACGTTCTTTATAGCAGTGAAATGGTGTTTTCTTTCTAGTCATTTGAATCACCTTTGGTTATCATCGACAGCCTGTTGCCTACTATAAACTCTGTATTGTTACACAAAAGAAAAGTTAACCTCAACTAGGTATATATATCAGCAGTAAAGGATAGCTTTCATGATAACACCGCTTACTCAATAATCTCCTCCAAGTACAGACAGGATCTAACCTACGTACCGCTATAACTCGTCATAAATATGTAGGCCTACAGTAAAACAACAACAACCAATTTATTTAAAAACTACTTAGGCCTAATTTCTAAAATATTGAAGATAGGTAATTTTCACACGAAACCTACAAACACGGTTTAAAAAATTTGTTTTTCTACGTTTGATTTAATTTTATGAAATGTTTGCAAATGTAGTAACAAAACTGCAATTACACCAACAAATGTGAACACTGATTATAAAATCATACGATACTTCGAACCCCATTGTAACATCTTTAGTCAAGAAAAAAAATAATAGTTAGGCCTATGTGATAATATGCGAGAGTATATTAGGCTAAATGATAGTTAAAACTCGTTTACGGCTTGGGAAAAATTTACTGTTAAATTAGAATTAATACATGCTTTTATAGGCCTATGGTGAGTTATAGAAACAATGAGAATTTAAGAATTTTTATGAGAAGTAAAAATACATAGCAACCATCGGTATAAAAGATGAGAAAGTGTGTTTACAATTTGGGTTTTTCTATAAACATACACCTTACAAAAACAACCGTGCAATATTATCTAACTTTTAGTAGACCTAAATCTCGTAACAATACACACGCATCACGCGTGCTTCATATTTTAAGCTAGTCTTTGTCACAAACTTCTAGTTTCGACACTGCTGTGTGTGTGTGTGTTGCATCAAATCTTATTTTTACCCTCTGAAAACAATTTCGTCTAACAGTTTAATTTCAAGTAGTAGGCTTACGCCAAACGTTTTTGGACAGATGTAAAATAACTTTTACTAAGCGATGATATTATTGTAAAAAATTGTTCTGATTTATATACTGACCGGAATAAGTACTCAGTAATTGAACTAATTTGAAAGATATACAAAAGTTAATCTAATAATTATGTAGATTCACAAACTTAAACTCTAATTCAAGTAATGTAATAAAAATTGATAAAATATAGAAAAATAATTTCCCAATAAATCATTAACATCATAACTTTAAGTCTATCTTAATAATAATTAAGAATTTTTATACACAGTTAAAATTTACAATGTCCTGAAATGTTTTACAGAACAATCAAAACAATGTACAACTGTCTTAAATAACCACGTTAAGTGAGCCAAAATGCACAAAACACCTAACTATTACTGAAAAGTTCGGGTGTTTTAACTGTTAGACACCCCCATTAAATTGTAATCTGGTTGTACCTGTTCTGATAGTTGTAGTCGGTGAACTCCAGAGAGCTCTTCGTTGGCGTCAGTAACCAAGCTCCGGTGAACTGGGATTGCTCTGTCCTGAACTGTGGACACCATCCGATCCGCCTCCGTTGCTGCCGACGAGAAGTTCATAGCGACGTTTGAAGTAATCCCTTTCTTGTGAAAGTCTATTCAACTCCTGCTGCAGACGCTGTAGCTCCATCTGCAGACTTCTGTTGTTCAATTCCAATTCGTGCTTCTGATGCATCCTTTTGCTGCGACAGTTCTGTGCGTATCCTCTGTTTTTCAACGTCCGTCTCTTCTGTTTTAATCTGACCACCGCTTCGCGTGGGTAACCGTGTAACCTCTTATTCAACTCGCGAACCGAAAGGCATGTCAACAGGTCATCATTTATTATGTCATCACAGCTACTGTTGCTGGTATTAAGACTCCTCCCCGATGAGCTTATGGGAGACATGACAGTAGTGCTTCCTACACTCATCGGCCTGGAGAAACCTAAGTTCTGAGGACTCAGCGATCCTATCTCTTGATGACCGTGATGGTGGTGCATGTATTCCGTATGATGAACCCTCTTACCACTAGAAATAACTCCATGATGTGGAACCGTACTCCAATCTTGGACTTCTCCCATCTCTCCATTACAGTTGGGTCGCAGGTCAAGTGGCTCTTGTCTCAAAGACTGTGTTAACCACACCATTCCCTCCATCAAATCAGGAGCTTTAGGATGCATCTGTTGTATATGTGAGTGGTGCTGATCTATTTGAAAATGTGAAGGTGACACGGGAAGATTTGGAGAGTTACTAATTGGTGGTGTATCTGGAGGAGTCCCTGGAGTGTTTGGATACATTACTAAATTGTTCTGTTTAATTGCACTCACGAGAACGCCGCCTGGAGGTCCATGATGTAAAATCATATTCTGTGGATGATGTTGCATTGTAGTCATTGTCACCAAATGTTGACCGTACATAGGAGGATGATTGTGCTCTTCTGACTGATGGGCCGGAGGTGTGAGAATCTGATGTGGAGGAGACTGCACTATGGATTGTCCTCCTCCACGCGTGAGCGGCATCGAAGGGAGTCTCTGACTTGAAGGTCTCTGACTGACAGGCCCACCTTCCTCGTCCACGTTACTAACACTGTTCACGTTCTCTCTTTTCACTGAAATTGATCCAACGTCTTCGAAATGATCTAAAACAAATTCCTGAACGTACTCGTCGGCAAGACGGTTTTCTTCCGGATCCATTACAGACTTCACTAACGTCAATTAAATTGAAAACATTACAAAGTGTTATAAAATACACTATCGTTAATTTCTATTAAATCAAAACTATTAACTGTTAATATCACACAGTTCACACTAACAACGATTGAATTAAACGGGACTTCACTGCAAACCGCACAAAACACGAACAGTATGCGCAAGATACATCGCCTACTTGTCAACTAATAGACAGTTTGACTTCTGCGCTGTTCTCGACGCCCTAACCTTTTTGTGATCTCCCACTCCGTGTGGCTGTTAGGTGTGGTTTCTAGTCAGCTTCGCGATACGATTGGTCGTCACTGCTCCTCCCACTTCCAGCAGGTGTCCGTATTGACTATGTGCAACCACCAATATTCATTTCACGGCTATATTGTGAATTTTATTGGGTTTTACAATGTGTATTAAAATAACTTCTCTCACTGGCCCTGATTATTCTTAGCAGTAACATTGAAATTTATACATATAAATGCAAGACACATTTTATTGGCAACTTCTAGACGGTAAAATTTGAATACATTTATCTGGAAGGTTAATTTTGTAAAGAGGTTTACACACGAATTTCGATTTGTAGAGTTCTGAATACACAAGTTAAAGATATTTTATAAAACATACCACGTTAAAATTGTGTCCTTAAATGAAGAAATAAATCGTGGAGGTAATTTTTCTTTGCTTCTTACACAAACCGTAACCGATGTCGGATATATGACAACAGGCATGAATAACTGAAGAATAACAATAGTCTTGCCTTTGGAACTTTATCCGTTGTCAGTCTGATTTCATGTAGATATTTGTTTATATTAAAACAAATTTATTAAAGCGATTATATGTCTAACGCTGTCAAACAGGTATGTCATTTCTTACGCAGTGATATAAGTAACAATAATTAAAATTATTAAAGTACTTTTTAAAATATGTTTAATATAGTAATTCAGTATTATTGGTTTTTGCATAAATCATTTACTTTTTAATTAATTGTTTACTTTTATACAGTGAAAATGGTAGGTTCTATCTTAATCTGTCGTAGGAAACAGCAGTAAGCTTACGTGACGGAACACTGAGCGAGCTAAACGTCCATGATCATGAAATATATGGATATAAACATCGATACAATTTCCATAAAACAACTCTGAATCGCAGGACCGATTCCGTTGATTATAGGGCCTACTCGCAGGTTACTGTGACCGTACACGAACATAACGCTGTGTTTATTACATCACTGAGGCATCAAATATGGTATAGGCCTAACACTAATTTGCTTTCCTGTACAATAACGACCAGTACAACATTTCAGCACCGGTAACGATGGCTCTCTCTACAGGCCACGCAATTTCGAGTCCCTTCAGTGTCATAAGGGGTGCATTATGTTTCTGTCATCAGAATTATACAATTGCAACGTTGTATTGATAGGCTATGTAAACATTACAATACATACATAGCTGATGCTCATACTACATATGATATATGGGATCAATCCCGCGATTGTGCAATTACAGCACAATGTTTAGTTTCTATTGATCAGTTGTAGTTTTATTCTGGAACAACAATTTCGATTTGGTGAGTAGTTTCTTCGGCCCGAATGAAGCATGGGTTTTTTCCTGAAACACAAATGTTCAAAATGTGTATAGGATGGTATAATATTTATTTTATTAGTAGACCTAATATTTCGTAAGTCAATGAAAGATAGGAAATCGTTAAACACTCATTTCTTACACTGTTTAATTGTCAAGTTAAAATTTTTTAGGCCTACGTAATACCTTCCATGGGTCAATATTACTGTTTTACTAACTACCATCCAATTGGCATAAATACCGTGTTTGGGCGAATTATAGGCCTATAAATACAAAATATGTTTCACGCCTCTTTACTGTAGCCTAAGTCTAAAAGCAGAATTAAAGAGAAATTAATATTTAATGATCTAGTAAACATTAGGATAATAGGCTACTATTATTTTTATTATTTCCTTAACAGTTTATTGTGGTGTTAGCTTAGTTGTGTCTGTAGGCTAAGTTAAAAATAAATTTTTATAACTCAGTTGTAGGTAGGCTACTCAGACTATGCCCACTTCTAATATTGGCTGAATTCTTAATTTACTTCCTACTCTTTTAATTAATAGGCCTATTTTCTCAGTTTATTAAGGCCTACTAGGATTCTTCATACATAAATTCTTTTTTAAGTTATTACAAAATTGTTTGATGTATTTTGTAGGTCTATAGGCCTAGGCATATGCTGATTTCTTTTGAGAATAAGAATGTAGGCCCTAATTCAAAGTAGTACCTATAGGGCTAAGAAGGTATCTCTTACCTAAATACGTAGGGTGTTAATTAAAAAACGATGTATTATTAATTTAATTAATTCGTTATTTTAAATTAATATTAAATCAATATATTATATAGCCTAGGCTACAGAATTTTAATATACCGTATCTATAGCCTATATTTATTTATTGCCTATTTATATGTGTTTATATACCCTATATATATATTTTTTAAATACATTAGTAGGCCCTACTATATGTTTAAAGGTATTTTGTCAGCGTGAAGAACTAAATATTTGATTTTTGATTTTCACTAGGCCTATAGCCAGTGACTGAAATACCTACTATAAATAGCGGACCTATAGGTGTATAGGTTAAAAAATGTAGCCTATGTAATTAAGTAAGTTGGAAAAAAAGTAATGAACACATGTAGGTAGTATTAACTTTATAAACCTTCCTTTCATAACATTTTAGATAACTCTACACTTCTTGTCATAATTTGTTACATAATAATATATTGTCATACGACCAATAGGCCTATTGTGTCGTTAATACGTAGGCCTATAGGCTAGGTGTATATAGGTCTTAGGCATAGGCTATACAAAAATAAATTGTTTACGTTTCATAATTGATGCAGTAGGCCTATAGAGTTGAAAGACCTTATTTAGACCTTTATGTATTCAAAAACAATATGTAATTCTGTATTAAAAAGAACATTTTTAATAATGTAGCACAGTAATTGTACTCAGTTTGGCCTAGCTGTTTTTCAAGCTGGTTTACGTGATTAATTTATAGACAGCGATAGTGGCTGTCTCTGCCTTACATACTGTCTGCGAAGTCGTTTTCATCACTTGATCGCTCACTTTCCATATCCCGTTGTTGCCAGAAAAGTCAAGTGCAGGACGTCATGTGTTGTGTTCCTCGCCATCCAATAAGCTATCTGCCAAGTAAACTATGTTGACAGTGGCGGCGCTAACGAAACGGGCCCCCCGCGAAACTAATTAGGGGGCCCTATAAATATGGTTAAATTTTGTATACGTAACAGGGAAAAACACTCAAATGAGTTTCTATTTACGTGTGTTTCACAACAATGGTTTGTGAATACTTTCTCGTCTATCACAAAGCGTTTGCAATTTGCAAAGGACGTTATACACGTGTACAAACTCTTAAAATTCATTGTTGCTAAATAGACAAAGTTCTATACAAACTATAAAAAAACCAAAATAAAAAGAATGATTTATTTTTACGTCAAAGATCTAAATTCAGACTATGAAACAGTACCCCACACAGAGTGGTAAAAATTTATTATTTAAAAACGAATATCAAAGTAACATTCTAGCTTTTTTCAAACATTTAAATTAGTTTGTAACTGAATTTGTAAAATTCTTGAATATACTCTATACAAGTTCTCCTTAAGTCTAATCCAATTCAATAACACTCGAACTCAAGTAATGTACAATATTTACAGATGAGGATCAACCAAAGTTCACTGTTTTCCTAAGCCTAGTCTCCTTTTTAATAGCTAAGAACTTTTCAACCACTTCGTTGATATTAGTTTTCTGTGTCTCTTCTTGCTCAATGCTTAACAGTGCCAAGTCACTCAACCGAGTTTGGCCATGGTACTTCTTAAGTATGACTTAATTAATTTAAGTTTTGAAAAGCTTCTTTCCGCTGTAGCTGTTGTGACAGGTATGGTTAAATAAAGCTGCAAAGCTGTAGTTAAGTCTGGGAGGCAACTCATAAGGCAGCTGTTTTCTTCAACCAGTAAATTCATCATTTCTCGAATTCTTTTCTGGTGTACAATTTCTTTGGCCATCAGAGCTTTGAAGGATATTACTTGGTCAGGCAGTGATGTGGAAAGGTCACCAGGATACACATTTACCAGAGCCTTACTTTTGCGAGAAGTTTACTAAATTCTGAGGCGTCAGGAATGAAAACCTATCATCAATGCAATGCAATCCTTCGAATCTCATTTGTAGCTGAGCTATTACAATATCTAGTGTTGCATTGAAAACTTTTACTTCAAATGATTTCACTGGGTCGTCAATTCTATGGTCAACTGATAATTCAACAAAGAAGCGTTTTACAACTCGTTTACGCTTATTTTTCATGTTACAAGTTATGTCCCATGACTGGGCCAACTGGCGGGGTCTGCGGGGGCCTTATCGCCGCCACTGTATGTTGACGATAACTGCCAAGTGTTCACAACAGTGTCGATTCCGGTAACTTCGCGGTTCATATTATTGCAGTGTTTTGGTATTTCAGGTTTTTAGAACAGTGTAGGCTTAGCTTTTATTTTCGTCACAGTTTCTGTTTATAAACAAGGAAATGAGACAGACGGTTTGTAAGGTAGACGCAATACGGAAAATTCAGATCAGTCAGATTCTTAAAGTATGTGTGGGACTGACTAAAAAAGTGAAAGGCTTTTAGTTGGCAGGACTGGCTTCCTAACCCGTGGCGGTCTTTACAGGGAAAAATGTAAGATAAGTGAAGTGTTTGGACGTTGTGATCACTGGTCAATCAACTGTGGACAAAAAATCAATTGTTGTTTAGTGTACTGTATAAGCCAATGTCACAGTACTATTTACATAACCTATAGGCCTACCTGTTGTGTGGGGGGAGGGGCGTGAGAGAGAAGGGGAGGGAGGGATGTGGGAGAGAGAGAGACCTGCATTTCAATAAACGTTTTTGTTCTTGCATTGCAAATATAATTTAAATTTATTTTGTTTTAACATAAATTCAATATTTACTAATGTTAAGCCTACGTTATAGCCTATCTAATTTGCTACCTTTACAGAGGAGGCTGATAACTTTGCCACTTCACCTAGAGTGTAAATGAATGTGGAATCGTCCCTTATTAGGCCTATATAAAATAATTAGATACAAGCTCTATCAAATAAGTAGCCTGTTCTTGCTAAATATTCAGTAAGTAGGCTACAGATTCAATGTTTGCTTTAGCCCTACTTGTGCATAATTCGTACATTGTATGTAACTTTTTCTCATGCTGAGTGAATTGTCACACTCACAAAACGTAAGGGTGTATTTTCTACCCGTTCCCATGAAACAGTTTAAAAATGCTCGTTATAGCCCTATTTCTGAGTTTAAAAACTAAAAATTTTCGTAAGAAAAGTGGTTAGTCAAAAGTGATCAAAATAGGCCTAAGCCAAAGTGAATATTAACCGTGAATGTTTCAGAATAGGCTACACTCGTGCAGATCTAACGACATGCATGTAGGCCTAGATCCCGCTTATACGTCTAGTGTATAGCCTACAATAGGATAATGAGATTTAATCGTCAAAGGGCTGTTAACCACAGCATATATTTGCTTATTTCCAAAGGCAAGACTACAGAGAAGCACATTTGCCTATCTACCGCCATAACCTTTATTAACTTTCATAAAATTAAAAACATTAATTTTTTATAACAGAGTGTTTAATACTAGGTCTAAGTTAAGTTACAGCCTATCGTTCATGAATGGTCACTCTCGCTCATTTATAGCCTACGCGTTCCTGCTTCGCTGAATGTTTTCTTGTCTACACTAAACCACCGTCGACAACATTCTTCTTGCCCGTTACGGGTAGCCTAATTTAATCTCTCTCTCTCTCTCTCTCTCTCTCTCTCTCTCTCTCTCTCTCTCTCTCTCTCTCTCTCTCTCTCTCTCTCTCAAGTACGTTATCTACCTGTCTATCAAGTATACAGTGGCGGCGCTAACGAAACGGGGGCCCACCGCGAAACTAATTAGGGGGCCCTATAAATATGGTTAAATTTTGTATACGTAATAGGGGAAAACACTCAAATGAGTTTCTATTTACGTGTGTTTCACAACAATGGTTTGTGAATACTTTCTCGTCTATCACAAAGCGTTTGCAATTTGCAAAGGACGTTTTACACGTGTACAAACTCTTAAAATTCATTGTTGCTAAACAGACAAAGTTCTATACAAACTATAAAAAAACCAAAATAAAATGAATGATTTATTTTTACGTTAAAGATCTAAATTCAGACTATGAAACAGTACCGCACACAGAGTGTTAAAAATTTATTATTTTAAAACGAATATCAAAGTAACATTCTAGCTTTTTTCAAACATTTAAATTAGTTTGTAACTGAATTTGTAAAATTCTTGAATATACTCTATGCAAGTTCTCCTTAAGTCTAATCCAATTCAATAACACTCGAACTCAATTAATGTACAATCAATATTTACAGATGAGGATCAACCAAAGTTCACTGTTTTCCTAAGCCTAGTCTTCTTTTTTTAATAGCTAATTACTTTTCAACCACTTCGTTGATATTAGTTTTCTGTGTCTCTTCATGCTCAATGCTTAACAGTGCCAAGTCACTCAACCGAGTTTGGGCCATAGTACTTCTTAAGTATGACTTAATTAATTTAAGTTTTGAAAAGCTTCTTTCCGCTGTAGCTGTTGTGACAGGTATGGTTAAATAAAGCTGCAAAGCTGTAGTTAAGTCTGGGAGGCAACTCATAAGGCAGCTGTTTTCTTCAACCAGTAAATTCATCATTTCTCGAATTCTTTTCTTGTGTACAATTTCTTTGGCCATCAGAGCTTTGAAGGATATTACTTGGTCAGGCAGTGATGTGGAAAGGTCACCAGGATTACCAGAGCCTTACTTTTCTCCACTATTGTCTCTTGTGAGAAGTTTACTAAATTCTGAGGCGTCAGGAATGAAAACCTATCAACAATGCAACGCAATCCTTCGAATCTCATTTGTAGCTGAGCTATTACAATATCTAGTGTTGCATTGAAAACTTTTACTTCAAATGATTTCACTGAGTGAAACTGATAATCTGATTTCTATGGTCAACTGATAATTCAACAAAGAAGCGTTTTACAACTCGTTTACGCTTATTTTTCATGTTACAAATTATGTCCCATGACTGGGCCAACTGGGGCCCCCCATGAAGGTCGGGGCCCCCCCGCGCTGCGGGGTCTGCGGGGGCCTTATCGCCGCCACTGCAAGTATATTTCTACCTCTATCGTCCGCATACAGGCAGTGGCGTGTCTAGAATTGATATGGGGAGGGAGTCCGGTCGAGTCGACAAGTTGTGAAGACTGGTCAACATTCAACATTAGGCCTACTATCTTGCAAGTGGTTGAAAATTTGTGATACTATCCTGAAATCAATCCCATTAAGATAAATGGTATTAGGCTAATACAATAGGCTACAAATACGCGTTATTGAAATATTGTTTAGAAGATACTTATTGACTGGAGATACTTATTGACTTAATTGTTTAAAAATTAAGAGATTAACAAAATTCGTCAACTTTTTTAGACCATCTGTGGGGAGTGGGGTCCGGTCTCGTTTGTCCTCTCCCCGTAAATACGCCCCTGCATATAGGCCTACGCGAAGTTACTTTAGTTAAGCGCTGCAACGAGCTTTGTGTACGAAGAAAATTTATAAACATTAACTCAGTTCGCCTATATTAACTGAAATAAAATTTAAAACACTCATCATAAAACAAGCCGATGAAATTATTAACTTCCTTAGTTAGGCATAAGTTACACAATTGCGAAAGTTAACAATTATTTTATTAAACTCTCAAATTACAACAAATATTTAGCTAAGTAGTGATTACAATGAGCATAGTAGTAGACTATTTAAGCTTAGAAAATACTAATTGATCCGATTATTTCTTGATTTTGTCTTAATGAAGTCTTGTATAGGTAGCCTAAGTTCTTCGAAATTGAGCGATCCAAGAACCTATCTTGCTTTCAATATTCAACCTTGCAATAACTAACGAAGATAATCTCTCATAGTTGAACTCAACATATCTTTAATCCGTTTTAATACAGAAAATTATCTTTCAGATTCGCAGTTAGCTATTGGAATCATCAAAAGCAGTCGATAAGCAATGTAGGCTTTAGGCTATATTCGGAAATACATCAATCATTTTACAATCAATAATCCAGTTTAATACTTTGAGCTGATAAACTGTAGTATCATGGAATCTGTCATCTTCATTAGAAAATAAAAAACATAACGGCGAACTCGTCGAAAAGTGTGCACATGTCTTTTTATGATTTTGGATTGAGGACATTTGTTTTTTTATTTTTCACATTTAAAAAAAACTTAAAAACGTTTTTGTGATTTAGGGTTAGATGGTGCTCCTCTAAAAGCTGGGGCACTGGTGCCCGGTGCTGCAGCCTACCCTAGCGTTATACGGATAATCCGCCACTGCTTATTATAACAGTGCAGGAGTGCTTTTTCAAAACAAAGTAGGCCTACTTACGTGTACTTGGTTAACGTTTGGTGACGTAATGTAGGCCTACACGGATAAAAACGGTATGTGCGTATTCGACGCGATCGCTGTGCAAGACAATGTTTTGACGTGAAAATGTGCAGAAAAGTCAGAAAAACACAACCGCTTACGAAGCAGTATTTTGTAGTAGCTTAGCCTACGCTCTGGCATCGGGAGACTAAACACCCAAGCGCCTGTTGCAAGGTCAGTGTCACTCGGGCGTCATGAATCTTTAATAACGAACTCCTGTATTACCATCTATGTAACACAAGCGTGCAGGTTTTTGGGATGATCATCTGACATTCAGAAATAAACTACTAGATTAACGGACTGCACTACAAACGGGCACACTTTTCATTCGGACGGTCAAGGGATAAGAGCTCAACATAGTTTCCTAGTAGGCCTACTACTTTTTTTTTTACAAACGCTGTATTTACACACGGGTACATCCATACATATGATCTCCCTCCTCTGTCTTTCTCTTAGTCTCTCTAGAACCAGTAGGCCTACCTCTAATTAGCCTACTACTGCAGCCAATGGAACACGATACAAACGGCGACAACATAATTCTTAGAGATGTCAATAAAATGTACTGTGTCCTGTTACAACGTTATGTAAATCGCATTACCTTACAATGTACAGTAATTATGAATCCTCTTTCACACGCATCCATCCACACACATAATGCACACACTTGTAAGCCTAATATTTATGGAACAAGGGAGAAGATATATAGGCCTACATGGTTTGAAAAATAATTAGATACACAGCTAAATAGATGAATATGTAATATATATATATATATACTACTGTAGCAGTGGCGGCGATAAGGCCCCCGCAGACCCTGCGGCGCGACCTTCATGGGGGGCCCCAGTTGGCCCAGTCATGGGACATAACTTGAAACATGAAAAATAAGCGTAAACGAGTTGTAAAACGCTTCTTTGTTGAATTATCAGTTGACCACAGAATTGACGACCCAGTGAAATCATTTGAAGTAAAAGTTTTCAATGCAACACTAGATATTGTAATAGCTCAGCTACAAATGAGATTCGAAGGATTGCGTTGCATTGATGATAGGTTTTCATTCCTGACGCCTCAGAATTTAGTAAACTTCTCACAAGAGACAATAGTGGAGAAAAGTAAGGCTCTGGTAAATGTGTATCCTTGTGACCTTTCCACATCACTGCCTGACCAAGTAATATCCTTCAAAGCTGATGGCCAAAGAAACTGTACACAAGAAAAGAATTCGAGAAATGATGAATTTACTGGTTGAAGAAAACAGCTGCCTTATGAGTTGCCTCCCAGACTTAACTACAGCTTTGCAGCTTTATTTAACCATACCTGTCACAACAGCTACAGCGGAAAGAAGCTTTTCAAAACTTAAATTAATTAAGTCATACTTAAGAAGTACCATGGCCAAACTCGGTTGAGTGACTTGGCACTGTTAAGCATTGAGCATGAAGAAACACAGAAAACTAATATCAACGAAGTGGTTGAAAAGTTCTTAGCTATTAAAAAAAGAAGACTAGGGTTAGGAAAACAGTGAACTTTGGTTGATCCTCATCTGTAAATATTGTACATTACTTGAGTTCGAGTGTTATTGAATTGGATTAGACTTAAGGAGAACTTGTATAGAGTATATTCAAGAATTTTACAAATTCAGTTACGAACTAATTTAAATGTTTGAAAAAAGCTAGAATGTTACTTTGATATTCGTTTTTAAATAATAAATTTTTAACACTCTGTGTGCGGTACTGTTTTATAGTCTGAATTTAGATCTTTGACGTAAAAATAAATCATTCTTTTTATTTTGGTTTTTTTATAGTTTGTATAGAACTTTGTCTGTTTAGCAACAATGAATTTTAAGAGTTTGTACACGTGTAAAACGTCCTTTGCAAATTGCAAACGCTTTGTGATAAACGAGAAAGTATTCACAAACCATTGTTGTGAAACACACGTAAATAGAAACTCATTTGAGTGTTTTCCCCTATTACGTATACAAAATTTAACCGTTTTTATAGGGCCCCCTAATTAGTTTCGCGGGGGGGGGGCCCGTTTCGTTAGCGCCGCCACTGTACTGTAGTAAGGTCTTGAGCTGCAGAACTCGCTCACTATATTTTGAAAAAAATATGTTTATTGTTAAGCAAATTTCAATATTAGATAATTTTTCAATTATCAGAAAAATTACGAAAACGCCTTTTATTCCACTATTTTTTTGATAAAATAAAAATTGTAAAGCAGACATACAATAAATACAACTAATTCTGAACTACTGTATTTATTTAGTTAAATTTATAACCATGTTCCTAGATGACAAATAATTTAATGCTGGCTTTTAAAGTCACGACATCAATAGTTTTCACAAATAGGCCTGTGTGTGTGTGTGACAAATAGGCGCACTTGTGTGTGTGTGTGTGATAAAAATATATAGGCTAGTTTTTTTTTACTTCCATATTTCGTAAGGAAATGGAAGTATGGTGATCGCGAAAAAAATCGTTTTCGAAATAATGACAGATTCAAATTGTACAACCCTAAAAACATGAAGAAAAGTCATTTTCCGAAAAGTGTGTGTGTGCGCGCGCGCGCGCGTGTGTGTAGAATTTTTTCTATGGCGAACGATAACTGTCGTAAATTCAAACAGAATCAAATAATTTTTTGCATATGTGCCCGAGTTTTAGAGGGGTATTGATTTTGATGAAGATCGGTTAAGGGGGAGGGGTAGTTTACCTGCAATGTTTTATCGTTTTAACAAGAATAAAGTACTTAATTTTGATAAATAAAGTATCCTGAAAGAAAGGGCATAATAATCCACTGTAGAAAAGTAGACGAAATATCTATATAAATGAAAAAGGTAGTTGAAGTAGTTGAATGGGGAGAGGGTAATGTTCTACAAATAAAAATGATAGTTGAAGAGGGAGGAGCTAATTGTTTATATTTTATATGTGTACTACGTTATCGGAAACAATGAAGTAGTTTCTATGGAAATATTTCATTTCTATTTGTCAAAATTCGATATTTAAAAATTATCGAATCGAATTCAAGTAAATGATTTTGTATATAAATCTTGGAGAACATAGAAGTCATGTATGGTTCTCCATACCGATATTTAAGCATAGCTTTCAACTTCTTGAAAGCGATTCAAAATTTGTAAGGAGTGTTGAGACTTGAAATTACTAAAAATACCAAGTTTGTATTTCGAATTAAATACGTCATAGTTTGTCGTTGTCGTTTTGATAATATAAGTAATTCCATGGAAGTGTTTGAAGAGCATTCAGTACAGCAATTAAATTTACGCATAAAGAGAACTAATTTTAACACATGTCTGGACATTATTAGGAAAAAAGGCGTTCTCGCTAGCTGTATTTTCTGACAAACAGAAATATATTTCGAAAAATATGAAACGCACAAAGCGCGTATAGGCCTACTTTATATATATAAAACATGAATTATTATTCGGAATCCTGACACTGAATCTAAAAATATTCAGATAATTGCTAAATTAACAACTAAGGCTATTGTATTGATTAATTAATACACTAATTAATTATATTCAAATATATGGCTCGTATGTTTTCACTTTTAAAGATCGTGATTTCTGTTGGAAAAAACTAGAAACTTAAACCATAATTCTTTACACAAGAAATTTGGTTATAAACTCCCCTTAACAACAGAAATCAAAGTCGAAGTTTTCTGAAGTCGAAGTCTTACCATATGATTATAAATTCACTTTCTGCAACAAAGAATTCGGCTGTACTAAAAACTGCCGTCGCAAATCTCCGCGCTCATAGGTTTTATGACATTTGCAGCCTAAACAATGTTTCTTTACTCTGAAACTCGCGGCTACAATAATTTCAAGGGCGCTCGTGATCTTGCAAAGCTCACGGGTCGTGGACAATTTACGGGTGTCTCAACAGGTCGTTAAATCTGTTTTGTCTTCCGAAACACAGCTTTGGTTTCGGCGGTCGAGACACGCGCGCGTTGCTTGTTTTGAAACGCATAGCCTATGTTCCGTCTCCAAACTGCGTTATTGTCTCGACATTTGAGGCCCATCGCGATATCACTGCCATCTTTTTTGTGAAACTTTTTTAATTGAATACAGGAAATGAAACAAAAAATTTCAAATTTCCAAGTGAATTTTATAACACTCCTTAATAAATTCAGGGAATTAGTGGGCCTAATTTGTTTTTTTTTTCTGATCGGTTCTGTTCGTTTTTACCAGTTACGTTACACATATTCCACACAATTAATACTGGAATGAGCGAAACGAGTTCTCAGTGTTAGCTCGACCGTTTGCCATTTGTCTGTCTCTTTATAGCCTGTCACACTATGCTACTTCACTAGCCACTACTAACTAGCTGCTACCGCATTTTCTGGGTGTTTCTGTCACACTCCTTTTAGGTAGCCGCTATTTAGTAGTGGCTAGTACGGCAAAGTACGTGGTTGCGTAGATTGGTTTGATGTTAAAAGTATTGTACAAAATGTCATCTGTGGATGTAGGACGTGAGGCTTTGAGACACCTGTTGCTGACTGGTGTTAGAGAACTTTGTAAAGAGTTGTTGAGTAAAATAAGGAACAAAAAGAAACGCATGTGGGTTCGGGAATGGATAGGTAGAAGAGAAAAACTGGGTGCTTCACCAACACTGATAAGAGAACTGACAATTGAGGACCTTCCGATCGTATCATAACATCATGCGGTTAACTGTAGGCCTACTATAGTTTCAGCTAGATATAGTGTCATCAAACTAAATTTGGTTTGTATACATCCCGGCACTACTCTTTTTAGATTTTTTAATTTTACTGAGTCCTTACGATAAGCGTAAGGAGTGTTTTAGTCTCATTTTACTTCCATATTCCTTAAGGAATGGAAGTATGGTGATGGCAAAAAAAATCGTGTTCGAGATTATTGCAGATTCTGATTCTACTACACTCAAAACATGAAAAAAAGTCGTTTTCCGAAAAGTGTCTGTGTGTCTGTCTGTGTGTCTGTGTGTCTGTGTGTCTGTGTGTCTGTCTGTCTGTCTGTAGATTTTTTTTCTATGGAAAACGATAACTGCCGCAAATTCAAACAGAATCAAATAATTTTTTGCATGCAGCCCTGATTTGCAGAGTACTCGCGACCTATTGTTTTTGGTGAAGATCGGTTGAGGGAAAGGGGTAGTTTACCTGCAACGGTTTTTTTTAGCAAGGGTAATTTTGTTTGTTCGGCAAACGATAACAGCCGCAAATTCAAACAGAATCAAATAATGTTTCGCATACAGCCCTGAGTTGTAGAGTTCTCAAGATCTGTTGATTTTGGTGAAGATCGGTTAAGGGAAAGGGGTAGTTTACCTGTAACGTTTTATGTTTTAACAAGGGTATTTCCTATGGCAAACGATAACAGCCGCAAATTCAAACAGAATCAAAATATTCTTTGCATACAGCCCTAAATTGTAGAGTTCTCAAGACCTATTGTTTTTGGTGAAGTTCGGTTGAGGGAAAGGGGTAGTTTACCTGCAACGTTTTTTTAACAAGGGTATTTTCTATGGCAAACGATAACAGCCGCAAATTCAAACAGAATCAAATAATGTTTTGCATACAGCCCTGATTTGTAGAGTACTCAAGACCTATTGTTTTTGGTGAAGATCGGTTAAGGGAAAGGGGTAGTTTACCTGTAACGTTTTATGTTTTAACAAGGGTATTTCCTATGGCAAACGATAACAGCCGCAAATTCAAACAGAATCAAATAATGTTTTGCATACAGCCCTGATTTGTAGAGTACTCAAGACCTATTGTTTTTGGTGAAGATCGGTTAAGGGGAAGGGGTAGTTTACCTGCAACGTTTTTTTATCAAGCGTATTTTCTATGGCAAACGATAACAGCCGCAAATTCAAACAGAATCAAATAATAATGTTTTGCATACGTCCCTGAATTGTAGAGGTCTCAATGACTTTCGATTTTGGTGAAGATCGGTTAAGGGGAAGGGGTAGTTTACCTGCAACCTTTTACGTTTTAACAAGAGTAAAGTACTTGAAAATTTATTTAAACTTTTTTACTTCCATATTCCTTAAGGAATGGAAGTATGGTGATGGCAAAAAAAATCGTGTTCGAGATTATTGCAGATTCTGATTGTACTACACTCAAAACATGAAAAAAAGTCGTTTTCCGAAAAGTGTCTGTGTGTGTGTCTGTCTGTCTGTGTGTCTGTGTGTCTATCTGTCTGTAGATTTTTTTTCTATGGCAAACGATAACTGCCGCAAATTCAAACAGAATCAAATAATTTTTTGCATGCAGCCCTGATTTGCAGAGTACTCGCGATCTATTGTTTTTGGTGAAGATCGGTTGCGGGAAAGGGGTAGTTTACCAGCAACGGTTTTTTTTTTAGCAAGGGTAATTTTGTTTGTTTGGCAAACGATAACAGCCGCAAATTCAAACAGAATCAAATAATGTTTCGCATACAGCCCTGAATTGTAGAGTTCTCAAGATCTGTTGATTTTGGTGAAGATCGGTTAAGGGAAAGGGGTAGTTTACCTGTAACGTTTTATGTTTTAACAAGGGTATTTCCTATGGCAAACGATAACAGCCGCAAATTCAAACAGAATCAAAAGATTATTTGCATACAGCCCTAAATTGTAGAGTTCTCAAGACCTATCGTTTTTGGTGAAGATCGGTTGAGGGAAAGGGGTAGTTTACCTGCAACGTTTTTTTAACAAGGGTATTTTCTATGGCAAACGATAACAGCCGCAAATTCAAACAGAATCAAATAATGTTTTGCATACAGCCCTGATTTGTAGAGTACTCAAGACCTATTGTTTTTGGTGAAGATCGGTTAAGGGGAAGAGGTAGTTTACCTGCAACCTTTTACGTTTTAACAAGAGTAAAGTACTTGAAAATTTATTTAAACTTTTTGAAACAATGGTAATTGTTAAAAATAAAATAATTTTGTTGCCAGGCAATAAAATTATAATTTTTTCATTTTAATGTAATATAATATTTTTCATTTAATACAGCAATAAAAAGGCAGGTAAGACACAGCCTGGCTGTTTGGGTGAAAATGATTTTAAATATAAATCTTAGAATATGGAAGTCATGTATGGTTCTCCATACCGATATTTTACTTCCATATTCCTTAAGGAATGGAAGTATGGTGATGGCAAAAAAAATCGTGTTTGAGATTATTGCAGATTCTGATTCTACTACACTCAAAACATGAAAAAAAGTCGTTTTCCGAAAAGTGTCTGTGTGTGTGTCTGTCTGTCTGTCTGTCTGTCTGTAGATTTTTTTTCTATGGCAAACGATAACTGCCGCAAATTCAAACAGAATCAAATAATTTCTTGCATGCAGCCCTGATTTGCAGAGTACTCGCGACCTATTGTTTTTGGTGAAGATCGGTTGAGGGAAAGGGGTAGTTTACCTTCAACGGTTTTTTTTTAGCAAGGGTAATTTTGTTTGTTTGGCAAACGATAACAGCCGCAAATTCAAACAGAATCAAATAATGTTTCGCATACAGCCCTAAATTGTAGAGTTCTCAAGATCTGTTGATTTTGGTGAAGATCGGTTAAGGGAAAGGGGTAGTTTCCTGTAACGTTTTATGTTTTAACAAGGGTATTTCCTATGGCAAACGATAACAGCCGCAAATTCAAACAGAATCAAAAGATTATTTGCATACGGCCCTAAATTGTAGAGTTCTCAAGACCTATTGTTTTTGGTGAAGATCGGTTGAGGGAAAGGGGTAGTTTACCTGCAACGTTTTTTTAACAAGGGTATTTTCTATGGCAAACGATAACAGCCGCAAATTCAAACAGAATCAAATAATGTTTTGCATACAGCCCTGATTTGTAGAGTACTCAAGACCTATTGTTTTTGGTGAAGATCGGTTAAGGGAAAGGGGTAGTTTACCTGTAACGTTTTATGTTTTAACAAGGGTATTTCTTATGGCAAACGATAACAGCCGCAAATTCAAACAGAATCAAACGATTATTTGCATACAGCCCTAAATTGTAGAGTTCTCAAGACCTTTTTGTTTTTGGTGAAGATTGGTTGAGGGAAAGGGGTAGTTTACCTGCAACATTTTTTTATCAAGCGTATTTTCTATGGCAAACGATAACAGCCGCAAATTCAAACAGAATCAAATAATTTTTTGCATACGTCCCTCAATTGTAGAGGTCTCAATGACTTTCGATTTTGGTGAAGATCGGTTAAGGGGAAGGGGTAGTTTACCTGCAACCTTTTACGTTTTAACAAGAGTAAAGTACTTGAAAATTTATTTAAACTTTTTGAAACAATGGTAATTGTTAAAAATAAAATAATTTTGTTGCCAGCCAATAAAATTATAATTTTTTCATTTTAATGTAATATAATATTTTTCATTTAATACAGAAATAAAAAGGCAGGTAAGACACAGCCTGGCTGTTTGGCTGAAAATGATTTTAAATATAAATCTTAGAATATGGAAGTCATGTATGGTTCTCCATACCGATATTTTACTTCCATATTCCTTAAGGAATGGAAGTATGGTGATGGCAAAAAAAATCGTGTTCGAGATTATTGCAGATTCTGATTCTACTACACTCAAAACATGAAAAAAAGTTGTTTTCCGAAAAGTGTGTGTGTGTGTGTGTGTGTCTGTCTGTCTGTCTGTCTGTGTGTGTGTCTGTCTGTCTGTCTGTGTGTCTGTCTGTGTGTCTGTAGATTTTTTTTCTATGGCAAACGATAACTGCCGCAAATTCAAACAGAATCAAATAATTTTTTGCATGCAGCCCTGATTTACAGAGTACTCGCGACCTATTGTTTTTGGTAAAGATCGGTTGAGGGAAAGGGGTAGTTTACCTGCAACGGTTTTTTTTTAGCAAGGGTAATTTTGTTAGTTTGGCGAACGATAACAGCCGCAAATTCAAACAGAATCAAATAATGTTTCGCATACAGCCCTGAATTGTAGAGTTCTCAAGATCTGTTGATTTTGGTGAAGATCGGTAAAGGGAAAGGGGTAGTTTACCTGTAACGTTTTATGTTTTAACAAGGGTATTTCCTATGGCAAACGATAACAGCCGCAAATTCAAACAGAATCAAAAGATTATTTGCATACAGCCCTAAATTGTAGAGTTCTCAAGATCTATTGTTTTTGGTGAAGTTCGGTTGTGGGAAAGGGGTAGTTTACCTGCAACGTTTTTTTAACAAGGGTATTTTCTATGGCAAACGATAACAGCCGCAAATTCAAACAGAATCAAATAATGTTTTGCATACAGCCCTGATTTGTAGAGTACTCAAGACCTATTGTTTTTGGTGAAGATCGGTTAAGGGAAAGGGGTAGTTTACCTGTAACGTTTTATGTTTTAACAAGGGTATTTCCTATGGCAAACGATAACAGCCGCAAATTCAAACAGAATCAAAAGATTATTTGCATACAGCCCTAAATTGCAGAGTTCTCAAGACCTATTGTTTTTGGTGAATATCGGTTGAGGGAAAGGGGTAGTTTACCTGCAACGTTTTTTTAACAAGGGTATTTTCTATGGCAAACGATAACAGCCGCAAATTCAAACAGAATCAAATAATGTTTTGCATACAGCCCTGATTTGTAGAGTACTCAAGACCTATTGTTTTTGGTGAAGATCGGTTAAGGAGAAGGGGTAGTTTACCGGCAACGTTTTTTTATCAAGCGTATTTTCTATGGCAAACGATAACAGCCGCAAATTCAAACAGAATCAAATAATTTTTTGTATACGTCCCTGAATTGTAGAGGTCTCAATGACTTTCGATTTTGGTGAAGATCGGTTAAGGGGAAGGGGTAGTTTACCTGCAACCTTTTACGTTTTAACAAGAGTAAAGTACTTGAAAATTTATTTAAACTTTTTGAAATAATGGTAATTGTTAAAAATAAAATAATTTTGTTGCCAGGCAGTAAAATTATAATTTTTTCATTTTAATGTAATATAATATTTTTCATTTAATACAGCAATAAAAAGGCAGGTAAGACACAGCCTGGCTGTTTGGCTGAAAATGATTTTAAATATAAATCTTAGAATATGGAAGTCATGTATGGTTCTCCATACCGATATTTTTAACCATCTTCCTTTGCTGGTAATAAGGCAAGTTCCAGCTCACATAGCATTCGAGTGAAAGCAGTTTTTTCGCAAATGGTTTCAAATACTCTACGGACGTAATGTCCCACAGACAATCAAAGTTTCTATAAGATATATGTTAAGGAATGTAATTATTTTATCACCGGACCACTTTAATGAATCACTGATTGTAAATGTAGAAATAGAACACTCAAAAGACACAACACCAACAATAATAAAGCTAAAACAAACGCCGAGACAAGGACGTGGTGACAAGGGAGGCGTTATTTTACTGCGACTGCACCGTCACACTTGGCGACTAGGGCACAACTTGGGTAGTGTGATACAGGTTTATTTACCTATCTATCTGTCTGTCTGTTTGGGATGTGCCTCACGATAACTTTGAATGCATCAACCGATTTTCGTAAAACCTGGCAGGCATGTCCATACTTTTACCCTACAGATCTCTCTATTGATTTTGAAATTGGTCCACCCAACACGGAAACGGAAGGCACAAATATAAGCTGGTCACAATTGTAAAAAATCGTTGAAGTCCATGTCAGGTTATCAAATTAAAGGCAAATTTTAATAAAATCTGAATATAATGTTCATTATTTAAAAATTATGGGACGCCAGAGGCCAAAAAGTGAATCGAAATTATGATAAAATCGCAAAACTCTATGCGGGCTATCAAACCAAAAAGGATTTTACACAAAATATGAATATAGTGTGCGATTTTGAAAATTTCAAAATTTCGTGACTCCAGCGCCCCAAAAAAGGAACCAAAAATTTGATGAAATTCTAAAAGTCCAGCCGGGATATCAGACTACAGGGAATTGAAACCTAAATCCGAGTGTTCCGTTTACTGTTTAACTTTAGAGGCACCACGGAATAAAAATGGAAACTCAAAAATTCTACGTGGAGGATCAAGTTATGCAACATAGGCCTACAAACTCGATATCTTTAACAATTTGACAGAATATCTCTCAACACTTCAGGCTAATTTGGATTGCTTTCAAAAATTTGTAAGCTATAGCCTACTTACAAACAAACCTTTATTAGTGTTATCAGTTATTTAAAGTTATGTTATTTTAAATTTCTGGAAAGTATTAAATATAGGCCTACGCCTATAGACATCTATGTCACACACACACACACACACACACACACACACACACACACACACACACACACACACACACACACACACACACACACACACACACACACACACACACACACACACACACACACACACACACACACACACACACACACACACACACACACACACACACACACACACACACACACATGAACGTATAAATAAACTTAAAAACTAGCACTAAATTGTTTGCCATTTACGCATTATGGTTATTAAATTTAACTAAAAACCAATGCAGTAGTTAGGAATTTTTAGTGTTTAGCTTTACAGTTGTTATTTAGCCTACTAAAAAAAAAGGAAATAGTAGTGCAGTAATTGTGGTTCTCATCATTTTTCTGGTCATTAGAAAATTATCTAATATTGAATGTACCTTATGTAAAAACGTCAGCGTGGCGAACTAATTGAATTATTTTAAAATTATAAATTGTAATGTAAAAATCGTAATAATTTAACAATGTATGTGACATAGTTATTTTAGAAACATATGTAGGAAACGTGAATGGTAATATTTTAGGAACATGCGGCATAAATTACACTGCTTACAAACTAAACACTCCACACGCGTCCCCTGTATTGGAATGTAAGGGCACAAACGAGTAAACTGCCTTACGGAGGCGGTATCGTTGTTTCCAAGATCGGAGGATCGGGATGCGCATACCGCCTTTAGGTATACTTCTTCTTTTGCACCCAGGGATTGGGAAAATGACTATTCCCGCTTCCACTTGCTTACGTCTCAATGGGACGCAAGCGGAAAGATTGCGTGCGTCCCATTGGCAATATTTCCGTCATTGTCGATAGTGTCTCGTAAGATAAACAGCGAGACGTTGGGGACGCCCGTTACTAGGCCTACACTCTCGTGCATGTCGTCCTAAAAGTCAGCTTCAAAAATGTTTATGTTTATAAACACAATATTTATTTTTAACTACTTAATAATATTTATTTCAAAAAGTTAATCGAATCAATTCTAATTCGAGGCACATAATATGCACCTACAGAAAGTAGGAAAGTTGTCACGATTCCAATCCGACTTAAAGTGGCTTAGAGACGGCCCAACGTCTTTTAAACGAGCGGTTAGCGAACACAAGGACCAAGTATCTCCAGGGATAAGGAGATCCTCTTCTGTCAAATACCAACACTCTACGCAGAATGGACGAGCAGGTAGAAGGTAGGGCACCCGTATGCCCTTGGGAAACCATCCTAACGGGAAATGAGCCTATCAAGGTCAACAATATAGGATGCGTTAGCCAAAGGTGAAACCAACGCATTAAAGACCCTTGGGGCGTCCGTAATACCACTGGGCTATGCTGTCAAGTTTGATAAATGCAGAGAAGCATCTTGGTCGGGATACCTGTTGTCTGCTACTAAGGATCATTGGTGGAAGGTGGAGGGAAAGAAAGGACGGGTAAGAAGAAAGATTAGAATTCTTCGTGACTTCAGGAATGCGAGACGCTGAACCAGACGCATAAAGCCGAGAAAACTGGAGAGCATCCAGTTGAAACTGCAAGACGGTATTATTAAAGAGGAATATATGGTGGACGCCTAACCACATTCCATTTTTTTTTAGAAGGTATGCGCACGAAGCTCTGCAGACGCCACCATAAACCGCCAGTAAATGTATCGCAGTCCTGAGGATGAGGACTACTACTCATTTATAAAAATACGTTTGGACAACCCGTAATTAACGATGGATTACTGTAATCTGTAGTAGTAGGCCTAAACTTAATTTTTAGCTTACGTAATTCATAGAGAAAACATTAACATTGCAACAGTACATACTTGTACGTGTATGTACGCACGCGCGCGTGTATTGGATTGTAACTTTGTAGCATCAGTGTTACCGCCATGACAGTCTTGTGTGTGTGTGTGTGTGTGTGTGTGTGTGTGAGCGCGCGCACCCGGTCCAAGTCCATCGCCGGCCGTTATCCACACGTGTGGTGAAGGCCAGGTGTTACGCAACAATGTATGTTGCAACAAATTATTCATATTTATCAACGATTAAACAAACATTCACGGATTACGCTAGCTCTCGCTGGCTTTTTCACTCGCTAATTGTGCGATATAGACGAGTAGGCCTATACGTTGCGCCCCCTTCGACACACACACCATGTATTCATGAAATGTTAAATGAGGCAGAAATTCCAAGCAAAACCTTCTTTCTTGACTAGTATCGTGGATGGACCAGAGGCGTCGATTTGGCTGTCACTTGCGGTTCGCGGTCCGGTGTGGAAGTACGGTTGTTATGTACGGTTGTGGAACCTACGCATGGTGTGTCCTTGTTCCAGCTGAAATGTGGCCTCCTTTCGTCCCTGAAAATAAATTAAAGAAAATTAGAGACACCATACACTATTTTGTGACTTCTGTTCCAGTGGCGTACTATTATGTATCTAAAATTTGCCCTTGGGGGGGGGGTCCGGGGTCAGGTCGGCTTCATACAAAAGAAAAACCAAGTTAAGACTAATCAACGTTACTATCTTTAAAGTGGTTGAAATCAGTCCTATTAAAGTAAACGGTAATAACAGAATAAAAATACGCGTTATTGAAACATTGGTTACATGATAGAGTCTACTTATCGAATAAACTAATTTCTCTATCTTTCATATTTCAAACATATACGCTAATGGTGTGTAATAAACCTGTCAGTTCATAAAAAAAAGAGTTACTACTATATTTGCGTACACAGCTGAAAAAATAACGAAACAGCCTAATAAAACCGAGTTGGTTAGGGTGACTTTCAAGTTGACAAATGTGGTCGATTGAGGGATGTGTTACCCATAAAGTGGTATCGATATCTCACATCTCACACCTCACAGACTTATATCTCGTTAAATTTATAAGTACGACTGTTACAGTTTGAAATCTTTTAACGGAACGAGTTTGCATGGATTGTGCGGGAAATACGAAAAGAAAAACAAGAACCGGTAATGTAGATTATGCATATGTTACCGGCAAAGTATGTAATCCAGGCATTTTATAGAATACCTAGGCATTTCATACAATGCCTGGAGATTTTTGGCAAAGTATAGAATAGAATGCTTTTCAAATGTTTTTTATACTTTCCCTATGTATTCTGTACATTCCCTAGGCATTCTATATAATGCCAGTGATTCTTTAGGCAACGTGTAAAATAAGCTTACTACGTTCAAGATGAAAACATTTTATTACAAAATCACACATAATTGTTTGATTTTATATAGAGGAGGACTTTGTATGACATTTCGAGATTATCTATTCTCTACGTATTTATGTTCAGATACTATTTTATTAAAATTAGTAACTTTATAAAACTGTATAAGAACTTTTTTTAACCAATCTGGTTAAAAAATACATTAGATATTATTGGTGTTTATTAATTCTAAATATATGGAATATACTGTACTTATTACAACAAGACAGAGAGCTGTGACATTTTGAAGTACACTTTCTTTCATTTTTACACAATTATATTTTTTTGACATTTAGTCTTGCACACACATTTTACGTACCCTTGTCCGGATCTTGATGATTGGGCAGTAGCAGCAGAACGAAGTGCGATTTCTTGTTCAGGAACATCTTCAACCCTCATTACTGGTCTTAGGCGTACAGTGAACTGCGATCTTGTGTACAGCTGCTTTAACAATCCGTTAGTGGTACCCAGTTTGTAAAATCCGTCTTCTGTCTCACTCACGACGACCGCTAGGATGTTTTAAAGATCTCCCCGCCCCTTGTCTACTTGAGGAATTGGAACACGAACAAATGCGCCCACTGGAGCTGGAGGACATTTTTTGTCAGAATCAGATTTCATCTTTTTTGCCTGAAGTTCTAGAAATGATTTTGACCTTTTTATTTCTTCAGTTGCATTTTTTCCTTTGAAGCAGAGAGTACATAGCTTCTTGCCAACGTCACAACTATTGCCACTAGTTTAAAAAAATGTCCACACGTATTATGCATATCTCTGCAAGGGGGATTCATGTTGTGTCATGAAACCATAGCGCACATATTATCTTCTATGTATTACCTAGAAGACGCTAGGCATTCTAACAATGCCTAGGTAATGTATGAAATGTGTTTTATTTCATACTTTGCCGGGTGGATTCAGGCATTGTATGAAATTCCTAGGCATTCTATAAAATGCCTGATTTTGTACTTTGCCGGTAACACATATAAAGACCTATTTAACGTGCTTGTCTGATTGATAGATCGGAACAGATCTCAAGTTAGCGATATCTGCCAGTTAATGTTTCTTATATCCACGTTATTAAATTGGTATTAGTCCTAAAACTGAATTTTACACCAAAGCATACCGTATAACGCATTTGCTTCCAGAAAAAGCGAAACGTTTTCAAGTGTAGGCCTACATCTGGAAAACGTAAGTGTAACAATCAGTGCGTTAAATAAAACTTTGGGTTATTAAGGAATTGACAGACAAAATAAAAGGTTTGAAGTTCTTAAATGTTGTTAACACAAGACACGGTGCAACAAGGATTTCCTTCGGGGGGGGGGGGTTTGAGGTTTCGAGTGTGGGGGCTAGATTTTTGTGAATAAAACTACAAAATTACAAAAAAAATCGTTATTTGCAATTTAATCAAGAATGTAAATTGAAAACAAAAGGTTATTTTAAGAGATATTTAACAATTAACTAAGTCATCATCACTATCGTCAACCTTATAACGTACTTATTGCTTTGAAATTTTTTTTTGATTTTTTTGGATATTCCGAGGGAGGTACGCCAGCAATTAGAGCCCGTCAAGAGTGACACGAGTTAAACTTGTTTGAGGGTGAGCGACGGAAGGAACAAACCTTTCCTTTCTACTTAAATGACATGAAAGCCGTTAAAAGACAAAGCGTGCTGCAACACATGTTACGACGAAAAGGGCCATGCGTGGGAACACTTGACTTTACAAATATGACAAAGGAACATTGCCCTTGCATCCGTTTCAGTAGCGAGAGAATAGATAGGCCTAGCTAAGAGCATTGTTCCAAGCATACCTATGTGAAACTTACAGAAAAACAATAGCTGGAGCACGGACAACGTAGCAGGAGACAGGGGGCGTCTGCGACGTACACAGATGTTTGCCACCCTTAAGTTCGCTAGAGGAAGTCGTCAGAGTCCGAACAATACTCTATTTCGACACGCTACACCAAATGGGGCAGATGTGACTTCAGTAGCAAGGTCTTGATGCAGATTCCGAGAAAGTGGCAACGTCCTGATGACAAAAACTCGTCATGTCAACGTGGACTATGAGAAATTCAAGTAGAGAAGCCAACCAGCCAATTAGAAACGAGGATTCAGAAGGGAGTAACTGTAGGGGATGGTCCCGACGGGAACCGACGACCAGAGAACAAATCCCGAAGAAGAACGTCCCTCTCCAAACGGCGCTGGGTGGAGAATTCACAAGAATCACAGACTAGAGGCATGAGTACCGAGGGAAATCCGAGCAATTGTCCTATCAGAACTATTTTGGTGGGAAAATGAAGCGTTCGTAGGAGTAGCGAGAGTGGGAAAGCAAAGGGCATAAAAACTGTATGCAAGAGGAGAAGCTCTCTCAGTATTATTCTAATTTTCTCGCAGTATCACTATAACTTACTCTCAGTATTACTCTAATTTTCTCTCAGTTTTCATAAAAATTTTGTTTTGAGATATTCAAAGTGGTGTTCGGTATTAGTGGAAGTTCGGGAGTAAGACTTGGAGCGTTGAGCCGAAACAGTGGTATTCGCGACGATGCGTGACTAATGAACTTTGTAAAACTCTAAGTATTACACTAATACAATTAGTGCCGTAAGAAGTTGTATAATACAGTAGTAATATACTTGAACTCTTTATCAACGGAATGAATCGGTATACAACATAAGACTTAATTTGTGAGACAACATTATTTCGTAGAATAGAGGTAAGTGCCGATGATGTTTTATATGCGTCTAATGAACTTGAAATCAATCTAGGCGTTACGGAGGAGTCGAACACGTAATTTTAAAGATACCTAAGTGCGTGGAAGTGTCGAACTAAAATACGCATAAATAGACTGACGCGATACGAATAGTCAATATAATCCTTAGTGCAAGTATCGCGACTTAAACTGTAATAACATTATAAAACTTATAACGGATGTCATGAAGTGCGAACTAGCGTTCCGAAACAATGTACGTATAACAATTTTACTGGAAGTGTGAGTTACGAGTGGTTCCAGGAACAGCATCAATCGTCACCCAGCGGATCCAAATGGACACATGCAACGGGAGCGAGACACTACGACGACTTGATTAATGTACCAAAATAACCATTTATTATAATTCCTAGTTTATCGTAATACCGCTGACCTGTCACTTAGAACTAACAGCCTGAGATATTTCAAAATAGAGTCATTATAAATACGAATCCATGGTTAAGAATAAATACTATTATAGAATATTACACATGTATTATCTTATTAGTATAGGTATATGAGTATTTCAGATGTGTATGTGTTTAATATATTTACTGCAGGTATATGAGTATTTCATGTGTATAGGTGTTTAAATATGTTACGAAGTATATCACTTAGTGCAAATCTTAAGCACGCAACATTGATAGTTCTTAACGTCACCAACTGTCTTATTTCATGATACAATAACTACACACGAGTATGTGTAAGCATTTGATTGTTTCTTTCACATATTTTAGATACGTTATAGAGTTTAATTATCTTTTTGAAATAGTTCTATATACTCTTGTTACATGATTTCTTTTATGCAATGAATACGTGCAACATGCAATATTATAATAAATTTAATTTATAATGGATTCGATAGTGTTGAGTTAATTTATTTTAAGATCTGGCATACAAGACAATTCTTTCAAAGTAAAATCCACAATTAATGATTTAGACTCAATATGATTTAACAGGTACCATATTCATAAATGTTTTAATTCTTGAAGTTTTTTTTAGTAGTAGAAGACAAGATTAATCACTCTTTATCGATAATTAGACCACTTGATTGATAGCATTGTCGATTACCCATTTGAGAAATTTGATCAAAATTTATAAAATTAACAATTAATTTAATTTATGCAATTAATAAAATTTGCATAAATATAACCTTGTATATGGCGCTCCAACAGCGGGGCTAAATAAAGCAGAGAGATATGATAAGTTCATACATGCATCACTTTCATAAACGAATAAAATTTATTTGATTAAACAGTAATTAATTTATGCAACTAATTTGCATCATTATTAATGTTGTATATGGCTGCCCAACGCGTGGCATGATAAGATTAACATTGCAGGAACTAGACAAACTAACCTGTAGGCCAATCAAATATTGATTAATTGAATTGGACATCAATTAATCAATAGGCATAAAGTTGTAACCTCAAGGATTAGGCTCATCCTGAACCTGTTCCTGGACCCACTTCGCTCTCAGCCGTCCTACATCTCTCTTCTCCACCGGTCTATATTCCATTGCTAGCACTGGAATCCTGCCACCCGCCATTCTTCCTATATGTTCACACCACCTTCTTTTGTTGCTCCTTAGCTGTGCCAACAATGGGTCGACCCGCAGTTCCATCCTTATATCTACATTCTTCTTTCTGTTTAATTTTTTCATCCAGATCCATTTCTGTCCCATATGTAACGTAACATCCCAAGTAATTGAAATGCTGGACTCGTTCCATAATCTTTCCATCTATAACTATCTTAGTTCTTACCGGTTGTTTCCCTCTGAATGCCATTGTTTTAGTTTTGTCCGCTGATATTTAAAAGCTATATTCATCTGCTATTCGATTTAGTACGTACATTGATTTTTGTAGTTTATCCTCGCTGTCCTCTGTAGTTCTCGATCTGAATGGTAGGCTCTCAGGTGACATTCCAATAAATAAGGGAGTTAGGCAGGGAGCCAGGGATTCTGTGTTTCCTCAACCTTGTTTAATATTACAGCTTAACAAATCAATTTGTATCGGTTCCCTGCTATTTGCGGATGACATAGTTCGCATTCAAGAAAATGAGAATGATTTACAATGAGCTATGTTTCAGTTACAAGAAGTGGCCTTTAAAGGAAAATTTCCAGTGAGACCTAAGATAGTTATAAACAACAATATCTCGGCAGTGCAGTAAGCTATTAATCTGAATCTGAATAGAGAAGATAAATAAATTTAGGAATATTTGTGGTACGATTCACAGAAATCTTAGAAATAAGACAAGACAGCACAAAGATTAAATTTTATATGACAATTGCAATACCCACATTGACATATACGAGTGAGGCGTGGGGTCATGACAAAAAAGGAATGCGGCAACATTCAGGGTGCCGAAATTCAGTTTCTTCGAAATACTTTAAATTATACATTACAAGATAGAATAAGGAATGAGGATATCAGAGCAGAACTCGAAGTAAAGGACATAAATGAAATCATTCCAATTTACGGAAGACAATGGTGGGATCATCTGCAAAGGATGACAGAGGATCGATTGCCCAAAGCGGCACTGAACTATAAGGCCAGTGGTAGAAGAGACGTGGGTCTGAGGACGAGATGGGTGCCGGAACAGGTTTATATAACCTAATCCTTGAAAAAAAGAAGAAGAAGAAGATCCTCTCTGTACTGAATTATCTTAACTAAGTCACGAAACAATTAAGATGGCTTATTATGTTACAATCATAGGCCTGTATTATGAACGACGCCAGAAAACTGGCACAAATAACTCTTATCTTCTGCGGACGCTGGTGGTGTTAAACGTTTTGAACGAGATTTTTTTTTAGCTTCGTCTTGTTGAGTACGAGTCTGTAAATAGCAAATGGAATTAAATCGGTCTACTTTCTATGCATCAGAGGTTTTCATAAACGGGCACTGCAGGACCCCAAAAACCAGAGATTTCAAAATCGCGCTCTGGGGTGGGTATATTTTGACGTTAGCACACAAATCATTTCACCAGTAGAGGAGCGCTTTTAAATGACGTTCCGAATGTTGCGTTCAGGCTTAAGTTTACGTTAGGAATTAAGGACACGTTTGAAGATTTTAATTGTTGATTTGTTTTCGAAATGACAATAAAACACTAAACCAAGAAAATAGTATGCTTCCTGCAAATGAACATTTATACTTACAAAGATCATCAATTCAAAAATCAGGTTGATTGTAATAGTTGTCAATTCGTATGAACCTTCCAGTTACTTTTTATTGGTAGAGTACGTAATGTTTTTGATTATTTTCAGCACAAGTAACAAACTAGGCGCTAGGTTCCGAACGCATGCAAACACGACTACAGTTTCTCTCATTCATAATTATATGGTGGGGTAAGGCACATTTAAGCGAGTGTGATATCTTTCTTACTTCCATGTTCCGTAAGGAAATGGAAGTATGGTGATCGCGAAAAAAATCGTGTTCGAGATAAGGGCTGATTCTGATTGTACTACCCTCAAGACATGAAGAAAACTTATTTTCCAAAAAGTGTGTGTGTGTGTGTGTGTGTGTGTGTGTGTGTGTGTGTGTGTGGGTCTGTGTGTAGAATTTTTTCTATGACGAACGATAACTGCCGTAAATTCAAACAGAATCAATAATGTTTTGCATACACCCCTGAATTGTAGAGAACACAATGCCTTTTGATTTTGGTGAAGCTCGGTTAAGGGAAAGGGGTAGTTTACCTGCAACGTTTTATGTTTTAACAAGGGTAATTTTTTCTATGACGAACGATAACTGCCGTAAATTTAAACAGAATCAAATTTTATTTTGCATTCATTCCTAAATTGTGGAGAACTCAAGGCCTTTTAATTTTGGTAAAGATCGGTTATGAGAAAGGGGTAGTTTACCTTCAACGTTTTATGTTTATACAAGGGTAATTTTGTCTATGACGAACGATAACTGCCGCAAAGTCAAACATAATCAAATGATTTTCTGCATACATTCCTGAATTGTAAAGGACATGGAACATGGAAGTAAAAATCGGTATGGAGAACCAAATATGACTTCCATGTCCTAAAATTTATATTTAAAATCATTTAAATATTAATTTAATAAGTGGATGCTTGAGTTCTGAAAAAATTACGTATCAGCTAAAATGGTACCACCATGTCAGGTGGATTAAGACTATCCTCAACCTTCGTCAGGAAGGACTGTACTTTTGGCTAAAATGTCTGTAGGTCGAACGAAGAGCTAGCTAAAGGTACAATCGCGTTACTTTACGGTGGCCGCTTCATAGCTGCGCGAAAAGTGGGGGTAGTGGGGAGACTCAGTGTGCTCAGTTGTAACACTTCATTCCAAAAACGTCCGTCTTACTGTTGGTACAGCCGGCTTAATGGATGCCCTTAACTATTTAATTATTACAACTCGGGTTTTACACATTGTAGACATTTCCGGATTTCATTCAACTAACTACTATTTATAATTCTACTCAGTATTACTCGAAACTGTATCAAATATGTATTGTAATACACAACAATGTTACTTGTTACGTAATGTAAATAATAAATCATTACTAGTATAAAGCAAGCAAGTGGAACATTAATAAAAGAAATAGAGAAATATAAATCTAAAATGACCAGAAATATGCTTCATGCAAGTGCTGCTAGAGTAGGACATAAACAAAAAAAGTGGGTAAAATATACGTAACCACGCATAAAAATATGCATACTTTATATAAAATATCACATAAAATCGAGCCCATTAATTTGTCTTGCATTTAATACAATTAATACAAATTTTAAAATTAATATGTAAGTAACATACCGACTTATAAAGAAGTATATAGGCAGTCAGATTGAACTGGGAATTCAGTATCATTCTCCAAGTCCGGCGATGTTTCTCTGTCCAAAATTGCTTCAACACCGGAGATATAGCTGCCATCATTTGAAGAAGATTCAGCGCTTGATAGGTCGTCGTCGTCGTCATCGTCATCATCATCTTCGTCTAAGTTAATTACAAGCCTATCTTGCATTTCATCTATTAATCCTTCTCTTTCCAAATATTCGTCTTCAATTTTAATTACATGTTCACACACTGATGTCCATTGTTATTTTTCTATTGATTGGCATGCTTGCCTAGTTAAATCTATTATGTTTTTATTATCAAAAGTGGTGTTGTTTTTTGCAACAGAGTGTTTAAGTTGAGCCCAGATAAGTTCTATGGGGTTTAGGTCAGGATGATACGGAGGTAAACGAATAACAGTGTGGCCGTGATTTCCTAAAATACTATCTATTTTATAGGGTTTTTCTAACGGTTTATTCATTATTACTAACGTATGTAGCTCTGGTTTAAACATATTAGGTGTAAAAGGATTTTTTTTATTAGATAACCACTGCATTAACTCACTTTTTGAAGAATTTTATGTGGGAAATTTTTCAGATTGGTAATTGTGGTATGGTGCATTATCTAATACTAACACTGAGTTTTTTAGTAATCCCGGAATTAGCTTTTCAACTACCCGTTTCTCGAAATTTGTACTATTCATATCCCCATGATAATCACCTGTTTTCTGTCCCGAATTAAAAACCAATAAGGCACCATCGATGAACCCTTGATCCGTACCCGCGCGTGAACTATTATGAATCTGTCTCCTTTATTTAACGGTACACTCGCTCCTTCACCATTTTCGTCGTACCACGACTTCTTTACTGCATGAGACGTGTATATACGTCTCATCTGTGTAAACGATTGGCCGGTTTTCTGTCCTGAATTGTTTTATTTCCTAAGGTATTCAATTCTTTTTGTCCTTATCTCTTGACGTTCATTTAATACACTTCTATTATTTCTAACCTTCTTCCACTTGAACCCTAAGTTTATAATAACTTTCCTTAAACATGATAAGCTACCTTGAAAGTTTACACTAGACTCAAGAAGTTGATGAAGTTTTCGTAGCGTAGGATACGTTTTTTGTGTTGTCGTAAAATTTGTTTTGTAAATTGTTCGTCTTATTACACATTTATCAAAATCATCAATATTAGATTTTGTTGACCTTCTCTTTCTTTCTTTACGAGGTGTTATATAGTGTGGTGACTGTCCATTTTCTATTGTTATCCCCTCACCTTTAATACGGCGAATCGTTCTTTCAGAAACTACTGTTGCTGACGCTATTCGTTTTTGAACTTTTTTTAGGTGGAACACTAATTCCATTTTTTTTTCACCTTCCATAAATTTACACACATTAGAAATTACTTCCCGAGCTTGCCTATGCACGATCTTTTTACCTAACTTCGATTTAATAGGAGGCTTTTTGTGGTTACGTAATGAAATAAAATGTACTGTAAAAGTAACAATACTTTAAGCAAAATAAAATTTAATTTAACTTAACGCGATATTTGAAAACACAACCACAGAAAGTATTAAATGAAATTTAAAATGTAATTAGATTATTTAGCACACGTCACAGTCCCAAACTAAACACTAGTGACGATACAAACTAAATAATTAAATGAAATACAGGCCTACGCGGTAAATGTTTTTGAAAACCCATAAACACTTATGCACTCAGTGAGACGTGCCGTTACACTGACAAAAAACAGGGTTCTGCGCACACTGCTTTCACCAAGGTTGGCGGCCACTATAAAGTACACAAGTTGTAGCTGCGATCTGATTCCTGTAATGAAATTGGACTCTCGCTGCGAGGGGCCGAGGGATGTCTATAGTGTTATCAAAGTCTTTCCTGTCAATACTATACTAGTCATTTTTCTTTTTTAAAATCGAGTCCTGATTTCTTTCTTTCCATTTGTCTTCTGATTTCCTGAACGACTATTCTGTTCACCCGTATAATTATAAATTTCTCAGCAAAACATTTCTTCCTTAACACGTTTGTGTCTCCTGTTTAACACCCACCATTCTGATCCATGTCATAACGCTATATTCCACACAGGCTAGTAAATAACTAGCCATCTGGGAGGTCAAAATATTTTCAAGGAGGGGCAAACAATTTTCCAAAGGAGAATTTTCATACACAGGTATTTTTTATACAAGGTGTATTTTTCATACACACACACATGCACATATTAGTTTATAATTCTCATATCATAATAGAAATAAGTACACAGATTGTATTAATTGCTTTAATACAACAACACTGCCCAGCGATCCACAGGAAGCAAATCGATGTCCATCTTTTCGGCTTGCACGCGTTGTGTTAGTGTGGGTTTCGGCACTTTCCATTTAAAAAGCGTGCAAACATAATAAAATAAACATGAGTGAGGCCAGAAATAACGGGAATTTTGTGTGTGTGTGTGTGTGTGTGTGTGTCCTGCCGGCAGGCCCGCCATAAGCGGGCGTGCAGGGCGTCCACCGCACGCGGGCGGCACGTTCAGGGGGGCGGCAAATACAGCGATCTCGTCATGTTCAAACTCATTCTCATTAATCAGTACAGCATTATGAATGTCATTACATTTATTGCAAGCATTGTCTCGCAATTATTGTTTTTTTTAATTATCCCATAACAACGCCATCTATCGGCATCTATTGGAATTAAGATGCTAAACGTATGCAGGTTTGAACCACCTTAACAAAAGTAGGTTCGAAGGGTACCGTGTTGCCGTGTAGAATGAGTGAGACCCGGGCGTCAGTTCCACGTACAGGGGAATCCCCGTGGCATGTCGCATTGTAAATTTGATTGCATAAGAAATTTCATTAAGTTTGCGTGTTTGCTTTCTTCGCTTGTTCGCACGTAACGCACGTTGATTGTTCACCGTTATTACATACGAGTTATCAAGTAATTGTAACTAGTATTTCTGAGTCAATAATTAATCCTATTTCAACTAGGTAATGTCATAAATGTATTATCAGTGATTATTATATAAAATATTAGTGGGAAAAATCGTAAACATGATAAGTACGGTTTTTTTTTTATTTTACTAATAATAATTGTCCCTAATGATTGTAATATTTTTATTTCACACATCAATCGCGAAGCTTTGAGTGTGCTCTACTGTCGCCTAAAAAGTTTAGACCGATATACTCACATTTACTTGTCCCCACTATCTGTATTGTAGTCCAATGCTATATAGGTTACTAGCAGAATACTCGTGCTTCGCTACGGAGTTTCACGTTGTACGTAATGAAAATATTAGTTTAATTAATAAAGTTCAATTAAAGTAGGCTTCTTAAAAATAAATAGCTGTTGCCCACAACTTCGTTCGCGTGGTCTTCAATTTAATGCGATAATATATTTAGAACAGAATCTATTCTATTGGGTTGCCATAGTAATCAGATCTAATAGTTTTTTAAGACCGCAAAGGACCCCCCCAGAGGATCGTATCGAAAAAACACCTGTCCTATGTTGGTTCTCCCATTGCGTAAAATATTTGTGCCAAGTTTGGTTGAAATCGGTCTAGTGGTTTAGGAGGAGATGTGGAAGACCCCAAAGAACCCCCCAAAGGACCCCATCGAAAAAATACAGAAACCTTCGCGGACGTGCGCACAACAACTCACCGACGTTTCATCGCAATCGGATGAATGGTATAGGAACGCATACAGGACAAACAAAGAAACATTCATTTTTATATATGAGATGTAAACTATACCACTTACTTGACATAAACCGTGATAGCTAAGCTAATGTACAACATATATGTATTAATTATACACATAAATGTTCCTCGATAGACACTCTATCTATTGGCGAAAACTTGAATAAAATCCGTTCAGTACTTCCTGAGATTAGCGATTTCAAACACAGAGAGAAAACGGATCGACTTTACTTTATACTATGTATAGATGTATAGATACCATTACAAAGAGGATACTCTAATAAACAAGATTAATGGAATTTTAAGTCATTTTAATTTAATAGTAACACATCAAAATCAATTTAATTAAAAATATTTTCGGTGTCAGTTGGTCTGTTCGTATGTTCGTGTGTCCGTATGTTCCTATGAACGTGAACAAGATATCTCCCGAAAAACGTAATGAATTCACTTAATTCTTTTTGCATTAGCTTCAGTTCACTTCACAGTAGATCTGTTTCAAGAACCACAGAACAGGGAAAAACTTTTTGGGGCTCAATTTTGGCACCAAAAACGAGAAAAGGAGATACAGAAAGAAAAACTGGCAGGTTCTGTTATGAAATTTTTAAACAAGCCTGAAAATAAGGAATGTCAAGAAATCCTCGACTCTGCCACAGCGTCGACGAGCACAGATCCCAAACCTATGGAAGTATCTGAAGAGAAAAAAATATGTTGCAGTCCTTCTTCAGATGGTGACTCTAGTGATACAAGAGAAGGTACTGCTGAAGAACCTATAAGCGGTACGTCGTCATACGCGGTTTGTAGCAGTTTAACATGTGGTGACGACCGGGGTTTGTGGTCTGTTAGTATTAATAGTGATCTTGTTAATGTTTTAGTTAGACGTGGTCCTGTACAGGTACGTAACCACAGTTTTCCCATTAATGACGATGGAAGAAAATTTACTGACAATTACTATTACAGAAATCTTTCTAATGGCGAAAAAATTAATAGAGATTGGCTTGTTTACTCTATTTCAAAAGATTCAGTTTATTGTTTTTGTTGTAAAATTTTTGGTAAAACTGTAAGTAGTCTATCTGATTTGAACGGTTTTTCGGATTGACAGCATTTATCATTAACTTTAAAAAGACACGAAACAAGCTTTTCCCTCAATGAAAATGTGAAATCATGGGTGCAATTGAATAATATGCTACAAACTAAGACTACTGTAAATCAAATGCAACTGAGACTATTAGAATCAGAAAAAAAGCATTGGTGTGATGTAACAGAAAGAATTATTGCCGTTATCAAGTTTTTATCACGTCAATGTCTGGCTTTTCGGGGTTCATCGAAAACATTATTTGAGCATAATAACGGAAATTTTCTAAAAGCAATCGAAATGATAGCGTCTTTGATTCAGTTATGCGGGAACATATTCGCAGAATTGAATCCTCGAAATCTGATTCAAATCGTATGGCTCATTATTTAGGAGATCATATTCAAAACGAAATTATTGATTTACACGGCACGACGATAAGAAATTATATTTTGAACAAAGTCAGAGAATCGAAATATTTTTCCGTCATATTAGACTGTACACCCGATGTAAGTCACACGGAACAAATAACAGTAATACTTGGACAGGTTTATTTAAATAATACAAATAAAAAAGTAGAGGTATGCGAACATTTCATTGGTTTTTGTCCAATTACCAGTTCCACTGGCGAGGGTCTATTAAATTTTGTTTTGAATTTATTTCCACAATTAAACCTCGACATTCAAAATTTGCGCGGGCAAGGTTATGATAATGGTTCTAACTTGAGTGGAAAACACAACGGATTGCAGAAACAAATTTTGGAAATCAATAATCGTGCATTTTACGTTCCATGCTCAGCTCGTAGTCTACATTTGGTATTCAATGATGCAGCAAATATTTCGCATGAAACTATCAATTTCTTCGACATAATTCAAGAAATTTACGTTTTCTTTTCATCGTCTATAAAAAGGTGGTCGATCATTTGCAAACATTTACCAGATATAAAATTAAAAGCTCTAAATGCTACGCGATGGTCCAGCAGAATTGACGCAATCAATTACGGAATCACATCGACAAAATATTTGATGCTCTGCTGGAAATATCTGAAAAATCGTCTGAGTGGGATTGTGCCACAACTCACTTTAAACGTTCAAAATTATAAATTTATTTGCTCTGTTGTAATCTGGTTCGATGTTTTAAACGAAATTAATTCTTTAAGTAAAATGATGCAAAGCCCCACAATGAATACTCAAGTATGCATAAATTTGCTAAATAATTTGATTGATAAGTTCACAGAATATCGCACGGATGAACACTTTGAAATGGTTTTACAAGAAGCTACCAAAGTGGCTCACAAACTCAATGTTGAAGCAGATTTCCCACCAAAAATACACTTCGTCCAAGAAGAAAACCGAAACAACTTCAATATGAACAGCGTGATGAAGTTTTATTAGACCCCAAAATCAATTACAAAGTAGAGTTTTTTTTTAGAATCCTAGATCAGACATTAACTTCCCTAAAAAATAGATTCGAAGAGTTAAAAACATTAGACGATGTGTTTGGCTTTTGCAGTAGTAAATTATTTAGTTACCCCAAAGACGAATTGATGAAACATTGTAAAGATTTACATCTGAAACTTAAAGACGATTCAAGAAATGAAACAGACATTGACGGTATTGATTTGCATAATGAAATTAATGCTTTAAAGCTGCATTTTCTAGAAAATAAGTCTAGTGATCCACATACCCTTTTACAATATCTTTTTACAAATGATTTAATTTCAACTTATCCGAACACAGCAATAGCGTTAAGAATATTACTTACTCTGCCGGTTTCAGTTGCATCTGGTGAAAGGTCCTTTTCAAAGTTATAAATAATAAAAAAATATTTAAGATCAACAATGCATCAGCAAAGACTAAGTAATTTATCTATTTTTTCAATAGAACATGAAATCTTAGATAGTTTGGATACAAGAAAATTAATAACAGATTTCGCAAATATAAAAGCAAGAAAAGTTCAATTTGTGTAGGTAGTTCTATTAGCATATGTTGTTTATTAAGTCTTAATAAACAACTTTCGTTCATATACTTAAGTTAATAAAAATACACGAATTGAACTTTTCTTGCTTTTGGCAAAATACCTTAGTACCTATTTTTTTTTTAATTGGACATTGATTTTTGAAAATTTACGTCATAATCATAGTAATGACAATAAATTGTTTGACTTTGAAAAGTAATTTTTTGCTTTGTTACACACCCATATGTAACAAAACTAAAAGTCCTTTGTACAAGCCCAGTCAAAGAAAACAGAGGAGGGGGTGGGGGCGGCATAGTTTTGCACGTGGGCGTTCAGGCGGCTAGCGGCGGGCCTCTCTGCCGGCCTTTTTATTGCGGTAATCACAATAATAAAACTTTGGAAAAGTAAACATTACATAATTGAGATATGCTTGCCTGCCAGGAACGATATATTTTCACTCATACGTGATTTAAATTAAAATGAAAAATATAGAATTTTGTTAAAGTGAAATGAAATGTTCCCATAGAAACTACTTCTTTGTTGTCATTAACGTATTACACATATAAAACTTATAAAATTTACTTCCTCCATCATCAACTACCATTTTCATTTATAAAAAAATTACCCCCTCCCTCCTTCAACTACCCTTTTCATTTATAGATATTTCATCTACCTTTCTACAGTGGATTATTATGACCTTTTCAGGATACTTTATGTATCAAAATTAAGCACTTTACTCTCGTTAAAACGTAAAACGTTGCAGGTAAACTACCCCTTTCCCTTAACCGATCTTCACCAAAAACAATAGGCCTTGAGTCCTCTACCATTCAGGACTGTATGCAAAAAATTATTTGATTCTGTTTGAATTTGCGGCTGTTATCGTTTTCCATAGAAAAAATTCTACACACAGACACTTTTCGAAAAATGACTTTTTTTCATGTTTTGATGGTAGTACAATCAGAATCTGCCGTCATCTTGAACACAATTTTTTTCGCCATGACCATACTTCCATTTCCTTATGGAACATGGAAGTAAAATTCATTTAAACTTTTTCAAAAAATGGTAATTGTTGAAAATAAAATGATTTTGTTGCCAGGCAGCCAGGTTGATCGGTTAGGAGGGAGGGATAGTTATTGCATTGTTTTGTGTTTTAACAAGAGTAAAGTACTTAATTTTAATAAATAAATGCCTCGAGAATAAAGTCATATTAATCCACTGTAAAATAGTAAATGAGATAATTATAAAATGAGTGGGTAGTTGAAGGGGTAGGGCGTGATTTTTTGGAAATTTCTGTGGTGAAATCAAGTAAAGTACGAATATTTAATTTTGAAGGATAAGATACATTAGAAATTACATATGATAAAACTATTACTCTATGAAAGTGTAAATATCATTAATGGTGGGGAGGGATATCGGTTGAGGAGGAGGGATGATTATCTGGGTAGTTCAGTTTCTTTGTAAGAATAAAGTAGTTAATTTTTATAGATAAAGTGACTCGAAAATAACATTATATTAAACGACTACACTATAATAACAAAAATATCTATAAATAGTGAAAACAATTGGAGAGTGGACGATATTTTTTTAGAAATTAACGAACGGAATTCAAGTAAATGATTTTAAATATAAATCTTAGAACATGGAACTCATGTATAGTTCTCCATACCGATTTTTGTACAGTATTTTAGTAACTGAATGAGTCATTTCAAGGACGAACAGTATAATTTTCCTAAACATACAATGCCTTTATTTACTTCCATGTTCCATAAGGAAGTGGAAGTATGGTCATGGCGAAAAAATCGTGTTCAAGATAACGGCAGATTCTGATTCTACTACCATCAAAACATGAAAAAAGTCACTTTTCGAAAAGTGTCTGTGTGTGTGTCTGTGTCTGTGTAGAATTTTTTCTATGGCCAACGATAACAGCCGCAAATTCAAACAGAATCAAATAAGTTTTTGCATACAGCCCTGAATTGTAGAGGAATAAAGGTCTGTGGTTTTTGGTGAAGATCGGTTAAGGGAAAGGGGTAGTTTACCTGCAACGTTTTACGTTTTAACAAGAGTAAAGTACTTAATTTTGATAAATAAAGTATCCTGAAAAGAAGGTCATAATAATCCACTGTAGAAAGGTAGATGAAATATCTATAAATGAAAAGTGTAGTTGAAGGAGGGAGGGGGTAATTTTTTTATAAATTAAAATGGTAGTTGATGATGGAGGAAGTAAATTTTATAAGTTTTATATGTGTAATACGTTAATGACAACAAAGAAGTAGTTTCTATGGGAACATTTCATTTCACTTTAACAAAATTCTATATTTTTCATTTTAATTTAAATCACGTATGAGTGAAAATATATCGTCCTGGCAGGCAAGCATATCTCAATTATGTAATGTTTACTTTTCCAAAGTTTTATTATTGTGATTACCGCAATAAAAAGGCCGGCAGGACACACACACAAAATTCGCGTTATTTCTGCCCTCACTCATGTTTATTTTATTATGTTTGCACGCTTTTTAAATGGAGAGTGCTGAAACCCACACCAACACAACGCGTGCAAGCCGAAAAGGTGGACATCGATTTGCTTCCTGTGGATCGCTGGGCAGTGTTGTATTAAAGCAATTAATACAATCTGTTACTTATTTCTATTATGATATGAGAATTATAAACTAATATGTGCATGTGTGTATGTATGAAAAATATATAAATATTTTTCTCCTTTGGAAAATTGTTTGCCCCTCCTTGAAAATATTTTGACCTCCCTGATGGCTAGTTATTTACTAGCCTGTGTGGAATATAGCGTTATGACATGGATCAGAATGGTGGGTGTTAAACAGGAGACACAAACGTATTAAGGAAGAAATGTTTTGCTGAGAAATTTATAATTATACGGGTGAACAGAATAGTCGTTCAGGAAATCAGAAGACAAATGGAAAGAAAGAAATCAAGACTCGATTTTAAAAAAGAAAAATGACTAGTATAGTATTGACAGGAAAGACTTTGATAACGCTATAAACATCCCTCGGCCCCTCGCAGCGAGAGTCCAATTTCATTACAGGAATCAGATCGCAGCTACCTTTAGCTAGCTCTTCGTTCGACCTACAGACATTTTATCGAAAAGTACAGTCCTTCCTGACGAAGGTTAGCTGATACGTAATTTTTTCAGAACTCAAGCATCCACTTATTTAATTAATATTTAAATAATTTTAAATATAAATTTTAGGACATGGAAGTCATGTATGGTTCTCCATATCGATTTTCTTATATTGTTTCCAACGTTGGATCAGTCAAACAAATAATTAGTTTTAGAACTAAGAACGATGATGCAACAGCAGTTTTGACAACCGAGTAACGATTCTCACTTCCTTTTGTTCCACAAACCGTAGTTCTATTTTTTATTCTCTTCCCCCATCAAGTAAGTTTACAAACAGTGCTATTTCTGATCATCGAGTAAGTTTACAAACAGTGCTATTTCTGATCATCGAGTAAGTTTACAAATAGTGCTATTTCTGATATCATTCAATAGTCTAGTTTAAAATTTAATATCCGTTTTTGTTACTAGTGTCGTCTACTTACAGACCTCACGTTATTTGAAGAAAGGGCTCTCGTTACTTGACAAACACGGCAGTGTAGAGAAGAGCTTAGAACAACTACGAAACTGGTCGCATAAATTGTAATTGATCTTCAGTGTGATTTGATACCATTGATATAAAATAAATATTTCTCGGCCGTATAAATTAGTTAGTTATTGAAGGTAAGGTGTCAACATATGTAGTGGGAAGCCTCTGACGTGAGCTGGGGGTCAACTGCAAGCCGCTTATGTACGTAACAATTCAATTAACGGCTTTAGCACGGAACCCTCTCTATTGGGGTGCAACTCACCGACCATTATAATAAATATAATAATTTCCTTAGTTTTGACACGGTGATACTTTCTTGTTGGTATTTACTGTGACGTCAGTCTATGAAGATTTAAAGGGACTGAAAGATTTGTATTGTCTGTGATTTTTCTTCGGTACATAAAAACAAACTGTGTGTCGTAGGACACACGCCAGAAGTGAGAACTTCAATGTCGTATTCGACATTCCAAACATTTACCCAAACATTCTCATTCACGATACTATAAATAATATAATCATAAAGTGTCACTGATTTTACATTATTTTTATGTATTAAAAAACTGAAAGTTGTGTAAACATATTAAGCTAATAATGAACTAAGTACATGAAAAGAATTTCAAAAGTACTCAGCTCGATCTCTCAGCTAAATGTAAGTAGGCTACATTTTCTTTTACTATAAATACAATTACAGTATTTTTAATATTTACGTTATTCTTGTAATAGTATTTAAACATTTAGAATATGCTCACATTCTTTAAAATATTACCCTTTCCTTAAAGCATATGCATACATATGTGTGGCAGTGGAGGAATTTTGGATAGCTTTGCGGGGAAAAGAGGCTTGAATGACCTGGCAACACTGTTTTTCGTTGCAGCTATTTCGTGACGCGTCGAATCAGTTTGCTGCGCTAAGAGCGCGAGGCGTACCGGAGTGAGCCGGGCACCATAATGCCGTATATGAAGTTCTCACTTCAAAGTCAGCTGGTTTTGTCATTATAAGTTAGTACAGTTTTAATAGACTTCGAATGTCTGCAGTCTTACATTGTGCGGAAAAAATAACAGTAATCATGGAGGTTGTGGAAGAGAGAATAAATTTTCAGAACTTCGTGAAGGTCGTAAGGTCGTCAGTAGACTGTGGTATGCGTGTGAGTGCGTGTTTGTAACACTCCTTACTTAGTATGATATGATACCTTACTACTTACTATGTATGTACAGTATGTACAGTACGCATGCGTAACTACAAGGCAAGAGTCCCCCCCCCCCAATAAGTTTCAAAATATTATATAATTTAACAAATTTAAATTGCTCCAATATAGACATTCTTTAAACATAAGAGGTCAGAAAACAATATTGAAGAATATGAACAGCTCGAATGGTGAACTGATAAAACAACTTGCTTTGCGAAGATAGAAAATTCTTAGACAAAGGTCTACCGCAGAAAAATGACATAATTAGTGTCCTAAGATCACAGACTTAGAAGATACTTTCTTTTGGTATTTTGTATTTTTCTCATAAATTTAATATTTTTTAAGATAATCACGAATAATGAATTTTCTGTACCTTCCCCCTCCCTTTTTTCGAAAACCCGCGACTGAATTTTTGTAAACTTTTTTTAAAATTATTTCTTACCTTTTTATTTAGCCCTATGCAAAAAATCTCGTAGAAGCCACACTTAATTTGCAATTTCTATTTTTTTTTCGGCTTCAGTGACTGTACTAATTGTACAAAGCTGCTAAAAACACGGCTGGTGAAGAAGGTAGTGACAACTTATAAGAACATAAAATATATAAGGATATGTACTATTTCAAACGACATTTTGAAACACGAGGTAATAGTCATGATCACCATCATCATTAGGAGCGCTACAACCCTGGGCGGGTCCTGGCCTGCTGAAGAAGACCTCGCCAAAGGTCTCCATCCTCCAACTGCGGATTCCTGCTCTTTGTGCATCCTGCTGCACTCAGCTTTGGTCTTCCCACTTTCCTTTTGCCATCTGGGTCATACAGGAAGAGGCGCTTTACGGTGTACTGGGGATCCATCGTGACAACACGACCTGTCCATCTAACCCGTCATATCTTTGTCTTTTTGATTATGGTTTATATAATTCTTCATTAGTTCTTTTTTTCCAGATACCTAACCATTTATACCAGAATCGGGTCAGTTTCACAAAATTGTTGTTTAATTGAAATGTTCCTCGTATGGAGTGATTATTTCGGGATTAGTTCAACCCTTTCCTTCGCTCTTTTCTGCTCAAACTCTTGGTAAAACCATGAAATTACCAAGTATAATATCAGCACCAGGTTAAACCAGAACCATATCCATACCAACAATAAATCGTTCTATAATTTAGAACAGAATTTTTTTTAAGTTTGCACACTTGTGTCTCCGACTCCCTACTTTCAGTCCTTTATGTTTCAAACGTTGTAAATACATACGCGGGGTTGACACGACAAAGCGCTGTATGTTGAAAATATTTGTCAAGCGTTCTTCTTTAAAAAAAAAAAAAAAAAAAAAGTTAATATAAAAATTATGTTTACTGTTTACAAAGAAAAGAGTTTTCTGTCCCGTGTTTATCAAGTATTGATATCTAAGAAATTTGATGACAGAATCATTTCTGCGCAGTTGGTCTTATAAAAAAAAACGAAAGTGTTATCGAAACTGCGTAACTCCAATAAGATGGCGTCATAGAATGCGCGCGCGCGCGTGTTTGTGGCCTGTGTGATTCACTATATACAGACACGTGCTGGCCTAGGAATATGTTTGACATTCAGCTGGCCTCGCATCCAGTTATCGCGTGACCATGGGACTTGCCATCCACCACCAAATGTGATGTTAATAACAAATTAACTGGGGTGTAATTATTTGCATCTTGTTTTGATTGTTAGTGTACTTTACGACTATGTATGCTACCTGTATTTCTGATACTATGGAAAAAATGTTTTATATTATTAAAAAAACGATAAATACCTGGCTGTTGAGACGTGGCGATTGCTTAGGTTTTGACTGTTTCTAGACATTTCAGGCACACCTCCGGAGGCCATCTTCAGTATGGCCGAATGTAGAAACAATCAAAATGTAAGCACTCGACCACGGCCCAACAGCCCGGTGTTTATCGAATTTGATAATGTTGCCTTCGCCCGTGACAGCCTACAAAATAAATGTTTAGAAATAAATTTGTTCTGCGGTTAGAAAAAACGCACTCAAAATAGCAAAACAGTACGTTACAGATTTCTTTTATCATCTCTATAAGGCTGAGTCGGAAGATTTGAAGGATTTAAAAAAACAACGACGCACAAAGAGGGTGCCGCCCCGACAATCGGCATCCAGACACTTAACAAGATCATCCTACATAGTGCCAACAATTCATAGAACAAAATACATGAATTCCTGTTGTCAATTATTTAGTTACTGATTCGTTGGTGACAGAACTTGAGGTCCTTTCAATGACGACGGCTCTCGCAGGGAATAGTACCCTGAAGAGTCGTTGAGATGAGATGACGCTGTATTCGATATAAGATAATAACGGTTTTCAATTAAAAAGATGGAAGACAACGGGACGAAACACGAAGCCCCAAAATAACCAAGACCTTTTTTGAAAGTAACTTCATCCTGTCCAGTGGCGTAACTAGTACTAGTACTGCTTTAGACTGAACTCCAAGTCTCTGGCAGGTATGTGACTTAGAAAGAGAGCGTAGACATGCACACGCTCAGTGGTGTAAACAAACCAACGACTACTGAGAAATACCGATTCACATTACATTAGCAGAACTCACTCAACGGTCACTTTCCTCTCATTTAAAAAAATATGCGTTTCTCCAAGATTCCCAAAAACTTTTAATTTGCCCAACGTACTTGTAATGCATCATTACAATTTCTGGTTTTTCAATTAACACTTTTCTTTTACTTCTAAATTTCTTCCAATTGAATACCACACTTTTAAACACTCGCGTGAATGATTTAGCGCTCCACGGAAAATGGATTCTTTCTTTCTTCATAGGCAGGAGTTTTTTAACAGTGGGGACATTTTGATTTTTATAAAAATACTGAACAATATTTCTTACTACACACTTATCAAAATCATCAAGAAAAAGTTTCCTTTTCTCACATGTTTTACGTTTTTTCCACGATGTAGAGTTTTTCTTCTGGACTGCATTCCCTTTGCTTTCTCAAGTATTTAACGAAGCCTTCCGATGTATTACAGTAATACGCAGCTAGTTTTGTTGCTTGATTCAGTGGGTATGTCAGTGAGTTTTGTTATTTTTCTTCATCACATTTTTCAAAATTATATTACTAATTATTTCGTGACCTTCACTGTGAACAACGAAACTTATTTTTCTTTCTTTCGATGGTTTTCGAAGAGTGATTATGAACAGACAGCTACAAATAAACAAATAACAGAATAATTCACTCACTAACTGAAAGTAACTATAAGTAGGCCTACAGTAATCCTAGCTGATAGTTCACAAATCCGAATTGTTAATGTTACTATAAGACAACTACTTGAAAAGTACTAAGTTGTGAACACAAAAAAATATACGTTTTTGAACGGTGAAAATCAGACTGCAGTAAAATTACAAAGTGTAGGCCTAATGACTGCTTGCCGTTACGAGTGGATGCCAGTCTGACTGTGAACAGGGCCATGCTGATGTCTTGATTTGTTGCCCTTGACAAACTAACGACACTAACACAAACACACTCGCTCATACTTTATCCCCTCCATCAGAGACACGGAGTTCAGTCTCGTGCAGTATCTGCTCCTGGGGGGGGGGGGATTAGCTTGAGCTTAGACTCGCAACTACATAGTTCTTCCCATATAATTATTTAACATACGCCTTATTTTAACACACGCAACTGGTTTCGAAACAGCCTTATGATTATCGAAACATACGTTAAGCGATTATGGAATTTCACTGAAATTTTTAATAGCTCTCGGGCGGGGATTTATACCCAGTTAATAGTTATACCACTGATCCTGGTCATAGTTTTTGGTTTAGGATATTAGGCCTAGATATCAGGAAAATAAAATTTAAAAAATTTCTCTCTTCCACCATTTTGCTTAAGAATAAATTAAAATTAAAAAATATATTAAGTCATAAATAAAAAAATATAGCGTTACGCGTATACCACTATATCGTTCGAGGTATACGGTTCAACTTTTCCTAGAAGACGTTAATAAATTTAATGCTAAATTTTTTGCTTAACATTTTAAAGTATTATAAATGTTCACTCTCACCTTGAAGCGGAAATGTGGATCGGGTAAATATTTGCTGTTTGACTCCGATTCCACTTGGAATTCTACAGAGATGTGCTTGGAAAGTACACCTTTTCAAAACGTCCCTTGAGTTTTATAATAATCTGCAATTCTAAAGTTTTACGTTACAGAGCGACGTTCACTAGCATGTCACTAACAGTCACTGCTAACACCTCAGTGAACAAGAGCTGTTTACTATTTGAATTGCATTCCAGATCAGAGACGTTTAGTCGAAGAACAGAGCATGTTCAACTGCGATCTTCGCCATTCATATCTTAGTCTTCAGTGTGTCCACCTTATTAATTCCACAATGAAACTTCTTGAACTCTCTCGTACCGGCCTCTTTCTGAACTCCTGACCTTAAACAGGACTCACTGAATTCCTTTAGCTTTGAACGCTTTACCTCTGTCTCTTTCTCCGTTTACTGTAATACTTCCTTAGATACCTATAGTTAGGTACAGCCAACCTACATATTTTATGTCTACACCAGATTAGTTATTTATCCATTATTTCCTTCTCTTCAGATTGTTTTGATTTATTTGTCAAATATGTTCATTCCTTATGCTTTATATCCTAAATGACTAGCAGATCTTCAAATTCAAAGAAAAAAAATCTATCTCTAAAGCTCCAAGTCTTTTTCTTTTAAGTCGATTGTTTGATTTTCCAGGTAAGACCAGCATAGTGAACAATAAAATATAAAATTATAACATTTCGTTTTTTTTTTTTTTAGATTCTGCAGGCTTTGATGTCATCAAGTTGATTCAAAATTTTCCCTTACTACTTTCTTCATCAAAATTATCTTCTATGTTTTTCATGGTACTGTGAACACACAGGACCTGGTAAGAAAAATAAATGACGTTATTAATTACAACGACTTGGAGTTCAAATCACGTTGGTAACAGAACCGAAAAAGAAAATGACTAGAATATAACGCGTCGTGGGCGAGGATGGCGTGGCTTAGGCTAAAATCGTGGTCGAGGTGATCAATTACCTGGGTACAATTTAAAGTCGAGGAGGACACGTTAATTGTGTTCCTAAAACCTGGATTTCCTATTCTAACCAGTCCTCGCCTGTTTTTCCCATTGTCCACCTCACCCACAGTTTACATTTAATTATAAATAGAAGTATTTAAAGTTGTTGTGGATTTGAATGGTAAATTATCAGAAGATATTCCTACAAATAAAGGTATGAGATAAGGATACCCTACTTCACCGACACATTTTGGTATCTACATGGACGACATATTACGGCGATGGACAGCTAAAGTTGACTCGGGAATATCACTTCAGCGAAATATTCATCTGAATTCATTGCTTTATGCAGATGACAAGGTAATGATACAGAAAACAGAAGACCAGTTACAGTGGGCGACATTTAGACTATATTCAATAGTATCATACAAGACTATAGGCTACAGATCTCTGCTACAAAATCTAAAACGATGGCATTTCAGGGCAGGTATCCTATAAGAGCTAAGATAGTCATTAATAATCAGATTTTGATCAGGTTAGTCATTTTAATTACCTGGGTTGTAATATCTCATATGGAATTGATATTGATTGAGATAGTAAGCTAAAAAAATTTAGACGCATCTGTGGAACGATTCATAAGTACCTGAAAAATAAAACACGGAAGGATACCCGAATGAAATTTTATAAAACTGTTGTCCCCACATTCCTGTATGCTAGTGAGACATGGACTCTTGGTAAAAGGGACGTGCAGAGGATTCAGGCAGCCGAAATGAAATTTCTAAGAGCGACGCAAGGTTGTTCTCTCTTGGATCGGAGAAGAAACGAGGATATTAGACGCGATTTTAACATTGTATCATTGCACCAGAAGATTGAAGACCACAGAAGGAGATGGTGTGAACACTTGAACGCATCCCTGATATCCGTCTACCTGTAGCTGCCTTGTTTACCACCCTATTGGGAAGAGAGATGTCGGTAGACCGAGGAGGAGATGGGTTCCGGAACAGGTGCAAGGCCTAGTCCTTGGAGTGGTGATGATGATAGTGATGACGTATTTAAACTGTCTGCCTCGCCCACTGTATGTACAAAATCTGCAGGAATGGCCTATGTGTTTTGTACATAGCCTATGTCGGTTCGCAGTGGGAATCTCAAAGCGCTGCTAAATAGGCCTACTTGTTTGTTGTTAGTAACTTAAAAGGTCAATATAAAAAGGCAGATTTGTAATAATAATAATAATAATAAAAGTAGTAGTTGTAGTAGTTGTAGTAGTAGTAATAGTAGTAGTAGTAGTAGTAGTAGTAGTAGTAGTAGTAGTAGTAGTAGTAGTAGTAGTAGTAGTAGTAGTAGTAGTAGTAGTAACATATAAGATCGTTGCAAGAAGATATTAGGCAGGACATCTCCCCGGATAACATCGTTGAAGGGTACTACAAGGGGTGGCTACCCGGAACTATGTGTCACGCTTAGCAGAGGAGATTCTTCGGGCGAAGAAGATAGATTTGGACAATACAATAAAGAAGAATATCATGTCAGATGTGAGCCCTGAGCTGAAGAACAATACGCCTAGCCATCCTAAGGGGAGATGGTTTTTTAGTGGGTCGGGTATAATACCTAAACCCACAGACCCCGGAAGTGTGCACCCTTCCAGACATTTGTACAGCAAATTTTTCACCTGCCCTTGGTAAAAAATAAAATAAAAGATAAAAAAGTAGTAGTAGCAGCAACAGGAGTAAATTATTTTGCATGAAAAATATTTTGTTGTCAGATAAATTTTAAATATTATTTTTTAATTACAGTCCTGTAGAATGCCAACATTGGTACGTGGAATGTGATTTAGACTACAATGTATGAATTGTTTGACGTTATTTATGCATTCGGCAGTAAAACATATAATTGTTGCCAAAACGACAAGAGTGTACAATAAAAACAAAGACGCAGTAAAGGTAAAACAGAGAATTGGGTTTCAGTTTTACGACCGACGAATGTGAACTGTGAGACCAATGAACAGATTGCTTCTGTCGAGAGTCGTATTTGCTCTGAGCTCAACGAAACGACTCTGCCCGGCTTTTATTGCGAGTAAATAACCCGCTCTCGCTACTTCGTTTTCGATACCCAACTCGAAAATAATAAGTACATATTTACGTCGAGCGGAAAAGTTTTTACTGTGACCGTATTTAGACACAACGTTTTTACGTTGGGTAAATTGAATACACAATGTCAACGTCAATACAGTACTAGATTGTACACTGCTTGCAGCATACACGTCACACTCAGGTACACGCGTCATTAATTTTTTGTTTACAATGATTTTTGTTTTGCCCTGAAGGGCCATCACTGAAGAGAACAAGATGTTTAGTTCCACTAGGAACTTCAGTTTTCAAATAGTGCAATAACATCGAGCAAACCTCCTCTGGGGATTTATTGGCCTCGCCTTCGTGATATATATAAATTTTTGCCTTGTTAGTCTTCATGTCATGAATACAAAATACATTAAGCCAAAGCTGGCGCATGTAAAACACCTCCTGTACAGGTATGTTTGGAAGTGGTAAATTTTACATAAAGTCAAAACAAAGCACCACTGTATCTTCATCAGTGTTGTTAATCATCTCCTTTTGTTTTATATAAAACTTCTTGGCTCTGCGCTTGTGAACGATTTGTTCAGCTGCAACGCTGCGCTTTACATTGTCGCTTAGACAAGGGTCTCTTAGTTTGGATTTGAAATTCTCACATTGGCTGCAAACATCAACTTGCGGCCGCCCGAATGATAGATTGAAGTTTTCCTTAAAGTAACTATAATAAAAACTTTATTTTACTTTATCTCTCAACTCAGGGTGGCCGGTTTGGAACATTTCATACATTTTTGAGATATTTAGCTGCGCATCCAAATATTGTTTTTTCCTAGAACCATAATGTGTTTCTCTTACCTCAAATTTAGAAATGTGTTCATGGATAAGGACACATATATTGCCATCAATCGCATTTCCACTACGATTTTTGCCTCTCATATCGACAGGTGTTCTATTCTGCAATAATAGGATACATAACCTTGCAACTCGATCTCGAGAAACTCCATGTATTTGTAAAAAGACATTTTTGCAAACTGGAGTAAACTCGCCATTGATTTTAACATTGTATACAAAAGATTTACTTTTTGTCTGTGGGATTTGAGTTGAAAATGAAGCAGCACTACAATCGTCATTATCTGAGTTTTTCTTCTTTCTACGCTTAACTTCCCTAGCTACTATCAATGTTTGCAAATGTAAATCTTGTTGGTTTTTAGTTTCTAACGAATAGAATTTGTTCCAGATCGCACTTTTCGTTTCGTTATCAATAGACAAACTGCATTTTCGAGGGCAGTTGCAAACAAGCTCATCAGGAATAGATTTATCAGAAACAAGGTTACCTTTGTAGTTTGTGTACTCTTCACCTTTCACTCTTGCTTTCCTTATGACATTACGTTTATATTTATCTTCATTTACAACACCTCGTTTTCTTTTTGCTTCAGGTTCATTATCAGAACTTCCACTGTGCATTTTTTAAAACGAAATAATCATAACACACTAAGTGAAACCACTAAACAATAATATTAACCTCAAAAACTGTAGTATTACTCAATCTCTCACAACAACTGTTTGGTTTGTGGAAAACAAAGCATTAAAAACAGGTGATGCAACCGCTAAAACAATAATCAGCAGGGTTATGTATCCTGTATGCCACAAGACGAACATGAAATTTACTGCAGAAAGCCGCCATGTGATTTCGCTTGACGGGTTTCTGCACTAAACAGAAATTTCAAAATAAAATATCACCCATTGGGAGGCTTGACAGTTGACGGGTTTCTGCATAAAACGGTGTGTTTACAGTAGGCCATTCAGAATTTATTCATATCCCATTTTCGATAAAAATGTCAGTTGACGGGTTTCTGAAATATTATTGTCAGAATTATCCTTCGAATTTTCCGGGGTATTGTATGGTCTATTTGTTACTTCTGATTGCATGAAATCTTCTTCAGTAAATATATCTTTATTAAATGGCCATATACCGGATGACTGAAAACCGATAGTAATATTTCTAGCCGTTGAAGCACTTTGGAGGGCTGTTTTCAACAATGTGGGAATATTGTAAATTACCATAGTCTTTCCCGGGTTACTCTTCATCCACGCATCACAGGCTGAATTGTAATATGTTTTTAGTGGTCCAAACACAGACTTATCGAGTGGCTGGAGTCTGTGGGACGTATGAGGAGGGATTGATAACAGGACTACACCATTTTCTCGACAATAATTGATCACATTTATAGACATATGTGAAGTATGGTTAAAGATGACTAGGACTGGCTGCTGCTTTGTGCATCTAGTGTGAGACACAAAGTGTTTCATGAAAATTAAGAATTCTTCACTGGTGACCCACCCACTAGGATTGGTTCCTCCAGTGCAACCAGGAGGCCCGTCTGTTATGAAATGTTCTTTGAAATACTTTCTGGGGAATATTAAGAGAGGTGGAATGCTGTTACCAGCGGCATTTACGCCATGGATTACTGTGACCAGATTCCCACGTTCAGCCGAAGTAGCGGATCCTACTTGTTTTACTCCCTTCTCTGCAATTATTTTGCATGGACGCTGTACTGTGGTCACACCTGTTTCGTCTAGGTTCCACACTTGACAGCGGAACCCATACTTATCATAAAGCCCACCAAGGTTATTAAAAAATTCAGTCACATTAGGCTTATTGAAGCTTGTCATGCGGCTAAGGCTAGTGGGTTCTGGTTTTCTAAGGCTGAGATAACTATTTCGCTTAAGAAATCCTAAAAGCCAGTCCTTAGTAGACTTTTTATTTTCATACCAGTTAGATGGCATTAAAATTTGATTTTCTTTTGTATATTCAAATGCTAATGATTTTACATCTGTTGTTGAAAGTCCAAAAAATATCTTAGATGAATGCTTAATATATTCCGCCAATTCGTTTTCCTGATCATCGGAAAAAATTTGTCTAGGCTTAGCGTAGCCTGTTTTGATTTCTAAATGAGACTTCCCACTTTTCAATTTTTTTACATACCTGAATAATGTCATAAAATTTATGTTGTAAGCCTCGGCAGCCATTCTTATTGAATATCGTTGTTCTGACACACTTTCAGCAGCTTGCTTCAGTACATCTGGCGGTGTCTTCCCTCTGTCGGTTTTCCGCTTGTAGTTTCTTACCATTTTCTCTACAAACCAAACACAATCTATTAATAAACAGCCAAACTATGTATAATTAAGGTTTATGATCACACATGTGAACGTTAATATTCTAATTCCATACATTATTATAAACAACAACTTTTTTGTACTTTGTAAATTAGACATCATAAAAATGGTTACTCAAAGTATACAAACAATTTCATATAAGTAAATGCAGAACAGAAAAAAATAAATACGTTATTTAATGAACATAATTATTTTGGAATCTTCAGCTGGTGACAAGTGTGCAACTTCTGAAATGAACTCCAGATCTTAAAGTGCCCTGAAAAGTGCCTACTTTTAACGTCCTCGATATGCATATTATCAAGTGCACAATATTCTATTAAATACGCATGCGTATTTCAATAAAAATATAATAAATTATAATATATAACATTTTAAATGTAAACTTTAGGTTGAAATAATATTCACCTCCGTATAAAAACATGGGTGGGGCATGTTGTTACAGTGTAACAATGTGCCCCCAACATATTATAACAACTTGCCCCCCCCCCGGACGCCATTTTACTAAAAGCATATTTTGTCAGAAATTATTCAATAAATTTTAATTCTCTTAGAATGTATTTACTACACTAATATTCCTTAACGTGTAGAATAATGAACACTTACTTACCTTGTGAAACGGCTCTGAAATATAGATGAATTGAAGATGACGAAAGGTAACTCGAGTACGAAGAAACACAAAAAATGTCTTCTCAACTCGACCACACAACTCACAATGACGCCAGTTGAAAACAAGGTGAGGAACCACGTGACCGACCGTAGGGAAGGGACAATAGCTCGTTTCCACTTCCCGGAAAATTTTAAATGCGTTTGTAACAACTTGCCCCTGTAACAACTAACCCCACCCTCCCCTACTTGGGAGTTCTAATTGACTCATCTCAATCGTTTTCAATTGTTCTCTAGATCAATTAGATACCCCTCAAGCCATAATTCTGTTTTTTTTTTTATTATTTTTTTTTATTGGAAATACGATAAAATTGGAAATACGATGGCTTTATGGGTTAGTTAACAGATACAATAAGGAATTATATTATAGACATATGGAATTGTTAGAAATATAGGCTCATTCGTGGAGGTAGATGAAATATTATATAATTTTGGCGTTAGGTATGTTGAAAGGAATTTAGAAAAGAAAATAGTAAATTAGTGAAAAAATTAAATAGGTTAGTAGGTTCGAAGAATACAAAAAAGGAAAGTATTTATAAGTATGAATACGAGAAAGAGTGGTGAATTTAACGGATGTAGAGTTTAATACGGAAGAGAAAGGAATATTAGCGAAAGGACTAAAATATGCGCCGCCACCAGAAATAAACCAAGAGAAAACACTTATTGAATGTGAAAGCATTATACAAAAATTGGGAAATGAAAACGACAAAAAACATATAAGAATGGAAATAAATAATATGGTAAACAAAATATGTAGAACAAAAGGAAAAGATAGAAGGAAAGAACGAGAAATTAAGGTGTCAGTAAAAAAGTTAAAAAACAAAATTACCATGATATCATAATTACGAAGGCGGGCAAAGCGAATACGATGGTTCTAGTGAATAAAGATGAATATACATATTAAAAAAGCAGAAGCATTTATAAGAGGAGGTCCATATAAAGAAATAAAATACGATTATACGAGTAAGTACCAAGCGAAAGTCAAACGATTAATGAAGGAAATAACGTTTATAGACGACAGAAGAAAGAGGTATTTAGTAGAAAGTAATCCAGTGGCTCCAAATTTTAATTGCCAGATAAAATTACATAAAAGAGAAAGACCAGTTAGGCCGATTGTTTCGTTTATTAATGCTCCTGCGTACAAGTTGTCTAAAGAAGTGAGTAGAATATTAAAAGATAAATATGAATTTGATGTAAAGTATAACGTAGAAAATAATGTGAAGCTTATAGAGATGTTAGAAGGAATAAACATAAATGAAAATATGAAGTTGATATCGCTCGTTATTAAAGATATGTTTACTAATATTGCAGTAGATAAAGCAGTGAAGTTGGTAGAAGATAATAGGATGGGGAATTGCGAATATAAGAAACAACTAGTTAAAGTAATAAAAGAATGTGTTCAACAGAATTATTTTAGGTTCAATGACAGATTTTACATACAAGAAGAAGGGTTACCCATGGGTTCTTCATTATCACCAATTTTGGCTGATATATATATATATGAATGATTTTGAAAAAAGGTTATTAAATTGTACAAGGTACAAAGGAAATATAAAACTATGGGTAAGGTATGTTGACGATATTTTAGTTATTTGGGAAGGTAGTATTGAAGAAATAGAATTATTTGTAAAAGAAGTGAATACTAAGGAAAAAATATACAGTTCAAGGAAGAAATTGGTGATAAGAATTTGAATTTTTTGGGATATAGGAATACATATAAAAGATAACAAAAAACTAGAATTTGACATATTTAGAAAGGAGACATATTCGGATATAATTATTCCGCAAGAATTGTATCACCAATACCGATATAAATTAGCGGCAATAAACGCATTTTGTTATACAGCACAGAAATGTTTGAAAGATAAAGAAAGAAAAGAGAGAGAATTAAAAATGATAAAGAGAATAGTGAAGAATAATAATTATAACATGGGCATAGTAGATAAAGTGATGGAAAGTATTGAAAAGAAAAAAGACGTAGAACAGAAAGAAGAGAAGAAGTATTTGGGCTCAGTAACTTATATAGGAACACAGACGAAGAAAATTGTACAGTGCTTTCAGAAGTATGGAGTGGACGTAGCAGTAAAAAGGTGTAAAACAGTATTTGATAAAATAAAAAATAATAATATAGAAACAATACCTATTTTGCAGAAGAATGGGGTATATAAATTGAGGTGTGAAGAATGTAAAAAAAGTGTACGTGGGTGAGACGGGCCGCCGATTCGAATGTAGATTGAGAGAACACAAGAGAGGAGAGGGAAATAGGACAACGAATTCTCTTTATGCTAGGCATTTTATAGAGGAAAATCATAAATTTAATAACCGGTTGGAAAATTTTGATATTATAAAGGTAGTTAATAATACGATGGAAAGAAAGCTCATAGAAGAATTAGAAATTATAAAAGATATGGAAAAAGGTAGGAATAATTTAATGAATATTAAGATAAATTTTGAAAATGAAGAAATACGCGTATTTTATAATATAATAAAACGTGAAAAGATAGGTTCGGTAAGGAAAGAAAACATAGACATGGGTTGATGGTTTCGCCCGCGTGTAGGAAGTAGTGTTGACAATGGGTTTACCTGCAGTGACGTGGACGCCCTCGGTAGAGGCAGGTATATAAGGGGGTGGAGTTAGGGACGGATGTGGCAGTTACGATCTGATGATGAACGGGTACGTTCGAAAGCGCTAATCGGTGTCACTGTGACTAGTGGTGTGTGCAACAAGTGAGTGTAGCATAAATTATATAACCACTAATAAAATTTGTACTGTATTTCACTAGATAAATTATATAATAGTTTACTGTGTCTGCACAGCGTCACGATTATTACTACGTGAGCCTACGTTGTTGGACCGCTATAGCATAAACAAAAAACTCATTACGGGGCACATTCTCGTCACGTGCCGTATCGTGGCCGTTCCCTTTCTAGCATAAATAGGCCTTTTACGCTTTTTCCCATACGGGAACCGTGACTGAATGCGCTTGTGCGTAAAGCCGGCTGTAAACGTAGTTATTAGGTAGAATGTGTAAACGACAATCCCGCACTCTTTACTTGGTGTGATCGCGTGGATCGTGTGCAAGTTGCACAGTTTTCTTTGTACTACAAGGTTTTAGACTGGACTTGCGATGAAGAGATATCGTACTGGCCACAGTTTTGTCAGGTGTGACTGTCACGTTAACAAAACAGAGACGAAGACGGAGGACGCGGGTTAACCATTATAGACACCATTATGGTCACCTACCCTTGTTAGAGATGTGCCGTACTTTGTTCGGCGCTCGGTTAAAACGCGAAGCTCGGTTGCATGGGCGTGTATCATTTCTTTTAAAAACTGGCGCGTTCTCGACGTCATTCAATGCTTAGGTATCGCGCGTCGTCGCTGTGTGTACGTAACCCGCTTGTTAGAAGCAGTGACGAATATTTCGTTGGCCGGCCCAGCTGTTGTACGCACTAACCTGCATAGAAGCGAAGTTTCGTGGGTGGAAATTGCGATGTAATCTGTCTCATTTCTGTTCCAACCCTCACCGAGGAAATTTCTCTGGTCTCGATTGACGGCATCCGATCTGTTGGTTGAAAAACTCCACTAAGGCAAGATAGAATAAAGCAAGCTGCAGGTGCTCGACCAATGGCGAGATGGGTGTCGGGGTTGGCCGAACATCTGTCAACCCCTTGTGCAGAGAAACAACATGAGCCGTGAGATGCCGTCAGTTGGGACACAGAGACACAGAAATTCTGCCCCCAGAAGTTATCAGTTCAAGCTACAAGCTACATCCTAGCCACAGGGCCACCTAGTTACATTGGACTATCCAGGTGTGATCTTTCTAAATTTAAATTTACCAATATCATCTACCACAGTACTGTGTATCAGCAGACGCTCTCGGAAACAGACTTATAATACCCACATTTAACTTGCACAAGATCTGCAAACACACATGTTAAGTTTTGTGCCTGCATGTTCTCACACTGTATACAACTAAGCACCTTATATAATATTTTACAACATTCTTGCACTATGTAAGGGAATTGCACATACACATGTACCTAGATGAACAGCTCTAAGTTTTCCCATTTTTTTTCTTTAAGGTATTCTATGTATCTGAGCATTGGTTATGTCCTGCATAATCACGTCCTGCCATGTGTGCATAATTCAGGATTGGGGTGTCTGACTTTCGTTCATGTTTTGTGGCTTTAACTATGATTATGACTTAATTCTCGGAGTTTTTGATTCAAAAATTGTTGAATGATGTATTAACTTAAAAATTTCAAGTCATCTTCTTCTGTTGGGGGCAAATCAGTTTCTTGCGATCATATGAATTACCTTAGATGTGACACTAACCGTGTGAATTTCTAAGCTTGGTTTTGTTTGTAAAAATATATATATATATAATGTGAAGGGTTATTGCGAGAGGGTTGTTGCAGGAATTGGGTGTGTGTTATATGTATTAAGTATGTGTTTATGTGTAATTTTCAAAAGGGGGAATATGATAATATTAATGATGTTATAGCACATGTGCTGAAATAATTGTAGAAAGAGCTAGAAAATTAAACATTAAACTTCAAATATCAAATATTATAATGTTTATCTTTGACACAGTGTTGCATCAAATATCAGATATCACTGTCATTCTTTGAGTTCCATCCATTCTTTTACAAGCCACTGAATTAAGCAGTTACTCATAATATTATGCTGTTGTATAATAAATGTATGTATGTAATGATGTATGCCAGTCAATTTTTTTTTAATTAAGGGGATTATGGATAGCACTTAGTTGATTATTGTCAATCATTTATCAGTCGGTAATGCAGTGATGTATAACATAGAGATGTAAATGTAATTTCAATTTTACTCAGTGGCAATTGTTCAATTATACCTTGTTATATCATGTATGCAACTGGACGCCAAATAAATTGTGCACTTGTTATTGTTAATAGAGTTTTTCCATTTGCAAGTCCTGTCATCCATCCAGTGGACATGTCTGAAATTGTAGTTTGGGTCTTTGCACACTTTATGCTTCCTCTAGGTTCATTACCTAGTTTTAAATATTATGTCTCTCCCCTTTTAGAAAAAAAAAATAAAATACAAAAAAATTCATAAAACACTTTATAAAATAAAAGGGGGGTTTCAGAGACAGCGTGAAAATTATCGAATAACAAAACAATTAACTGTTATACAAAGCGAACGAGCGACAACAAACTTATAACGTATAAAATTATACAAGCTAACGAAGGATTGCAACACACAAGGTAGCCTACTAGGTAAAACTCTTGGTAAAGTGCACTGTCAATACTCTTACGCTGAATACTAAAGTCGCTAGCGCATAAATGTTTTTCAGAAAAGATAATTTTTTCATTTGTAAATTCTAATATGGGGTTCAGAAGACCAGTGGAGCTGCTAATCTATGTATTCGGCACCGGCAACACCATAAGATCAAAATGTGTTATAGGCCCCCAAGTCGAGTCGCCCTGTGAAATGAGTAACTTTCCAAAACGTTCTACTGGCGATACTTACTTCCTCCTTTGCCACATAACTCATTCTGAGGTGTATGACATCTATTCCATTCCATTTGGTAAGAAAAACTCGGAGGTACAGATGACATACTCTATTATTACTAATGTTAAAACAGTAGATCGGAAACAGATAGGGATTTTTGGGTGTTGTCGAGGTGCGCCGATGGTCAACAGAATGCAGGGATTATCCCAATTAGGAGGGTCGAGGTACGCCGATTCAAAGTGATTCAAGTTTTAATTTACTTTTGAGTAATATGGACTCGCTTTAATAACTAGTTGGGTTTTTAAGCCCATACAAAACAAGAAAAAGATTAAAATGCATTAAAATACAATATTTTTACTTTTTACACTTCTACTAAAATTAGTTAGTTTACCCTTAATTTTTACTTTTATTGTCATCAAGCCCTTTAGCGAAATATAATATTTATATTTATTATACTCTTTAGTGTTTTTCTATACATTCTTTTTTGAAAATAAATAAATATATTCCATATAAATAAAATATGTAGGCCTACCTGATTTTACTCTTGCCCTGAAAAAATTCCGAGAAGTATTTGAAATATAAACCTTTCATTGAATAAACTATCCGTTTATATATTAAACCGTTTATATACGTCACTTTACAGTATTACAGAAGAATATGACGAATATAGGCCTATTAAGCAACCTTTCAGGTTTGCCAATTACGTCTTGGAGTCAGTGTTCAGAACACTCTGTCAGTGAATGGAGGATTTTATTTATTATATATTTACAATAAATATTTACTTAAGGGGAGTCTTATATAATTCCCTTAATAATTTCTTGATCATCGGCACGCCTCGGTGCTACCCGGATTTTTGGTGCCATCTGCAATACTGTCTAGTACGTACACTTCTTAACGAAATAACAGTCCGCACTGTCTTATCTCCTTCTGATTGTTTTACATTGCAGATACAGTCAAAACCATTTCTATATAACTTATACATATAAATTTCTATGAGACGTTTAATCAAAATTGTCAATATATTCGCATTTCATAAACCGTAAAAGTTCTTTGAAATAATACTTGTACTTCACAGACACATACGAGCTTAGCCCAATTCTGCTATATAGGCCTGACTAACTAATTAAGGATACTAAAAATGTTTATAATAGAAAAAACGAACATAGGAATATGGTATAGAAAGGATTTAGAAGAGGCAATACTTTCGTAGGCCTAATCAGTCAAGCCGCGAGACGAATGTTCCTCGGAGCCACCCAGTATAGGTGTCAAACTCACAGTCCCACTAGTTATAAGAGACAATTAGCGTTAGCTTAATTAGTTATGAAAAATTCAACTAGTTTTCTACGGTACAATATATTCTTAAATCATGAGACACGAAATTTTTGATACCCAGACTTACACACGGTAGAATCAAATAGAGCATAAAAGTTATGTATGTAGAGCTATTATATCTCTTCTGATTTCAGTATAAAATTAACTCAGTTGACTTAACACAAGTAAATTTAATTATCCTTCCACTCCTTTTTCCAACGATCGCCAAACGCTGTACCTTACCAGATAGTGACGCATATGTTAAAAGGCTGTAAATTTTATTTTATTCTATTTTTTTAAAACAAGCAAATAAATTTGATAAGTTTATGAACACTCATAAACATATTCAAAACTCGTATTTTCTGAAAAATTTACATGTTATATCGTTATGTCCTGTCTTAAGTCAAACGTCGTATACAAAACCCAGATTTATGGTCATACGGAGACCTGCAGGCCGAGGATCTTGTACTCGTTGTGGTACACGTAGGATAATTATTCTATAACTGTAATCTTTATGTTTTATATGATACAAATAACAAACAAGCGAATCGTGTCTGTCTGCCCTATGTACTATCTTCTTCGACGATATCTGACGATATCTGACGGTGTCTGACGATATCTGTTGAATGCATCAAGTGATTGTCGCAAAACTTGGTACGCGTGTCCACACCATCATCTCACAGAGCCCTATTGTTTTTGAGATTGCTCCACCCAAAAAAAGGTGACAGGGGCAGAAATGAGAGGGGGCAAGGCAAGATACTGAGAAAATCGCAAAAACCATGTGGGGTATAAAGAGAATTATAAAATTAAAGAGAATTGTATAGTATTATAAATTTAGTATTCAGGCTTCGAAAATGAAACATTTTTGGACATCAGAGCTCAAAAAGTGTATCTGAAAAGTGATTTGAGAAAATCACAAACAACAATGGCGGGTGTCAAGTGAAACAAACTTTTAACAAAAATTTGAATACAGTAGGCCTTCTAGTAGTAGCAGGCAGAGTAGGTACCCCTACTCTACTTATTCAGTTCTAGAAATTTCAAAATTTTAGGATACCAAAGCCAGAAAAATATTTAAAAATTTTGAAAAATTGTAAAAGCCCATCCCGGTTGTCAAACTAAAGGGAATTTTAATCCAACTCTGAATGTAGTGCTTACGATGAAACTTTGGGGGGCATCACGAAACAAAAATGGAAGGTCAAACTTTTTAGCAAATTTTAGAAGTCCATGTGGAGTAGCAAATTGTAACGAGTTTTGTTCAAAATAGAACTCGATATCTTTCAATATCTGCATTCTTAGTGTAGAATAAAGAGAGATTAGATATTTCACCTATCGATAACAGGTTACGAACCACACTTAATATTTTATATTGAGATAGTTAAACTTATGTGATCTAATAGTACAATTTGCAAGAAAGCTAGAAATAACACTTCTAGGTAAGGGGGTTAAGGGGTGGTTTATTTTGCCAAAATAGTCTGGGGGCGACTAACCTCATAGCGTACGAACGTCAGTGATCGCCAGGACTAAAGATTTATCACTGATTTGCAGTGCACAGTTACGATTGTACTGCCAAATCAGTGGCGATCGTCTCGGTAATAATTCAACGGCGGAAACTGCACGTTGCGCACTTCGGTTACAGGAAATGATGACAAATTATATCTGACTTGACAGTATTTGTTAATCCAACCGAGTCAAAGGTCTCTGTTGGCGGGTGTAACGTCAAGCCTATACCAAATATTTGTATAAATAAAAAATATATACATATATTCACGAAGAATGAGATCTTTAAAATACGTGATTCCCATAATATGAACTGGTAGTATCAGAATCTTAATTTCTATATTTTGTCTAGACGCCGAAGAACAAAAATTATTAAAATAATTTAGTGCAAATTAACATATCTTAAATAATTTGTGAAAACGTTCTTATGTTTGGCCATAACGGTAATTTGCAAAAGTACTTTAGTATGTTTTTATATTCTTAACAAATACGCTAAGCAGCCTACAACGAGAAAGTAGTAGATCTAGTTTGTACAACATAAAATTTTGCACAAAAATGGCCCTAACAAATTTTTGTTGACGCAACAGTTAAGTTTAGTTAACATTTTTATAAATGAATTTGTAATCTGCTATGAATTGACGGACAGATACAGTATATCGGAAACAGGTCAATACCGTTTTATGAGAAAACCGCTGTAGTCGGAAACTGTTGTCAGAATCATTTCTGTCTAACACTGTATGCTCCACAAATTATGCGTACACTCGTTTATCATACGAGGCATACGCAAAATTAAGTAAAAGAAAATGCTTAATGTTTTAATACAATTTATTTATTTAAAGTAACAATTTACCTATTTTTCCACATAATCACCTGCTACAATTATACACCTCTACCATCGCTCTACTAATTTTACTTCCATGTTCCATAAAGTATGGTCATTGCGAAAAAAATCGTGTTCAAGATAAGGGATGATTCTGATTGTACTACCCTCAAAACATGAAGAAAAGTAATTTTCCGAAAAGTGTGTGTGTGTGTGTGAGAGAGAGAGAGAGAGAGAGAGGGTAGAATTTTTTCTATGGCGAGCGATAACTGCCGCAAATTCAAACAAAATCAAATAAGTTTCTGCATATGTGCCTGAGTTGTAGAGGACTCAAGGCCTATTGATTTTGGTGAATATCGGTTAAGAGGAAGGGGTAGGTTACCTGCGATGTTTTATGTTTTAACAAGAGTAAAGTACAGTACTTAATTTTGATAAATAAAATATTCTGAAAAGAAGGTCATAATAATCCACTGTAGAAATGTACATGAAATATCTATAAATAAGAAGAGTAGTTGAAGGGGGAGGGGTAATTTTCTATAAATGAAAATGATAGTTGAAGGTGGAGGGGATAATTTTAAAGAATACGTGTACGTGTTCTTTGTATCGGCAACAAAGAAGTAGTTTGTTGTTAACATTCCTTCCCGGGCTGTTTGGCCGTGGTCTAATGTTTTCTGCAAAACTAGACGTTTCGGCAGTGCCATCGACTGCCATCATCAGTGAAAATCGAGTGCGCTAATGTGTGGTGGTATACGTTGGTGACCACAGTACTGTAGTTAAGGCTGAAGAAAGAAGTAGTTTATATAGAAATACTTCATTTCAAGAATGATTTTACGTATAACTCCTAGAACATGGAAGTCATGTATGGTTCTCCACACCGATATTTTTATGCCTGTGGCAATGGATTCTTCGTCTTAAAATCTACGTCAGTTTTGCACATTTGTTTCACTTCCTCATTGCTGTGAAATCTGACTGTTCGTAATAACGTCTTGAGGGAACAAAACAAACCGAAGTCAGGTGGGCTAGGTCTGGACTATAAGACGGATGAGGCAGAACCTCCTACCCCTAATTTTTCGATAGTCTGAATAGTTGATTTTGCAGTGTACGAACGTGCATTATACTGGAGAAAACACACTCCTTTTCTCTGTAAAGCACATCATTTTTTGCATAAACTTGATCACGTGGATTTTAATTATCAGCAGTATATTTTACTGTAACTCGCCTATCTCCTTGAATAAGCTTGTCAATGCGAGATTTCCTAACTGGAGTTGAAACTTTAATTGATCGTCCTGCACCCTACGAACCAGTACGACTTTCTCGGCCACTGTTAAACTGACCAACCCATTTATAAAACTTTTAGAATATTCATACAACTTTTACCATATAATTTAAAAATCCGGAAGTAAATTTCAGACGGTTTTACACCTCCAGAAGCAAGAAATCGTACCACTGAATGCTGTTATTTTAAAGTGCACTTTTCACGAAGACTTTTCATTGTTGAATAAATATTAGAGAGGTTATTTGTACTGAAATATTTATCTGCTGTTTTATATTAATAACATGGATGCCATGTTTAAGTTTACAACGTATTGTATATCTGTTTTAGACTTTATTCAACTGAAGTAGATTTGGATGGATACAAATAGAAGTCTACTTATTGGATGATCCGTATTTAGAGTATGTTCTGAAGATATTAACGAACACTAAATTTTTCACAAACGTCCGGCCTAATTTTTCTTATTTTATTTAAAACAGTTTAATGTAGAAACTAACAAATTTTCACTCAGTTTAGAACGATTGTGATGTTTAAAAGTTTAGCTGTTGTGCTAATTAAAATGTTTATTCCGTATTTTGATAAAAGTTCTGGTCGAATCAATAATTTAATGCGGATGGACGGACATTGAATCACATAACGTTTCACGGTCATTATTTTTGCCTCGTACGTAGGAAGTGTTATCACAGTACGCCTATACGTTATCTGCTTACGCGAATATAGATTTGCTGCTTCCGAGGAATGTTTCCACAAATACAAAGTGTGCAGAAAAACTAATCACATAATTTATAAACAAACATGAAAGTGCACAAACTCAAAGGGTTTTCATCTTGCAGACTTCTCAAATTATGTTTCTGCATGAATTATGTACTAATCCAGTCATCACTTTCACCAGTCACATTGATCGTCCTGAACCCCACGAACCATTAACACTTTTGAAGTAACGAGCCCAATTATAATTTTTTTTAATTTAAAAATGTTTTGTAGTTTATAACCTAACAGTCATAAACATTTATCCTTTCCACTTAGGCCTAATCAATAGGCCTACAGCATTGAATTTTCATGATACAGTAAACGTGTAAGCCTAAGTAATTAGACGGTTATAAATTCAACTACAAAAACTGAGTCGAGTCTTCTATCAAGCTACTAGGCCCAGGCCTACATTCATATTTTCCCGTATGAAATATATTAATTATAAGTTTATTGAACAAAAACCACGAATTACAAAAAAAAATTCTAAAAAAGAAACAATAACCATACAAGAAAGGTACAAAAACGAAAACATCCAAAATAATTTGGAAAAAATGAAGTAGCCTAATTAGGCTTAATGTTATTTGTAAAAAAAAAATTTGCCAATTGCACCTTATATAGTTTTACGTAAATTAACAGATAAACTTACAATTTTACAAAAACCAAAATTTTATTTTTTTTTTTGTACATAATAAACTTACTATATTTATTTGGCAAGAAAATCATTTTGACATTTATACTTTGTATACATAGCACATAAATAAGAAACAGATGAACTTACGTGTATATAAAATAGGAACATATTAAAAACTTATAATACCCTAGAATACCCGTCCAGAGCACCGGTAAAGTTAATACAATTAACTTAATGAATAATAATTTTTTTTTTCAAATATTTTCTCCTCGCCTGAAATTTTTGGCGCCTTTACTATCCTGGCGCCTGTGTGCGCCACACACTTTGCACACCGTCGGCGCGCCACTGAAAATACGTACAGCGTTATAGTTAATTTCCTTTGTTTAAAGTTTACTTCTATTTGATTAAACTAAACTATTTGTATTACTTCAACGGCTTTCCAATTTATTAACCTACACTTAACATCTAAATATAGATTTCTGCATTCTGAAAGTTGTGTCACATCGTTTATCATGTTCACATATTCGTTTTATCATTTTTACCTGTACAACATTAAACACACACACACACACACACACGACATATTTTTCATTACACTATTTACGCGTGCATTTAGGTCTATGCATTGACCTAACGTTCGTGTTTTTTCTCCTTCAGTTGATGTTGTCCACTTAAGAATCGTTACAATCGGCGAGCCTCCAGGTGGTCTAGTGGCTAACGCGGGAGATTGATGCGCTCGTGGTCCCGGGTTCAATTCCCGGCGGAGGCTCCATACGGCGTGCACTCAGCGTCGTGAGGCAAACTGAGTAGGCGCTGAGATAACAGCGCCGTCTCCTGGCCGTGAATACCGCAACTAGCGGCTGGTAGCGCGTAGTACTAGCCATACACCGTCGTCACACTAGCACAAAAGTCGCGCGGTACGCCTTGGTCCTTAACGGACTGTGGAGCGGAGGTTTATTTTACAATCGGCGTAGCATCCGGCGATTTTGCTAGAAACTTGGTATAGAATTTCTTCACAAAAATCCTTAGAAATGGTTTGTTTCTTCAGGAACTACTGAAGAATTCTGTTGTGTCTTTAGTATACAACAGTAATGGCTTTAGTTGTTTTTCTCGTATTCTGGGGGGGTGGGCTTGTCTTGATGAGCTGTCGGTTGTAGTGGTTACTTATCGTCGCGTAAAACCGTTTCGCTGAAGTCCTTTTGTCAGTTTCGCCGTTTCCACTTTTCCATCCGTGTTGTTTCGTCCGTCAGTCAATGTAAACACGAAGCGTGCCCATACCATGAAAACGTCTCTTACAACAATGTGAGGTGGTTCAAATTTTGAAAAATTCGCAAAAGTCCATGCGAAATATCAATTAAAGAAAAATTTTAACAAAATATAAATTTAGTGTTAATTTTTGAAAATTTCAAAATTTGGGGTTCCGGGGCCATAAAGCGGGCGAAAATTAGATAAAATCGCAAAAACCATGTGACGTATCAAATTAAAATGAATTTCAACTAAAATCTGAATACCTTATAGTGTTAACTTTTGATAATGTCAAAATTGAGGCTGTAGCTGCAATAAGGGCCCATACGCCAAAACAGTGTTTTGAGATAATGAGGTGAGAAGTTTTCACACCAACAAGTGCTTATAATTTACAGGTTAAATTTTACCACAGCCAATATCCTTACAATTTGCTGTTAATATTGGTATTCATTTTTTAAATATTTTTAAAAGTGTGCTTTTTAAAATACTAAGTAAGCAACAGAATGTCATGAGTCCTTTATCAATAGAACACACTTTTTGCAGTTAAAACACTCTTCTATTGAAGAAGGGCCTACGGTATATATACAGAGAGATAGAAGGTGATAAGAAGTTAAAAGAAAAGAAAATAATGTTTGAAAACACTTATTAATATTTCAAAATGTACAAAAAAAGAAAACTTAACTAATTTTACTTAGGCCTATGCTACAACTTTGTAATATTAAAAAAAAAATATTTTTTAGGATCTTCAGTACTAGTTTATAATAAAAATTACATTATCTGCTTCTCTTCTTCTTCTAGCTCCATGTCAGTTTCTTCCTCTTTATTTTCCACAACTGTTTCGCTAACATCATTCCTCTTAAATAGTGCTTCATAAAATGATTTACTTTCATCACTTAAATATGGGAATAAGTCTCTAATATCTTTCACTTTAGCGTCTTTTAAAGGTACACAAGGAACTTGTTCGAGACTAATCGCCGTAAGATGGGTTTTAATATATTTGAAGGGCTGACATATTTCAGTGTAACTTTTTGAACATAACAAAGTTCCACAAGGTTTGTATTTCAGTATAGAATACTGTTGTACTTTAAAAACATTATCTCTTGAAACAGGAGTCTTCAAGAAATATTGCAAAATTGCTTTATCCCAATCGTAAATAAGGGATGGGTCATTCACAGATTTAAATGGAGAAGGATTCTGACGACATTCCACTATGCTTTCAAGGTACAGTTCTGGAATTTCAATCTGGGGCTTGTTTTTTAGTTTGGATTTTATTAGCCCGAAATTTCTATCACATTGTCCAAAACTGTGACCTCTACAGGAAACATATGTATAACTTCCACTCTAAAAGTAATGAACAGCCACAAACAAAATCTCAACATCACAGAATTTTTATTTTGCCCACCTGCTGCATCAGAAAGTAGGACAATAGATTTCAGATTTGGATACTCATTTACCTTCTTTGAAACACAGTGAAATAAAAAGGATGCAACACTGTGTGGCCCCATTGTGATTCAAGGAAACTGTAAAAAATTGACGAGTCATCATTATGGCAATGCACATTAAACACAAACATCCACCAAAGTCTTTTATAAAATTGTTTGGAAATATTAAGTTTTGGCAGAGGAAGATTTTGACTGTAATCAAATTCAAGTACCAGTACATCATTGGAAGTTTTAGATTTTGTTATGCAGCCACTTTTAACTGAATAATATTTTTCTGCCCTTTTCTTATGAACCTTATAATCTAATAAACATTCATCATTCGGGGTTTTTAAAAGTTTCTTCTCGCACTCTGTACAAACGTCACAAACATCTGATTTTAGTTTCCTGAATGTAAAATTTGTTTCACGGAAAAACATGAAGTTTTGTAACCCATTTTCAACTTTTTCCCAGTTTGTTCTTCAAAATATTCTTTGAAGGCCTCAAAAATAATCTTAATATTCAAATCTAGATTGTCAAAGTAAACTCTGTTACTTTTACACTGACTGTAGTGGCTAGGGCGATGTGGAATACATTTCAAATGTTCTATTACTAAATTCAACACAATAGGCTCCAGCTTGTTAGCCCGATTTGAGTGGGTACTTCGTTTTTCTTCAAATGTTTCCCCACGCACAATTTTTTCTTGAATAATTCTTATTCTTTTAACAGACAATTTAAGCAGGGTAATAAGGAAAGAGCGGCAAACCAACACATTCTCACCATCTTTTTTTAAAAGACAAAGAACCTGCTAAAAATGTGTCTTGTGAATTTTTTGTTTGGCCGCACCAAAATAAATCAAAAATTACTCTGTTGACTTAAAGAAAAAGATTTGCACCAGTTTTTCTTACAACATTTAGTAATTAATGTAAATATTTTACTTGGAGCATTATTACCACACTCTGAAACATAACCTTCACCACACTGTCTTTTTGTTTTGTTCATGCACCTCTTCAAGTTTGAACTATTCACTGATTTTCGTTTAGCACCTTTACTAACAGAAGCTTCTAATACTAAATTTCTACTGCTTAAAATATTTCCACTCATTTTTAGAAGAAAAATCACAATAAACCAGAACTAGGTTTGGAAAAACGTTGGACCCACCATATACAATGAACAATAAGAAACCGTTCTATGCAAAAAGGGCCCATGACATCAGCTGACTAAACAGTTTATACCAACCGGACAAATCAAAATTATGGGATGAAATTTTGTACACATACAGATTACAGAATAGAGAATTGATTAAAGCATTCTCCACAAAAACGGCCTATGGGCCTATAGGCCCTTATTGCAGCTACAGCCTCAATTTTGGGACGCCTGAGCCCAAACAATGGGGCAGTAGTTTTATAGAACTGCAAATTCCATGTGGGATATCAAACTAAAGATAATGTTAACCAAAATATGAATACCGTGTATACAGTTTCCGTGATTTCAAAATTCTTTGACCGCAGGGACTACAAATTGGATCAAATCTTTGAAAAGTTGTAAAAATCCAGCCGGGTGTCAGAATAAAATGAATATTAACAAAACACCGATTAGAGTTTCTGACGCTTTCACGGCCGGTGCCTACAAAGTTGGAAATATTATTTTCCGAGTTATTTGAGGCACGTAAATGGAAAAGGATGTAAGTGCCAAAAACAAAATTTTTCAGGAATAACAAAAAACTTATAGCTAAGCTATTAGATTTCAGAAAAAAATCTAAAAAAAATAGGATCAATTATATTTACATTGACTATTTATAAACTTAATCGTTTTATTTAATTATTTTAAAATTTAAATATGATTACCTTGAAATGGTGAAAGTGCCATCACGGTTTCGCCCTAAATGGCTAGAAGTTCAAAAACTGTTTGTTGCACAGGAAAGGATGTAAGTGCCTTCTGGGTTATTTTAAAATAATATTTCGAAAACGTAAAAATCTTATTTCACAAAAGTTATGTATTATTTATTTTAATATTTAACAAAAAATTAAAACTTTTTCTTGTACATATATATTATATTCATAAGTCTCTGAAATAATGTACACATGAAAGTACTTTTTAACATGTTGTCTGAAAAATTGTTATTGTGATTTCATTCATCTTGTAAATCTTCACTTGGGTCAATCGTGTCGCCCTCTTGTTCTTGAAGTAAAGCTTCATAGAATGTACGATGATGTGGTTCAGTAAGGTATTCGATCATTGCTTGGAGATCCTTCTTTTTTTCTTTGCTGATTTTGTTGACAAACTGCACTTTTGGAAGTTCTTCAGGAGATGGAAGAGCATTCAAATTTTTGTTTTTCTTCAAAACGTTTACCTTAGTCCACATCGGCGGGTCAAAAGAAAATGAAGTTGCAAGTTTTACAATATGAGGCTTTTTGTGGGAAATTTTAATATGTGATGCCTTCGTTATGTGAAGTGCTTGTGTAGTTAAGAACTCCTTAGACAGACCTGCGAAGTCAATAAATTCATCTTTTTTCATTGAAATCACATTGAATGGGTTATTAATTCTTGCTGTTCGAACGACATCTTCCAGCTCGGATGGAATCATTGCTCGGCTTGTTCTTCTTCGTTTTTCTATCAAGCCGAAATCGCGATCACAGTTCATAAAACTGTGACCGCTTACAAGATATTTGATTTCAATCGACTCAAAAAACTGTTTCTTTATTAAATAAATAATCGCCATAAGAATCATCTTATTCTTATTTTGTGCAGTGCAATTATCACACCAAACAACCAATTTTTTCTTTGTTATTCTTTCAGAAGTAACTAACTTGAAGAAACAGGAGGCTATTTCATTTCCACCTCGACCACCATTCCCTTCATGCCACATACACATGAAAGCAGTTCCATAGTCACTGACATGCAGGCCTAGGTTATATGTAGAGAGCTGTCTAGAATAAAACATAGTGTTATGCGTAAGCATGGGCACAAACATGACTTGTTGCAAGTCCATACAAAGCGTACTGGTATCACTTCCTGGGTTTTGTGCCTTGATCATATCATCCTTCATACATTCCTGGGCTTTCTCTGCTTTACGATGATGAAGTTGTAAGTTTGTTTCTGCTTCCTTTATATCATTTTCCCTAGTCGCAATCGTTATTGCTGCTTTTAACTTATCGCATTTCTTACACGAATCCACAGTCATTCTCCCAAACTTCAGTTTAGGAAAATCTAATTCAAATACTTTACTGTAATATCTGTATGAAACATTACTATCCGGGTATCTCTCTTCAAAAGCCGTAAAAAGCCGATGTTTGTTAAGATCAGGACTCAAATATTCAAGTGAACTCTTCTTTCTTGCGTAATGACTTTCGTGACGGGGGAATGACAAAATATGTGAGCTAACCAGATTTCTGTCATTGTCAGAGTACTTGCATTTATGTTCATGTGATTTAGGATTTTTACCCCTATTATCAACATACACAAAATGTCTTCTTTCTTTTTTGCTTGCAAAGTTTGTAATTTCTTAGGTGTTAGAGAAAAAATATTTTTAAACGTTGCTGAAGAAACTTGAATATTTTGACCATTACCATCTGGTACAACATAACTAAATGTAATTTGACGTCTACTGTCTGTAAAATCGTCGTATGTCCCATGCCGTCTACGACTGATACTTTGCGCATGTATTCTATTAAGAAGATAAGTACCTTGTTGCTCTTCTGTTAACTTATATAGCTCTAAAAAGAGAAGTTCTTTTTGCTCTTCGGATATATCCTTACACTTATACTTACATTTAAAAATAACATTTTTTGATGGTGGTTTCTTACCCTCTCGTGTTTTCCCACTAGATGTTTCATAAGGTTTACCGGCTTGTCTGGCAAGTGTACGTTTTTTGTTAGCCGAACACTTTGATTCTTTGTCCATGTTCATATTTTTTTAAGGTTACGTTACAAGTTCTGTTATGTATAAAACTCCAACACAAAGAAAGTATTACAATAAAATTAAATAAAACGAATTTAGAGTTATAGAAAGTTGGGAAATAAAAGAACCACTAAACACAAAACTACCGCACAAAACAGACGCGAACTATCACAAGCTAGGATCTAATAACAAAACACACATCCAATCTAATATGGCTGGGTGGCACATTCAGCCTTTTCCATAAAACCAGCTGGTGACTTCCAGCCATTATGCCACCTTGCGGCAGTTTTAGCAACTAAACAACATTATTACGGCACATTAAACCTTCTCCACGTTATTGGCCTTGGCACATACAGTGTATCCCACTTAAAAAAATAAATATAATTTTTTGGCACTTACAGCCTTTTCCATTTACATGCCTCATTTGCGTTCCATTTATCGTTAAGTCAATAAGGACTTTCGTCATTTTTCATTAAAAAATACCTAATATCAAAGCTCATCCAATAATAAGTGTATTTTATTGAAAATAGTGAGCCAATTCTGCAGCTCAGGGAGCGTACTAGTTTACAATTGCTTATCATTTCGGATGCTTACAAATTTATGTTTATTTACATAGTGAGTGGTTAAATTAGACTCGTAGTACTCGGCTTTAAAAACGTATTGCAGTGTTGAAATAATCCATAATGTAGGTTTGGCTCGTATGACCTATTTATTACAATCGAGCATACTATTTTTCTATATCAATCAGTCTGTTACTGCAGTCGAGCATTACCACATTCCATTTTTACAAACAGAAATAACACTGTTGCACACCACTATAAATACAAATTCCCGAGTTGCGCTTTCAGGCTTTACAGCTCATCAGCAGGTCGAAAATGTCTGATATTTCCAATCCGATGATGAGCTGTGAAACTTGAAAGCGCTAATCAGGAATTTTTATTTATAGTGGTGTGCATCAGTGTTATTTCTGTTTATGATTATAGCCACTAACACAACTTTATTAACTAAAGTCTGTAAAATGAACGATGGCGGTTGGGACAAGCCAGACCGACTTTCACCCTCACTAACATACACGCAGCGGATTATACCTGGCCCTTGGCGGCTGCTGTGACTCATATACTGGATATTTCTAAGCGCAATAGCATTTTTTTACTGTGCTAAAAAATTGCAAAACCGTTACTGTTTTTGAATTCTGCGCAAAATTCTGAGAAAAATAATACCAAACAACAACTATCAACAAGCAATCACTGGCGAAGAATACGATTTTGGCATCGCTCCTCTGCAGTAAAAGCAGTGAGTGAAGACTCATGAATCTGGTGTAATAATACTAATAATTATGCACCATTAATTTAAAATGTTAATGTTTATGATTGCATGTTTGTGGTTGCATATACTTACAAAATTGTATGCGTAATGAGGTATGCTTATTCCTATTCATTATACGAATATTGTAACAAAATCTCTTTAACGGTTACAAAATAAAAATTTGTGTTTTTACCAAAATAAACATTTTTGGTGTTATTTGAAAAATATTGTTTAATTGGTTTGGTTGTTTGTATTTTAGGAAATAAATTTCGTAATGAATTAGTGTAAAAATTCTGCTCTTTTAATTCTGTTTCTGGTAATTGTATTAAATTAGAGTTTTATAATTAACTTCCGCGTTAATTGGATTATCTCCAGCACTAATCGATAGACGGTTCCTCTTCTTAATTGAGTATTCTCCTTCTTCTTTGGTAAAGGCCGCCTTTCGGATAGTTCGTGATCTCAATTTATCTTATTTTTTATTCTATTTATTAAATTTATAAATAAATTTAAACCAAATTGCAGAATAATTAGATTTATTAACAATTGTATACAGTATCGATTATTAATCGATTGCCAACCGTAGTATCGACTCGTTCTCAGGGCTTGTCGATTAATTTTTTACATTTATATTTTTTATTAATTATTTGGTTCTTTGAACGGTTATTTCATATATAGTCAGAGAAGGGTAAGGTCAGAAAAGTATAACACTTACATGTAAAAAGCTTAAGAATTAAAAATGACAAGTTATTAATTAATAATATAATGTTTATTAAAGATAAAATTTCGAACCAGTGAAGTCTGTGTGGTTACGTTGGTAAAGCTCGCTTAGGATTGTGGGAAGTCAAAGATGGCGGCTCCTGGACTGCATATGTTAAACCGTATACGCTCGATGAATATTTTCTTCCAATAAATGGTGCCTTTTCAATGTTTCCTCGTCTCCGCAGTTGTGATTATTACTTCTGGTGTTAGTAGAATGGTTCTGGTTCAGTGTCTTGTGATTAACTTCGATTAAATTTGTGTGATAATGTTTAATTTACTTTGTTCCATAAAGTCGAAACTGGCACTTCTCTTCTCGTTATTAAGAATTATTTATTGTGCAGGTTTAAGTTATTAATTCACACGTTTACTGTTCCGTATTAGTTTAGTTCACTTTTGGTATTAAATGTTTTCACTGAGTTTAGTTTTAAGTTCAAAAATTAGTACTTTACGATTTTTCACGTTAGACTAGGCTTACTGACCTATCGCCATATTTGTCTACTATATAGGTTAAGCTTAACACAAATCGCGTTCAAGTGTTCTCGGCAAGGTCCAATAATTAACTGTTCTCATTTCCTTCGTCTCCTGAATGTCTTAGCCAATTTAATATTAGTAATACATTGTTTTAAAATCGGTTTGGCTTCCGCTACATGTAGCAAAGTTACATTATATCACTGAATATATTTTTGTTATTATTTAATTTTATGAAATACTAAATACATAATCTCTTTCTTTCGTTCATTCTGTTTGATTTGATACCAAATAAGATAGTTTTACAAAGTTTTTTATCTAAAATGCTATATTTCTTTCATTTTGAAAAAGTAGGCTTTTATTTTTACTTCCTGTTCTTCTCCAGAATGTTTGCCATTTTATATGTTATATTTATGATTGTACTGAATCTCATATTGATATAAGATGTTTATCTTCCCTTAATTTCTTGTAATTTTATTAATTGTTTATCCTTTTAAATATTATTCAATAATTTATGACTCCCCACTCTGAATTTTCAGTTATTACATTTGCAATTTTAACAATAATTCTTTCTACCTTTTTACAATATCTTTTTAAAGTATAATTTACATTATATTATTCTGTGATTGATTTACCTTACACAAAATTTCATCAATTTAACTAGTTTAATGGATTTGATTCTTTAATTATAATGTAGTTGGAATTTACCATTTGGCCTAGATTTTGTCTGGTTTTACATATAAAGTTTTTTAATAATACAGCTTGTTTATACTCTTTCTGACCTTCTATTGTAATACAATGTTGATTAACAATTCCTTACTTTACTACAAGAACATTTAGTAGTGAATTTAAACTATTAATTCATAACAATTATTTGACATTAAAAAGTGGTATTTAATCTCAGACCATTTAGTCTTGATTAATCCTAGTAACTTATAATAAACATTTTATAATAAAAGAATGGTATCCACACTCAGACACTGCATTCTTGATTAAAACTATTAAACATAATAAACATCTTAGAATATTAAAACATTACTCTCTGATTCAACATTTAGGTATAGAATTCATTGGTTTAACTAGAAACATAACACATTGGTTTCTTTATTTTTAAACCTTTCTTAAAATTACTGGTGTGCAGTCTTATCTGTTTTTAGTTTATTTTATTTTAGGGATGTATCCCTTGTCACTTTACTTATTACCCACCTGCTCTTTATTTATCTGAATCATTTCAGTAAATGTTATTAGATAAAGAGTGGCACTTTATTAGAAACATTAGTCTTTGCCCTTCATTATACTATGCTATTAAATAGTATTCATGAAGTTAAAATTAAAACTTTAAAGTTGTTTAAAGGTACACTTTCATTGAATGTTATTAAGTTTAAGCATTCAATGCACCTTCTTGAAGTTTATTTATTATAATATAATAACTTGCACTTGTCCCCTGTTAATTCTTGATACTATCACTAATCAGTTTTACAGTTTTATATTATCAAGATATTTATTTATGGGGGACTGTTAAGATTTGTTTTTATTCATTATACAATAACTTTCTTGGGTGCACTTTTACTTATCACTCTAAACACTTTTGTTTACATTTGTTTTACATTATTTCTGTTTTTGGGTGTTATACTTTCATTTTGTGACATTTAATTTCCCTTGGGGTTTTGGTTTTCTCCTTACTGGGTCTCTTTTGGGTATTTGTGGTAGTCTTCTCCTCCTACTATCTTGTATCTTCCAACTCATCCCTGTTTATTAGGTATTTTGGTTTGTTCTGAGTATCTTCCTTATTCATTCTTTGGTTCTTCATTACCATATATATTATTCTGTACGTTGGTTTGTTCTGGGTATCTTCTTTATTTATTCTTCGTTTCTTCACTACCATATATTTATTATGTACGTTTGTTTGTACTAGGTATCTTCCTTACCTACTCCTATCCTACCTGGGTATTTTCCTTAATTCATTTTAGTTTTTTGGGGTTTATTTTTTTTTACTCATTTTTGTTGCATAGTGGTTTTTTCTTTATTTTTACTTTTTCAAGTTATAATAGTATTTTATTTTGATGCTTATTTGTTTTCATTTGGATTTTTCTTTGATAGTTATTTTATTTGACATTTATTTATGATCATATTTTATTCGTTCTTAAGTGGATAATCTGTCATGCTACAATATTAATATCACCAATTATAATTGTAGGGTAGTCGCATTCTGTAATATATTCTCAAAATCATTTTAAAAATTATAATAGGTTTGTTTGCATTGACGATAAATGTCATACAAGGATAGGTTAACCCTATTATTACTAAGATTAAGACTATTTGTAAAATGAATAATTTCGGCTGTAGTAAGTAGGATTTATTGTTACTTATGTAGACCTATAATAGTATGTGTATGTCTAATTTCTGTACATATTTAGTTATTTATATTTTACTGACGATTACCATGTATATTATTGTATGAATACGAAAGAATAAAATTTGAATTTGAGTGTAACAATATTTTATTTTTTATTTTTCCACATCAACATTAGTTGCTTGATCAGATGTTGAAATCGCTTTCAATAGTGTTAAAAACAGAGATTTGTCGCAATTATGTCGTGTTTAGACTCATTTTTCTTAAAATTTCGTGAAGGTTACAAAAATGGTAATTTCGTTTGACATTAAAATCAAATTTAAAAAGTTGCAATTATGTAGTGGACGGCACACTTTGTGAATCATACCTGTGGCGCGCGGGCCGGCTGTGAGTGTGCGTGCGTCAGTGAGGGCACCTCACGCAGTCTGGCCGGTCCCAACCGCCACCGTTCATTTTACTGACTGTAACCATTCCATTTTTATCTACAGATCTCGTTGTCTAATTTTTATCTTCAACCACACGTTGTCTAAATAGTAAACATCAGTTTCCCAGACACTCGTTTATTTAAAAACAGAAGGTGAGTAAGACGGTGGACTAATGACTTCAGAATATGGCTACCCACTAACTTCTGAATAAGGTTGCGAGAGAAGGCAGTATATTATTGTAAGGTACACTTTGGCTAAATTTTTATTTTACAGTACACACAGAATAATTGTTTATTTACAATGATACGTATTTTAGTTTATGAACAATGCAAGTTTCCTTAGTTACGAGGAACAAGCTTCAAAAATTCGCGTAACTACGCGCATAGTCTTCACTTTCTTGGAAAAATGTTTTCCACAAACACAGCGAAGGCGACGACAGCGTAGAGCTTTGAAACGCGACAAAACAAAAAATAAGCCGTTTCTTGTTTTTAATAATAAAATACACAGCAAAGTAAAAATAAAACATAAACATCAGAAAAAGTGCTGAGTACACTGTATATTTTAGGCAGTATACACTAACTTAATAACAACAGATTTCATCACACACACAAAATACAAATATATAATAAATACGAGGCAAAATTACAATATAATTTAGTACACACCGCATACATCTCATTAACAGCTAACAGTTCCTACCATCTGTAAACCACTACAGGTTTTTTCTTTTTTTGTGTAATTACGGGATCCTATTATCTTCTTTCGTAACAGGGTGCAGAAAGAACAATGGACCGTCTGAGAGTGGTCAAGAAACGTTTGAGGAGCAGCGTAGGAAGAGGCTGGCTCTCCAGTTTACTTATTCTATCGTGTGAAAGTGATGTAGTCCTACACGAGCAAGTTCAAAACGAGAAAAATCATTAATAAATTTGCTATTTTTTGAAACAGCAAATTTCCAATTTCCAAATATATAAATTTGTTATATACAAAGAAAAACTCTGTTATATTTTAAGTCCTTCAGCAAACAGAAGTTTCTTAGCTGGTAAAGTAAAACATATGGGCCTGTTTTGTTTTTTTTTATTCCACATTTAAACACAAAGTCCAAGAGATTGTTTCAATCAGCGCAGTTCTATCCGTTTCCGATAATTTTCTGATAATATTTAGATAATCATATGTAAAAATACAAATTTCTTTTCCTAATCTTCCATAAACCTAATTAAGAGCTTTTTATAAAATATTAAAAATCAAACTGTTTTTAAAATAAATGTTATAGACTGTAACAGGAAAAAATGTGGCGTTGTAAGCTGAAACAAGTGGTCAAAGAGTTGAAAATTTATATTTTAAAATTTCATTGAATTGTTTAAGACAGGTCTTACTGATTTCTAATGTAGTATTAATTGTACTTCAGTATTTTTTATTAACAATATAATGTAGTTTTTGAATGAATAAAAATAAATATTTAAAGTGATTTCAGGGATTTGGCACGATCATTACTTTGAGGCATAGGCTGTAGGTGTAACTTCAGGGAGGGGGACAATGAAATTTAAGAAGACTGCGCCACCGGGGGACGGGTAGCCCCCCTTTCCCCTGACTCTTAAGTTTTCACTTGATCATCGGCCGACTGAGAAGCGTTTATAAACAACCCATTACTCACGGCAGTATTTAGTTGGCTCGCTTTGAATCTAAATATTCTTAAGGCCACATGGAACCGAAGTTTGTGTTCACCTCATTGAATGATATTAAACATCCCGTAACAATATGACGCAACAACAAACAAAACCAGTTGTTCGTACGCACAATATTGTTGTTTGCCATCGTTGTTTACATCGTTGTTGACCGCACAAAGAATGCACGTTGTCCACGGCTGGAATTGTTACTCTTCTGGAGCGGAAAAGCCTTGAGATTTAACTAGTGAGGACGTAACTGTTGTTTGACATGGAGTCCAGCTAGTCTGTCTTTCTGGTCCGTAGCAGGTTAAAATGACTTCTTGAGGGACAGTAACACTTGTAAAGAATTTTAATAATTCAGCGTTTCGATTTGGCACTATGTTCTCGTCTTCAAGTGCAAACACATATACGTCTATATTGTACATACATAACATATACCGTCTGTACTAACACATAACAGATTTTCTACAGTGTTGCTAAATGAAAAAAAAAACACGAGACAGCTAATTTTATATATATTAATAATGTGAACAACGTGTGAATATATGTGTAAAACAAAGTCCACATAAGAAAGCATCTGGGTTTAGATGCGAGGAATAAACACTCCTACGCATGTCAAGTAAGACGCAGATCGCAACACTTAGCTTTAATTGGTAAATTTACATGATCATTGTTGGAATGAGCAAATATTACAAACTGATATTAGGAAAGATTGAGAACATTAGTTGGATGAATAACTTTAAGATGGTAACCACGTACTTCAGATCCGGATACCTTCTTGGATGTGCGACAGGTAATGGATAAGAATTAGTAAGACTGGACAAGAAAATTAGATTTGTATTAGTCATAATCAACTTATGTGCGGCAGTTAATTAAAAATATTATAAAACTATAGTTTCACGTTAGATTATGCATATCAGAAAACTAAGCGAGAAAGAAAGATGGTAAGGGGAGGGAGAGAGATAGGAAGAGGGGAGGGTGGGTGGGAGTGACGGAGGGAGGGGAGGGGGAGAGAGGGAGAGGGAGAGGGAGAGGGAGAGGAGAGAGAGAGAGAGAGAGAGAGAGAGAGAGAGAGAGAGAGAGAGAGAGAGAGAGAGAGAGAGAGAGAGAGAAGAAGGAAAGATAGACCCAGAGACAAAACTAAAAAGAAACAGATCGAAAACAAAGAGAAGTGAATGTCAGTTTCAAAGAAATGTATTATAGTTCTGGAACCTTATCTATGATTAATTATGATTAATATTTTGTAAGTTGGCTTCCAAAGGCACTCGAAAACAGGCGGAGGTGGAATGATACAGAGGCTGTGTAGAGGGAATACAGAAACAGATAGACACTGATATTCAGTCTATGATGAAAAACAGAAAAGTTCTACATCGGTGAGTTGGGAGGATGTAAATAAACAGATATAATAGCTATATTTATATAAAAGCTAAGTGTGTGTAAAATTATTACAATTGAATTACATATATGTATATAATATTATTGCCTGTAGTAATCTGTTTAGTGGAGAGGGCTATGTCACGTGGACACACATTTAGGCCTATTCAAAAATGGCGTGTACACAATAAGAACCTAATTGGCGTGTACCTAAAACCTAATTAGTAAAGCTAAACGAAGCATTTAATTAACAGTGTTACTAATTTTCGATCCAAAAAATTAAACGTAGAAAATAAAATTATAATTTGTTTGTCCAAGTTATGCTTAATTTATCGCGCGACTCGTTATTGATACCCACTTCCGGTCGGTCCGGAACTGAGGTCAGGGCTTGATTCCTGCCGGTGACAAATGAGAAGTGACCCTTCCCCCCTGTGAGATGTATCGGTTAAATCTATTGTAGCCAACCCTCGCGTACATCCATCATTACACTTCGACACTACGCTGCAGACTGAAAAATGTGCGCTAGTTTTTTATCTTGACATTTCTAGACCCGCCGTATTATACTGGACGTACTACAGTCCTTCAATACGATAACGCTGTTTTGTGTAAAGCTATAATGGTTATGGTCGTAACGTAACCGACATTTGGTTAATTTGAAGACGTTAGAATATGGTTTAAAATAAGAGGCAATGTGTAATTACACAGTGGTGAAGCTTTCGTCAACAGTTTGAGACAGACTGCCCAGTAACTCGTAACGGTTTTTATTTGGAAGGTTTAGTAGGGGTGGTGTGTGGAGGAAGGGGATTGGCGCGGGGATCCAAATTATTGTTAGTTTTGTGTATAATTGAGTCAAAAAGTGTGTGTGATTTATAGTTTAATTGGTCGTTAAGTATGTTGTTTGGTTGTGTTTTGTAGTGTTTGTATATTTCATATTGTTCTGCTGTGTTAAGTTTTCGACTTTTGGGTGAGTAGTGTAATATCTCAAGATTAGTATCTATGTTGGTGTAGCTGTGGTTTTTTGTGTGTATGTGTGTGGCAAACGCAGAATGTATATTGTTGTTGGATAAAGCTTTTAGGTGTTCAGAGTAACGAGATGAAAAAGATCTTCCCGTCTGGCCTATATAGAAACTATTGCAATCATTACAATTTAATTTGTAAACACCTGTTTTGTTGTATTTGTCTATGTCCGTGTTTGTATCATTGATGTGTTTTTTGATGGTATTGTTTGTTCTGTATGCTATTTTGTACTTGTGTTTCCTGAATGTGTTGGCGATTTTGTGTGTGTTGGAGTTATGGTATGTGAGTGTGATGTATTTAGTTTGTTGTGTGTTGTTGGTATTTAGTGTTTTGTTGTTTTTGTTTATGGTGTGTTTGTGTAGTTTGTTTATTAAATTAGGGTTGTATCCGTTTTTTATTGCTATATATTTGATTGTGTTGAGTTCATCGTTATAGTCCTGTTTACTTAATGGTATTTTAGTTAGTCTATGGAGCATATGGTTAAAGGCCGCATGTTTCTGTTGTGTTGGATGGTTTGATGTGTTGTGTATAGCCATGTCAGTTGTGGTTGGTTTTCTGTATATTTTATACGTGTGTGTATTGTTTGTTTTGTTAATTGTTAGGTCCAGAAAATTTATACTATTGTTTTGTTCTATTTCCAGTGTAAATTTTAGTTTGTGGTGTATTGTGTTTATGTATTTGTGGAAGTTTTCGACCAGCCTTGTACTGCCACTTAACACAGCAGAACAATATGAAATATACAAACACTACAAAATACAACCAAACAACATAGCCTACTTAACGACCAATTAAACTATAAATCACACACACTTTTTGACACAATCATACATAAAACTAACAATAATTTGGATCCACGCGCCAATCCCCTTCCTCCACACACCACCCCCACTAAACCTTCCAAATAAAAACCGTTACGAGTTACTGGGCAGTCTGTCTCAAACTGTTGACGAAGGCGCACATCACGCCGAAACGCGTACGGGAAGAAAAAAACAAGTAAGTTTCACAAGTGAAAGTTCTATATTATTTAGTACTGTGAAAAAAGAAGATGAACAATCAAAACAACTATAAAACCCAACTTGTTGCCGTAGAACGATTTTTCAAAGTGCTGCGTCGCCAGACGCCAAGTGGGTTACAAACGGTAAATCTTGACTCTCAAACGTCTCACCTGCTTGTATTTCATAGCATTCCATCAGTTCTATCTTACTGTCGACATTCGTTGTTTGTGAACTGGCGTTAGGCGTTGCGGCGTCTGCCCAGCTGGTGCTCGCCTCGACTTTTCGACGCTGCCTTATCTTCGCATTCGTTCTGCTGCTGTCATAGGGGCCTTTTTGGATTCCTCATTCATTCTTCTTTTACTTTGTAAGCGTTTACGATAGGCATTTACCTTCTTGTTGTGAAGAAAATTTGACATTTTTTTAATTTTAAGAAAAATATGTCCAAATTCAACACTTTTTTCACTATATTATTTATTAAGTTCTTTCACTACTATCACTAGTAGTGTTTTATTTTATAGTACTCGTGGAGCTTTGAAAGTGGCACCTTAAGTAATGTTCTACGCGTACACGTTCCCGAGCTATAGGCCTACTAATTTTTTCGCGTAGCAAACCGGTGACTTTCCACTCCAACTTGGTGGCCAACTTGTGATGGCGTGTAACGTCACACGTTAAAGGTTAATATTGGCTGACATTAATTCATTCTTCCTCTTTTGAATCGTGTATTGCTTATTTAAATATCCGTTATAGTTTTAAAGATAATAAAGTTTGTCTGGTATACACAAAATCGTAACGTCGACTTTCTAATAACGTTGACCCCCCCACACCGGACCACGGTGTAAGACGTTTTACGTCAAAAACTGAAAAGTTTAAGCACCCAAATAAAACTTAAAAATTGAATACTAATTTTTACAAATCTCTGCATCTCTATTTGTTAAACAATAAAATAAGAACCAACCTTATAGGACGGTGATTCACTTTACAGACACTCAACGTGTGAACGATGTAACTGTAATGCTGGAATATGATTTATTTGGAGTAACAAGAAGGTAAAAGTAGTTTAGCCTGACCCTCGCTCATTCCCTACGTTGTCAAAATTTGTGTTTTTTGATAATGTCGCATGGAACAAAAGATATGATGTCCCAAGGGAAATTTTAATAAATGCCATTTTGTTTTGTGGTTTTTGTGTTACGTATAGGTACAATCTCAGGAGACAAGAACAAACCTGTGGGACAAACTAAAGATAAAAATTCAGAATTTATCTTGTCGACAGCGTAAAAGGCTAACGTTAATTTCAAAATACGTATCAAATAAAGTTAGAGACGGGTAACAGTATAGTAACATTGTTTTTCAGCATTTTGACAGAATCTGAAACAATACTCTAATTATTAAAACAAACATAGACAATATCTACGAACTGGATGGCATGTTTCAAAGCAAAAGAAATGACAGATAGACTTTACATTATTTTCCTTTTTTATACTGTATTTGTCGTTAATAACTGTTTATCGAGTTTCTTTTGGATAACAGATATCTGTCTAACTACCCAGTCATCGGAGACGATTCCATTAGCCACGAGAACCAGATTAAAACAAAAATTGAAAATTCAGTCGTTTCACACACACACACACACACACACACACACACACACACACACACACACACACACACACACACACACACACACACACACTTTTTTGTATATTACAAATCTGTATTTGCCACAAACAAGATTTTCTTTGACGCCCTCACTTTCAATTCCTACAAAGCAAGGAGGTAAAATACATTTGTTTCTCATCAGTTAGTGTAATATTCATGTAACCAACCTTACTGCACTGTATTCAGCATTAACAAAATTAATGTGTTCAAGTTAAAGTTGGGGTGGTGTAGTGGTCAGTGCACTCGCTTAGTGAAATGGATTTGTTGGTTCAAATGAGTCCAGGCAAACGGTAACGACTGGGTCCTGGGCCCATAAGAACGTGACGTGTATCTGACCTCATCAGCTGGGGTGATTGAAAAAGCTGGAATAGTGTTAACCTTGAAGGTTTGTCTTGGAGTAGGGCTACCATATAATTTAGGTTGATCCTCGCTCAGCTAGAAAGGTAGGTTTATCGAAGTGTTACACAGAACGAAAACATTTTAAAAAACCGAAAACAAACGTAAACTTGTGGTACTTATTAAAGAAAGGAATTCTAATTTACCTCATTCGGGTATCAGACTAGAGAGTTTTAACCTGTATCCAAAAGTAAACATTTATTGTGAAAATTTTATAACTTTAGGGGTACCACGGAAAGAAAACAGAACTCTCCAATTTGAAGAAATTGTAAAAGTCTATGTGAGGGATCAAGTTATGAGGAATTTTGTTCAAAATTCGAACTCTGTATCTTTAATAATTTGACAGAATCAATATTTCCCAATACGCCTTGTAAATTTTTGATCTCCTTCAAAAGTATTATATATATATATATATATATATATATATATATATGCATATAGATATGTATGAAAACATCATAAAATTGAAAGCTAGAACTAAATTATTCGTTCAATAGGCGTTATGGCTATAAATTTACTAAAAATAGAAACAATGTAGTTGTTTGAATTTTCTAGTTTTTATTGTATAATTATAGTCTACCCTTTAGGCCTACAATTATGAATGTATTTAAAGAATAACTGAATATTGCAGTTTTCGTAATTAGTCTGCTAATTGATAAAAATTATCTAGTATTGAAATTTACCTAATAATAAATGTAACTCGTTCAACATACTGAGCGAGTTCCAGGGAGCTTAGGTACTAGATGGTGAAAAAGAAGCCATTACCAATACCAATGGATGAAGGAAGTAATTAACTTTTTATCAATTGAATTCAGTATGCAAGAATTGTATTCGATACAAATAGAAAATGCCAAATGTTTACACGGAAATCAAATATGGGAGCACACTGAAGAACTATTTCTTCGTGGTTTCACTCGCTTCTTCATAAACTGCACCACAAGTGCTTCAAAACCATATTTAGACTGCCACTGTCACATACTGTGCATACCGCGTGCGCGTTTGATTGCATATGCGAGCAACAGTTTTCCTGGAATCGCACTGCACACACGCGCGCGCACTCAGTAGTCGTATTACAGTCTGTCGCGTCTAACTGCGTATGTCACCAATGCCACGTATAAACACCGTTTCGACGTCTTGTTTCTTTTTTTCACGTTGTTTTTATGTTTCATAAATTAAAAAAAGCACGACTTTGTTAGTAACACCAAATTATCGGATTACATTTGTTTAGTAACGTAAATGTCTTCATTGCTTTAATACACGCAACACATAAAAAATGACAAGCGTTCCAAGTGGATCAAGGGCAGACTCTCCATTCCTTGACTGATAAAGAGTCTCTACATGTGCGCTTTTATGGGAGTAGATGGACAGACAGACAGAGATAACGCTGGTTCTCTTTCAAAGTTATCAACAGGACAGCTGTCTTCAGCGTTTAGTAGCAGCTATTATAGTACTCCTATAGGTGAGTCACGTACTACAAACCTATGTACGGAGAATATCATCACTGTGCTAATGTACGGACCGAGGCCACCGGAAGGATAAGAAACCTTACTCCTGACCTTTCTAATTCGTTCGCTTACATCCGAGATTTTATTTCATTTTTATATTTTTTTTTGGGGGGGGGGATAAAAAAGAAAATCTTATACATCATAATAAAGACCTATGATTGTACTTATATTTGACGACCGCGGCATGAATAATTAAGATGTTTACAGTAGTGGCCAAAATTGTGAAAACCTTTTCAAATACAGTGTATTTCTGGGGTTTCATGGCTTATAACACCACTTTTTTTAGTAATACCATAACATTATAAGGCCTATATCAATGGAAAGATGATTTAATCAAGAATGTAATGCAAAAGAGTTTGTTCGTTTATCTGTACTCTGTCAAACGTTATAGCCAAATAACCAGACAAAGGAAGCACAATTTGCTTAGGTTGATATGGAGTAGCTTTCCTTCAGTTGAATGTAGCCAACGAGTTTGAGTGTTTAGAGGTCTAAGCTGGTGTCATCTTGTTTTGGCAATGAGCCAATCAGGTAACAGTAGGTTTCAGCTATTGATGTTATGTATTAGAGCTGAGAGGGTGACATTTGTCAGTGTGTTATGTGATTGATATCAATTTTGTTGGGTTTTATTTGTGTTTTTTTATTTAGTGAGCTTGTAAAATGTAATACATTAACTAAATGGCGCAAAGAGTTGACTGGTCACCCAGAAAGCGATGTGAAATAGTACTATTAAGGGAACAGTTATGAAGAAATTAGAAGATAGATTGATGGAAATATTTTCATTGACATTAATTACAATTAAATATAATTCATTATATCGTATTGCATTGTAATTATATAATTTACTCAATTATATGCGTTATTTTATTAGAACTATTACTATTAACATAATTGCATAATTATTATTTGTTGTTACTATTATTTCACTTCTGCTATTATTTTGTTGTTCTCCTTTACGCTCGAGGACACGCGCACGCGCGCACACACACAATTAATCTAGTGATAATTGAAGGTTTCACCCATGAGCACCTTTCAGATGTACCAGAGTTTCTTTAGAATTTGTTTCTTTTCAGAAACATTCTACAAGTAAGTTACCAATCGATTTAAAAATTGGAAACTTGAAGAATCCTAACCAGTATGTTGACTTCTAGTCCCATCATTTAGTTTACAAAAGAATATTCTTTCCACGTTGTGATGTCATGAAACTGTTGCTTATTGATGTACCTTTCGCTATTTTTCATTAATTCTTTTTTCACTTTACATACTGATTACCGCTTTTTGAAAAGACGGTGAGTACCGGTACCCAAACATTTGAGCCATACACACATTTGACATACCGGTAATATTTCACAACCTTGAAGAAAACAAGAGAAAACCTCTGTTGTGAAGATAATCAATTTATTTAAAATCTGAAGGTTTTGTAAAACTTCCAATCATAGATGTATTTTTTATGCATCTATGATTTTGGTTTTGGAAAACTTCCAATCATAGATGTATTTATCATCCATAAAGTGCAGTAAAAAACCATGTCTGAAAAATTCATATAAATTGTAAATATACATGACTCTTGGCATAGAATATAAAAAAAAAAAAAAAAAAAAACGCCAAAAGTTTTCCTGCAACTATAAAAGACTACTTTTCCATGGTGTTATCTGGAAACGGTACACTACAGCTAATCATCTCCTTAAAAATAATAATAAAGTAATGATTAATTAAAATAAAAGTCTACCACACATCTTTCTCCATTATTTATTCTTATAGTCTTTCCCTTAATAAAATTTAACTATTTTAATTGAAACTGATAATAGGCCTACTGGCCTTCATACTAGAATATCACAGATAATGAAGCACGCACACCTAGATAGAATAGAATTTAGTATTATTCTGTGGAAATATCATAATCCTCGTCCTTTGGCCAGTAACATTCGAACTTTGTCTTCACGTTAATTAAATAGCACTGGAAGACTGAAGTAGACAAAGTACTTGTTCATTTGGTATATATCTGTGTGCGGTCGCGTGTGTGTACGAGCGCGTTTTATCACATCGTTGATAAGACACGTACGTTCCGAGCAAACGTCATTCCGAGCAAGTGTTCCAAACCCCTAAAACACATGTTAACTGGATTACGGAACAATGGGACAGTGTTATTAGGATGATGAGACCAAAATCTCCCTGTTTGGTAGTGATAGCAAAAATACATAAGGAGAAAAGTCTGAGATTTGCATCCTGAGTGCATTACACCTACCGTGAAACACCCAGTTACTGTTATGATCTGGGGTTGTATGACATCAAAAACTATGGGCAAAATTTGCGTGATCAATGGAAATGCTCAAAAATACATAAATGAAATAGGCTACTTGAGCTCAAACTGAAGCCTTCCCCACGTGACATTTTCCAAGATAATAAAGCATTTACGCTATATTTCAACAGGATTTAGCTCCATGTCATGTTGCTCCTGTGTGCTAAAAGTGGTTTCAAGATAATCATATTCCATTGCTGGAATGGGCTGGGAATAGCCCAGACCTTAACTCAATCAAAAATCTATGGAATGACTAAAGAAACTTGTTTATCTAAAGCAATCTAGCAAAAAAAAAATTAATAGATGCAATAATTCGATCTTGATTTCTCATTATAACAGCTGCAGAACCAAAATACTTGGTTCACTCCATGGAAAGGCGTTGCAAGGCCGTAATTAACGCTAATGGGTTACCCAACTAAGTATTAACTGACATGGTGAAAAGTTTTGTATATCTCATTTTTTCTGTGTTTTATTTTTCTTCTTTATAACTGCTGTTCTAATAAAAAATCCTTCATAAAAGTTATTGCATTACATTCTTGATTGAATTATCTTTCCATTGGTTTATAATTTTATGATATTACTAAAAAAAAGTGGTGTTATGAGCCATCAATACACTTTTTCCAAAAGGTTTCCACAATTTTGGCTACTGGTGTATATATATTTTAACAATGATTTGTTTGTCTACGAGGGTCAGTTGAAAAGTTAGCGGAGCGACTGTAGCTTATAGCTTACTGACTTAAACTTTTAATTGTTCAAAAATTAGTTTCTTAAATAACATCGTATTGAGAAAAATTTTGGTGCAGGCTGCAGAGATGAACTTTTTGCGTCCAGCTATAACCCTATGGATAAGCGATACAAATAAAATTTTTCGTATGTTGTAAGATTCATATCTCATGTAAACACCTGTTAATTTTCAAATCTATCTGTCAATTTATTCATTGACTTATGTTTTTTGTTCCATCTTTCTTTTGGGCGTCTTGGATCTCTTTTATCTTTTCTTGTAACTGACAAGCTTTTTTGGCATCTGGTTGCCTACTTAAATGGTCCTTCCATTTGGTGCGATACTCTATTATATTTTCATTTTTTTGAAAATATACTGATTTCCTCCGTGATATTATCATTCCTCCTACCATCTCGTAATGGATATCCTGCCACTGAAACGCCATAAGATGTAGAAGTAAGTATAAACCACTGTCTTAAAGACCCACATTTGGTGTCTCGATTTCTGCTGGACTACTTTTAAAGATAATGGAATGGACAGCATGGAGAAAACAGTTCAGTTGAATCTTGTCTTAGGACATAATCACTATTAATAAGTGTAATATGGTGAAGAATGATTGTGTTCTTCCATGTATTTATGAGAAAATTTGAATTTTTTGTTTTAAAATGTTCTACGAGAAACATGTTAATTTTGATAAAAAATGGAAATAAGGTTATGTTATTATAAACTATCATGGATTTACAAACAATCCACTTTATGCATAATGGTCTTCAAATATGCTTTATTCTAAGGATTGTGACGGCAGGGCAGCGGTATGTGAACATCTGCTCTCCGGTACCAGCGGTGGACACAGCGAGCCAATCCAACGACGTGCTCGGAGCGAGCCAACCAGCGATCCCGGTTAGTGCATAAAACCCGGGCCGGCAGAAAATCTTGCACTCTAATCGGTCCTTATTAGGGCCGACCAAGCCCGAAAAAGGCCGGACCTTCCGGCTGCACGGCCGTCAGTAGGCCAAGCAGCCCTGTACCTCTACCGGAGTCTGACTCCCCAGCCATGGAGACCTCGGCTTCCACCGACTGGGTGGTAGTAGGGCACGGTGGCAAGCCGAGAAAGTCTCCCTCTCTGACCTCCTTGATTTCGGCCACGGACTCGGCGGCATTGCGAAGCCTCCGCTGAGGTTGCGCCTAGTCGCACCTCCGAAGGAAGGATCCCGCCGGTGTTCGTGACGAACGTCAGGGACGTAATCGGCTTCGTTCGCCGACTCCGCAAGACCGTTGCGCTGGCAGATAACGCATCTGTCAAGCTCCTTGCGAGCGAGACTGTGCGCGTTACCTGCCGCAGTGCATCGGAACACTTCGGAGTTGTCCAGTGGCTGGAACGTGAATCGTTCCAGTTCCACACCTACACTTTAAACCGAACCAAGCCTGTAGCCCTCGTCCTTCGGGGCCTGGACATACAGGCGGATCCGCAGGTCGTCCTCGACGAACTGCGCGACGCGGGCTATAAGGTTGTGGGAGCCTCTCGGCTGTACACCACTTATGGCTCGCGTCGCCCACTCCCCCTAATAAGACTCCTGGTAGAGAAGGGCGACTCCTCCCAGGCCTTGTTAGATTTAAAACGGCTTTTCGGGCTCTGCGTGAGCGTAGAGCCCTGCCGCCAGACCGGGCGACTTTCCCAGTGCCACAGGTGCCAGCGGTTCGGCCACAGCAGCTTCGGTTGTCGGAACGCGCCGACCTGCGTCCGCTGTGGAAATGACCACTTGCGCAGGCCTGCGCTGTCCCGGCCAACCACCGATATTGTATAAACTGTGGCGGCGCCCATGCTGCAAATAACAGGCGCTGCCCAGTATATAACGAGCAGCTGGACAAACTTAAGAAACCGGTCCAGCCTAAGCCTCGCAATGTTGTTGCCAAACCAGTAACACCGGCCAAAGCCGCTCAACCTGTGGTCCGGAAACCAGCCCCTAGGTCTGCTCCGGTTCCGAAACCCAGCAGTGCAGTGAGCCCGAGCGAAGCTCCAAAGGCCAAACCAACCATCGCGCCCCCGGAACCGGAACGCGAAGTCCCCCATTATACCCAAGTCCCGCTGCCGGACGATGAGGAGATTGATCCTCCATTGCCGCCGCCACCCAAGCCTAGATTCCCCAGATCGAGCAAGAAAGTTAGGACTCAGGCCAAGAACACGGGCCAGCCTAAACCACCTGCCACTGGACCCAAGCCCGTCCACCAAAAGCCAGAGCGGCCACCCGCTCCAGAACCAGCCCCCAAGGCTTCCACCGTCTCGCCCCGCCGCAGATATGCAGCTGCCGCCAAGCGTTCTCCCCCGGCCTCATCTTCCGATGATCTCGCCGTAGTATCAGACTTTCTGGCAAGCTACGACTTGCAGAAAGTAGCCCAGACTTTCCTTAAAATCAAGGAACGCTTGGCAACAGCCTCGCCCCAAGATAAGTTCCTCCTCTTGGTGGAAGCCTGCCGTGTTACAGGTCTGTTATGAACGGACAACCACGGCAATCCCTCAAGCGAGACCTCGAGCTCGTGGCGTGGAACGCCAACGGCCTCGCTTCCCGGCATTCTGAGCTCTTAGAGTTCGTTGCCCGTCACAAGCCCGACGTGCTTCTTCTTGGCGAGACGCACCTGACCCCGCATCGTCGTTTCCGACTACCCAACTACGTGTGCCACCGGGACGACCGGTCGGGTCGCGCAGGAGGGGGCACAGCCATCGCGGTGAAGGCGAGTCTTCGCCATCACCGCGTTGTCCTGCCTCAGCGGCGGAACCTCGAGTGCACCGCGGTCGAGCTCCATGGTGCTCTCGGCGGTCTACTCGTGGTTTCCGCTTAAAAGCCTCCACAAACGGAGCTCCTGTCGAACGATCTGGAGGCCGTCTTTGGAGCACACAGGAGGGTAGTCCTGGCGGGCGACCTGAACTGTAAGCACCCCGATTGGGGGAGCCGCTTGGCGAACCCAAACGGGACCCGCTTACGCAGGTATGCTGATGCGGCTCGGGTCACAGTCATGGGTCCTACCGGGCCTACATACTATCCCTCGAGGGCTAACTCCCGCCCTGACGTATTGGACATTGCCGCGGTCAGGGGCGTTTATTGCCCGGTCCACGTCTCCGTCATTTCGGAACTGTCCTCGGACCATTGCCCTATCAGTGTGCATATAGCTACCCAGCACGCCACCGTCCGCGGCGAGCGGCGGGTAATCGAGTGGGACCGCTTTGGTCCGGCGTTCAGTCGCCGCCTACCAGAGCATATCCCGCTCGACACTACCCAGCATGTCGAAGAGGCAGTTGCCTTATTCGACACAGCCGTAGTCTCGGCGGTTGACGTGTCCTCCCGGATGAAGCCGGGGCTCACGCCCGACTATCAGCGGATCCCCGAAGAGGTGTCTCAGCTCGCTTGCGAGAGGAATCGCCTCCGGAGACGCTGGCAGAGGACTCGTGACCCGGCCGACAAGGCTGCGTTCAACAGAGCGTCCGGCAAGTTGCGTCGCGACATGCTGGCGTTCCGTAGACGCAACTGGGAGCTAGCTGTAACACAGATGGATGGCCCTGCCGAGGACCGTAATGTCTGGCGGATTCCCAGTGCCCTAACGGGAAAGCGCAAACGCGCGCCTCTCCCCGCACTGGCCGGACCCGGCGGTCAACCCCTTGGCCGCCCCCTCGAAAAGGCAGAGTTCTTGGCTGACAGTTTAGAGCGTCAGTTCGCTCCCAACCCATCCAAGAACCCGGCCTTCACTGAGCAAATCTGCCGCGAGGTAGAGCGCTTTCTATCGGCCGATATCACAGTCCCGCCGGAGCCCATCTCCCCGGAGGAGGTCTCTGAGAGGATTGTTCAGCTCAAGCCCCGGAAGGCGCCTGGCCCGGACGGAGTCATGAATTCCGCCCTCCATCGCCTTCCGGAGCGAGGAACCCAGTTCCTCACTGACCTGTTCAATTCATGCCTCAGACTGGCCTATTTTCCGGTGAAATGGAAAACGGCTACCGTCATTGTGATACCCAAGCCGGGAAAGAATTCTTCTCGAGTGGAGAACCTCAGGCCCATCAGCCTCTTGTCCGCGACGTCCAAGGTTTTTGAGCGTCTGATCCAGCGTAGGATCCGCGACCATCTAGAAAGACTAGACGTGCTGATCCCCGAACAGTTCGGCTTTCGTGAGCTGCACTCCTCGACTCATCAGCTGATGAGACTCGTGGAATGCATAACCGAGGCTGGCTGCCAGGGCAAACAGACGGCTGCGATCTTCCTAGACGTAGAGAAAGCCTTTGACCGCGTGTGGCACGAGGGTGTCCTCTACAAACTCACGGAAGTCCTTCTCCCAGACTGCTACGTTCACTTGATCGGCAGCTTTCTGCGAGACCGTAGCTTCCGAGTGAGAGTAGACCACGCTCTCTCTTCGGAGAGGCGTATTACCGCTGGCGTCCCTCAGGGAAGTGTCCTTGGGCCTCTCCTGTTCTCGTTGTTTGTCAACGACACGCCCCGAGTTCCTGGAGTGAAATTGTCGCTGTTCGCGGACGACACTGCGGCTTTTGCCTCAGAGCCGAACGCGAGTTATGCGGCAGTTAAGCTCCAGCGCCAACTCGACGCGTATGTCGGGTGGACCGATGACTGGAGAGTTGCCGTTAACGCTTCCAAGAGCGCCGCGGTAATATTCTCGCGCAAACGTAAGCGGCCTCGGCCGCTTAAAGTAGGCCCCGTCGAGGTGCCCTGGACCAACAGCGTCAAGTACCTCGGGCTCCACGTGGATTCCCGACTCACCTGGCGAACCCATACAAACTACATCAGACAACGTGCTTCCGCGCAACTCAGTAGACTCTGGCCCGTGCTATCTAATCCGGCAATGACCCCCCGGCTAGGTAAGCTCATAGTCAACACGTACGTGTTGCCCGTGATTACCTACGCCTGTCCTGTTTGGGGATACCTGGCTCGTGGTCATAGAATCACGCTCCAGCGCGTACTCGACCGGGGACTGAAGCTCGCGTGCAAAGTCCCCCGGAGGTACTCTTCTCGTCTTTTGAGGAGACGACTCGGTGTCCGCTCTCTTGATGACACCGTGAGACGCCTGGCGCGACGATTCTATGTTCGTTCCGACAGAGTGACCCACAATTCCCTCATTGCCGGACTTGGTAAATACACCCCGCGACCAGGTGAGTCCTGGAAGCGACCTCGTTTGCTAGTCCCGGTGGTATAATCCACCAATCGCAGGTCGCTTCAGACCCCCCCCATAATTAGTTAAAAGTATATAATGAACTCAAACAGACCCAGTGGCAGGAGTCCTTTCTGAGACTCGGGACACTGAACTACTCGCGACCCGCGCTTCGCGCGGGCCGCGCAACCCCTAGTTGTGAATCTTGCACTCTCGGACGACATCGGCGCGGAGTCAGCCGGAAGGAACGGCCGAAGAATAGAACCGGCGTTCTTGCGTCTTCGCCCTCCAATTCCGCGCCAGCGATGGATTTCGCTGGGCCGGCAGCCGACTCTACAACCGGTGCCGGAAGAAGAGGAGGACTGTTGTACGCCACGAACAGCGGGCGCAGCCGCCGAATATCTTAGCGCGGCACAACCAACATCAGCCTTCTCGCCACAAGGTCCTTTTTAGGGCCACCAAAAACACTAGAGTGTACGATTGGCGCCAGTTGTCATGCGGCAAGCCTTTTGTCCGGTGACAGGATGTATAGAAATACTGCATTCATGCGTTTCGAATTACCTGGTTTCATAAACAATCAGAGTTATTTCGGAGGCAAAGTCCGATTAAATTCACCGATTTTTCAAAACTCTGAGTTTCTTCATAAGTGTCATAGCATTTATAACAGGCCATTTGTTTTCGAATACCATAGTTTTTCTCTGATTGTAAAGATTTTTTACACTTATCAAGTCCTATTATTTCAGCCACTTTTTTGTCGTATCTAATTTATTTCGGCTGCATACTTCTACACACTGTTCTAAAACAAAAGGAGTTAAAAATAAACGTCAAGGTATTGATAAAGAATACAAAGAAGAATTACTTTCTACGGACATCTTCTAAGAATGAATCCTGACAGACTAACAGGGAAGCTTTTTAACTATTTAGGAAAGCTCAAAATGTCCAATACGTGGTTCAAAGAAACAGCAAAAGACATAGAACTCCAGATTACTCAAGAAGACATTGAAAAATGCTTGCCACTCAAAAAGAGATTAAAAAATACCCAAGGTTTTTAGGAAAAAACCAATAAGAGGACAGGTACCATCTGGACTGACGAAAGGAGGGAGAGACGTCGATCAAGAATGAAGGAGATGTGGGAGAGGAGGAAGAGAGAGGAGATGAAGGGAGGAACCAGTTGAACCAAACGTAGTCAAGGTAATTAAACAGATGCATCTAGGTAAAGATAACGAGGGTAAATAAATTCCGCTGCCAGCATGGTTACAAAAGTCAACAGGTAAAGAATGCATTTCCTAAGCAAGTTTTGCAGAATTAAGAAGAATCTGGTCACAAGTAATAGTCTGGTTTTAGTAGTTAGGAAGACGTTTGTAAAGTTTTTACTTCGAGTACCTTTATTTAAGGAAGTGTAGCTTGAACTTTACATACCGCTGAACAGATATTTTTGGGGGGGGGGCAATGTATTGTCAATTGTCAGTGAGGCCTGACATGATATGAGAAAAAGAAGAAGAACTTGGACTTGGGAGTAAAGGAAATGTTCTTACTAGCTATGGTAAAGGAATGTTCTTAATATGGAGAAGGATGTCAAGTCAGGTTAAATAGAGAGAAACAGAAACGATGACGTTTTAAAAGAAGCAGGCAAGAAAAAACATTTAGGTCTATAAACATAATGTAAGAGAGGAAGGTAACATTTCTAGCCCACGTGTTCAGACATTCTGGACATTTTGGGAGGATTCAGCCAAGAAGGAACCGTTTGGACGATGTGCAAACTTTGAGTTCTTGATCTAAGTGACAAAGCCTGGCTCTTAGAAGAAGGATTTTTTTTCCCGAAAACAAATGATAATTTATTCGTCATCGTTGGTGAGAATTCAGAATCGATACGGCCATCTATCACTGCTACGGCCCAATAAAAAAATAGTAACATTAGATTAATTTCTTATTACTGTTCTGTATGTAATTAACCGGCAGTGAATGGCAGACAAAGAATGCTGCTGCTCGAGTGTCTATTGTGCTAGATCGACTCGTACGGAGATATTGGAATCGCGCGCGCGTCGCATTGTGTACCACTATTTGCATGCCCGGTGACATGTCACTGCGGCAATTATTTCCGGATTTCGAAAAAATTAATCCGGCCTCTAACAATAACAACAACATGTTTACGGGGGGGGGGGGTTGATTCTTTTTGTCAAGGCGAACACAATTGAAGGGATAAAACCCAAGACTCCTATTTACTCAAAGGATAACAAAACTAATTCCAGGTCTGTCTCGGTCTCTCGTACGCGCCAGTATAAATATAATTTCGTGTTGCTACTAAGGCCGACTATATTACCACTGATGTCTACCTAACCTGAACGGTCTCACAGAAACCCGTCTCGTTGCCATGGAGCCTATATATTCAACGAAGGAGACTACCTAATTTGTAAAAGTCAGTGATTCTGATTGCTACCAATTACGTGAACATTAAATTTGCAAATCGTATACATTTTATAATGTATTATTAACGTTTAGTAATATACTATAAAATTATAGTTATTTGAAAAAACGGAATTAACGCTGTTGCACACCCGTATAGAAAAGTTATTCCGATTACTTCTTGTTGTCTAGTTCCATTGTTGTTATTTCCGATCTGATGATGAGCTGTGAAGCTTGAAAGCGCTAATCGGAATACTTTTTCTATAGTGGTGTGCAACAGTGTTAATTCTGTTTGTGATTATAACCACTAATACAACGTTATTAATTGATATTCGAAAAAATCATAAAATGCAGCCGGGTGTCAAATCAAATTAATTTGATTTGCTGTGAAATTTTCTTAGCTTTAGTGGCACCATGGGTCAAAAGTGGAATTCAAAATTTTATGAAAATTCTTAAAACCTATGCGAGGTATCCCGTTATAATGAATGTTATTCAAAATACAAATTCAGTACCTTTCATAATTTGTCACAATTAATATCTCTCAACCCCCGTGTAAATTCTGAATTGTGGTTAAAAAGATCGTAAGCTATTTAAAACAAAAAAATTATATATGGTTATCAGTTATATGGTTATCAGTTATCAGTTATTTTTCTGTCAGTCTGTCTATTTAGGGTATGTCTCACCATAACTTTTGAATTCATAAACCGTCAAATGTTGAAGGTTGTGGCGTGCTCTCTGAAGACATTTTCTGAGAGTGCAAGGACAGTTGTATCATGTTAGTAACATCGGTTTCATCTGCAAATGCTAGAGGATTTAGAGATCTTTTTGGTTCTACCAAACTTCTTCGACAGTTTTGTTCTTTTGCACATAGACACTGCCGCTCCAACGTGACGGGTCCCACTTCAGTTGACAGTACAAAAATTTACTGCGCTGCAGTACAAAAATATTCCTTTACTTGTAATTATATGAATATATTCCGTCTATAACTTCCTTAGCGCACGCGTTCTGTACTAACAATAGGCCTACACTCTCCACTCAATTTTGTATCAAAAGTAACACAAATGTATTGTGTACTATAAAAGTATGTTTTTGAATAAAAGTGGCATAAATGGCAATACCACTGTATGCTGTCAGCTTTATTTTAGTTTTTAAACATGAATAAGTGGGGCCAGTCCCTTGGATTTTTTTCAAAAGTGCCGCAAACAGACTGAGCGTTGTAGGTTAGTACAGTCGTCCAGTATTATTCTCTCCAACATCAATTTTTTATAACACGAATATCAGTAACATTAACGACAAACTACAGTCAGTATATTTCGTAAATAGATATTCATCAGGGTTGTAATGCATAATATTAATTCATCAGTGTGAGGAACAAGAGAAAACTAGATGAAACGATCAGACATATAAGTAGAGAAGCTAATATGAGAGTTTGAGTGAGATAAACCAGAACTGAAACAGATACATGAGAGTAGACAGAAACGAAGAGGGGGAAAGTGGAATCTGGCGATTGTAAGCTAATTTCAAGAAATATCTAATCTGAAGTAAATGAGGATACTGATTAGCAACGAAAATTTGGTGTGCCACGTGAAGTTGTGACACTTGCTCGGAGACCGAATGTAGTGACATTTGCTCGGAGAAACAGTGGTTACAACGTAAAATTAATCTGTGATTGCCGAGCCCCACGATCTTGGAGCGCCAAATACAACGTGCAATTAATTATGCAAACAATAATTTATTCAATTATGTAATTATACTAATTTATAGAAGGTGATCATGTAATTACGCAATTAGGCTACTCATACCAAACTGAAGCTACGTGATACGTTAGTTATTTGATGTCAGCATAATTACTGCACTGAGACTCTAATTATTGTATGAATTAATAAAATCTACTATAAATCATTCAAGTGACGTTACTTTCTTGTTCTGAGGTAACTTTGACAATAATGAACGCATATATTCCGAGTCAAATAAACATTTATTAACATCATTTAAGTAAAAAAAAGACTTCAATATATAAATATGGATGAGTCCCTGTAATTACATTCATAAAAAGAACACATGTATATATATCAAATTACAATGCGAATCCAATATGTTGTTTGCTGGAAAACATACACATACATACATAATACAATCAACATATAAAAACATAAATAGTCAAACTATAAATCTTATACTAATGCGATCATTTCTTGCCTCAGATGAATAGCGTTATTTACCTTTATCATATTTAATTTAAATACTCAAGGGTGTTTTCGTGAAAAGAGACAGGACAGTAGAGTTCTTAAGATAAGAATAACATAAAGATTACTTGTAAAGTGATTTATCCGATATTTCCATCGGCGTAACTCCTCCTCGCTGGTGGTCCATATGTATGAAGTTGCGTAGCTGTGGTGTCACTAACACTCAACACACGCGGATCAGATTCACTCGCGCCGTGTGTATTTTTCTGTTGATTCGGTTGTTATTGTTAGAATCTATGAAATCATGTGTTGTGTGATTAAGTTCATCGTTACTACGGTGTTTATATCTGACTGTCTATTATTGAGCTTCTTGTGTACATTAATGTATAGTGTCTTTGATAACGTGGTGCAATTGTTCCAATTGGTATTGTGTCGCTTCGCACTGTACAACGTTACGATTTCGTTGTCCGGTAAAACATTAACAATAGTTCTGCGAGTCGGTTATTGATGAAACTGCGATCGGTTAGTTCAATTCTGAATAAGCGGTAACTGAGTATGATAAAGTACTCGAGAGTTATTAAGCACTGGCGTATATTGCATGATTTAGTCACTGTAGATACACTATTACCGGATAACTCGCCAATATCGAAATGTTTTAAGTCAACTGATTAAAATACCGCGTAGCAGAGTTTCAAAGTCCAACTGCTATACGTATGTTAACCAAACTGTATTGAGACTTAGAAAATTTAAGATTTAAGTTCCGTGAAGACTGTTCAAAGTATATGATTGAAAAATTTATGAAGACTGTCCAAAAATATATGAAGACTGTTCTAATTATACGATTGAGAAATTTATGAAAGACTGCCCTCCCGCGTGCTCTGTAAACAGTTTTTATTAAACATCGTTTACCACAATGCAATCTTCTGGAACACACGCCTCTGGTCGAACATGATAGGACAGGAGAACCCCTACCCTTAAGCAAGACTCTGGTCCTCCACTTCTCATTCGTCGTTCCCGTTGCCATGATGACGACGATCCTCTCCACCTGTACTCTGGGTAGATGCTAGGTTGTGATTGGGTCTCTTGTCTCCCCACAAGTTCGCGTCGAAGGCCTCCATACCCTTTTCCTGGAACAAGAGCAATTCCTCGGCTGTCGATCAAGTCTTTGTCTAAGTGTACTCCGGAACCCTGCTGCTGTTCTCACGCGAACAATGTGTTGTATTTCGTTATTGTTTCACTATCCATGACCCTTTTCCGTTAGCTATCCGGACGCAGCGTGTCGTCGTTTCCAAGACGGCACTCCTTCTCCCTGTCGTAAATATCAGTTGTCGCCAGTAAGACGTTTCCCGCTGTGCACAAGTTCGATTCCATTCTTTAGATATCGATGTCAGTTCTCATACAGGGTAAATACCATTGTGCACTACACCCTTTTCTTACTGCTGGCACACTTCAAATTAACCTTGCAGTGTGTGCTCGTTACAGTTTCTCCGTAAATTGCTACTGACATAGTTTCCTTTTTGTTCTGCTTGTTGTGGGCTGTAAATCTCGGTTGAGTCGAGTCTGTCACGGGCCAACCTTATTTCCCATTGTAAAGTTATGTGAAGCGTATTCGTATTGTCCTAGCAAACGTTCAGTTGACACTTCGTTAAATTGTTTCCTTATTTATTGCTCCTGGCTCGCGTTGGGGTGTCTTGGCTGCTTGTAACGTCTTTTCGATCATAATTTTAAAAATTTTAATTCTTGGTCGTTACATAGTCCCCAAATCGGATTGGATGTTAAATCAGCAGAAGACATTCTAATCCGATTTCTGCGCTCTGTGTTTGTTGTGGGAATCCCCTTTGAGAAGGTCACGGTCATTGACCCACTTTCCTCTGCTTGGGGTATACGGGTATATATTCCCTATATTTTGTTGTAAACTAACTCTGGGAATTTATTGCCGTGCATCTGAGGAAGAATGAACGCATTTTCACATATGGTACATATATAATTAGACATGGAATTATTTTACAATAATAATAATAGCTGTGGATGGCTATGTCATCCGTTTATAACCTAATACATGAAATAATGGTTTTCAACATGATATGTGATTATTCACGTATCGTTTAAATATCGTTACGATAGTTAATGTCCTTAGTCTATCTTGAACATTTAAAAACAACAATTTATGAACCTGTAAATACATATTGATACATTCACTAATTATTATTGAGTATCACTCACAATACGCATTACTAACATTTATACTGATTATATTGATTATAAATTTATATACATTACTTATGAACAATTAACAGTTCATTTGATATCATTACGATTATAGATAATTTCGCTTTATACCACTCATATTTGATTAATTGATCTTACGTTATTGTGTGTCTATAAAAGGCTCGTTATAATGCCTTTAGCAATTTATTGCTGCACACCCGATCAAACTTTTCGCACTATAAGTGTCTTTTCTATTGAAATTTTCATTAATATTGGTTATTCATATGTAATTAATGTCATTAGATTGTCACATCGTGACTTAAGAAATTCATGTACAAAAAAATCTTTAAATTACACGTTAATAAGTTATACATCATATTGTTTAGCTAGTTGGACCGGTTTTCACGGGACATTCACCCTATGCGTTTGCCCCCTTCCCTGTAGTCCAGCTAACCGTCGACGTAACTTTCGCTTTCCTGTGAAACTTGTATTTTCGTTTCATAATACTTCTTCAACTGACGCACATTAAATTTCCCTCTCACCTTGCCACTGCTATGGCACTCAGTGAGCTCGTATGTTGCATCGCCAAAGACGCGATTAACCTTGTATGGTCCTGTATACAACTCGAAAAATTTGTCGATCTTTTTCATTGCGGCGTCTGATTGATGGTAGCTCCTTAACAGCACCTTATCGCCGATAGTGAATTTAGTAACTTTCTTGCTATCATTGATGCGCTTAGCATACTTCTCTCTTTTTTCCTTTATTTTTACAAATACGTTGATATTTGAACTGTATTTACTGTTGATGATTTCTTTGTCCAGCCACTTCTCCCATGCGCGGGTCGGCTTCTTTCCTAATTGCGCCTCGTGGGGTGTTATTTCTATTGTTTCATGGTACGTTTCATTGATACACGTCTCAATCAATCCGACGTACCTTGACCACTTACTATGCTGGTCGTGTACAAAGATCCTGAATAGATTCCCAAGTTGGCGGTTAATCCTTTCGGCTAAGTTCGCGCGAGGATTCCTTATCGCCGTATATCTCGGTTGTATATTCAGCTCCTCGAGACCTTTAATCCATTTTTCCGCGGTAAATTGCGTGCCGTTATCAGTTAAGATGACCTTCGGTCGTCCAAACTTCGCACAGTAGTCGCTGATTCTTCGTAATGTCGTGGTGGTTGTCGCTCTTCGTAATGTGAATAACTTGACAAACTTTGTGAAGTTGTCCACCATGACAAGTAAGTATTTGACACCTCCTGTACCAGTTGATAGAGGTCCATAGTAATCGACGCTCACGATGTCACCTCTAGCTGACGGTATCATCGCCTTTGTTCCGCCAAACAGCATCCTGTTGTTTGTGTCCTTGTATCTTTGACATGAGTCACAAGTCTGGCTTTTACTTTCTTGAACAAGCCGTCAAGCGTGAAGTGCTCTTGTAACATCTTTACACACCTTTTCGGGCCTAGGTGTCCGTACATTTGGTGTATCTCTGCAATTAAGTTATTCGACACACTGTCAGGAATGTATAGTTTCCATTCGCCACGTTGTCGTCGGTATAACTTATTGTTAACAATTTTATAAAATTTGCTTAATTTATTGTCTACATCATTATTCCTAATCTTATCTATAAGTGTTCTGAGTTTGTCATCTTCATTCTGGTATTTACCGATATCTCTAATTATCTTACCTATTTGTTGATTCATTTTAATAACTAGATGATTAATCAAGTACTCGTGCGTTTCCTCGTTTGTCTCATGTTGTTCCGCGTCAGCCGGGTATCTACTCAATATGTCCGTAATACATTATCCTTTCCTTTACAGTGGATAATGTCGAAATTGTATTCTTGTATGGCGAGAATCCATCTTGTAATTCTCGAGTTGTTTAAATGGCACTTGTGCATGAATGTTAAGGCTTTATTGTCCGTGATTATCGTTAGGGGCTGGCCAAGTATGTACATTCGAAACTTATCCAGACATCTAACGATACTTAGGAGTTCTTTCTCCGTCGTGAAATAATTACGTTCTGCGCCTTTAAATGTTTTGCTTGTAAAAGCGATCACGCCAATTTCTCCTTCTTCATCGATCTGGTAAAGCTGGCGACCATACGCAAAATTACTAGCGTCACACTGAATGTAGTATCTTTGGTTCGGCCGTGGGAACCGTAGAGTTACTGTGTTTATAAATAAATTCTTGACTCTCTGGAAACATTCGTTCACTTCTCTTGTCCATGAAAACTTTCGTCCTCCTTTCAGCAGTTCGTGTAAAGGCTGCGTTGTTTCCGCGTATTTGCTCGTGAATCTGTTGTAAAAATTGGTGAGGCCAAGGAAACCTTTGAGTTGTTTCGTATTCTTTGGTGCTGGGAAATCCATAATTGCCTTTACCTTGTCATCGGTTGCTTGTATCCCTTTTGTTGTAAGGCGATAACCAAGGAATGAGATTTCTCGTCTAAAGAATTGTGATTTGGTGAGGTTGACAGTGATATTTGCCTTATTAAGGTTGTTTAGCAGTGTTTCTAAATGGTTCAAGTGTGTTTGGATATTGTTGGAGTAGCACAAGCAGTCGTCCACGTAGATAATCGTGTTCTTCTTGACATCCTCCTCGAGAGCCACATCCAATCCACGTGTCAACGCTGCAGAGCTGGTGCTGAGTCCAAATGGTGTCACTGTGAAGCGGTAGCACCTCCCTTCGTGCATGAAAGCAGTGAAATCCCTACATTCTTGTTTTAATGGGACCTGCCAGAAGCTACTGGATAAGTCGACCGTCGATAAATACTGCATATCTCCACATCTAGCCAATATCTCATTTACCGGGGACACACCTTCGTAATCGGGTACAGTTACGCTGTTCACTTTCCTTGCATCAAGGCACAGGCCTCCCATCCTTCTTGATTACAGTTACGATTGGATTGACGTACGGGCTGGCGCAACGTTCGATTACTCCATATCGCAACATCCGGTTAATCTCTTCGTTCACCTTGTCTCTGTAAGCAAGCGGCACAGGCCAACCTCGTTGAAAGTAAGGCGTCCTGTCCGTAACGTGAAACTCATGTGTGTAACCCTCTATTCTTCCCGGGCACTCCCTAAAAACATTCCGGTTCCTTACTAAAATCTCCTTCAGGCGTTGCAGTACTCCTTCATCCACGCAGTCTATGCTCCCAATCTTTTCATCGGTGCATCGCAGTACTTCCTCTTCTTCTTCACTGGTTATCACGTCAATGTTCATGATTGGTATAATATGCTCCTCTTCATCAGTGTTGTTTTTTAAATTAATTACTTTGTTTCCGATGTCGATGCGACACCCAAATTCTTGTAGAAAACTGATTCCTAGTATACATGGTTTAACTAATTCTGGTATTATCAAAAACACACATTCATATCGGATACCATCAATCTCAATGTCACACAATATTTGTCTCTTAACTAATTTGGATTTATTTCCTACAGCACTTATGATAAACGTATTCGTTACGGGTAGTGTCTCATATGGTCCTATACTCTTCTTATGGTTATTAAACCACGTCTGCGATAACCCGTTGATGAGGCACCCTGTATCAAGCAAGGCTTGTACAATTATATCATTATTAAATTTGATAGTAATCTCGGGACACTTGTTTATTAATAATTCCGTCGTCCTCTTGTAGCAGGTCCTTTCGTAAATCCGGTAGTAATATATTTACATTCTCACTCGGAAGTAAGTCGTTTAAAATTTCTATCTTATTCTCTAGTTTGACATTTTTTTTTTTTTTTTTGCTGTTGTCGCCGTTACCGCTCGCCCTCGGGGTGGTGTTTTTGACCCTTCTATTGGGGCCCGCTTCTCCTGGCGTAAACTGCACCGTATTGATGTATTGCTTGTTGTCAAAACGACCCCTCGGCTGTCGGTCACTTTCACTTTTGTTATAATGTCCCTCTCTCTCTCTCTCTCTCGGGTTGCTTTTTCCTTCGTTGTAGGGTCTATAATGCGGCCTGCGACTGTTTTCTCCACTTGACTGGATACTTGTAAATTCCGTAATTAATGCCTCGAAATTCGGTATACTTTTGATACCACGTGTGACCACGGCGAGCTGCAGATCCTTCCCAAAATGACGGGCTAATTTCCGGATCAGCAGCGTATCGGTCAATGCTGGCGATAGTTGCCGGCTTTCTAGTAATATTCTCTCTACGTATTGGATGGCTGTGATTGGCCCATTCCACTCATATCTGCCGTACTCGAGGTTGTCGCGTATATTGTCCTGGCGTTCTTGACCCCAGTACTTCAAGGTGACGGCTTCTTTGAACTCTTCGTACGTGGAGATTTGGTTCCGTATGACACGCCACCATATCCCAGCGTCCATCTCCAAGTGCCTCCCGATCCATTTAATGTCATTGTTGTTATAATATTGTTCTTGATTTTCTGACAATTCCTTCAGGAATTCCATCGGGAACCTATCAGTGCCGTTGTATTTTAATTCTGCATGTGTGTGTCCGTTAATCCTACTGATTATCCCAGACTCACCTTCAATTAGCTGTCGTTGTAGCCGTTCTATTTGAGACTTTAATTCGTTGATACGAGTTGTTTTCTCCCTGGTGCTCTCATCCAGTTTTAGTTCCGCCGACTTCTTTCTCCCATCTACTTCATTGATCTTCTGCTGTATCGTGCTGTTTACGTCTCCCTGCTCCTGTTGTAATTGTCTTACTGTTTGGAATACTTCGACTCTCAATTCCTCCTGCTTCTTATGATTTTCTTTAACGTGTGTTTCTACTCTGTTGTTAATCTTCTTTATGCTTGTTTGAGTATTTTGGGTAATACTCTTTAGTTCCTGTCGGTCTAATTCTCTAGTTTCTCGTACCTCTTCGAATTTCTTGTCGGTGTCGTTCTTTAGCTCTCTTATGGTCTCGTTCTGCTGCTTCTGGACCTCGTCTATCTTCTTGTCACAATTATTTATATATTCACGCATTTCCGCGCGTATTTGTGTGATTTGCTCGGCCACTTGTTGCGTGACTTCCTCCTTATGCTTGTCTAACTTTTCTTCTAGTTTGTTGAATTTTTCATCAAACGTCTCATTCTGCTTTTCGAACTTTTCATTGGTTTCTTCAAATTTCTTACTCATGAAGTCCATTAATGCGCGCAACGTCACCTCTTCCTACGGTTGTTGTTGGGACTCCTGTCCCCGCGCTCTGACGTCTGACGTCTCCTCGGTCATTTGTGAATAGATTGGTGGTTCCTCTCGTTCGATATCAGGTACACCCTGCTGGTTATTAATATCGAAATTCATGGAATCGGAACCACTAGTCGTCATTTTTGCAGCCTTACTCCGCGTTAACATTCAGTCCAACTAGCTTCACACTAATAATATTTGTTCTTACAACTAACATGAAATATATACGCTTATCCTATCTACTGCCTGCTCTTTGCCGTGCGGTGGGCGCCAAATACAATGTAAAATTAATCTGTGATTGCCGAGCCCCACGTTGGGCGCCAAATACAACGTAAAATTAATCTGTGATTGCCGAGCCCCACGATCTTGGAGCGCCAAATACAACGTGCAATTAATTATGCAAACAATAATTTATTCAATTATGTAATTATACTAATTTATAGAAGGTGATCATGTAATTACGCAATTAGGCTACTCATACCAAACTGAAGCTACGTGATACGTTAGTTATTTGATGTCAGCATAATTACTGCACTGAGACTCTAATTATTGTATGAATTAATAAAATCTACTATAAATCATTCAAGTGACGTTACTTTCTTGTTCTGAGGTAACTTTGACAATAATGAACGCATATATTCCGAGTCAAATAAACATTTATTAACATCATTTAAGTAAAAAAAAGACTTCAATATATAAATATGGATGAGTCCCTGTAATTACATTCATAAAAAGAACACATGTATATATATCAAATTACAATGCGAATCCAATATGTTGTTTGCTGGAAAACATACACATACATACATAATACAATCAACATATAAAAACATAAATAGTCAAACTATAAATCTTATACTAATGCGATCATTTCTTGCCTCAGATGAATAGCGTTATTTACCTTTATCATATTTAATTTAAATACTCAAGGGTGTTTTCGTGAAAAGAGACAGGACAGTAGAGTTCTTAAGATAAGAATAACATAAAGATTACTTGTAAAGTGATTTATCCGATATTTCCATCGGCGTAACTCCTCCTCGCTGGTGGTCCATATGTATGAAGTTGCGTAGCTGTGGTGTCACTAACACTCAACACACGCGGATCAGATTCACTCGCGCCGTGTGTATTTTTCTGTTGATTCGGTTGTTATTGTTAGAATCTATGAAATCATGTGTTGTGTGATTAAGTTCATCGTTACTACGGTGTTTATATCTGACTGTCTATTATTGAGCTTCTTGTGTACATTAATGTATAGTGTCTTTGATAACGTGGTGCAATTGTTCCAATTGGTATTGTGTCGCTTCGCACTGTACAACGTTACGATTTCGTTGTCCGGTAAAACATTAACAATAGTTCTGCGAGTCGGTTATTGATGAAACTGCGATCGGTTAGTTCAATTCTGAATAAGCGGTAACTGAGTATGATAAAGTACTCGAGAGTTATTAAGCACTGGCGTATATTGCATGATTTAGTCACTGTAGATACACTATTACCGGATAACTCGCCAATATCGAAATGTTTTAAGTCAACTGATTAAAATACCGCGTAGCAGAGTTTCAAAGTCCAACTGCTATACGTATGTTAACCAAACTGTATTGAGACTTAGAAAATTTAAGATTTAAGTTCCGTGAAGACTGTTCAAAGTATATGATTGAAAAATTTATGAAGACTGTCCAAAAATATATGAAGGACTGTTCTAATTATACGATTGAGAAATTTATGAAAGACTGCCCTCCCGCGTGCTCTGTAAACAGTTTTTATTAAACATCGTTTACCACAATGCAATCTTCTGGAACACACGCCTCTGGTCGAACATGATAGGACAGGAGAACCCCTACCCTTAAGCAAGACTCTGGTCCTCCACTTCTCATTCGTCGTTCCCGTTGCCATGATGACGACGATCCTCTCCACCTGTACTCTGGGTAGATGCTAGGTTGTGATTGGGTCTCTTGTCTCCCCACAAGTTCGCGTCGAAGGCCTCCATACCCTTTTCCTGGAACAAGAGCAATTCCTCGGCTGTCGATCAAGTCTTTGTCTAAGTGTACTCCGGAACCCTGCTGCTGTTCTCACGCGAACAATGTGTTGTATTTCGTTATTGTTTCACTATCCATGACCCTTTTCCGTTAGCTATCCGGACGCAGCGTGTCGTCGTTTCCAAGACGGCACTCCTTCTCCCTGTCGTAAATATCAGTTGTCGCCAGTAAGACGTTTCCCGCTGTGCACAAGTTCGATTCCATTCTTTAGATATCGATGTCAGTTCTCATACAGGGTAAATACCATTGTGCACTACACCCTTTTCTTACTGCTGGCACACTTCAAATTAACCTTGCAGTGTGTGCTCGTTACAGTTTCTCCGTAAATTGCTACTGACATAGTTTCCTTTTTGTTCTGCTTGTTGTGGGCTGTAAATCTCGGTTGAGTCGAGTCTGTCACGGGCCAACCTTATTTCCCATTGTAAAGTTATGTGAAGCGTATTCGTATTGTCCTAGCAAACGTTCAGTTGACACTTCGTTAAATTGTTTCCTTATTTATTGCTCCTGGCTCGTGTTGGGGTGTCTTGGCTGCTTGTAACGTCTTTTCGATCATAATTTTAAAAATTTTAATTCTTGGTCGTTACATAGTCCCCAAATCGGATTGGATGTTAAATCAGCAGAAGACATTCTAATCCGATTTCTGCGCTCTGTGTTTGTTGTGGGAATCCCCTTTGAGAAGGTCACGGTCATTGACCCACTTTCCTCTGCTTGGGGTATACGGGTATATATTCCCTATATTTTGTTGTAAACTAACTCTGGGAATTTATTGCCGTGCATCTGAGGAAGGATGAACGCATTTTCACATATGGTACATATATAATTAGACATGGAATTATTTTACAATAATAATAATAGCTGTGGATGGCTATGTCATCCGTTTATAACCTAATACATGAAATAATGGTTTTCAACATGATATGTGATTATTCACGTATCGTTTAAATATCGTTACGATAGTTAATGTCCTTAGTCTATCTTGAACATTTAAAAACAACAATTTATGAACCTGTAAATACATATTGATACATTCACTAATTATTATTGAGTATCACTCACAATACGCATTACTAACATTTATACTGATTATATTGATTATAAATTTATATACATTACTTATGAACAATTAACAGTTCATTTGATATCATTACGATTATAGATAATTTCGCTTTATACCACTCATATTTGATTAATTGATCTTACGTTATTGTGTGTCTATAAAAGGCTCGTTATAATGCCTTTAGCAATTTATTGCTGCACACCCGATCAAACTTTTCGCACTATAAGTGTCTTTTCTATTGAAATTTTCATTAATATTGGTTATTCATATGTAATTAATGTCATTAGATTGTCACATCGTGACTTAAGAAATTCATGTACAAAAAAATCTTTAAATTACACGTTAATAAGTTATACATCATATTGTTTAGCTAGTTGGACCGGTTTTCACGGGACATTCACCCTATGCGTTTGCCCCCTTCCCTGTAGTCCAGCTAACCGTCGACGTAACTTTCGCTTTCCTGTGAAACTTGTATTTTCGTTTCATAATACTTCTTCAACTGACGCACATTAAATTTCCCTCTCACCTTGCCACTGCTATGGCACTCAGTGAGCTCGTATGTTGCATCGCCAAAGACGCGATTAACCTTGTATGGTCCTGTATACAACTCGAAAAATTTGTCGATCTTTTTCATTGCGGCGTCTGATTGATGGTAGCTCCTTAACAGCACCTTATCGCCGATAGTGAATTTAGTAACTTTCTTGCTATCATTGATGCGCTTAGCATACTTCTCTCTTTTTTCCTTTATTTTTACAAATACGTTGATATTTGAACTGTATTTACTGTTGATGATTTCTTTGTCCAGCCACTTCTCCCATGCGCGGGTCGGCTTCTTTCCTAATTGCGCCTCGTGGGGTGTTATTTCTATTGTTTCATGGTACGTTTCATTGATACACGTCTCAATCAATCCGACGTACCTTGACCACTTACTATGCTGGTCGTGTACAAAGATCCTGAATAGATTCCCAAGTTGGCGGTTAATCCTTTCGGCTAAGTTCGCGCGAGGATTCCTTATCGCCGTATATCTCGGTTGTATATTCAGCTCCTCGAGACCTTTAATCCATTTTTCCGCGGTAAATTGCGTGCCGTTATCAGTTAAGATGACCTTCGGTCGTCCAAACTTCGCACAGTAGTCGCTGACTCTTCGTAATGTCGTGGTGGTTGTCGCTCTTCGTAATGTGAATAACTTGACAAACTTTGTGAAGTTGTCCACCATGACAAGTAAGTATTTGACACCTCCTGTACCAGTTGATAGAGGTCCATAGTAATCGACGCTCACGATGTCACCTCTAGCTGACGGTATCATCGCCTTTGTTCCGCCAAACAGCATCCTGTTGTTTGTGTCCTTGTATCTTTGACATGAGTCACAAGTCTGGCTTTTACTTTCTTGAACAAGCCGTCAAGCGTGAAGTGCTCTTGTAACATCTTTACACACCTTTTCGGGCCTAGGTGTCCGTACATTTGGTGTATCTCTGCAATTAAGTTATTCGACACACTGTCAGGAATGTATAGTTTCCATTCGCCACGTTGTCGTCGGTATAACTTATTGTTAACAATTTTATAAAATTTGCTTAATTTATTGTCTACATCATTATTCCTAATCTTATCTATAAGTGTTCTGAGTTTGTCATCTTCATTCTGGTATTTACCGATATCTCTAATTATCTTACCTATTTGTTGATTCATTTTAATAACTAGATGATTAATCAAGTACTCGTGCGTTTCCTCGTTTGTCTCATGTTGTTCCGCGTCAGCCGGGTATCTACTCAATATGTCCGTAATACATTATCCTTTCCTTTACAGTGGATAATGTCGAAATTGTATTCTTGTATGGCGAGAATCCATCTTGTAATTCTCGAGTTGTTTAAATGGCACTTGTGCATGAATGTTAAGGCTTTATTGTCCGTGATTATCGTTAGGGGCTGGCCAAGTATGTACATTCGAAACTTATCCAGACATCTAACGATACTTAGGAGTTCTTTCTCCGTCGTGAAATAATTACGTTCTGCGCCTTTAAATGTTTTGCTTGTAAAAGCGATCACGCCAATTTCTCCTTCTTCATCGATCTGGTAAAGCTGGCGACCATACGCAAAATTACTAGCGTCACACTGAATGTAGTATCTTTGGTTCGGCCGTGGGAACCGTAGAGTTACTGTGTTTATAAATAAATTCTTGACTCTCTGGAAACATTCGTTCACTTCTCTTGTCCATGAAAACTTTCGTCCTCCTTTCAGCAGTTCGTGTAAAGGCTGCGTTGTTTCCGCGTATTTGCTCGTGAATCTGTTGTAAAAATTGGTGAGGCCAAGGAAACCTTTGAGTTGTTTCGTATTCTTTGGTGCTGGGAAATCCATAATTGCCTTTACCTTGTCATCGGTTGCTTGTATCCCTTTTGTTGTAAGGCGATAACCAAGGAATGAGATTTCTCGTCTAAAGAATTGTGATTTGGTGAGGTTGACAGTGATATTTGCCTTATTAAGGTTGTTTAGCAGTGTTTCTAAATGGTTCAAGTGTGTTTGGATATTGTTGGAGTAGCACAAGCAGTCGTCCACGTAGATAATCGTGTTCTTCTTGACATCCTCCTCGAGAGCCACATCCAATCCACGTGTCAACGCTGCAGAGCTGGTGCTGAGTCCAAATGGTGTCACTGTGAAGCGGTAGCACCTCCCTTCGTGCATGAAAGCAGTGAAATCCCTACATTCTTGTTTTAATGGGACCTGCCAGAAGCTACTGGATAAGTCGACCGTCGATAAATACTGCATATCTCCACATCTAGCCAATATCTCATTTACCGGGGACACACCTTCGTAATCGGGTACAGTTACGCTGTTCACTTTCCTTGCATCAAGGCACAGGCCTCCCATCCTTCTTGATTACAGTTACGATTGGATTGACGTACGGGCTGGCGCAACGTTCGATTACTCCATATCGCAACATCCGGTTAATCTCTTCGTTCACCTTGTCTCTGTAAGCAAGCGGCACAGGCCAACCTCGTTGAAAGTAAGGCGTCCTGTCCGTAACGTGAAACTCATGTGTGTAACCCTCTATTCTTCCCGGGCACTCCCTAAAAACATTCCGGTTCCTTACTAAAATCTCCTTCAGGCGTTGCAGTACTCCTTCATCCACGCAGTCTATGCTCCCAATCTTTTCATCGGTGCATCGCAGTACTTCCTCTTCTTCTTCACTGGTTATCACGTCAATGTTCATGATTGGTATAATATGCTCCTCTTCATCAGTGTTGTTTTTTAAATTAATTACTTTGTTTCCGATGTCGATGCGACACCCAAATTCTTGTAGAAAACTGATTCCTAGTATACATGGTTTAACTAATTCTGGTATTATCAAAAACACACATTCATATCGGATACCATCAATCTCAATGTCACACAATATTTGTCTCTTAACTAATTTGGATTTATTTCCTACAGCACTTATGATAAACGTATTCGTTACGGGTAGTGTCTCATATGGTCCTATACTCTTCTTATGGTTATTAAACCACGTCTGCGATAACCCGTTGATGAGGCACCCTGTATCAAGCAAGGCTTGTACAATTATATCATTATTAAATTTGATAGTAATCTCGGGACACTTGTTTATTAATAATTCCGTCGTCCTCTTGTAGCAGGTCCTTTCGTAAATCCGGTAGTAATATATTTACATTCTCACTCGGAAGTAAGTCGTTTAAAATTTCTATCTTATTCTCTAGTTTGACATTTTTTTTTTTTTTTTTGCTGTTGTCGCCGTTACCGCTCGCCCTCGGGGTGGTGTATTTGACCCTTCTATTGGGGCCCGCTTCTCCTGGCGTAAACTGCACCGTATTGATGTATTGCTTGTTGTCAAAACGACCCCTCGGCTGTCGGTCACTTTCACTTTTGTTATAATGTCCCTCTCTCTCTCTCTCTCTCGGGTTGCTTTTTCCTTCGTTGTAGGGTCTATAATGCGGCCTGCGACTGTTTTCTCCACTTGACTGGATACTTGTAAATTCCGTAATTAATGCCTCGAAATTCGGTATACTTTTGATACCACGTGTGACCACGGCGAGCTGCAGATCCTTCCCAAAATGACGGGCTAATTTCCGGATCAGCAGCGTATCGGTCAATGCTGGCGATAGTTGCCGGCTTTCTAGTAATATTCTCTCTACGTATTGGATGGCTGTGATTGGCCCATTCCACTCATATCTGCCGTACTCGAGGTTGTCGCGTATATTGTCCTGGCGTTCTTGACCCCAGTACTTCAAGGTGACGGCTTCTTTGAACTCTTCGTACGTGGAGATTTGGTTCCGTATGACACGCCACCATATCCCAGCGTCCATCTCCAAGTGCCTCCCGATCCATTTAATGTCATTGTTGTTATAATATTGTTCTTGATTTTCTGACAATTCCTTCAGGAATTCCATCGGGAACCTATCAGTGCCGTTGTATTTTAATTCTGCATGTGTGTGTCCGTTAATCCTACTGATTATCCCAGACTCACCTTCAATTAGCTGTCGTTGTAGCCGTTCTATTTGAGACTTTAATTCGTTGATACGAGTTGTTTTCTCCCTGGTGCTCTCATCCAGTTTTAGTTCCGCCGACTTCTTTCTCCCATCTACTTCATTGATCTTCTGCTGTATCGTGCTGTTTACGTCTCCCTGCTCCTGTTGCTAATTGTCTTACTGTTTGGAATACTTCGACTCTCAATTCCTCCTGCTTCTTATGATTTTCTTTAACGTGTGTTTCTACTCTGTTGTTAATCTTCTTTATGCTTGTTTGAGTATTTTGGGTAATACTCTTTAGTTCCTGTCGGTCTAATTCTCTAGTTTCTCGTACCTCTTCGAATTTCTTGTCGGTGTCGTTCTTTAGCTCTCTTATGGTCTCGTTCTGCTGCTTCTGGACCTCGTCTATCTTCTTGTCACAATTATTTATATATTCACGCATTTCCGCGCGTATTTGTGTGATTTGCTCGGCCACTTGTTGCGTGACTTCCTCCTTATGCTTGTCTAACTTTTCTTCTAGTTTGTTGAATTTTTCATCAAACGTCTCATTCTGCTTTTCGAACTTTTCATTGGTTTCTTCAAATTTCTTACTCATGAAGTCCATTAATGCGCGCAACGTCACCTCTTCCTACGGTTGTTGTTGGGACTCCTGTCCCCGCGCTCTGACGTCTGACGTCTCCTCGGTCATTTGTGAATAGATTGGTGGTTCCTCTCGTTCGATATCAGGTACACCCTGCTGGTTATTAATATCGAAATTCATGGAATCGGAACCACTAGTCGTCATTTTTGCAGCCTTACTCCGCGTTAACATTCAGTCCAACTAGCTTCACACTAATAATATTTGTTCTTACAACTAACATGAAATATATACGCTTATCCTATCTACTGCCTGCTCTTTGCCGTGCGGTGGGCGCCAAATACAATGTAAAATTAATCTGTGATTGCCGAGCCCCACGTTGGGCGCCAAATACAACGTAAAATTAATCTGTGATTGCCGAGCCCCACGATCTTGGAGCGCCAAATACAACGTGCAATTAATTATGCAAACAATAATTTATTCAATTATGTAATTATACTAATTTATAGAAGGTGATCATGTAATTACGCAATTAGGCTACTCATACCAAACTGAAGCTACGTGATACGTTAGTTATTTGATGTCAGCATAATTACTGCACTGAGACTCTAATTATTGTATGAATTAATAAAATCTACTATAAATCATTCAAGTGACGTTACTTTCTTGTTCTGAGGTAACTTTGACAATAATGAACGCATATATTCCGAGTCAAATAAACATTTATTAACATCATTTAAGTAAAAAAAAGACTTCAATATATAAATATGGATGAGTCCCTGTAATTACATTCATAAAAAGAACACATGTATATATATCAAATTACAATGCGAATCCAATATGTTGTTTGCTGGAAAACATACACATACATACATAATACAATCAACATATAAAAACATAAATAGTCAAACTATAAATCTTATACTAATGCGATCATTTCTTGCCTCAGATGAATAGCGTTATTTACCTTTATCATATTTAATTTAAATACTCAAGGGTGTTTTCGTGAAAAGAGACAGGACAGTAGAGTTCTTAAGATAAGAATAACATAAAGATTACTTGTAAAGTGATTTATCCGATATTTCCATCGGCGTAACTCCTCCTCGCTGGTGGTCCATATGTATGAAGTTGCGTAGCTGTGGTGTCACTAACACTCAACACACGCGGATCAGATTCACTCGCGCCGTGTGTATTTTTCTGTTGATTCGGTTGTTATTGTTAGAATCTATGAAATCATGTGTTGTGTGATTAAGTTCATCGTTACTACGGTGTTTATATCTGACTGTCTATTATTGAGCTTCTTGTGTACATTAATGTATAGTGTCTTTGATAACGTGGTGCAATTGTTCCAATTGGTATTGTGTCGCTTCGCACTGTACAACGTTACGATTTCGTTGTCCGGTAAAACATTAACAATAGTTCTGCGAGTCGGTTATTGATGAAACTGCGATCGGTTAGTTCAATTCTGAATAAGCGGTAACTGAGTATGATAAAGTACTCGAGAGTTATTAAGCACTGGCGTATATTGCATGATTTAGTCACTGTAGATACACTATTACCGGATAACTCGCCAATATCGAAATGTTTTAAGTCAACTGATTAAAATACCGCGTAGCAGAGTTTCAAAGTCCAACTGCTATACGTATGTTAACCAAACTGTATTGAGACTTAGAAAATTTAAGATTTAAGTTCCGTGAAGACTGTTCAAAGTATATGATTGAAAAATTTATGAAGACTGTCCAAAAATATATGAAGACTGTTCTAATTATACGATTGAGAAATTTATGAAAGACTGCCCTCCCGCGTGCTCTGTAAACAGTTTTTATTAAACATCGTTTACCACAATGCAATCTTCTGGAACACACGCCTCTGGTCGAACATGATAGGACAGGAGAACCCCTACCCTTAAGCAAGACTCTGGTCCTCCACTTCTCATTCGTCGTTCCCGTTGCCATGATGACGACGATCCTCTCCACCTGTACTCTGGGTAGATGCTAGGTTGTGATTGGGTCTCTTGTCTCCCCACAAGTTCGCGTCGAAGGCCTCCATACCCTTTTCCTGGAACAAGAGCAATTCCTCGGCTGTCGATCAAGTCTTTGTCTAAGTGTACTCCGGAACCCTGCTGCTGTTCTCACGCGAACAATGTGTTGTATTTCGTTATTGTTTCACTATCCATGACCCTTTTCCGTTAGCTATCCGGACGCAGCGTGTCGTCGTTTCCAAGACGGCACTCCTTCTCCTGTCGTAAATATCAGTTGTCGCCAGTAAGACGTTTCCCGCTGTGCACAAGTTCGATTCCATTCTTTAGATATCGATGTCAGTTCTCATACAGGGTAAATACCATTGTGCACTACACCCTTTTCTTACTGCTGGCACACTTCAAATTAACCTTGCAGTGTGTGCTCGTTACAGTTTCTCCGTAAATTGCTACTGACATAGTTTCCTTTTTGTTCTGCTTGTTGTGGGCTGTAAATCTCGGTTGAGTCGAGTCTGTCACGGGCCAACCTTATTTCCCATTGTAAAGTTATGTGAAGCGTATTCGTATTGTCCTAGCAAACGTTCAGTTGACACTTCGTTAAATTGTTTCCTTATTTATTGCTCCTGGCTCGTGTTGGGGTGTCTTGGCTGCTTGTAACGTCTTTTCGATCATAATTTTAAAAATTTTAATTCTTGGTCGTTACATAGTCCCCAAATCGGATTGGATGTTAAATCAGCAGAAGACATTCTAATCCGATTTCTGCGCTCTGTGTTTGTTGTGGGAATCCCCTTTGAGAAGGTCACGGTCATTGACCCACTTTCCTCTGCTTGGGGTATACGGGTATATATTCCCTATATTTTGTTGTAAACTAACTCTGGGAATTTATTGCCGTGCATCTGAGGAAGGATGAACGCATTTTCACATATGGTACATATATAATTAGACATGGAATTATTTTACAATAATAATAATAGCTGTGGATGGCTATGTCATCCGTTTATAACCTAATACATGAAATAATGGTTTTCAACATGATATGTGATTATTCACGTATCGTTTAAATATCGTTACGATAGTTAATGTCCTTAGTCTATCTTGAACATTTAAAAACAACAATTTATGAACCTGTAAATACATATTGATACATTCACTAATTATTATTGAGTATCACTCACAATACGCATTACTAACATTTATACTGATTATATTGATTATAAATTTATATACATTACTTATGAACAATTAACAGTTCATTTGATATCATTACGATTATAGATAATTTCGCTTTATACCACTCATATTTGATTAATTGATCTTACGTTATTGTGTGTCTATAAAAGGCTCGTTATAATGCCTTTAGCAATTTATTGCTGCACACCCGATCAAACTTTTCGCACTATAAGTGTCTTTTCTATTGAAATTTTCATTAATATTGGTTATTCATATGTAATTAATGTCATTAGATTGTCACATCGTGACTTAAGAAATTCATGTACAAAAAAATCTTTAAATTACACGTTAATAAGTTATACATCATATTGTTTAGCTAGTTGGACCGGTTTTCACGGGACATTCACCCTATGCGTTTGCCCCCTTCCCTGTAGTCCAGCTAACCGTCGACGTAACTTTCGCTTTCCTGTGAAACTTGTATTTTCGTTTCATAATACTTCTTCAACTGACGCACATTAAATTTCCCTCTCACCTTGCCACTGCTATGGCACTCAGTGAGCTCGTATGTTGCATCGCCAAAGACGCGATTAACCTTGTATGGTCCTGTATACAACTCGAAAAATTTGTCGATCTTTTTCATTGCGGCGTCTGATTGATGGTAGCTCCTTAACAGCACCTTATCGCCGATAGTGAATTTAGTAACTTTCTTGCTATCATTGATGCGCTTAGCATACTTCTCTCTTTTTTCCTTTATTTTTACAAATACGTTGATATTTGAACTGTATTTACTGTTGATGATTTCTTTGTCCAGCCACTTCTCCCATGCGCGGGTCGGCTTCTTTCCTAATTGCGCCTCGTGGGGTGTTATTTCTATTGTTTCATGGTACGTTTCATTGATACACGTCTCAATCAATCCGACGTACCTTGACCACTTACTATGCTGGTCGTGTACAAAGATCCTGAATAGATTCCCAAGTTGGCGGTTAATCCTTTCGGCTAAGTTCGCGCGAGGATTCCTTATCGCCGTATATCTCGGTTGTATATTCAGCTCCTCGAGACCTTTAATCCATTTTTCCGCGGTAAATTGCGTGCCGTTATCAGTTAAGATGACCTTCGGTCGTCCAAACTTCGCACAGTAGTCGCTGATTCTTCGTAATGTCGTGGTGGTTGTCGCTCTTCGTAATGTGAATAACTTGACAAACTTTGTGAAGTTGTCCACCATGACAAGTAAGTATTTGACACCTCCTGTACCAGTTGATAGAGGTCCATAGTAATCGACGCTCACGATGTCACCTCTAGCTGACGGTATCATCGCCTTTGTTCCGCCAAACAGCATCCTGTTGTTTGTGTCCTTGTATCTTTGACATGAGTCACAAGTCTGGCTTTTACTTTCTTGAACAAGCCGTCAAGCGTGAAGTGCTCTTGTAACATCTTTACACACCTTTTCGGGCCTAGGTGTCCGTACATTTGGTGTATCTCTGCAATTAAGTTATTCGACACACTGTCAGGAATGTATAGTTTCCATTCGCCACGTTGTCGTCGGTATAACTTATTGTTAACAATTTTATAAAATTTGCTTAATTTATTGTCTACATCATTATTCCTAATCTTATCTATAAGTGTTCTGAGTTTGTCATCTTCATTCTGGTATTTACCGATATCTCTAATTATCTTACCTATTTGTTGATTCATTTTAATAACTAGATGATTAATCAAGTACTCGTGCGTTTCCTCGTTTGTCTCATGTTGTTCCGCGTCAGCCGGGTATCTACTCAATATGTCCGTAATACATTATCCTTTCCTTTACAGTGGATAATGTCGAAATTGTATTCTTGTATGGCGAGAATCCATCTTGTAATTCTCGAGTTGTTTAAATGGCACTTGTGCATGAATGTTAAGGCTTTATTGTCCGTGATTATCGTTAGGGGCTGGCCAAGTATGTACATTCGAAACTTATCCAGACATCTAACGATACTTAGGAGTTCTTTCTCCGTCGTGAAATAATTACGTTCTGCGCCTTTAAATGTTTTGCTTGTAAAAGCGATCACGCCAATTTCTCCTTCTTCATCGATCTGGTAAAGCTGGCGACCATACGCAAAATTACTAGCGTCACACTGAATGTAGTATCTTTGGTTCGGCCGTGGGAACCGTAGAGTTACTGTGTTTATAAATAAATTCTTGACTCTCTGGAAACATTCGTTCACTTCTCTTGTCCATGAAAACTTTCGTCCTCCTTTCAGCAGTTCGTGTAAAGGCTGCGTTGTTTCCGCGTATTTGCTCGTGAATCTGTTGTAAAAATTGGTGAGGCCAAGGAAACCTTTGAGTTGTTTCGTATTCTTTGGTGCTGGGAAATCCATAATTGCCTTTACCTTGTCATCGGTTGCTTGTATCCCTTTTGTTGTAAGGCGATAACCAAGGAATGAGATTTCTCGTCTAAAGAATTGTGATTTGGTGAGGTTGACAGTGATATTTGCCTTATTAAGGTTGTTTAGCAGTGTTTCTAAATGGTTCAAGTGTGTTTGGATATTGTTGGAGTAGCACAAGCAGTCGTCCACGTAGATAATCGTGTTCTTCTTGACATCCTCCTCGAGAGCCACATCCAATCCACGTGTCAACGCTGCAGAGCTGGTGCTGAGTCCAAATGGTGTCACTGTGAAGCGGTAGCACCTCCCTTCGTGCATGAAAGCAGTGAAATCCCTACATTCTTGTTTTAATGGGACCTGCCAGAAGCTACTGGATAAGTCGACCGTCGATAAATACTGCATATCTCCACATCTAGCCAATATCTCATTTACCGGGGACACACCTTCGTAATCGGGTACAGTTACGCTGTTCACTTTCCTTGCATCAAGGCACAGGCCTCCCATCCTTCTTGATTACAGTTACGATTGGATTGACGTACGGGCTGGCGCAACGTTCGATTACTCCATATCGCAACATCCGGTTAATCTCTTCGTTCACCTTGTCTCTGTAAGCAAGCGGCACAGGCCAACCTCGTTGAAAGTAAGGCGTCCTGTCCGTAACGTGAAACTCATGTGTGTAACCCTCTATTCTTCCCGGGCACTCCCTAAAAACATTCCGGTTCCTTACTAAAATCTCCTTCAGGCGTTGCAGTACTCCTTCATCCACGCAGTCTATGCTCCCAATCTTTTCATCGGTGCATCGCAGTACTTCCTCTTCTTCTTCACTGGTTATCACGTCAATGTTCATGATTGGTATAATATGCTCCTCTTCATCAGTGTTGTTTTTTAAATTAATTACTTTGTTTCCGATGTCGATGCGACACCCAAATTCTTGTAGAAAACTGATTCCTAGTATACATGGTTTAACTAATTCTGGTATTATCAAAAACACACATTCATATCGGATACCATCAATCTCAATGTCACACAATATTTGTCTCTTAACTAATTTGGATTTATTTCCTACAGCACTTATGATAAACGTATTCGTTACGGGTAGTGTCTCATATGGTCCTATACTCTTCTTATGGTTATTAAACCACGTCTGCGATAACCCGTTGATGAGGCACCCTGTATCAAGCAAGGCTTGTACAATTATATCATTATTAAATTTGATAGTAATCTCGGGACACTTGTTTATTAATAATTCCGTCGTCCTCTTGTAGCAGGTCCTTTCGTAAATCCGGTAGTAATATATTTACATTCTCACTCGGAAGTAAGTCGTTTAAAATTTCTATCTTATTCTCTAGTTTGACATTTTTTTTTTTTTTTTGCTGTTGTCGCCGTTACCGCTCGCCCTCGGGGTGGTGTATTTGACCCTTCTATTGGGGCCCGCTTCTCCTGGCGTAAACTGCACCGTATTGATGTATTGCTTGTTGTCAAAACGACCCCTCGGCTGTCGGTCACTTTCACTTTTGTTATAATGTCCCTCTCTCTCTCTCTCTCGGGTTGCTTTTTCCTTCGTTGTAGGGTCTATAATGCGGCCTGCGACTGTTTTCTCCACTTGACTGGATACTTGTAAATTCCGTAATTAATGCCTCGAAATTCGGTATACTTTTGATACCACGTGTGACCACGGCGAGCTGCAGATCCTTCCCAAAATGACGGGCTAATTTCCGGATCAGCTGCGTATCGGTCAATGCTGGCGATAGTTGCCGGCTTTCTAGTAATATTCTCTCTACGTATTGGATGGCTGTGATTGGCCCATTCCACTCATATCTGCCGTACTCGAGGTTGTCGCGTATATTGTCCTGGCGTTCTTGACCCCAGTACTTCAAGGTGACGGCTTCTTTGAACTCTTCGTACGTGGAGATTTGGTTCCGTATGACACGCCACCATATCCCAGCGTCCATCTCCAAGTGCCTCCCGATCCATTTAATGTCATTGTTGTTATAATATTGTTCTTGATTTTCTGACAATTCCTTCAGGAATTCCATCGGGAACCTATCAGTGCCGTTGTATTTTAATTCTGCATGTGTGTGTCCGTTAATCCTACTGATTATCCCAGACTCACCTTCAATTAGCTGTCGTTGTAGCCGTTCTATTTGAGACTTTAATTCGTTGATACGAGTTGTTTTCTCCCTGGTGCTCTCATCCAGTTTTAGTTCCGCCGACTTCTTTCTCCCATCTACTTCATTGATCTTCTGCTGTATCGTGCTGTTTACGTCTCCCTGCTCCTGTTGTAATTGTCTTACTGTTTGGAATACTTCGACTCTCAATTCCTCCTGCTTCTTATGATTTTCTTTAACGTGTGTTTCTACTCTGTTGTTAATCTTCTTTATGCTTGTTTGAGTATTTTGGGTAATACTCTTTAGTTCCTGTCGGTCTAATTCTCTAGTTTCTCGTACCTCTTCGAATTTCTTGTCGGTGTCGTTCTTTAGCTCTCTTATGGTCTCGTTCTGCTGCTTCTGGACCTCGTCTATCTTCTTGTCACAATTATTTATATATTCACGCATTTCCGCGCGTATTTGTGTGATTTGCTCGGCCACTTGTTGCGTGACTTCCTCCTTATGCTTGTCTAACTTTTCTTCTAGTTTGTTGAATTTTTCATCAAACGTCTCATTCTGCTTTTCGAACTTTTCATTGGTTTCTTCAAATTTCTTACTCATGAAGTCCATTAATGCGCGCAACGTCACCTCTTCCTACGGTTGTTGTTGGGACTCCTGTCCCCGCGCTCTGACGTCTGACGTCTCCTCGGTCATTTGTGAATAGATTGGTGGTTCCTCTCGTTCGATATCAGGTACACCCTGCTGGTTATTAATATCGAAATTCATGGAATCGGAACCACTAGTCGTCATTTTTGCAGCCTTACTCGGCGTTAACATTCAGTCCAACTAGCTTCACACTAATAATATTTGTTCTTACAACTAACATGAAATATATACGCTTATCCTATCTACTGCCTGCTCTTTGCCGTGCGGTGGGCGCCAAATACAATGTAAAATTAATCTGTGATTGCCGAGCCCCACGTTGGGCGCCAAATACAACGTAAAATTAATCTGTGATTGCCGAGCCCCACGATCTTGGAGCGCCAAATACAACGTGCAATTAATTATGCAAACAATAATTTATTCAATTATGTAATTATACTAATTTATAGAAGGTGATCATGTAATTACGCAATTAGGCTACTCATACCAAACTGAAGCTACGTGATACGTTAGTTATTTGATGTCAGCATAATTACTGCACTGAGACTCTAATTATTGTATGAATTAATAAAATCTACTATAAATCATTCAAGTGACGTTACTTTCTTGTTCTGAGGTAACTTTGACAATAATGAACGCATATATTCCGAGTCAAATAAACATTTATTAACATCATTTAAGTAAAAAAAAGACTTCAATATATAAATATGGATGAGTCCCTGTAATTACATTCATAAAAAGAACACATGTATATATATCAAATTACAATGCGAATCCAATATGTTGTTTGCTGGAAAACATACACATACATACATAATACAATCAACATATAAAAACATAAATAGTCAAACTATAAATCTTATACTAATGCGATCATTTCTTGCCTCAGATGAATAGCGTTATTTACCTTTATCATATTTAATTTAAATACTCAAGGGTGTTTTCGTGAAAAGAGACAGGACAGTAGAGTTCTTAAGATAAGAATAACATAAAGATTACTTGTAAAGTGATTTATCCGATATTTCCATCGGCGTAATTCCTCCTCGCTGGTGGTCCATATGTATGAAGTTGCGTAGCTGTGGTGTCACTAACACTCAACACACGCGGATCAGATTCACTCGCGCCGTGTGTATTTTTCTGTTGATTCGGTTGTTATTGTTAGAATCTATGAAATCATGTGTTGTGTGATTAAGTTCATCGTTACTACGGTGTTTATATCTGACTGTCTATTATTGAGCTTCTTGTGTACATTAATGTATAGTGTCTTTGATAACGTGGTGCAATTGTTCCAATTGGTATTGTGTCGCTTCGCACTGTACAACGTTACGATTTCGTTGTCCGGTAAAACATTAACAATAGTTCTGCGAGTCGGTTATTGATGAAACTGCGATCGGTTAGTTCAATTCTGAATAAGCGGTAACTGAGTATGATAAAGTACTCGAGAGTTATTAAGCACTGGCGTATATTGCATGATTTAGTCACTGTAGATACACTATTACCGGATAACTCGCCAATATCGAAATGTTTTAAGTCAACTGATTAAAATACCGCGTAGCAGAGTTTCAAAGTCCAACTGCTATACGTATGTTAACCAAACTGTATTGAGACTTAGAAAATTTAAGATTTAAGTTCCGTGAAGACTGTTCAAAGTATATGATTGAAAAATTTATGAAGACTGTCCAAAAATATATGAAGACTGTTCTAATTATACGATTGAGAAATTTATGAAAGACTGCCCTCCCGCGTGCTCTGTAAACAGTTTTTATTAAACATCGTTTACCACAATGCAATCTTCTGGAACACACGCCTCTGGTCGAACATGATAGGACAGGAGAACCCCTACCCTTAAGCAAGACTCTGGTCCTCCACTTCTCATTCGTCGTTCCCGTTGCCATGATGACGACGATCCTCTCCACCTGTACTCTGGGTAGATGCTAGGTTGTGATTGGGTCTCTTGTCTCCCCACAAGTTCGCGTCGAAGGCCTCCATACCCTTTTCCTGGAACAAGAGCAATTCCTCGGCTGTCGATCAAGTCTTTGTCTAAGTGTACTCCGGAACCCTGCTGCTGTTCTCACGCGAACAATGTGTTGTATTTCGTTATTGTTTCACTATCCATGACCCTTTTCCGTTAGCTATCCGGACGCAGCGTGTCGTCGTTTCCAAGACGGCACTCCTTCTCCCTGTCGTAAATATCAGTTGTCGCCAGTAAGACGTTTCCCGCTGTGCACAAGTTCGATTCCATTCTTTAGATATCGATGTCAGTTCTCATACAGGGTAAATACCATTGTGCACTACACCCTTTTCTTACTGCTGGCACACTTCAAATTAACCTTGCAGTGTGTGCTCGTTACAGTTTCTCCGTAAATTGCTACTGACATAGTTTCCTTTTTGTTCTGCTTGTTGTGGGCTGTAAATCTCGGTTGAGTCGAGTCTGTCACGGGCCAACCTTATTTCCCATTGTAAAGTTATGTGAAGCGTATTCGTATTGTCCTAGCAAACGTTCAGTTGACACTTCGTTAAATTGTTTCCTTATTTATTGCTCCTGGCTCGTGTTGGGGTGTCTTGGCTGCTTGTAACGTCTTTTCGATCATAATTTTAAAAATTTTAATTCTTGGTCGTTACATAGTCCCCAAATCGGATTGGATGTTAAATCAGCAGAAGACATTCTAATCCGATTTCTGCGCTCTGTGTTTGTTGTGGGAATCCCCTTTGAGAAGGTCACGGTCATTGACCCACTTTCCTCTGCTTGGGGTATACGGGTATATATTCCCTATATTTTGTTGTAAACTAACTCTGGGAATTTATTGCCGTGCATCTGAGGAAGGATGAACGCATTTTCACATATGGTACATATATAATTAGACATGGAATTATTTTACAATAATAATAATAGCTGTGGATGGCTATGTCATCCGTTTATAACCTAATACATGAAATAATGGTTTTCAACATGATATGTGATTATTCACGTATCGTTTAAATATCGTTACGATAGTTAATGTCCTTAGTCTATCTTGAACATTTAAAAACAACAATTTATGAACCTGTAAATACATATTGATACATTCACTAATTATTATTGAGTATCACTCACAATACGCATTACTAACATTTATACTGATTATATTGATTATAAATTTATATACATTACTTATGAACAATTAACAGTTCATTTGATATCATTACGATTATAGATAATTTCGCTTTATACCACTCATATTTGATTAATTGATCTTACGTTATTGTGTGTCTATAAAAGGCTCGTTATAATGCCTTTAGCAATTTATTGCTGCACACCCGATCAAACTTTTCGCACTATAAGTGTCTTTTCTATTGAAATTTTCATTAATATTGGTTATTCATATGTAATTAATGTCATTAGATTGTCACATCGTGACTTAAGAAATTCATGTACAAAAAAATCTTTAAATTACACGTTAATAAGTTATACATCATATTGTTTAGCTAGTTGGACCGGTTTTCACGGGACATTCACCCTATGCGTTTGCCCCCTTCCCTGTAGTCCAGCTAACCGTCGACGTAACTTTCGCTTTCCTGTGAAACTTGTATTTTCGTTTCATAATACTTCTTCAACTGACGCACATTAAATTTCCCTCTCACCTTGCCACTGCTATGGCACTCAGTGAGCTCGTATGTTGCATCGCCAAAGACGCGATTAACCTTGTATGGTCCTGTATACAACTCGAAAAATTTGTCGATCTTTTTCATTGCGGCGTCTGATTGATGGTAGCTCCTTAACAGCACCTTATCGCCGATAGTGAATTTAGTAACTTTCTTGCTATCATTGATGCGCTTAGCATACTTCTCTCTTTTTTCCTTTATTTTTACAAATACGTTGATATTTGAACTGTATTTACTGTTGATGATTTCTTTGTCCAGCCACTTCTCCCATGCGCGGGTCGGCTTCTTTCCTAATTGCGCCTCGTGGGGTGTTATTTCTATTGTTTCATGGTACGTTTCATTGATACACGTCTCAATCAATCCGACGTACCTTGACCACTTACTATGCTGGTCGTGTACAAAGATCCTGAATAGATTCCCAAGTTGGCGGTTAATCCTTTCGGCTAAGTTCGCGCGAGGATTCCTTATCGCCGTATATCTCGGTTGTATATTCAGCTCCTCGAGACCTTTAATCCATTTTTCCGCGGTAAATTGCGTGCCGTTATCAGTTAAGATGACCTTCGGTCGTCCAAACTTCGCACAGTAGTCGCTGATTCTTCGTAATGTCGTGGTGGTTGTCGCTCTTCGTAATGTGAATAACTTGACAAACTTTGTGAAGTTGTCCACCATGACAAGTAAGTATTTGACACCTCCTGTACCAGTTGATAGAGGTCCATAGTAATCGACGCTCACGATGTCACCTCTAGCTGACGGTATCATCGCCTTTGTTCCGCCAAACAGCATCCTGTTGTTTGTGTCCTTGTATCTTTGACATGAGTCACAAGTCTGGCTTTTACTTTCTTGAACAAGCCGTCAAGCGTGAAGTGCTCTTGTAACATCTTTACACACCTTTTCGGGCCTAGGTGTCCGTACATTTGGTGTATCTCTGCAATTAAGTTATTCGACACACTGTCAGGAATGTATAGTTTCCATTCGCCACGTTGTCGTCGGTATAACTTATTGTTAACAATTTTATAAAATTTGCTTAATTTATTGTCTACATCATTATTCCTAATCTTATCTATAAGTGTTCTGAGTTTGTCATCTTCATTCTGGTATTTACCGATATCTCTAATTATCTTACCTATTTGTTGATTCATTTTAATAACTAGATGATTAATCAAGTACTCGTGCGTTTCCTCGTTTGTCTCATGTTGTTCCGCGTCAGCCGGGTATCTACTCAATATGTCCGTAATACATTATCCTTTCCTTTACAGTGGATAATGTCGAAATTGTATTCTTGTATGGCGAGAATCCATCTTGTAATTCTCGAGTTGTTTAAATGGCACTTGTGCATGAATGTTAAGGCTTTATTGTCCGTGATTATCGTTAGGGGCTGGCCAAGTATGTACATTCGAAACTTATCCAGACATCTAACGATACTTAGGAGTTCTTTCTCCGTCGTGAAATAATTACGTTCTGCGCCTTTAAATGTTTTGCTTGTAAAAGCGATCACGCCAATTTCTCCTTCTTCATCGATCTGGTAAAGCTGGCGACCATACGCAAAATTACTAGCGTCACACTGAATGTAGTATCTTTGGTTCGGCCGTGGGAACCGTAGAGTTACTGTGTTTATAAATAAATTCTTGACTCTCTGGAAACATTCGTTCACTTCTCTTGTCCATGAAAACTTTCGTCCTCCTTTCAGCAGTTCGTGTAAAGGCTGCGTTGTTTCCGCGTATTTGCTCGTGAATCTGTTGTAAAAATTGGTGAGGCCAAGGAAACCTTTGAGTTGTTTCGTATTCTTTGGTGCTGGGAAATCCATAATTGCCTTTACCTTGTCATCGGTTGCTTGTATCCCTTTTGTTGTAAGGCGATAACCAAGGAATGAGATTTCTCGTCTAAAGAATTGTGATTTGGTGAGGTTGACAGTGATATTTGCCTTATTAAGGTTGTTTAGCAGTGTTTCTAAATGGTTCAAGTGTGTTTGGATATTGTTGGAGTAGCACAAGCAGTCGTCCACGTAGATAATCGTGTTCTTCTTGACATCCTCCTCGAGAGCCACATCCAATCCACGTGTCAACGCTGCAGAGCTGGTGCTGAGTCCAAATGGTGTCACTGTGAAGCGGTAGCACCTCCCTTCGTGCATGAAAGCAGTGAAATCCCTACATTCTTGTTTTAATGGGACCTGCCAGAAGCTACTGGATAAGTCGACCGTCGATAAATACTGCATATCTCCACATCTAGCCAATATCTCATTTACCGGGGACACACCTTCGTAATCGGGTACAGTTACGCTGTTCACTTTCCTTGCATCAAGGCACAGGCCTCCCATCCTTCTTGATTACAGTTACGATTGGATTGACGTACGGGCTGGCGCAACGTTCGATTACTCCATATCGCAACATCCGGTTAATCTCTTCGTTCACCTTGTCTCTGTAAGCAAGCGGCACAGGCCAACCTCGTTGAAAGTAAGGCGTCCTGTCCGTAACGTGAAACTCATGTGTGTAACCCTCTATTCTTCCCGGGCACTCCCTAAAAACATTCCGGTTCCTTACTAAAATCTCCTTCAGGCGTTGCAGTACTCCTTCATCCACGCAGTCTATGCTCCCAATCTTTTCATCGGTGCATCGCAGTACTTCCTCTTCTTCTTCACTGGTTATCACGTCAATGTTCATGATTGGTATAATATGCTCCTCTTCATCAGTGTTGTTTTTTAAATTAATTACTTTGTTTCCGATGTCGATGCGACACCCAAATTCTTGTAGAAAACTGATTCCTAGTATACATGGTTTAACTAATTCTGGTATTATCAAAAACACACATTCATATCGGATACCATCAATCTCAATGTCACACAATATTTGTCTCTTAACTAATTTGGATTTATTTCCTACAGCACTTATGATAAACGTATTCGTTACGGGTAGTGTCTCATATGGTCCTATACTCTTCTTATGGTTATTAAACCACGTCTGCGATAACCCGTTGATGAGGCACCCTGTATCAAGCAAGGCTTGTACAATTATATCATTATTAAATTTGATAGTAATCTCGGGACACTTGTTTATTAATAATTCCGTCGTCCTCTTGTAGCAGGTCCTTTCGTAAATCCGGTAGTAATATATTTACATTCTCACTCGGAAGTAAGTCGTTTAAAATTTCTATCTTATTCTCTAGTTTGACATTTTTTTTTTTTTTTGCTGTTGTCGCCGTTACCGCTCGCCCTCGGGGTGGTGTATTTGACCCTTCTATTGGGGCCCGCTTCTCCTGGCGTAAACTGCACCGTATTGATGTATTGCTTGTTGTCAAAACGACCCCTCGGCTGTCGGTCACTTTCACTTTTGTTATAATGTCCCTCTCTCTCTCTCTCTCGGGTTGCTTTTTCCTTCGTTGTAGGGTCTATAATGCGGCCTGCGACTGTTTTCTCCACTTGACTGGATACTTGTAAATTCCGTAATTAATGCCTCGAAATTCGGTATACTTTTGATACCACGTGTGACCACGGCGAGCTGCAGATCCTTCCCAAAATGACGGGCTAATTTCCGGATCAGCTGCGTATCGGTCAATGCTGGCGATAGTTGCCGGCTTTCTAGTAATATTCTCTCTACGTATTGGATGGCTGTGATTGGCCCATTCCACTCATATCTGCCGTACTCGAGGTTGTCGCGTATATTGTCCTGGCGTTCTTGACCCCAGTACTTCAAGGTGACGGCTTCTTTGAACTCTTCGTACGTGGAGATTTGGTTCCGTATGACACGCCACCATATCCCAGCGTCCATCTCCAAGTGCCTCCCGATCCATTTAATGTCATTGTTGTTATAATATTGTTCTTGATTTTCTGACAATTCCTTCAGGAATTCCATCGGGAACCTATCAGTGCCGTTGTATTTTAATTCTGCATGTGTGTGTCCGTTAATCCTACTGATTATCCCAGACTCACCTTCAATTAGCTGTCGTTGTAGCCGTTCTATTTGAGACTTTAATTCGTTGATACGAGTTGTTTTCTCCCTGGTGCTCTCATCCAGTTTTAGTTCCGCCGACTTCTTTCTCCCATCTACTTCATTGATCTTCTGCTGTATCGTGCTGTTTACGTCTCCCTGCTCCTGTTGTAATTGTCTTACTGTTTGGAATACTTCGACTCTCAATTCCTCCTGCTTCTTATGATTTTCTTTAACGTGTGTTTCTACTCTGTTGTTAATCTTCTTTATGCTTGTTTGAGTATTTTGGGTAATACTCTTTAGTTCCTGTCGGTCTAATTCTCTAGTTTCTCGTACCTCTTCGAATTTCTTGTCGGTGTCGTTCTTTAGCTCTCTTATGGTCTCGTTCTGCTGCTTCTGGACCTCGTCTATCTTCTTGTCACAATTATTTATATATTCACGCATTTCCGCGCGTATTTGTGTGATTTGCTCGGCCACTTGTTGCGTGACTTCCTCCTTATGCTTGTCTAACTTTTCTTCTAGTTTGTTGAATTTTTCATCAAACGTCTCATTCTGCTTTTCGAACTTTTCATTGGTTTCTTCAAATTTCTTACTCATGAAGTCCATTAATGCGCGCAACGTCACCTCTTCCTACGGTTGTTGTTGGGACTCCTGTCCCCGCGCTCTGACGTCTGACGTCTCCTCGGTCATTTGTGAATAGATTGGTGGTTCCTCTCGTTCGATATCAGGTACACCCTGCTGGTTATTAATATCGAAATTCATGGAATCGGAACCACTAGTCGTCATTTTTGCAGCCTTACTCGGCGTTAACATTCAGTCCAACTAGCTTCACACTAATAATATTTGTTCTTACAACTAACATGAAATATATACGCTTATCCTATCTACTGCCTGCTCTTTGCCGTGCGGTGGGCGCCAAATACAATGTAAAATTAATCTGTGATTGCCGAGCCCCACGTTGGGCGCCAAATACAACGTAAAATTAATCTGTGATTGCCGAGCCCCACGATCTTGGAGCGCCAAATACAACGTGCAATTAATTATGCAAACAATAATTTATTCAATTATGTAATTATACTAATTTATAGAAGGTGATCATGTAATTACGCAATTAGGCTACTCATACCAAACTGAAGCTACGTGATACGTTAGTTATTTGATGTCAGCATACTTACTGCACTGAGACTCTACTTATTGTATGAATTAATAAAATCTACTATAAATCATTCAAGTGACGTTACTTTCTTGTTCTGAGGTAACTTTGACAATAATGAACGCATATATTCCGAGTCAAATAAACATTTATTAACATCATTTAAGTAAAAAAAAGACTTCAATATATAAATATGGATGAGTCCCTGTAATTACATTCATAAAAAGAACACATGTATATATATCAAATTACAATGCGAATCCAATATGTTGTTTGCTGGAAAACATACACATACATATATAATACAATCAACATATAAAAACATAAATAGTCAAACTATAAATCTTATACTAATGCATTCATTTCTTGCCTCAGATGAATAGCGTTATTTAACTTTATCATATTTAATTTAAATACTCAAGGGTGTTTTCGTGAAAAGAGACAGGATAGTAGAGTTCTTATGATAAGAATAACATAAAGATTACTTGTAAAGTGATTTATCCGATATTTCCATCGGCGTAACTCCTCCTCGCTGGTGGTCCATATGTATGAAGTTGCGTAGCTGTGATGTCACTAACACTCAACACACGCGGATCAGATTCACTCGCGCCGTGTGTATTTTTCTGTTGATTCGGTTGTTATTGTTAGAATCTATGAAATCATGTGTTGTGTGATTAAGTTCATCGTTACTACGGTGTTTATATCTGACTGTCTATTATTGAGCTTCTTGTGTACATTAATGTATAGTGTCTTTGATAACGTGGTGTAATTGTTCCAATTGGTATTGTATCGCTTCGCACTGTACAACGTTACGATTTCGTTGTCCGGTAAAACATTAACAATAGTTCTGCGAGTCGGTTATTGATGAAACTGCGATCAGTTAGTTCAATTCTGAATAAGCGGTAACTGAGTATGATAAAGTACTCGAGAGTTATTAAGCACTGGCGTATATTGCATGATTTAGTCACTGTAGATACACTATTACCGGATAACTCGCCAATATCGAAATGTTTTAAGTCAACTGATTAAAATACCGCGTAGCAGAGTTTCAAAGTCCAACTGCTATACGTATGTTAACCAAACTGTATTGAGACTTAGAAAATTTAAGATTTAAGTTCCGTGAAGACTGTTCAAAGTATATGATTGAAAAATTTATGAAGACTGTCCAAAAATATATGAAGACTGTTCTAATTATACGATTGAGAAATTTATGAAAGACTGCCCTCCCGCGTGCTCTGTAAACAGTTTTTATTAAACATCGTTTACCACAATGCAATCTTCTGGAACACACGCCTCTGGTCGAACATGATAGGACAGGAGAACCCCTACCCTTAAGCAAGACTCTGGTCCTCCACTTCTCATTCGTCGTTCCCGTTGCCATGATGACGACGATCCTCTCCACCTGTACTCTGGGTAGATGCTAGGTTGTGATTGGGTCTCTTGTCTCCCCACAAGTTCGCGTCGAAGGCCTCCATACCCTTTTCCTGGAACAAGAGCAATTCCTCGGCTGTCGATCAAGTCTTTGTCTAAGTGTACTCCGGAACCCTGCTGCTGTTCTCACGCGAACAATGTGTTGTATTTCGTTATTGTTTCACTATCCATGACCCTTTTCCGTTAGCTATCCGGACGCAGCGTGTCGTCGTTTCCAAGACGGCACTCCTTCTCCCTGTCGTAAATATCAGTTGTCGCCAGTAAGACGTTTCCCGCTGTGCACAAGTTCGATTCCATTCTTTAGATATCGATGTCAGTTCTCATACAGGGTAAATACCATTGTGCACTACACCCTTTTCTTACTGCTGGCACACTTCAAATTAACCTTGCAGTGTGTGCTCGTTACAGTTTCTCCGTAAATTGCTACTGACATAGTTTCCTTTTTGTTCTGCTTGTTGTGGGCTGTAAATCTCGGTTGAGTCGAGTCTGTCACGGGCCAACCTTATTTCCCATTGTAAAGTTATGTGAAGCGTATTCGTATTGTCCTAGCAAACGTTCAGTTGACACTTCGTTAAATTGTTTCCTTATTTATTGCTCCTGGTTCGTGTTGGGGTGTCTTGGCTGCTTGTAACGTCTTTTCGATCATAATTTTAAAAATTTTAATTCTTGGTCGTTACATAGTCCCCAAATCGGATTGGATGTTGGATCAGCAGAAGACATTCTAATCCGATTTCTGCGCTCTGTGTTTGTTGTGGGAATCCCCTTTGAGAAGGTCACGGTCATTGACCCACTTTCCTCTGCTTGGGGTATACGGGTATATATTCCCTATATTTTGTTGTAAACTAACTCTGGGAATTTATTGCCGTGCATCTGAGGAAGGATGAACGCATTTTCACATATGGTACATATATAATTAGACATGGAATTATTTTACAATAATAATAATAATAGCTGTGGATGGCTATGTCATCCGTTTATAACCTAATACATGAAATAATGGTTTTCAACATGATATGTGATTATTCACGTATCGTTTAAATATCGTTACGATAGTTAATGTCCTTAGTCTATCTTGAACATTTAAAAACAACAATTTATGAACCTGTAAATACATATTGATACATTCACTAATTATTATTGAGTATCACTCACAATACGCATTACTAACATTTATACTGATTATATTGATTATAAATTAATATAATTACATAATCAATTAAGTTACTGTTAGTATAATTAATTTTACGTTGTATTTGGCGCTCCAAGATCGTGGGGCTCGGCAATCACAGATTAATTTTACATTGTATGGTTCTAGGAAATTCATAACGATTCCAAGAAATGTATGTGGTATTAAGCAGTTACATTTGTACAGAAGCCAACGATCATCGTATGCAGGTTTGTTTATCTGACCCACGAACTTGTTTTCGTAAATGATTATTTAAATAGGAATTCTGCAAATACCGCCACGTTTTTACACACTCAAGCTAGGACAATATTGTGATGTATTTATTATTTCTTTATGTGATGTATTATTTCGAGGAGGAGGCCCTCTTCTTGACTCAAGAAGGTTATATGCAAAATAATGTAATGCAAGCAAGCAAACACGCTTAGCAATACAAAAAAACTCGGATAAAAATCCAACATTTTTAAATATTGTAAATGGTTTTGTAAATACCGTATGTAGGCCTTTTATATAAACAGTGACGAAGGTGTTATCGACCAAATAACTTTTAATGCGGCCTTCGGCAGTTTCAAAAGTACGAAACGAGCCTTTCAAGCTCGAAACGCAGAAAGCTCATTGGTCTACTGTAAAAGTAAATAAACAAACGTTAAAATAATATAATTATTAAATTAATAATTATGAAGCCCAAATGATTTGAAATAGTGAAAATAAGATGAAATTTTTAAATATTAAAATTGGTGGAATTTACACTAATGCAACAAGTTGGCATTTCTGTAAAACGTCTGTCTGAGACTAGATGGAGTGAGACATCACGAAGCAATAAAACCCGTCATGGGTAACTTTGAAAAGCTAATCGAAGCTGTTGAAGAACTATGCCAGCCCGACGAGACAGTCGAAACTAGAGGAGCTGCACATATCGTACTGCCTGCAATCAGCGACTTCTCATTTTTATGATACCTTTCATTGTGGGGGCAAGTGTTAGAGGAAGTAAACTACACACAAAAATATTTGCAATTGGAAGGAATCAACCTCGAAAAATGTGTAGTTAAAATGAATTATCTTAAGCTGTTCTTGAAGGACAAACGTAGAGATATTGTTGAAGGTGCTCTTCAGTTTGCAAAAAATGTGTCAAAAATTGTAATTTTCCCCACAGAAAAAAGAAAAAGAGTGAAAAAGATGCTACCTGGTGAAAATTCCAGGGATGAAGGACTCACTTGGGCGCAAGAGCTACAACGGGCAATGCTCGAATGCATAGATACGTTTTACCAGGAGATGGTGACACGCTGTGAGGGTATGGAACAAGTCCTCTCCCACTTCGCTATTTTGCAGCCTAATAATTTGATGAATTCAAACGAACCAGACCTTCGGACTCTTCTCAAAAGTTTGACTAAGACATATGATGAATTTTCTCAAGAAGACGTAGACGTCCCCAAAGAAATCCTGCGGTTGAGAAGGCATCTTCAGGCAGCAGGCATTTCAAATGAAAAAACGAAGAAGTGGACCAGTTTGAACTTCTTAGAATTTATTACCGAATATGACTTTTCAGATACTATACCAAATGTAACATTAGCTTTAAGGTTTTTCCTCACAATATGTGTATCAGTTGCTTCATGCGAGAGAAGTTTTTCGAAACTAAAATTAATCAAAAGTTACCTCAGATCCACAATGAGTCAGGTTAGATTGACGAACCTAGCTATGTTATCCATTGAACATGAAGTGGCAAAAGTATTGATTTTGATAGTGTAATTTCAAAATTTGCTTCATATAAAGCACGTAAAAGCAGGTTTTAAGATATTGATGTGCTAATTCTTTTGAATTAGTAGGCCTAATTACCTGTATTTAGTTTGTAAAATGTATTTAGCCTAAAAATAAACAGTTCCATAAGTTATAAATGTTTTATTTAATTTAATTCAAATTCGTTCTTTGCAACACGTTAGCTAATTACAGTATTTTCAGCTTTTTATAGTTAAGTGTGTGGGAGGGGGGGTGTAACGAGGACGGCCCGCCCCGGGTGCCACTACATCTGGCGACGCCACTGCAACGATGAGTTTTAAAAGCCTGTTACGCGGGCAACCTGTCCAACATATGCTCAGCATTGAGTCGTTTATTTCACTGACAGTTAATTAAAAAAAAAAAGAACGTTCATATTGACGACATTCAATTAACCATTTGGAAACAACCTATGTTTGTTGTATAAGTGTAGTTATCCGGGCTGTTTGGCCGTGGTCTGTGTTTATTGCCAAACCAAACGTTTCAACAGCTCCATTGGCTGCCATCATCAGTGGAATTTGAAAGAGATCCAAGGGCTCCTGAACGTAGGGTGTTCGCGTCAGGCCCACAGTACTGTGGTAAAGGCTGTGGAGCTAGACTGTGTACTAGAACAGCCTTTACCACAGTACTGTGGGCCTGACGAGAACACCCTACGTTCAGGAGCCCTTGGATCTCTTTCAAATTCCACTGATGATGGCAGCCAATGAAGCTGTTGAAACGTTTGGTTTGTCTTTAAACCATAGACCACGTCCAAACAGCCCGGATAACTTCACTTATGCAACTGACACCGGTCGTGAAAACCTTAGGACAATGTAACCTATGTTTGTAGTTACTTTAGTTAGCCTGATCAAATTCTCTGAGTCTAAATCCCAGATAGGTTATCTTATAACACAAACGGTAATAACACAATAAAAATACGCGTTATTGAAACATTGTTAAAAAATACTTATTGACCGATTTGATTTTCTTATATTTAGTATTTCAAACCTAAGTATACTAAAACTGTGTAATAAATCTGTTTGCATATTTAAAAAAGAGCTACTACCATATTAGCGTACACAGTTGAAAAAATAAAATAGAACAGCTTAAAAATTAAGAGCTTAACAACAGTCAACTTTTTCAACCCTCTGGGGGAGGGGAGTCCAGTTTCGTTCGTCCCTCTCCGGAAATACGCCTCTGCGTGTTATAAAAATGTTATTTATTAAAATTAATTAGTATTGTTTTAATATTTGTAATGACATTTATAGAGAGATCTTAAGCGGTTCGTACGAGTTAAAAACTATGTTCACGTAAACAAACAGAACACTGTACGTTATATTAAAGGATAAGCCGCGAATGAAAACTTATTAATAAAAGTGTCTCGTAAAATAAAAGTGAAAGTAGAGTTTCGCTGCGGTGTGCTGGTACATTATTGAATACGAGGCGAGGTGAATCTTCCCAGTAACCTAGAGAGTGTGTGTCGCAGGCGAGAAAATCGAACCCAAGTCTCGCTGTCTTTAGCTGAGGGGTGAATTCTGCTGAACCAGCATTCTGCAGCAAACTCACGGCCTGAAAACATCCACCGCTCAGGCTACTAACTTTACTGAAAAACGTGTTTCAATATACCGATGCAATTCGTACTTAATTCAGCGTCCGTCTCTTCATGTATTAACATTTTAACTTTTCAGTCAAATTTATTTGTACAACTCATTCTGAAATTCTCTCAAAACGTTGTTATCTTAGTATCTGCGCCTTAACTTGATTTACTGTAGTTTGATTATTCGATCCGGACGAAGTTTGGATCCTGTATTATCCGACTTATAAATGTATAGACAGATTAGTAAGCATCACGATTATTTTTAGTTGATAATATGTTTTCTTTGATAGTGTCAACATCCAGCGTATATGTGAAATATCATTTGGAACCGTCATAGGAGTCAGAAACTCGAAGAACCTGTACTGCGTTTACAGAAAAAAAATGAGTTTTTAATTTAAAATTTTAATCTTGAAAATTAACAATTAAATTCGTAACACTATTTCTATTCCAATAAATACGATAATATGCGCTTAAACGCACCATAAAATAAGAGTATAGATGAGTATGTAAACGTAGCTAGACTACACAGTACTTTAAAAATAAATAAAACGAGTATTTTCACTTCATAATTATTATTATATTATGTTCATGCCATTAATACAAAATATATATTTGTAAAGATAAAAGCAAACATATGAAGAAAATATTACCGTTACTTCATATTACTTGCATAAAAAATTATGTGACAACGACGCAGAAAGACAGACAGACACGCACATGTGAGTATGTATGTGTCCGTGCGTAGGCATATAGTTTCTTTTCTTGTGCTCTGTGTAATGTAATGTAATCGTCTCTCGTCTCTTTCTGTCTACTCTTTTGAGTGCATGCAGAGGTGCCGTCTGGTCGTCTATTCAGGTTTCTGTATTCATGCATTTGACGCTTGACTTTACGAGTCACCACGGCGCTATAACCACACGATTATACCGCCCCATTCGTTGTACTGAACGAACAATATCATTTAAGTAATGAACTGTCGAGATGTATAAACTTATATGAGACGTGTTTCAGCCATCTAACAAACTTCCCATTAATATTATTCACACACACACACACACACACACACACACACACACACACACACACACACACACACACACACACACACACACACACACACACACTTTCAAAATTTACTGAACAAATACTGTTATTTGTAGCGTTACAAGTAGTGCAGTTAAATTTACATTTCTAACCATTTTTTTCCTTGGTCTCATATCTAACACATCTTTCTTACAGACAATCTAAATAACAAGGCGAAACCAGGATTTCCTTCTCGGGAAGGGTGGTTCATGCTGGTTCTGGGGAGTTTTAGATTTCTGTAAATAATACAACAAAAATTAAAAAATAAATACAGTAACTCGTTTTTGCTATTTATATTGTGGTAATCAAAACGATAAATGTGGAAACACATGCTTTTTTACTAGGGCTGCAGTAGTAGACATCTAAAATTTAACAAAGTCGTAAAACAATAAAGACGGAATCTTATATTACAATACAAATAAATTTAACGATATCAGAAACTTGTCACAAATTGTTTCCTATTTTCTGCAGACGCTGATAGTGTTGAACTGTTTGAACGAAATTTTTGAAACTTTGTCTTACTGAGTAGTGTCTCTAAATATTTCCAGCAAATGGAATTAAATGGATCTACTCGTTTTGTATCAACGATTTTCATACAATGAAAGGTCCTCATAAACAAACTGTTCAAAATGGCGCTACGGAATGAGAAAATATGCGGTTGGCCATAAATTTTATTCAGTTAGCTTTCAAAACAGTCCACCTTCTGATGCTATGGAGTGCTTGTAAACGGCATTTCGAACGCCGTGTTCGGTTAGGTTTACGGACACCTTTTGAGATGTTAATTGTTGATTTGTTTTCGAAATGATAAAAGAGTAAATTAGAAAAATACAGTAAAATTATTAAATACAGATTGGAAAAGCTTGTACAACGCAGGTAGGCTACATCTGTATGAGATTCGAAAAGCAAGCAAAAACTGTTTAATATAGAAAAATTTTAGTTCCTGTGGAATAAATTACTACACCAAAAATTATCGTAATCCGAATTGGATGTACTGCGGGTTGAACAAACATTCGAAGGTTGTTTCTTTTCAATTCGGTAAGGGGACATAACCTTAAAAACTTTGATAAAAATTTGTACCAACCCTCAGCCACCAGACAATAAGCAATGTTTACATGAAGCGATTTCGTACTCGCAAGAGGACTACAGCTTACAATCATACTAACATAACTAATTAACCTAATTATTTAATTCGACATATGTGTCTTCATTTTACCGGCACATTTTTTTCATTTTTGAAATTTACTTGGGGGGGAGCTTTAAAACCCCACCTGGCTGCGCCACTGTAAGTAGCGTCACAATAGGTCGGAATAGTGAGAAAATATTACCCCTATTTATATTACATAATTTATGTTGTTTGTGAAAGTGATAAGAGCCAATTAAAACATTCGGAGTCCCGGACACTTAAGGACGGGAGCACTTCATCGCCTGCTCTCCCAAACTTATGTTACATAAACCACTGTCCGTTTTTTCTGATGTAACTACTAATACTTATAGATAACGCAATACTTTCCTACAAATTCTATCAACACAGGTCAGATGCACATTCTTTCTGTTCATTATAAGACAGCGGAAAGCCAAATGCGATTAAGCAGCCCCAAAACGACTACTCCTTTTCTATATTGGTTTAAAAGCTATTTTATCTTTAGTAATTTTGGTTCTTCCTTGTTAATGGGGGGGGGGTACATCCACTGGGGACTTACCTGTGTAGCTAGCTGTTGGCTGTACTTTTCACAATAGAATAAAGTACGGAATCAGTTACTTTAATAATTTAAGTTACTTTAAAGTACTCAATGTATATTTATTATCTCACACAGATATTTAGCTTTTTCATTACTCTGAATATACAAAAACGTCTTGGCTTCTTCTTCTCCTTCTTCTTTAACTTCCTTGTTAGGACTCTGACCTGTTCTATAACAACGGTCCTACATGCTGTCTCCCCACCTCTTTCTTGGCCGACCAATGCTCCTCTTGGTGTTTGGTTGGCTACAAGTTGCCTTTTTCACTAGCCGTGTGTCATCCATAGGGGCGGATTAGAAGCGCGTGGTGCCCTATGCTGCCATCAGACTGGTGCCCCCCACCCGACCACCCGAGACAAAATTTAACCTTTTATCCATTACTTGCACTCATAAATGGCACACACAATTTCAAAAGTTAACAAATTACAAAAAATATTACAAAAAAGTTCTCTCAAATTACAAACAATATATAATTAAATAGTGATTACAATGAGCATAGTAGTACTTAAGCTTAGAAAATACTAATCGATCCATTTATTTCTTGATTAGTCTTGTATAATTTGTTCTAAATTGAGCGATCCAAGTGTCTCGCTTCAATATTCAACCTTGCTAACGAAGATAGTCTCTCAACTCCCACAGTTGAACTCACAACATATCTTTAATGCGTTTAAATACAGAAAATGATCTTTCAGACTCGCAGTTAGCTATTGGAATCGTCAAAAACAGACGATAAGTAATGTATATATTCGGAAATACATAAATCATTTTACAATCAATAATCCAGTTTAATACAGAGTGGCCCATAAGTCAGTTGGCAAAATTGCAAATAGCACTTTTATTGTAGAGGTGCAGCAGGGATACAGATACAGATAACGCATACAGATAGTTAATAGCATAGTTCTCATGACCTACAAGAAATGCTCAAAGTGTCCTCCATCCTTTTCTATGCAAATTTGACATCTTTGAAGCACTGAAGCACAAATTATGTCTGAAATATTCAGGGACTGTAGGTGTTCAAATTCAGATTGAATGCGTTCCTTTAATTGTTCCACATCACGAATATTCACTGAGTACACTGCTTTTTTTAGTATACCCCAGACCGAGAAGTCCATCGGTGTAAGATCAGGAGAATGTGGAGGCCATTCAATACGACACCGTCTGCCAATCCATTCATCGAACATTGCATTCAAAAAGTCTCTCACAATCAGTCCATAGTGAGGGGGTGCCCCATCTTGTTGCCATATTAACTTTTCTCGAATTGGCTGCAGGTGTTCAAAAAGTGGACTGTTTTCTAGTTCCATCAACACTTTGTGAAGCATTTGTAGGTAACTTTCAGTATTCACTGTACCATTAAAAAAGTAGTGTCCGATGATCCCACCGGCAATGATCACTGCCCAAACAGTAACCCCCGGAGCGTTTAACTCTGTCTTTATCACCACATGTGGATTCGCAGTATCCCAGTAAACACAGTTGTGCCTATTCACTGTACCATTCAGCTTAAAAGTAGCCTCGTCACTCCAAAGAATGGTTTTGTAACATTGTGGATCGGCTTCTTGTCGTATTGCGTACCATTCGCAGAATTCTATATGCCTATCAGGATCATCTTCATTTAGGCCTTGGAGTAAAGTGCAGTGGCGGCGATAAGGCCCCCGCAGACCCCGCGGCGCGGGGGGGCCCCGACCCTCATGGGGGGCCCCAGTTGGCCCAGTCATGGGACATAACTTGTAACATGAAAAATAAGCGTAAACGAGTTGTAAAACGCTTCTTTGTTGAATTATCAGTTGACCATAGAATTGACGACCCAGTGAAATCATTTGAAGTAAAAGTTTTCAATGCAACACTAGATATTGTAATAGCTCAGCTACAAATGAGATTCGAAGGATTGCGTTGCATTGATGATAGGTTTTCATTCCTGACGCCTCAGAATTTAGTAAACTTCTCACAAGAGACAATAGTGGAGAAAAATAAGGCTCTGGTAAATGTGTATCCTGGTGACCTTTCCACATCACTGCCTGACCAAGTAATATCCTTCAAAGCTCTGATGGCCAAAGAAATTGTACACAAGAAAAGAATTCGAGAAATGATGAATTTACTGGTTGAAGAAAACAGCTGCCTTATGAGTTGCCTCCCAGACTTAACTACAGCTTTGCAGCTTTATTTAACCATACCTGTCACAACAGCTACAGCGGAAAGAAGCTTCTTTTCAAAACTTAAATTAATTAATTTAAGTCATACTTAAGAAGTACCATGGCCCAAACTCGGTTGAGTGACTTGGCACTGTTAAGCATTCAGCATGAAGAGACACAGAAAACTAATATCAACGAAGTTGTTGAAAAGTTCTTAGCTATTAAAAAAAGAAGACTAGGCTTAGGAAAACAGTGAACTTTGGTTGATCCTCATCTGTAAATATTGTACATTACTTGAGTTCGAGTGTTATTGAATTGGATTAGACTTAAGGAGAACTTGTATAGAGTATATTCAAGAATTTTACAAATTCAGGTACAAACTAATTTAAATGTTTGAAAAAAGCTAGAATGTTACTTTGATATTCGTTTTTAAATAATAAATTTTTAACACTCTGTGTGCGGTACTGTTTCATAGTCTGAATTTAGATCTTTGACGTAAAAATAAATCATTCTTTTTATTTTGGTTTTTTTATAGTTTGTATAGAACTTTGTCTATTTAGCAACAATGAATTTTAAGAGTTTTTACACGTGTAAAACATCCTTTGCAAATTGCAAACGCTTTGTGATAGACGAGAAAGTATTCACAAACCATTGTTGTGAAACACACGTAAATAGAAACTCATTTGAGTGTTTTCCCCTATTACGTATACAAAATTTAACCATTTTTATAGGGCCCCCTAATTAGTTTCGCGGGGGGGGGCCCCCGTTACGTTAGCGCCGCCACTGGTAAAGTGGGCTTATATGGTCTCAACTTCAACGTTTTCTGCATCCTGTGCAGGCTTGTTCGAGGTATTCCATACTCACTGGATGCTTTTCATGTTGATTTCTTTGTGTAACGATATTTAAATTCTCTTCTGTTGTAACTGTTTTTGACCTACCTGATCGAGGAAGTTCCGCTACCATTCCGGTCTGTTCAAATCTCTTATTCAGTTTACGAATATCTTTTTAGATGGAGGTGCGATGTTTGGAAAACGTTCCGCAAATAACTCAACAACATCACTGTAATTATGGTCCTGTTTCCACCACATCTGCAGTACAAAAACACGCTGCACTGTAGATAGTTTTCTATTCATTGTGTCGCAAACAACATGAACAACAAACAAGCGCTAACAACAGCATACACATCAACATCAACCTAACCTTATAACCTCAAATCTCAACTGAATTATGGGAACTACTGCTCTAGTCAAGTCAAGTAACTACTATGCTAGTCAATCGAGCGTCTACATACTGTTAGTGCCAACTGACTTATGGGCCACCCGGTACTTTGAGCGGACAAACTGTAGCATCATGGAACCTACCATCTTCATTCGAACATAAAAAACGTAACGGCGCACTCGCCGAAAAGTGTGCACACATCTTTTTATGATTTTGAATTCAGGACATTTGTCTTTTTTTGCTTTTTCACATTAAAAAAAAACTTCAAAACGTTTTTGTGATTTAGAGTTGGATGGTGCTCCCTCTAACAGCTGGGGCACTGGTTCCCGGTGCTGCAGCATACGCTAGCGTTATGTATAATCCGCCACTGGTCATCCATTCTTGATATGTGTTCATTCCATGTCCTCCTTCTTTCCGCAATCCAAGAATTAATATCTGTTACATTACAATATACAAAAACTATCGTACGTTATTATTAAGTTATTCCAATTCGATGTAGGCCTATATTAAAGTTAACTAGTAGTTTCTACGCTAATAATTCCTTCCATTGCTCGAGCCCCCCCCCCCGCAAAATATGTGTACAGTAAAGCGAAAAAATTAAGTACGGTTATTGATGTTAGTCAAATCTAAGAAAATTTCCGTCTCAGTTTCTAACAGTTACTAGTTTACAAAAAAATCCCTGTCAATACAAACACGACAAGGCTTGGTAGGGTTGGTTTTGCTAGTTATTCCAATTTTGGGTCGATTTTGTACAAAAACTGCAGCTTCAAAAAGTAAATGTCTACATAAAAGCGTCAGGTTACGTATGTAAACGAACTTAACGATAAGTAACTGAACAGCTGTTATATAAACTGATCAACTGTTTTTTGGCTTTGTGTTTTTTTTTTTTTATGTACTGGCGCGTCCTTACAACGATGTTTCAGAGCAAACTACATTATTTTGTGTACATTATTTTTCGCGGTGGTGAGAACTTCGTTGTTAGCAACACTTCATGATCCTGGGAAATTACTGGTGAAATGACCTCATCAACTGTTAAAGGTCGAACGTTATCAGAAAGAAAGCAAATACGTAAGGGCAGGGCATCACTTTAATTAAGATGGACATTCTCCAGATAAGATGGTAACGTCATTCTAGTTTATACAGTTTTGTAACGATTTGCGCATATTGTGTGTGTGTGTGTGTGTGTGTGTGTGTGTGTGTGTGTGTGTGTGTGTGTGTGTGTGTGTGTGTGTGTGTGTGTGTGTGTGTGTGTGTGTGTGTGTGTGTGTGTGTGTGTGTGTGTGTGTGTGTGTGTGTGTGTGTGTGTGTGAAGGACTTGTGCATATTCTGTTCTCACAACAGCCGGAATTATGAATTGATAGCGTAAGTTCTAATGTGTTTGGTCTAACGATACGAAATTCCTCTTCTTGTATTTGTTGTTTTTTCCTTCATATAACACTTATTGAACCCACTCGTATATCTTCATAATATTTTCATTTGATTTTTCGTATGAAGAGTAATGAACAGAAATTTGCGGACGATATACGTAATTTTGTACGGAACACTCAACGTGTAACAGTGAGACTCATGTTATAAATAATTTTAACATTTACTGAGTGCTCTCCGTGCAATGTTTTAAAAATTGGTAATTTTTTTAAATTTGTTTGATAATTTATAGTATACAAGAAAGGCAACAGACTAGATAGCAACAACTATCGTGGAATATCGATAACGAATACAATTAGTAGAGTATACGGAAGAATTATCAGAGATGATGGAAAGCGAATATAAGGGCCATGAAGAAGAAGAAGAAGAGCAGTGTGGCTTTAGAGCGGGTAAGTCCTGTACAGACAGCGTGTTTTGTCTAAAACAAGTTATTGAAAAGAAATTAGAAATAAACAGAGCAACTCACTTAATATTTATAGACTTACAGAAAGCTTACGATAATATACCTATCGTAAAACTATGGGAGGTGCATCAACCATACACTTATTAGGGATGTGCAAAACTTATACAACGATATGACGTCCACAATAAAAGTGGGAAATAGAGTATCAGAACCGGTCAGAGTAAATAAGGGATTACGACAGGGCTGTTGCATCTCCCCCACCTTTTAAAAATTTACGTTGCAAAAGCTCTAACCCATGGAAGAAAAAATGCAAAGGGATGGGCATTGAAATTGACGATGGCACATGTTTGTACACCCTGTAGTTTGCAGACGATCAAGTGATATGTCCAAATGAAATATCGGTATGGAGAACCATACATGACTTCCATGTTCTAAGATTTATATTTAAAATCATGTTCGAAATGAAATATTTCCATAGAAACTACGTCTTTCTACTTATTGCTTCAGCATTAACCACAGTACTGTGGTCACTAACGTATACCACCTCACGTTTTCGCACTCGATTTTCACCGATGATGGCAGTCGATGGCACTGCCGAAAAGTCTGGTTTTGCAGAAAACATTGGACTACGGCTAAAGAGCCCGGGAAGAAATTTTAACAAAAAACTACTTCTTTGTTGCCGATAACGTAGTACACATATAAAAAATTCTGCCCTCCACCTTCAACTATAATTTTTAATAATAGAAAATTACCCCCACCCCGTTCACCAAACCTCTTCATTTATAGATATTTCATCTACGTTTCTACAGTGGATTACTATGAGCTTCTTATCAGGATACTTTATTTATAAAAATTAAGTACTTTACTCTTGTTAAATCATAAAATGTTTCAGGTAAACTACCCCTTTCTCTTAACCGATCTTCTCCAAAATCAACAGACCTTCCGTCCTCTACAATTCAGGGAAGCATGCAAAAAAGTATTTGATTCTGTTTGAATGTGCGGCAGTTATCGTTCGTCATGGAAACATTTCTCTTGTTACAACATAAAATGTTGCAGGTAAACTACCCCTTTCCCTTAACTGATCTTCACCAAAATCAATAGACCTTGAGCTCTCTGCAACTCAGGAAAGAGTGCAAAAAATTATTTGATTCTCATTGAATTTTCGGCAGTTATCGTTCGTCATAAAAAAAATTACCCTTTTTAAAACATAAAACGTTGCTGATAAACTACCCCTTACCTTAACCGATCTTCAACAAAATCAACAGACCTTGAGTTCTCTTTAGTTCAAAAAGGTATGCAAAAACCTAGTTGATTCTGTTTGAATTTACGGCAGTTATCGTTCGTCATATTAAAAATTACCCTTGTTAAAACATAAAATGTTGCTGGTAAACTACCCCTTTCCCTTAACCGATCTTCACCAAAAACGACAGGTCTTCGGTACTCTACAATTCAGGCCTGTATGCAAACAATTATTTGATTCTGTTTGAATTTGCAGCTGTTATCGTTTGCCATAGAAAACACCCTTGATAAAACATAAAACGTTGCTGGTAAACTACCCTATTCCATTAACCGATCTTCACCTATAACAATAGGTCTTGAGAACTCTACAATTCAGGGCTGTATGCAAAACATTAGTTGATTCTCTTTGAATGTACGGCAGTTATCGTTCATCACAGAAAAAATACCCTTGTTAAAACATAAAACGTTACAGGTAAACTACCCCGTTCCCTTAACCGATCTTCACCAAAAACGATAGGTCTTTAGTACTCAACAAAACAGGGCTGTATGCAAAAACGTATTTGATTCTGTTTGAATTTGCGGCACTTATCGTTTGCCATAGAAAATACCCTTTTAAAACATAAAACGTTGCAGGTAAACTACCCCTTTCCCTTAACCGATCTTCACCAACACCAATAGGTATTGAGAACTCTACAATACAGGGCTGTATGCAAAACATCATTTGATTCTGTTTGAATTTGCGGCTGTTATCGTTTACCATAGAAAAAGTAAAATATCGGTATGGAGAACCATACATGACTTCCATATTCTAAGATTTATATTTAAAATCATTTTCACCCAAACAGCCAGGCTGTGTCTTACCTGCATTTTTATTGCTGTATTAAATGAAAAATATTATATTACATTAAAATGAAAAAATTATAATTTTATTGCCTGGCAACAAAATTATTTTATTTTTAACAATTACCATTGTTTCAAAAAGTTTAAATAAATTTTCAAGTACTTTACTCTTGTTAAAACGTAAAAGGTTGCAGGTAAACTACCTCTTCCCCTTAACCGATCTTCACCAAAATCTAAAGTCATTGAGACATCTACAATTCAGGGACGTATGCAAAAAATTATTTTATTCTGTTTGAATTTGCGGCTGTTATCGTTTGCCATAGAAAATACGCTTGATAAAAAAACGTTACAGGTAAACTACCCCTTCCCCTTAACCGATCTTCACCAAAAACAATAGGTCTTGAGTACTCTACAAATCAGGGCTGTATGCAAAACATTATTTGATCCTGTTTGAATTTGCGGCTGTTATCGTTTGCCATAGAAAATACCCTTGTTAAAAAAACGTTGCCGGTAAACTACCCCTTTCCCTCAACCGATCTTCACCAAAAACAATAGGTCTTGAGAACTCTACAATTTAGGGCTGTATGCAAATAATCTTTTGATTCTGTTTGAATTTGCGGCTGTTATCGTTTGCCATAGGAAATACCCTTGTTAAAACATAAAACGTTACAGGTAAACTACCCCTTTCCCTTAACCGATCTTCACCAAAAACAATAGGTCTTGAGTACTCTACATATCAGGGCTGTATGCAAAACATTATTTGATTCTGTTTGAATTTGCGGCTGTTATCGTTTGCCATAGAAAATACCCTTGTTAAAAAAACGTTGCTGGTAAACTACCCCTTTCCCTCAACCGATCTTCACCAAAAACAATAGGTCTTGAGAACTCTACAATTTAGGGCTATATGCAAATAATCTTTTGATTCTGTTTGAATTTGCGGCTGTTATCGTTTGCCATAGGAAATACCCTTGTTAAAACATAAAACGTTACAGGTAAACGACCCCTTTCCCTTAACCGATCTTCACCAAAATCAACAGATCTTGAGAACTCTACAATTCAGGGCTGTATGCGAAACATTATTTGATTCTGTTTGAATTTGCGGCTGTTATCGTTTGCCAAACAAACAAAATTACCCTTGCTAAAAAAAAACCGTTGCAGGTAAACTACCCCTTTCCCTCAACCGATCTTCACCAAAAACAATAGGTCGCGAGTACTCTGCAAATCAGGGCTGCATGCAAAAAATTATTTGATTCTGTTTGAATTTGCGGCAGTTATCGTTTGCCATAGAAAAAAAATCTACAGACAGATAGATAGACAGACAGACAGACAGACACACAGACACTTTTCGGAAAACGACTTTTTTTCATGTTTTGAGTGTAGTAGAATCAGAATCTGCAATAATCTCGAACACGATTTTTTTACTTCCATATTCCTTAAGGAATGGAAGTATGGTGATGGCAAAAAAAATCGTGTTCGAGATTATTGCAGATTCTGATTCTACTACACTCAAAACATGAAAAAAAGTCGTTTTCCGAAAAGTGTCTGTGTGTCTGTCTGTCTGTCTGTGTGTCTGTGTGTCTGTGTGTCTGTCTGTAGATTTTTTTTCTATGGCAAACGATAACTGCCGCAAATTCAAACAGAATCAAATAATTTTTTGCATACAGCTCGGTTTTGCAGAGTTCTCGCGACCTATTGTTTTTGGTGAAGATCGGTTGAGGGAAAGGGGTAGTTTACCTGCAACGGTTTTTTTTTAGCAAGGGAAATTTTGTTTGTTTGGCAAACGATAACAGCCGCAAATTCAAACAGAATCAAATAATGTTTCGCATACAGCCCTGAATTGTAGAGTTCTCAAGACCTATTGTTTTTGGTGAAGATCGGTTAAGGGAAAGGGGTAGTTTACCTGTAACGTTTTATGTTTTAACAAGGGTATTTCCTATGGCAAACGATAACAGCCGCAAATTCAAACAGAATGAAAAGATTATTTGCATACAGCCCTAAATTGTAGAGTTCTCAATACCTCTTGTTTTTGGTGAAGATCGGTTAAGGGAAAGGGGTAGTTTACCTACAACGTTTTTTTAACAAGGGTATTTTCTATGGCAAACGATAACAGCCGCAAATTCAAACAGAATCAAATAATTTTCTGCATACAGCCCTGATATGTAGAGTACTCAAGACCTATTGTTTTTGGTGAAGATCGGTTGAGGGGAAGGGGTAGTTTACCAGCAACGTTTTTTATCATGCGTATTTTCTATGGCAAACGACAACTGCCGCAAATTCAAACAGAATCAAATAATTTTTTGCACACAGCCCTGATTTGTAGAGTACTCGCGACCTATTGTTTTTGGTGAAGATCGGTTGAGGGGAAGGGGTAGTGTACCTGCAACGGTTTTTTTTATCAAGGGAAATTTTTTTTTTTTTTGGCAAACGATAACAGCCGCAAATTCAAACAGAATCAAATAATGTTTCGCATACAGCCCTGAATTGTAGATTTCTCAAGACCTATTGTTTTTGGTGAAGATCGGTTGAGGGAAAGGGGTAGTTTACCTGCAACGTTTTTTTAACAAGGGTATTTTATATGGCAAACGATAACAGCCGCAAATTCAAACAGAATCAAATAATGTTTTGCATACAGTCCTGATTTGTAGAGTACTCAAGACCTATTGTTTTTGGTGAAGATCGGTTAAGGGGAAGGGGTAGTTTACCTGCAACCTTTTACGTTTTATTTTCTATGGCAAACGATAACAGCCGCAAATTCAAACAGAATCAAATAATGTTTTGCATACAGCCCTGATTTGTAGAGTACTCAAGACCTATTGTTTTTGGTGAAGATCGGTTAAGGGGAAGGGGTAGTTTACCTGCAACGTTTTTTTATCAAGCGTATTTTCTATGGCAAACGATAACAGCCGCAAATTCAAACAGAATCAAATAATTTTTTGCATACGTCCCTGAATTGTAGAGGTCTCAATGACTTTCGATTTTGGTGAAGATCGGTTAAGGGGAAGGGGTAGTTTACCTGCAACCTTTTACGTTTTAACAAGAGTAAAGTACTTGAAAATTTATTTAAACTTTTTGAAACAATGGTAATTGTTAAAAATAAAATAATTTTGTTGCCAGGCAATAAAATTATAATTTTTTCATTTTAATGTAATATAATATTTTTCATTTAATACAGCAATAAAAAGGCAGGTAAGACACAGCCTGGCTGTTTGGCTGAAAATGATTTTAAATATAAATCTTAGAATATGGAAGTCATGTATGGTTCTCCATACCGATATTTGCCATCACCATACTTCCATTCCTTAAGGAATGTGGAAGTAAAATATCGGTATGGAGAACCATACATGACTTCCATATTCTAAGATTTATATTTAAAATCATTTTCAGCCAAACAACCAGGCTGTGTCTTACCTGCCTTTTTATTGCTGTATTAAATGAAAAATATTATATTACATTAAAATGAAAAAATTATAATTTTATTGCCTGGCAACAAAATTATTTTATTTTTAACAATTACCATTGTTTCAAAAAGTTTAAATAAATTTTCAAGTACTTTACTCTTGTTAAAACGTAAAAGGTTGCAGGTAAACTACCCCTTCCCCTTAACCGATCTTCACCAAAATCGAAAGTCATTGAGACCTCTACAATTCAGGGACGTATGCAAAAAATTATTTCATTCTGTTTGAAGTTGCGGCTGTTATCGTTTGCCATAGAAAATACGCTTGATAAAAAAACGTTGCAGGTAAACTACCCCTTCCCCTTAACCGATATTCACCAAAAACAATAGGTCTTGAGTACTCTACAAATCAGGGCTGTATGCAAAACATTATTTGATTCTGTTTGAATTTGCGGCTGTTATCGTTTGCCATAGAAAATACCCTTGTTAAAAAAACGTTGCAGGTAAACTACCCCTTTCCCTTAACCGATCTTCACCAAAAACAATAGGTCTTGAGAAATCTACAATTCAGGGCTGTATGCGAAACATTATTTGATTCTGTTTGAATTTGCGGCTGTTATCGTTTACCAAAAAAAAAATTGCCCTTGATAAAAAAAACCGTTGCAGGTAAACTACCCCTTCCCCTCAACCGATCTTCACCAAAAACAATAGGTCGCGAGTACTCTACGAATCAGGGCTGTCGCAAAAAATTATTTGATTCTGTTTGAATTTGCGGCAGTTGTCGTTTGCCATAGAAAATACGCATGATAAAAAACGTTGCTGGTAAACTACCCCTTCCCCTCAACCGATCTTCACCAAAAACAACAGGTCTTGAGTACTCTACAAATCAGGGCTGTATGCAGAAAATTATTTGATTCTGTTTGAATTTGCGGCTGTTATCGTTTGCCATATAAAATACCCTTGTTAAAAAAACGTTGTAGGTAAACTACCCCTTTCCCTTAACCGATCTTCACCAAAAACAAAAGGTCTTGAGAACTCTACAATTTAGGGCTGTATGCAAATAATCTTTTCATTCTGTTTGAATTTGCGGCTGTTATCGTTTGCCATAGGAAATACCCTTGTTAAAACATAAAACGTTACAGGTAAACTACCCCTTTCCCTTAACCGATCTTCACCAAAAACAATAGATCTTGAGAGCTCTACATTTCAGGGCTGTATGCGAAACATTATTTGATTCTGTTTGAATTTGCGGCTGTTATCGTTTGCCAAACAAACAAAATTACCCTTGCTAAAAAAAAACCGTTGCAGGTAAACTACCCCTTTCCCTCAACCGATCTTCACCAAAAACAATAGGTCGCGAGAACTCTGCAAAACCGGGCTGTATGCAAAAAATTATTTGATTCTGTTTGAATTTGCGGCAGTTATCGTTTGCCATAGAAAAAAAATCTACAGACACACAGACACACAGACAGACAGACAGACAGACAGACACACAGACACTTTTCGGAAAACGACTTTTTTTCATGTTTTGAGTGTAGTAGAATCAGAATCTGCAATAATCTCGAACACGATTTTTTTTGCCATCACCATACTTCCATTCCTTAAGGAATATGGAAGTAAATATCGGTATGGAGAACCATACATGACTTCCATATTCTAAGATTTATATTTAAAATCATTTTCAGCCAAACAGCCAGGCTGTGTCTTACCTGCCTTTTTATTGCTGTATTAAATGAAAAATATTATATTACATTAAAATGCAAAAATTATAATTTTATTGCCTGGTAACAAAATTATTTTATTTTTAACAATTACCATTGTTTCAAAAAGTTTAAATAAATTTTCAAGTACTTTACTCTTGTTAAAACGTAAAAGGTTGCAGGTAAACTACCCCTTCCCCTTAACCGATCTTCACCAAAATCGAAAGTCATTGAGACCTCTACAATTCAGGGACGTATGCAAAAAATTATTTGATTCTGTTTGAATTTGCGGCTGTTATCGTTTGCCATAGAAAATACGCTTGATAAAAAAACGTTGCTGGTAAACTACCCCTTCCCCTTAACCGATCTTCACCAAAAACAATAGGTCTTGAGTACTCTACAAATCAGGGCTGTATGCAAAACATTATTTGATTCTGTTTGAATTTGCGGCTGTTATCGTTTGCCATAGAAAATAAAACGTAAAAGGTTGCAGGTAAACTACACCTTCCCCTTAACCGATCTTCACCAAAAACAATAGGTCTTGAGTACTCTACAAATCAGGACTGTATGCAAAACATTATTTGATTCTGTTTGAATTTGCGGCTGTTATCGTTTGCCATATAAAATACCCTTGTTAAAAAAACGTTGCAGGTAAACTACCCCTTTCCCTCAACCGATCTTCACCAAAAACAATAGGTCTTGAGAAATCTACAATTCAGGGCTGTATGCGAAACATTATTTGATTCTGTTTGAATTTGCGGCTGTTATCGTTTGCCAAAAAAAAAAAAAATTTCCCTTGATAAAAAAAACCGTTGCAGGTAAACTACCCCTTCCCCTCAACCGATCTTCACCAAAAACAACAGGTCGCGAGTACTCTACAAATCAGGGCTGTATGCAAAAAATTATTTGATTCTGTTTGAATTTGCGGCAGTTGTCGTTTGCCATAGAAAATACGCATGATAAAAAACGTTGCTGGTAAACTACCCCTTCCCCTCAACCGATCTTCACCAAAAACAATAGGTCTTGAGTACTCTACAAATCAGGGCTGTATGCAGAAAATTATTTGATTCTGTTTGAATTTGCGGCTGTTATCGTTTGCCATAGAAAATACCCTTGTTAAAAAAACATTGTAGGTAAACTACCCCTTTCCCTTAACCGATCTTCACCAAAAACAAAAGGTATTGAGAACTCTACAATTTAGGGCTGTATGCAAATAATCTTTTCATTCTGTTTGAATTTGCGGCTGTTATCGTTTGCCATAGGAAATACCCTTGTTAAAACATAAAACGTTACAGGTAAACTACCCCTTTCCCTTAACCGATCTTCACCAAAAACAATAGGTCTTGAGAACTCTACAATTCAGGGCTGTATGCGAAACATTATTTGATTCTGTTTGAATTTGCGGCTGTTATCGTTTGCCAAACAAACAAAATTTCCCTTGCTAAAAAGAAACCGTTGCAGGTAAACTACCCCTTTCCCTCAACCGATCTTCACCAAAAACAATAGGTCGCGAGAACTCTGCAAAACCGGGCTGTATGCAAAAAATTATTTGATTCTGTTTGAATTTGCGGCAGTTATCGTTTGCCATAGAAAAAAAATCTACAGACACACAGACACACAGACAGACAGACAGACAGACAGACACACAGACACTTTTCGGAAAACGACTTTTTTTCATGTTTTGAGTGTAGTAGAATCAGAATCTGCAATAATCTCGAACACGATTTTTTTTGCCATCACCATACTTCCATTCCTTAAGGAATATGGAAGTAAATATCGGTATGGAGAACCATACATGACTTCCATATTCTAAGATTTATATTTAAAATCATTTTCAGCCAAACAGCCAGGCTGTGTCTTACCTGCCTTTTTATTGCTGTATTAAATGAAAAATATTATATTACATTAAAATGCAAAAATTATAATTTTATTGCCTGGTAACAAAATTATTTTATTTTTAACAATTACCATTGTTTCAAAAAGTTTAAATAAATTTTCAAGTACTTTACTCTTGTTAAAACGTAAAAGGTTGCAGGTAAACTACCCCTTCCCCTTAACCGATCTTCACCAAAATCGAAAGTCATTGAGACCTCTACAATTCAGGGACGTATGCAAAAAATTATTTGATTCTGTTTGAATTTGCGGCTGTTATCGTTTGCCATAGAAAATACGCTTGATAAAAAAACGTTGCTGGTAAACTACCCCTTCCCCTTAACCGATCTTCACCAAAAACAATAGGTCTTGAGTACTCTACAAATCAGGGCTGTATGCAAAACATTATTTGATTCTGTTTGAATTTGCGGCTGTTATCGTTTGCCATAGAAAATAAAACGTAAAAGGTTGCAGGTAAACTACCCCTTCCCCTTAACCGATCTTCACCAAAAACAATAGGTCTTGAGTACTCTACAAATCAGGACTGTATGCAAAACATTATTTGATTCTGTTTGAATTTGCGGCTGTTATCGTTTGCCATATAAAATACCCTTGTTAAAAAAACGTTGCAGGTAAACTACCCCTTTCCCTCAACCGATCTTCACCAAAAACAATAGGTCTTGAGAAATCTACAATTCAGGGCTGTATGCGAAACATTATTTGATTCTGTTTGAATTTGCGGCTGTTATCGTTTGCCAAAAAAAAAAAAAATTTCCCTTGATAAAAAAAACCGTTGCAGGTAAACTACCCCTTCCCCTCAACCGATCTTCACCAAAAACAACAGGTCGCGAGTACTCTACAAATCAGGGCTGTATGCAAAAAATTATTTGATTCTGTTTGAATTTGCGGCAGTTGTCGTTTGCCATAGAAAATACGCATGATAAAAAACGTTGCTGGTAAACTACCCCTTCCCCTCAACCGATCTTCACCAAAAACAATAGGTCTTGAGTACTCTACAAATCAGGGCTGTATGCAGAAAATTATTTGATTCTGTTTGAATTTGCGGCTGTTATCGTTTGCCATAGAAAATACCCTTGTTAAAAAAACATTGTAGGTAAACTACCCCTTTCCCTTAACCGATCTTCACCAAAAACAAAAGGTATTGAGAACTCTACAATTTAGGGCTGTATGCAAATAATCTTTTCATTCTGTTTGAATTTGCGGCTGTTATCGTTTGCCATAGGAAATACCCTTGTTAAAACATAAAACGTTACAGGTAAACTACCCCTTTCCCTTAACCGATCTTCACCAAAAACAATAGGTCTTGAGAACTCTACAATTCAGGGCTGTATGCGAAACATTATTTGATTCTGTTTGAATTTGCGGCTGTTATCGTTTGCCAAACAAACAAAATTTCCCTTGCTAAAAAGAAACCGTTGCAGGTAAACTACCCCTTTCCCTCAACCGATCTTCACCAAAAACAATAGGTCGCGAGAACTCTGCAAAACCGGGCTGTATGCAAAAAATTATTTGATTCTGTTTGAATTTGCGGCAGTTATCGTTTGCCATAGAAAAAAAATCTACAGACAGACAGACAGACAGACAGACAGACAGACACACAGACACACAGACACACAGACACTTTTCGGAAAACGACTTTTTTTCATGTTTTGAGTGTAGTAGAATCAGAATCTGCAATAATCTCGAACACGATTTTTTTTGCCATCACCATACTTCCATTCCTTAAGGAATATGGAAGTAAAATTACCCTTGATAAAAAACCGTTGCAGGTAAACTACCCCTTTCCCTTAACCGATCTTCACCAAAAACGATAGGTCTTGAGAACTCTGCAATTCAGGGCTGTATGCAAAATATTATATGATTTTGTTTGAATTTGCGGCTGTTATCGTTTGCCATACAAAATACCCTTGATAAAACAAAAAACGTGGCTGGTAAACTACCCCTTTCCCTTAAACGATCTTCACCAAAAACAATAGGTCTTTAGTACTCAAGAAATCAGGGCTGTATGCAAAAACGTATTTGATTATGTTTGAATTTGCGGCTGTTATCGTTTGCCATAGAAAATACCCTTGTTAAAACATAAAAAGTTACAGGTAAACTACCCCTTTCCCTTAACAGATCTTTGCCAAAATCAACAGATCTTGAGAACCCTACAATTCAGGGCTGTATGCGAAACATTATTTGATTCTGTTTGAATTTGCGGCTGTTATTTTTTGCCAAACAAACAAAATTACCCTTGATAAAAAAAAAACCGTTGCAGGTAAACTACCCCTTTCCCTCAACCGATCTTCACCAAAAACAATAGGTGGCGAGTACTCTACAAATCAGGGCTGTATGCAAAAAATTATTTGATTCTGTTTGAATTTGCGGCTGTTATCGTTTGCCATAGAAAAAAATCTACAGACACACACACAGACACACACACACACACAGACACTTTTCGAAAAATGACTTTTTTTCATGTTTTGAGTGTAGTACAATCATATTCTGCAATAATCTCGAACACGATTTTTTTTGCCATCACCATACTTCCATTTCCTTAAGGAACATGGAAGTAAAAGAAGACCCGGAATATATGACACGCAAACTGAAGGAAGAGTATGAAAAATGGGGATTACTGATGAACATAGAAAAAACGCAGTATCTGTGTGTCGGAGAAGAAACGACTGATTTAATCTTAGAAAACAACGAACGTATAAAAAAATTCAACAGCTACAAATAACTTAGGAATATACTTTAGTGAAGAAGGAACAAATGTATTGAAATAAAATCAAGAATAAACAAAGCAAAACAAATAATTAGATCATTGAATGGGATTCTATGGAGTACAAAAATTGGAAAAGAAAGGAAGAAAATAATATACGATAGTATGAGTAAAGCACGTTGATGTACGGATCCGAAACATGGAGAATAAAAGAACAGGTAAAAAAAAGTTAGAAGCTACAGAAATGGATGCTTTGAGACGAGCTGCTAGAACTTAAAGGCTAGAGTGAATACGAAATGAAACGATCAAAGAAGAAATGGGTGTACAAAAGACAACCATCGACTGCATTGAAGAAAAACAGCTAATCTGGTTCAAGGAATGGGACAAGACTGACTACCAAAGATCACAATGACATGGATACCTAGAGAGCACAGAAAGAAAGGAAGACCCAAGAAGAATGAATAAAGGGCATATGAAGACCAATGAGCGACAGAGGACTAAACGATGAAAACTGCAACGACAGACAACAATGGAGGTTAGGCGTCGAATAACGTCGTAGGACGTTTTGACCCCGAATTAATAATAATAATAATTTATAGTACACTCAAATCTACAGGGTAATAAGTGCAGTAACGAAGTGTGTTCGCCCTGAAGCTATTCCGCCGTTTGATGATCACTGGGTGATTCACGATTGTTCGTGTAATAGATCCTCTGGTTTCGTTTTTAGCTAGACACTGGGCTGCGAGTTCATTAACTAGCTGGTTATGATGACTGATAATACGGTTTCTAGATTTTATTGGCTGATTGCCAATTCTTCTTTCACGAAAGGTAGCCTCCATTAACATCCTCTTGGAGACTCGGTTTGCTATGAACCAGGGAGATTAAGTGATGAAGTGAAGCGTCTTAGATCGGAAGGTTTGTAAAAATTGTGATATGTGATGTTTTTTTGCACTCCTTAGTTCCATTCCGTATGTCATAAAGGCTTATAACATGTTTTGTTAATAACAAACAGAATTATCACTGTTGCACACCAATATAGAAAAATTATTCCGATTAGCGCTTTCAAGCTTTTCAGCTCATCGTCAGATTTCCGATCACAATGATATACGGAAATACGGTGATAATTCTGTTTGTGATTATAACCACTAACACAACTTTCTTAATTAAACTTCTGATAGGATGTTTTGTTATACCCTGATTAACGAAAGAAAGTGACTGGCGGAGCAGCCGCGCGGCGACCAAGTTTGTAGTAAAAACATTCCACTTAATAACCTCGTGGAAACGTAAAATACAGGGCTAGAAATGTCTAATGAACTGTATTTTAATCATCAATTAAAGACGTTTTTAACAAACTTTTCTAATTTTTTAAATCTTTTTTCAATTAATTTATATTGAGAGTTAAATAAAAAAATACACGAATTTGAATTAAAAATTTAGGGTTTATCATTTTTATTACGTAAGAACTCAGAGGTTAAGCATCGGAAATACATTTCTTGTAGACAAATGGTAGTCCACCTTCTTTAGTACAATATATCAAAAATTGAGATTCCTACGATTAAAATTAACGACGTTATTCATTTTTTTCTAATGTCCTGTTAACTCAGTTGTTAAAAGTTGTACATGAATGAGATTTGCGTGACGCTCTCTTTAGATAACTAAGTGTAGAAGACATATACAACTTACACCTTGTACGTGATAGGAATACTACAATGGATTAATATATAAAGTGAATTTCACAGAGAGCAGTGCGTGGCGCTCTGCGGCGGAAGTACAGTCAGAACCTAGTGGACCCATTTTATTCGCGCGCGCGCGCGCTACCGTCTTCGTTTGAAAACTACTAACTCACAGCTATAAGTGTTTTAATAAGTGTTTCTTATAGAGTCTTTTAATAGTGTATTTTTATGATTTATACACATATTTTATGAGCGGATTCCATAAAAGCTGAAGAACACTACAATACTTGTAAGTACCTTACTGTCTTTATTATTTATTTGTCAATGCTAATAACAAGTAATTTACTAATTGTTTTTTACATTTCAATACATTATAATAGTAAAATTTTAAACTGTAAACTGTATTTCATAGTTAAATAATTAGTTGTTGAGAAATTTGAGTGGCATTAACAATTTCCCAGTAATTACATTGCACTTCAATTAGAAGTATTAAAGCTGATCACAAAACAAAAATAGTTTATTAACAAGAAAACAATAAATACCGTACCGCAAAAGAGTGATAAGCAATCATTCAAGACCATCTGTTATAAAAAGCATGTAGTTCAACTAAACCACAAAAGTCTGGTCAGATGTAAGTTTTTGACAGATCTCCAGGTAGATAGATTAGATTAAATAAGTAGACAGATAACTAAAATCTCTGTATATTTATATGAGAGGTTGGTGACTCGCAGCAAGTTGGCTGTGTCAATGCGTGAGCCGTGAGCGTATGCACCACTCTCTTTGGGCTGTTACTGTACCTTGACTCGATGGCGCGCCGTTGAGCGATGTTAGTTCTAATTTTCCTATATTAACTGATTGCGGTTATATTTCGTAATATTTTAAGGTTACATACCACTTTTTATTGATGAATACAATTTTGTTATGCTTACTGTGAAAAAACTCGATGAAAAAAATTATTAATAACGGACTGCTATCTTATGACTTAAATCTAGCCATCATGCGTACTATCGCCACACGAGGGGTTGCTCCATCCGCTCATCTCTGACCGTTAGAGTCTTCATCTTTGTTACCCCGGGCACGGGCCTCCATGCCATCACTGAAAGTTGCGCATGAGATATCCATACGGATCTTTAATGCGAAGGTTTTTCTTCCCTCCTGTATCCTATGCCGTTGCGCAAATGATGGGCCATCCGCGTTTAGGGGAAATGTCTTACCCCAAAGGCGAGAGAGTGTCCTGATCTCTACCTGCAATAACAAGCAGAGGAAAACAGCTTAAACCGGGTTTCACTTAAACCGGCTGTCACTCGGCCTACAGAGCAGCATTGTCCATCCCCCACCACGAGGAGATGCGGTTAGATTTACCCTTCATCGAGGAATGAGACCATAAGGTGTTACTCATCCTCTCTAGTACTTTGGGGGGCAAAATCCAGTTTATAAAATGCAGACTTATCGCAGAGATGGTTACAGCATCTGGACAGAATGGAGGATGGACGCTACCTAAGGTTGCGTTTCGATATAGATCCTTTGGTACAAGAGATGTAGGAAGACCGAGAGTGAGATGGAGAGACGGAACAGACAAAGTGCCTACTCCGCGAGGTGCAGGAGAAGAAGAAGAAGAAGAAGAAGAAGAAGAAGAAGAAGAAGAAGAAGAAGAAGAAGAAGAAGAAGAAAGGATTACGGTGAAACGCTATTGGAACCTATATGGAGTCCCCTGTACATGGGGCCCGGGGCGGAACCCTTTGTCTGCCATTGGTTCGTGGGTTATTGTTAAATAATAGGCCTAATACACATCGTAGTCGTCTGTCTAACAGCATGTAGCAGCCTCAGAACGAACATTTGTATACTGCCATACATTCTAATCACATGCTACACAAAATGTAGTATAAGTCAACATACATATCTAGTGCGTTAGTTTTCATATACAGTCACAGTAGAGTAGACGCCACGATAAAAAAACCTCTACTATCTGTAATTAAATATAAGGGTTAATTGATATCGTTAACTACGAAAGGTTAATTGACGTTATTTCTTAACTACCAAAACGAATATACCCTACAGTTTCGAGAGAAATTTAAGACAAAATTAGTGTATGAAGGAAGTTTTAACATTTTCTGAGCTTCTGGGTAACAGTCCGTCAAAAAACCGGGAGGAGTACACCAAGATGCTTCCTCTCACCTAGATTGTTTAACGCACATGGATACCTTACAGGCCAAGCCAGACGAGCCCTGAAAAACTTTGTAGAATCAATCAACGCCAAGAAATTAAATAGTCTCAGACAGTTGCGTAACTATGGGGGGATCAATTCCCCCTCCTCCAACAAAGCTATTGAAATTATCAGTGAAATTCCATAATCACTTAACGTAGGTCTATTTCTAAGCCAGTTGCGTGTGTTAAAATAAGGCTTATAAATAACTGTATAAATGATTATGTGGGAAGAATCTAGAATATCTAATTTTTACTGAGGAAAATGGGGAGTCCAATCTTCGAGTTAGTCTCATCTCCCTCCCTCCAGGAGCCACTGGTCTCAGATATGTTGACAAAACTATTATATTAGTTTCGACTGAAGTTCATACACTATATTTCTCGAAACGGTTGATAAATAAAGACATGCAAGCCCAAACTCTTGATAATTGACAGTGTAATAAAGACGAAGAATTGAACATTGAAAAAATATATACTTTGCCTACCGAGGCCTTTAATAGCCAAGACGATTTCTATTACAAATCTAGTGACGTCGTGGACGCATAATAAAGACCACAACACCAAAATTCAGTACAAGGCATTAAGTTCTATACCACATTTGAAACTTGCTGTCACAGAACGCTGTTGTTAAAGTAGGACGAAGGATCCTATCAATCCTAGAGAAATCCGTTATTATTTTTTAGACTTGAAAAAATACCATACTTAACCATCGTGAGTTCACAAAAATATTCAAACAATTCAAATCACGATAATCTTTAACACATTTTCATAATACGCCTACCGAATCGAACGTTTAGTTTGCTAACTGTATTTCACAATTATTAATACAGGAAACCAAATTACGCTCTTGCGGGACAGCATAACGCCCAGTTAGAGTCCACATATTAGGTGGACTGGACGAACATACGTATTACTTGTCGCTCGTGTGCGTCCATGCGCGTGTGTATGTAACTATGTTGTTCATAATTAACAATGGATGTAATTGTAACAGTGGAACAATGGTAATTTCCACATGAGCCACCGACCGGATGCAGCTTGTTGACTCAGCATACAGTGACAGCCATCTTGGTGTTATATCGAGTTCCACTATGTCCTCAATAATACACTAGTGTGTGTGTGCGTGTGCGCGCGCGCGAGAGAGAGAGAGAGAGATGATACTGCGATGGAGGAGCGTTTCTTGTGAAGTCGGTTCTTCCAATATATCGAAATTATTTTAGAATTTTTGTAGGTCTACATTAACTCTGTGAGTGTCTGTAGGCGTGTGAGTGCACAGCGAGCGAGAGTTCATCGCTGCACAAAAGTGTACAGCAGTGGTTCTCAACCTTTTTTTCTTCACGGCATACTATCTTCTGTAGTTAGTTCTCGCGGCACTCACGTACGAGATGGCAACGTTCCCATCCCCCCTTCCAAACACTGTTGTCAGGTATGCTGGGTGCACAATCCTTATGCTTTCTCCCCAGGAGTGACCATTGACCCTCCATCTGCAGAAAGAAGAACAACTCGTAGAACTGAAGTCAGACAGACACTTCAATTAAAATATGGTGAACTGCCACTTCTCGAGTTTTGGATGTGAGCAAAGAAAGAGTAACTAATAATAGCGGTGAAAGCGATTACAATTTTCTACCACTTGCTTGTGCGAGAAGGGCTTTTCAGCACTAAGAAACATAAAAACAAGGAATGGGAGAGACTTCCCTTAGTAGGACAGGAAATACGTGTGTGTTTATGTTCAGTTCCACCACGTATTGAACTTTTGTGTAAGAGACGACAAGCTCAAGTTTCTCATTAATAACTAAAATCTTTTATTGTAAAGCATTAGCAAATAAATCCCGTGTAAATTAAATACGTGAAGCTCTTGAATATTTTCCTTGTTTCTTTTTTAAAATAAATATTGAGTAAGTTTATTTCAACTAGCTTTACCAACAATTAAAAGCTCCAGGCGTTTCGCGGCACACATAGAGAATCTCGTGGCACATCCGTTGAGAACCACTGATGTACAGTAACAAAAACACCAGTGTCATAGCCATAACTACAGAACACGTGGATAAAATCCAGTCAATACAGGTTTTCAGTTTTGGCGATAAAAACTGTTTTGTCAGTGTCTTTCTGTTCTGTTAGTGCAACTTACTTAGTGTATACAGATCTCGATAAGAATGTCTGAATGAAGCCAAAACAAATTCTTATTGAGTCTGTAAAAAAGAATGCGTCTCTTACGACTTGTCAGGTTTGGAAAACTCGATGCAGTTGTCAAACGTAACAATATTTTCACTCGTTAATTTTTGTTTCGTTAACTTCCTCAAGGCATGATGGTTAGGAACATTAGTTTTCTGTAAACAATTCATTGTTTGGTGTATGGAACTATCTGAATTATGTTTCAAAACTGTATTCCCTGTTTCAGCTCTGATACAACATCCGTTTAGTTTGCTGAACATCAAAGCTGCGCATGTTATATTACTCCTTTCGCTTACACCACTTCTTAGAAACTCTTATCTCATTTAAAACTAGTCCCTGAGCTGCAGAACTCGCTCAATATTTTAAACGAATTACATTTACTATTAGGTAAAATTAAATTAATAAATTTTATTTTTTTAAGGTGTGAATAAAGTTCTTTGTATGATTCTAAGCCATACCGCGAGGAGGTGATGGATATTCGGCATGGATTTTTCAACAAAATTATAATAACATTTAGACCTATATTTATTTTGAGCCATGATGTACTAAAATTTTGAAATGTTGAAAACGGAATTATATATTCATAAATTGGTTAAAATTCTTTTTAATTTGATACACTGCAAGGATTTTGGCGAGTTGTTCAAAATTTCGGTGCATTTTTTGGGTCCAAACATCCTAAGACTTTGAAATTTTCAAACCCGAATACTGTCAGATTGTGATTGAAATTCTCTTTAATTTGAATCCCACATATATTTTTGCTTTTTTCAAAATTTCGGTAATGCTTTGATCCTTGGTATCCCAAAATTTTCAAATTTCAAAAACTGAACACTACAATCTGCTTTTATTTAAAATTCTTTTTAATTCTGAAATCCCACAAGGCGTCTTGCGTTACTTTAACAAATTTTATACCTCACGTTATGGCCTCGTGCTATTTTTAGATGGATCAATATAAAAAACGATAGGAGTCTATGGGGAAAAGGTACAGACACGTATGCCAAGTTTTACGGATGATATATTCAAAAGTTATCGTGAGACATCCCCCCAAACACATAGACAGACAGACCAGGTAGACATGCCAATCGGTCGAGTTATAGGCTACTGGAAACGCCCTTCGCCCGTTCAATAGTATAAGCTGGTGTCTGTTCACAGGACTGATTATGATACCATACAGTATTCGGTGTTGGATTACGGGAACGTTTAATAGGAGAATACAGTCACGTCTAGTGAGAGTCGTGAAAACTTAGAAAAACGGTTTTTAATAAAGTCTCTCTCTCTCTCTCTCTCTCTCTCTGTGCTATTCACGGTGATAAAGGAAGGAAGTCAATTGTTGGACGCCATGAAGGTGAAGAGAGCCTTCAGGGGGGAGGTGGTAAGACCGGCAACGTTGGAGATCGTGTTACCCTGCTGCTTACTTGCAAATCACTAACTGATAACGTGAACTTCATTTGACTGATAGACTGAATGTTTCGTCACATATTTTCCTGAATGCTTCGTTTATCTCAAACTCGGACTCGAAATGTACCGGTATTTGCAATCGCGTATCATTTCTACTACGTATACATTTCAAAATAATGATATTCTTTTCGTTATAAGGTTATAATAAGTATTTTGTCACTTTAACAGCAGTATCATAAAATGCCTTTCCGTGTAATGGAGTTCATAATGGATAATGTACGCTCATAACGCCACACACGCATGCGCTCTAAAATTTCGTGTTTGCAACAATACATGTCATACTGTATTTATAATATGATACTCTGTCTGTAAGTAGTTAGAATAGTTAGAAGAGAATTAGTTGTCATTTCCCTCCACCCCCCCAAAAAAATCCCCCAAGTCATTCATATACAGAACATTGTTTGTAGTGTCGGATTGGTTACAATATTGACTATAGATTCTCCCTTAAGATAAGGAAACGGATGTCCTATGCTTTCCAAGGTAAAACGAAGAGGTATCTTTCTCTGTAAGCAGAGAGAATTAATAAAAAAGTTCTGAGTAATTTTAGAAATGCAAGTCTATAATCTCCTCATTTTGTTTATACGATGACGTTTTTTAAGTCACATAACAAAATATTAAATATAAATTTAATTTCCCTCTGGTAGTTCTGTAGCCTTAGATTATTGGTGACGATGCTAGAGAGAATATTTGGCTCCGGTTTATTATTACCGGGAACCGACAGACATCTACCAGAAGAGATAGGTAATCCTGTATCGATGCCACTGGAAACAGCTCTTCTCTATGCCGTTCTCTATGGGGAAACCACCGACATTCGAAAATAGGAGTCTGCTAATACTCCTAACAGAAAACATTTGAAAACAACAACAACAACAACTACTACTACTACTACTACTACTCGATCGACCTTTTCGCCAAGGAGCGTAAAATCGTCTACAGCCGATAGGAGGTAGCTGCAGCCGATAGGCACGAAGCCAGATTATGAAGAGCTGACAGAGAGCTTGGGATCAAGAAGAGCGAGGTCGCTAGACGAGTAGGCTCAATCAAGCAGGTGCAGACGTGGGAGAGAGGAAGCATGAGGAGGTCGACTAGGCCTATTACCTCGCCCAGTTTCTGACTGGATACGGGTATCTTCGATGTTATCTGAAGAATGTTGAAAAGGCCGAGTTACCAGAGTGCCTGTACTGCCCGGGAGCCGCGGAGGATATCAGTCATACCTTCTTCGTCTGCAACAGATGAGAGCAACACAGGAGATCGTTTCTAAAGGATATTAGGCAGGAGATCTCCCCGGATAATATCGTCGAAGCGATCCTTCGAGTGGAGGACACATGGAACTGTGTAGCACGGTAGAAGAGATTCTTCGGACGAAAAAGATATTACTTCGACAACATAATATTCTGTAGAATAAGAATACCAAGCCAGAAATGATCCCTAGGGTTGAAGAACAATAGGCCTCGCCCGAAGTATTGTGTCAAACAGTTCCAGGTTAGTATCCTAGAAGACGAAAGGGAGGTGTTTTTTTTTAGTGAGTCGGGTATAATGTCCAAACCCACAGACACCAGAAGTGTGCACCCTTCCGACACATTTGTTCAGCAAAATTTTCCATCTACTCTCGTAAAACCTACCACCACCTCCACCACCACCACCACCACCACCACCACCACCACCACTACTACTACTACTACTACTACTACTACTACTACTACTACTAGTGCCCTGTCAGGGTTTCTACGTTCTTCCATCCTTACTATACGACTGACTAATCTAAACCTTTGTAGTTTAATAATTTAATAATATCTATGATAGGCCTACGCGTAATTCCTTATACTCATGGTACAGTTTGTGACTAAATCCGTTATAGTTCGCTGGTTCATAATGTTCTTTTGAGGATTTTCCTTTCAATGATATTTATCTTTTCCTTATATCTCTCGTAAGCACCCATATTTTGGAGCCATAGTTTTTGTATATCCTTAGTTTGGTTTTCTAGTGCACATATTTTGATTCAGCCGTTTGTAACAGGGCAAAGGAAGATTTGTTCGCCAGAGAAATTCTTGTCGTTACTTATAGTCCAACTTTGTAATATTAACTCCCAGGTACACAAAGTTGTCCACGATTTAAATATAATTCTTGCGTATTGCTAGCTTGTTTACCCGTCTTTGTTTTCTTGGCTGAATTTCCATTTTCTTTTTTTCATAATTAATTTTGAGTCCCAATCTTTGACATTGTTTTCAGTTCTGTACATGTCTCTGTGCTGCCGTTAGCGTTTGTGACATCACATTGATATTATCCGCGTACGCCACAATCCGGGTTCCCTTATTGAAGACGCTATTGAAACTGTTTATAGTCATCTCCCTTACAATGTATATTGCATGATGGTCATGTGGTCTATCAACGAATACTTAACCCGAATTCGTGCCGTTATATTCATCGTGTTGATCTGGACTACCAATTTTATTGGTATGTCAAATTCATATAGCACTTGAAATAATCTGTCTCCTTATATAATCATAAGACTGCTGTAAAGCAATGAATACTTGATAAATATCACAATTATATTCTTATGCCTTGCTGACTATTTGTTTTATAATAAACAGTAAGTCACCTGTGGATCTACCAGTCCGGAATCCTGCTTGGTAGTCGTTTATAAGAGTTATCCGATTGTTTAGTATCGTGTGTATGCTTTATAAGCGATGAACAGAAGAGAAATACCTTTATAGTTATTACAATGGGGTTTGTCGCTTTTCTTGTAGGTATGTCATACTTTTATCCCGATCTTCTGGGAGTTCCACTGTATATATGAGTGCATTTCTTGTATTCTCTCCCTGTGGTCCTGCTCAATTTTACGTAATTTTTTGTTCTCATACTTTCTCTTTTTCTCCTACAAATTCTGTCTACTTGTCTCCTCTTTATATTATATTCTTCTTTCCGTTTTCTAGTTATTCTTTCTATGTACTTCTTCTGAGCTTCATTTCTGATCCGTATTGCTTCCTGACATCCATTATCAAACCATTCTCCCTTCCTTGGTTTCTCTTGCATACCAACTCTTCCTTTAGCTGCTTCACGTATAGCTTTCTTTATTCCGTTCCATTTGTCTTTGGCGTATTTCTAGAATTTATGTTCAGTTCTTCTTTTGGTCTATTTTGGTATTTCTGAACTTACATGGGTTTTCAGTTTTTCCATGTTGATCTTTCTTATCTACGCTGATTTCTTCGTTGATCTTACTTACTTCATCTAAGCTTAATCTGAACTAGGAATCGTTCTGAGCCTATTTCTGCACACCTTCCGGCCAGTACTACAAGTAACAAATCTTCTTTTTATGAGTACACGGTGGATCTGGTTAGCTGTACTATTATCGGGGCTAATTCATGTCCCCTAATGAATATCTTTATGGTGGAAAATGTAAAATTTATTGTAGATTTTTGTTCTTGGATTTTGTTATCCATGACGTGTTTGTTGATTAACTAATTATAAATATATCACTACTGTCTCGCATCACTAATTTTTACAAAAAAAAAAGAATAGTGATCCGAATCGGTAGTGACATACTTATAACTAATATTTTTGTTTATAGCAAAATCAATCAGTATCTTTCCACTTCCATTTCTGATTTCTTGTTGGCTACGTTTAGCTTGCCTGTTGTTCCTATGTACTCTGATACTTTGTCTGTTTTATATCCATGTTCCATATCATTAATTTGATATCACTCTTTGGTATGCTATCACAAACCCTTCGTAATATTTGATTGAATCATCTTTGACGTCTTGGTCTTTGTTAGAAAATGGATAGGTCGAAACAATTTCTACTCATTCTCAGCCGGTATGTGGTTAACTACACCGGTTGAAACTCTGTTATATTAGATTTAAGACTTTACTCTATTATGAATGCCGTTTCTAGCTCGTTAGTTCCCTTTTTTTTGCCACTATATAATAAGATGTACGGTAACTATTTGTATCAAATATTTCATTTCCTAGCCACCTAATTTCTTGTACTGCAGCTAACTGGTCGACCCGCTTCTACTGCGCTGTAATTCAAGACACGGCAAACCACGAGGTGTGCAAGTCTCTAATCGCGGGAGCCATCCGTCCGATCCGGCTGACGCCTTCGGGCGGCCGAGCCTATCAGTCACACCACCGCGTCTCTAAGCTCCTGCGGGTGAATCCTTAAGGGAGCCACGGAGCCGCGCTTCCCGCATGGAGTCAGACTGGAGTAATTCACGAACCCCTTTCTTGCACTCCATATCGTGTAAAGGGAGAATGTCAACCTAACTCTTTGTGGCGTACAAACGACCACACTATATTGTATGAACCTGGCGTTCATTGGGAACCGACCCGGTCAAAGCAAACAAACTAGGACCCAAGAAGTCCAGCGCAACGTTTCAATCTGTCTGTGTTTTGTAATGTAGTTATTCCTCTTTTACATTTTTATAGTTCTTCCAAAAGGTTTTATTGCTCGCCTGCTTTAAATATTGTCCTAACATTTCATGTCCCCAGATCAGTTTCCAGATCTGTTCCTGAGTTCCCCACATCGTTGGCTGAGTCTTCACCTATAAATCCGTCCTCCCTGAAGTTTTGTTGAAAGATTCAGAACAGTAGTTTTTCCCGGGTTAGTCCATACCCCAACTCAGCAGAAGGCACGTGACTGTCAGTTTTGAAATAAAAAACTGCATACAGACTAAAATTAGAAAGGTACAAAGGTTAAAGGTAAAAGAAGTAATGAATTGGAAATCTTCCGTGGAATACTAGAGTGGTGAGTAGAGAAGAAACAGAGGTAGGCGATAATGTGGAAAGATGCGCCAAGGTACTGAAAGAGGTACACAAGCAGACCGATCATAAAGGGAAGAAATGGATCCAATGTGGAAGACATCGCACGGTGGACTGTAGAAGTACCCGGGAGTTTCCGGGCGCACCTTAAAACAGTAGTCCCCAGGTCGCTTTGTCTGTGCAAATGATGGATCTAATCCGTCTACCATGAAAAACACTGTTATAAAACAAGGTCTGATGCGGCTCATTCTTTACGTCCTGCATGCGTTAGTTTGCTGTGGTGAACTACGTTGATTAGTCGACACTTGTTCACTACAATTAGTGAGTAGCCTAATAGTAATTAATCAATTTTCTTCGTTCAGCATACAATATTAAAACTAATGAAGATTCTATAAGCTATTTACGAAGCAAAGGAAATTTGCATAACCCTAGCATCTGCAGCAATGGACATTTTATGAAATAACCTACACATGACAGGCAAAGCTGGAGTTGTATCAAACGGGAGTTTTGTGAGTACAAGCAAGTTCTTGAAGGCTCTTTTTTAAGCGACTCAAATCTGTGTTTCTGAAAAATAATTCTGTTTACCTATTCTTGGTCTAAAAAGTTAAATGCCATAACAAATTTGTGAAGAGGAATACAGATAAATCACAACACAAGAGAAGGTCTGTTTACTCGAAGTAATAAGATGTCTACTCAACCAAAAGAATGACAGTCAGACGCCTTTGATGTAATTATGTGATGCTGTCCCAGCACTGCATCTGTTCACAAACCAGATTGTCCCGTTAATGAAATGACTAATCGAACTTATGAAAGATTGCTATATGACGAATTAAAAATATAAGAACCTTAATAAACCGTAATTTGTCAGTCCTCACAGTTTGCGGTGAGCAGATGCTGTGAATGTAATGAATATTGTAGACTTTAATAAAGAGATTAATGATATTATTTTTTTTTCTTATCGGCCATCTAAGGACCACATGCAAATTTCAATTCTTTACTCTTTGTTCTTTTCTTTTTTCCAATATTCTTTCAACTTCTCACTGTGCCTCTTCTTCCTGTCTTTCCAATATTTCTAGTTTGTCTAAATTATAATTCAATGCTAGACTAGACATTCACTTGCATATAGGCATTCTGGCTTCACTACAGTACTGTAATGCCTTATATTATTATTATTAGTAGTAGTAGTAGTAGTAGTAGTAGTAGTAGTAATAGTAGTAGTATTACATTCATGAATACTTGTGAGCATTATACTTCCTTCACTTAAAAATACCACTGATATCTACACGTGAAAAGGAAAACGGTATTTCGCGTGGGTTCGGCGCGTGTGTGTATATTGACCTCAGATATTAATACAGGTTACTGACAAATTATCGGGATGCTGAGTCAGGAGTTCGGCTGTTCAAGGTCTGTGAGAGGGAGCTCAGACTTTGCGACGCTTGTATTTATTGCTTCACGCGCTCACACACTTTCACACACAACTAAAACAGAAGGTAAACGATTTTACATAAAATAAATTAGGCCTAACTGAAACGTAGAAAAACATTTTACGACTGCATTCATGCTTACAATCATATTTAGTGGTAGTCAACTTTCATGTATACGCAAGTCAATTGATCTCAATTAACAACAATTATTCTCCTGTTTTCCCATTAAATTAAACTAATAATAAGACACAATGATCATTAATAATGTGTTGTTTAAGTATTTATCTAATGTTGTTACAAAAGGAGCCAGAGGCGCAGCCATGGTTTCTCTTAGGGAAGATTTCAGTTTCTGTAAATAAAACATTTTCACATCACGGCATACGCAAGGTGCTGCCTGTTCCGCCTTCAAAGATCCTCCAGCCATCTACTCAGACACCTGTGTCCTCCTATGTTTGTATTTCCAGACTTGTCTGGCCAGTCTGGAATCTGACATTCTTTTTAAGTGTTCTTTCCACCGTTGTATGTAATCTTTCAATCTTTTATTCAAGTTAAAAACTTGTAAGTCTTCTCTTATGGCCTCATTGTTTATACAGTCAAATTAGAACACCTTTTAACTCCTCTTAAGAACGCAATTTCCGAGGCCTGTATTTTACTTTCGTGATTCTTGGTTGTTGTCCATAATTCACACCCATAGGACAGTAGGCTACAGGGACCGCCACAACTCTATAAAACTTTGATTTTGTATCTTAACATACCGGTTTCTAAAAAATACGGTTGACTGTCTCACAGATCGTCTGGAACTTGCCTAACTTAACGTCAGTATCATAATTCCTATCATTTCCTAAATTAAAAGTTAAAATATCTTACCTGTTCTACTACAAAAATTAAAAGAAATATAACTCTTTATTTGCTATTTTGTTATAATCAAGGAGGTAACTGTGGAAACAATAGAGTCACGTCATTAGATATAAGACATTTATCATGAGACAGTGAATATCAGTGAAGTGTCATGAGACAATGAAGATGACACGTTATATAAATAATATAAATGATACCGGGAAGTTACCATAAATTTTCTCCTGTCCTCTGCAAGTGTTGAGAGTCGCCTGAGAGTCTGTATTTTGCTGCGAATGAAATTAAATCGGTCTACTCTTTTACCATAAAAATGAGTCAAAAAGATTTCCACTTGATGGGCACTACAGACACTCAAAAACAAACGTTTCAAAATCGAGGTATGGGGTGCGTAACTACGTGGTTGGCTAGACGTCTTGTTGAAGCTGTCCTACAAATCACTTCACTGGGAGCGGCTGAGGAGCGTTTGCAAACAACGTCCCGAAAGTGGCGTTCGGAATTAAGTCTATATAAGTAGAAATCAAAGAAAATATTTTAAGGTTTGTATTGTTTTATTTTGTTTGAAATGGCATAAATATAAAGTACTAAACTAAAAATCACGAAAAAATGGCTAAGTACGGGTGGTAATCGACACGATAAAAAAACAGTCACAGCGGTAAGCAAATCTACATAACATTCCAACAGTAAACAATAAACTGCTTAATACACAAACATTTTCAGTTGCTATGGAATAATGTTTTCACTGGATAAATATTTGAACCACCTGACTAACCATGTTTACTTACAAGACAGATGTGGTGAGGGCTGCGTACCTAAAAGACATTATTGTTCTTACAAAACATTATTGTTTCAACGCGTCACGAAACTGTTGAAACGAAAAAGCAATATTGTCAAATCAATCAAACCTCTTTGCCCCACATACCTATCAAAAATGTACCCACTGCAACAAATATGTGTGCTTAAGAAACGCGTAGTATTTTAAAGAATGTGAAATATAACTATCGTAAATCGAGTTAATGAGATATGACTTAACATTCGAAAGTACCTCTTTCCTATTCACTAAGAGAACATGGGCCTAACCTCAATTGAAAATAATCGTACTCACATAAGTATTTAGCGTACACTACTACATTTTTGCTAATTATATTGACACTAATTAATACTAAACTAATTAATATCAGTTAGACATATAGGCCTATCACTACATTTTTACCGGCACATTATTTAAAATTATTTACATTTCCTCTTTTTCCTACCCTCTGGGGAAAAGGCTAACCCCCCAAAAGCCTCTCGCTGCCCCACCGATACCTCTCCAGTATAGTCGTTCGTTATCAACGTTAAACTGTAGGTGTGATGTAACTACAGTCAGTCTGCGATAATTGTGAGGCGGCTTCTAGACACACTCATTCAACGAACAGGTATGCTGACTGTCATACTAGAACATCCTTTCGACTAGAACTTCATTGTCGGTAGCAGGCTGTAATGTTGAACACTGTCAACGGCGCGTGTGTGCGAAAGTGTCATCATCAGCCGCGGCTCTACAACCCTTGGTGGGTCTTGGCCTGCTCAAAGAGTCGATTCCATTCTTCCCTATTGCGTGCCCTGGCTTTCCAGTTTCTTATGTTCAGCTTTCTGAGGCCCTCCTCTATCTGGTCTTTGAATCTACTTCGGGGTCTTCCCCTTTTTCTACTACTCATTGGTTTCTGGTAGACTATATGTTTCGTAGGCTGTCCTTCTTCCATTCTCTCTACGCGTCCAACCCACCTTAGCCTGTATATTTTGATCATCCTGACAATGTCCGGCTCTTTGTAAAGATGGTGTAGTTCATAATTATAGCGCCTGCGCCACATTCCATTTTCTTGTACTCCTCTAAATATTGTTCTTAGAATCCGTCTTTCACAGCAACCTACAAGTCTCTCACTATTTTTGTCATTGTCCAGGTTTCTGAAGCATATTGTCAGCACTGGCCTGGTAAGTCTTTTGTAAAATTTGCATTTCGTGCGATGCGAAAGTGTGCGTACATCAAAAATGTTACTCTATCTCGACATTCCCCAAAAACAGTGAAACAAAATTAATATAAAAATAGGAGTCCAGTTGCCATTAAAACTATCTGTGTTTTAAAATATTCATAATTTGGATAGTAATTAAGCCTATAATATTATTTGGTTGAAGTTCAGGTAGTTGGTCAAAAACAGCCACCAGAGAAGGGTTAGGCTACAGCAGATATAGTCATAACGTATGTCTGAAGACGCCATCCGGCAATTAATCACATTTAGCTAATACGTACCGGAAACGGAAGGAAACATCTAAAATACAACCACAGGCTGAAAAATTAGATCAAGCGTGTGTTATTTGGCCAACGTTTCGATTTATAATGAACCACAATCAGTGTTATCAGTGGTCCTAAAAAATCAAGATTGACAGTTTACACACTGATGATGTAATTTGTTGGTGCCTTAATATTTATAACATACGAGAAATGAACACAGGAAAATAGCAACAGTATAGTAAAATGATGATACAGACTTTTCATTGGGCACACGCTCATTAATTCAATATCTCGTTAATGACTAGAGGGAATGCGTGATACCCAACTGTCAAGACACTAGTTTGAAAACAATTTTGTGTGAAAAACATACTGATAAATTGATTTATGGTGCTCAAAATTCAGCCTCTTCTGAACTGCGATTCAAGCAAAACGAACACGTGACTCTCAGTCATTTGATGGTTGATTGGAAATTTTATAATTTTCTTCTTACAATGGCAGTAGAGCAAAGTTCACAAACTTTTAAATAAAATATAGTAGATAACAAAATATTCATATCATGTTTCAGGCGTGAGACATCGTGAAAATCTGAACCTGATCCGGGTAATCCGAAAACTTAAACATAATTTCAAAAATGACAAAAATCTTCCCGCTTGCGCCATTTAATATTCAGAATTTTAAAATGAATTGCTCAGCAACAAAATCTGCAAGAGCGGAAAATAGGTCTGAAGTGATTTGGAGAAAATCAAAAATTGAAGGTCCCAGCGCACATAACGTTCCATAAACCAAGCCGCCTTAGCATTTCAGTTCTTATTTGACGTTAGCGTATAATTTTGTTGTACTTGAATAATTAATGTTATTTACCGACACATTATTATGTTGCTTTCGAAGAGGTGTGATTATAATGAAGGACAGAAGCGTTGTTATAATAATTGTGTATATCGCCAGTTTTACTAGTTACCATCCTGAAGTATTGGGAGTTTGTATGGGCAGAACATTTTTATGAGTGAATAAAATAAAGTGATGACTCAATACTTTCGTAGAAAGACTTAGGCGGAGTAATCCGTTATAAAGGCCAAGATGAAAAAAAAATTTACAATATTTAATTCAATTCAGTCCTAGGTCTGATTATTTGCACTGATCAGATTTTGTTCAGTCAGTAACTAGGCTAAGTCGCAAAAATCAGATGAAAGATTGCACTTAACTAATATTGTTTGTAAATTTTTTCAGTGTACAAAATATTGTTATCTCTCCTCACATATAATGTGTTCCATAGATCGCATGTATGTTCCATATACATGATTTTCTAGCATTGAAGTACACGGCATCTATCTTTAACCGATCTTGTTATAAGAGATTTAACTTTGTACTATATTACTTTAGATTTATAGCATCTAATAGTAGCTATTAATGTCTGATGATGGAATGACCGTTCCGAAACGCGACACCTAGCTACTAGAAGTCACAAGACGGAACAGAATTAACGTAGTATAATAATTAAAGTAATAGTTTGAAGATTTTACAGTCACTAGTTACAATCTCTTCTGAAATTGAACTTTTCAGGTGCCAAAAGTTCACAACTTACTAAGGCCAGAAGCGGATCAATGGGCAGAGAAATTTCCTCTCGCAAAATCTTTAAAATTCCTATAAATAGCAAATTTTAGTTTTTAAAGAATAAATTTGAGAAAAGAACACTTTCTTATTTTTACATTTTTAATACGAAATTCATGATTAAGTATTTCTTTCCTTTACACATGGAATACTTTTTGTAATTTTTAGTAGCTCCTTAGAAATTTCCCTCCTAAAATTCCTCAACAGTGACCTAGTAGCGACCTGCAGAACTCGCTCACTAGTTTGAACATATTACATTTATTATTGTACAAATTTCGATATTGGATATTACATATTAGATTAGATTTTCAATAATGCAAAAATTACTAAAATCTTAATTACTCTACTATCTTTTTTAGTAATATAGCAACTGTAGTCATACAAAAAATACTAAAAGTTCAAAGCATTCGGATTGGGTTACAATTCCTTTCAGTCTGACACTGTGCTGGTTTAAAATATTTTTTTTTTTCTGATCTCTTTTTCCCAAAAATTTTGATATTCCCCAAAACTTAACACTACATTCAGACGTTAGTTAAAAATCCCTTTAATTTGATACGCTACACATGGGCTTCTGCGATTTTTTCACAACCTTAACCCCTCACACTTTTGCCTCTTGCCTCCAAGTAGGCAGGGATATTTTTTTGAGGGTCTTATCTGTTTCTATTACAACCTTATCTGGATACGGTTTAAATAATTCACTTCTTTATGTGCAGCCACAGAACGTTAATTTTTCATTTTAACAAATTAAATCTGCCTTCATTTGCACAGTGAATGCAAGGAAACCAAAAATCAATAGATTCAGGTTCTGTTCATTTAAATATTAAAATCATTTAGTATTGAGTGCTGAACTGAATCTTTATTCCATAATTTAAAAATCGGGATTCATTATGATTCCAGAGGGACACTAAAATTAAGACGTTGAGAAGTCCCGCAAAAATCGTGACGCTGGTAAGACTGCTGCTTAGCGGTCTCGGTTAAATGCTAATTAGGAAACGTTGAGTTAGTACGAATAAATACACGGTCGCTTTCACACATCTTACATTCATACTACTGTACTTTACAATTGTATTATAAACTGCACTTTTAACTTTTAATCGATCTACTTCTGTTCCTCTAGTACACCAATTAATTCGAATAAAGATAATAATACAAAAAATAAAGATATTTATACATAGAGGACTTTTACATCGGTTTACAAAGTTTATGAATTCACGGAAACAATGTTGCGAATAATTTATTACTAACCTACAGTTTAGCCTCTCGTATGACCGAAAACAATTATCGTTCTAAAGGTCAGCGAGGTGGATATTTATGTGACCACTGCGATAGTGAGTGTGCTTCATCGTCTATACATAGTAACACATATTTGCGATAAATGGCATCATATATTAGAGCTCAATAATTAGTTGAGTACTGATCGCGCTCGTGTGGTTCACTGTGCGCGTACGTGTGTGTGTAACACAAAACAGAGAGTACGCGCGTGTACCCTCTATGCGTCCTCCACACTGACGATCGATCGATCGGTTAAGTCTAAAACACGTGCGTATCTCTACTGACTCGCGTATGTATGTATGAAGTAATATTATAATTTATTATATATCGTACGTGTGTTCTATATAATGCAGTACAAAATGTAACCAAATGAATGTAGGAGTGGCCGAGGCCGAGTGGTTGGAATGAGGAGAGAGAGAGAGAGAGAGAGTGAGAGGGGGGGTAGAAGGCAAGACGGACAGACAGACAGAGAATACTTTGTATATGGTAAAGGAAGTGTGCTTTTACTTAAAGTGAGACCTTACCACAGCTGAGAGTAAACCAAACACTCAGCAAAACACTATAGGTATGAATAAGCATATACAGTAGATAGTTAAACAAAATACGATATTAGTGAGTAAGCATTAAACTAAATTCTGATAAATTGAGCTGATTTCTTCTTCCCGTTATGACACAGGCATGAAGCTGCTTGTTCTGCCTTCAAAGAAACTCCTCCAGTCCCTCTCCCTGAATCTCCCCATAGACATATGTCCTGTAGGCTTATATTTCCATAGTTGTTTAGGCGGTCTTGAATCTGACACTTTTTCAAAAATGTTCATTCTGTACAATCCATTATGCATTCTAGTTAAGTACTAATAGTTTTCCCTTGTCTTTTCATTATGTATTTGGTCCCGTTTAGTGGCTCTTTTAACTCTTCTTAAGAGATTCACTTCGGGGGCCTGTATTTTATTTGATTGTTTTTTAGTTGTCTATAATTCATTCCCACATCATAGAATAGGAACAGCGATAATTTTGTAAAACTTCAATTCTGTCTCTCGACGAACCTTTTTTTCTTTAAAATACGATTAATTGCTGTACAGATAGTCTGGAAATTACCTAACGTAGCATTACATCATAATCCTTATAACAGACAATGTTTTTCATCCAAAAATATTTTAAATCGCTCACTTGGTCTACAGTTTGATCGTTAATTGTTATTTTCATTTTTGTTGATTCTTTGTCCGGAAAAGCCATTACTTTCGTTTTCGTAGTGGAAATTGTCTAATACGGTAGTCACAAGCTTGATTAAATTTAAAAATCCATTTCAGTGGGTAAAGTACCACTCTTTATCCTCAATAAAAAGGCAAATCGTCAGCAAACAAAAGAATATTCAAATATCTGTCACGCGATATTTTAAAAGTACGACTCACAAGTTGTTTCAGATGTCTCACTATACTGTCAATATAATGTTACAAACGGTAGAGATATACTGACCCTTGGCGGATGCATATGCTTTGAGACACATACAGTCAATTATACTTGACAATTATTTTTGTTCGGTTGTGCAGTTGATGCATTTGCTTCACTGTGCAAAGCAGTCGAGATTGTTAAGCAAGACTAACGAGTAGGCTAATATTTAAACTTCTAAAATAATCTTCCTGTCAGTAGTGCAACTAGAATTTGGTTTTGAGGGGGGGTCAGTCAGCTTCATATAAAAGAAAAAACAATTTAAGACTAATCAATATTACAATCTTTAAAGTGGCTGAAGACGTTTAATAATATACTGAAATCAATGGCATTAAAGTAGTAACACAATAAGCGCTATTGAAACAGTGTTTATAAGATCCTGGCTTAATTGATTTTCCTGTATTTCATATTTCAAGAGTAGGCTACACGCAAATTCTGTGTAATAAGTTTTTTTGTAGACCTATATTTAAAAAGGGGTTACTACTGTATTAGCGAACGCAGCTGAGAAATTAATACAACAGCTTAAAAATGATGAGATTCAAAACATTTCTCAACTTTCGACCCTCTGGAGGGGTGGGGGTCCGGCCCCATTCATCCCCCCTCGTAATACGCCCCTGCCTGAGGTATGTTACGTGAGTTTTCGAAGCCAGAAGACGATATTGAAAACGAAGATATACGGTCAAAAACCATGTGTTCTCTGGACTTGATGATATTGGCAACTTTGTGTAGGAAATACGTTTAGCACAAAGTTACCTAATAGGATACGTCCCGGCGGAGGATAAAGTGAAAGCCGGAGAAAGACGTTAGAAACCGAAACAGGTGTTCGCACTACACTAATGAGAGTCAATGAAGAAAATCAAGTAAAGCGATTATGTAAGTAATAAGTAAGGTAATAAGTAAAAACAAATGATCTGAGTAATTTTAAAGCGCATAAGAACCGGCGATTGAATGACGCCGTTAAATAACAGTATTCACGATTACTGAAGAAACTTTGCCTTTGGATCGAGTAACAATTTAAAGGTTTAGTATAATAGTTTAATACCCTGTATTTGGGGAGGGGGAATAAATATATTTTAGTACTTTTTAGTACGTGTTATTGATGTGAGTGTACAGAGTGACTATATGTTTACTGTCAGCAGTAACTCCGCCTTTCCATCCTGAAGTTGTCAATTTGTGTTTTCAACTTGCGAATCGCTTAAATCTGGACGAAGCCCTTCAGTGTCTCCACCATTCTCCGTTTTATACAGAATACGACTTACAAATAGTCGAGAGACGAAAAACCCCTCATTCAGAAACTAAGCGATTCGCAGATTGGGGGAATAAAAATCGACACCGTTATTATGTTACCGTTACGCGCGCGCGCACACGCACGCACACACACACACTGTTCCGGGAGGAACAATATTCGGGAGGCGATTTTAGCATTAAAAATAAGATAAAACGGCATATACGCCCTACTTCAATAAAAATACATTTACTTATAATTACAAAAAAATTAAATAATTTAAATATTTGCGGAAATAAGGTAATGATTATAAACAAGATTTAATATATGCATACAAGTGTTAATTTATACAATTAAATTATATTTAAGGTTTAATTGAATACATTTTAAAATTAACCTATTTAGGCGTACATTTCAGGCAAAGAAACATTTTAGTTCTGCATTGTTCGCCAGGTTCTGGCACGTCTGATGATACCAGCTCTTCCAGTGGTCGCACTGAATCCAGCTCTCTCCACGACAGTCGTCTTCGAACAGCCCACCACATTCAGAGAACATTTTTTCATCTATTATTTCTCTGCAAGCATCAGTCTCAGATTCGAAACATCCATCATTTTTTGCACTTTCCTCTTTTCGAAACAGCTTTAAACAGTCAGGCGAACACTTCGTCCATATTTCGTTCCGAAGGTAAAATAATTTGCAATACAAAAAATTCCTGAAACAAAAATTATGAAACCAAATTAGAGTCATTAGATGCAGGAAAATTTAGACGCTGAAACAAATTTGATCTAAACAGCGCTTAATTATGTGTACTTTGGGTAATCCGGGATTTCGCTATCCCCTCACAGTCTCTCGATACGATAACCGTGAAGTCACCGCGATCACACCATCTACAGTCCTCCAGTAACAAGTGTAGTAAAATAGTAGATATTATCGATTCAGGTTTTATATTGTACATCAATGAAAAGAACTTTCTGAACTCTCTCTTTGTATCACTACGGAAGCGGACAGCTCTACCAAGAAGTCTGTTTGAACCATTCAGGTCACAGCGATCCAGAATCCAACTGGATCAGTTTAGTCTAGTTTACCATAAGACAGTTCGTCAGGCAGTTTGTCAGGATCAGATTAATTATTGAGATTCTCGGTTACATCTGTTTTTTTCACTCGTTGATTCGAGGAATACTCCTACTCGTTACGTAGCTGCAGACTCTCTTATGTTGTCAACAGACGCGACAAACGCCGAAGCCGAAGGAGGAAAATGTCCGTAGCACATTTTCGTAATTTAACATACCATCCATCGTGTAAATATTTAATGTATCCCAATTAATTATTAGTTATGTAGCTACGAATTCGAATAATGTAGCATCGTAGATATAAACCAATTCACCATTCCGGATTAGATTTTAATTAGTTTTTATAAGAACACGTTATTAATATTATTGTTTTGTTGTTGTCGTTCTTCTTCGAAATCTGGGCCGATGCACTAAAGACGGAATCGGTGCAGAGAAAAGGAGTCCTTAGAGTACCATCCTCTTTACCGGACAGTGCCAGAGCCAGTAGTCCTGGTGATAGCGGGAGTGATTCTCATAGACCTGTTGGCTTTAGAGCGGAAGCATGTATTTGAAAGAAGAGACGTAATTGGAAGGAATGCAGCAAAGCATGAACTCACTTTCCGGCATTGGCAAGATCGTTAGAATAGAGGATAGAGAAAGATGGACCGCAAGGCTCATATCAGACTTGAATGAATGGATCGACCGCCAACACGGTGAGGTCAAATACCATCTGACCCAGTTCTTCAGTGGCCACGGCAATTTTAATGCCTACCTCCACAGATTGGCAAGGTGCAGAGCCCAGCATGCCAATACGGTGACTCTCCCCATAAAGATGCCTTGCACACCTTTTTCAGGTGCTCAGATTCGCAAGAGAGAGGATGGTACTGAAAATGGAGCTCGGGGTGTTCACGCCCGAGAGCGTAGTTGCGCTTATGCTTCGTGGTAAGACGGAATGGGATCGCATCAATGTATTTATTCAGTGGGTCCTACTAGAAAAAAAGACAGGCCCAACTTGCACCCAAAGGGCAGTAGAAGATAAGGAGCAACTAGAAGGAGCGCGAAAAGGGAGCTATAGGCTCCATCCTGAAGTAATACGTTAAGTGGTTCCAAGATGGAAATGAATGCCTGAATTAGAGGTGGGTTTTTTAGTGGGTGAGACTCCCACACACCAGGGAAAGCACGGTCTCCTCTGACGGTGCATAAAGCATTTTCTCCCTCTATTAAATTATTATTATTATTATTATTATTCGGACTTATTATTCTTAGGGACAAAGTCCTAAAATTCTTATTATTAGAGACAAATCACCCAGTTTAGTCTCTATCTCAGTACTGGGGTGATTTGGCGGACACCTTGCCAAACGGTTTTTTCCGACACGTGGGGCCGAAACGTCTGTCTATAATAACAGCCAACCACGGCCAAACAGGCCGGCTAATTATAACAATAGCCGCCCGTGAAAGCTTAAGGGTGCGTACGTTCGGGTGTATTAAGGTATGGTTAAGAGTTTTAGGATAATATGAGACAACAGATGCAACTTGCATCCTCCGATGTTGATTGTTCTTGCTGTTGTTTGTTTTTGTACTTTACAACTACCCAAGATTTAGCTGCCGTTTCAGTTTCGTTAAAGATTTGGCAAATCATAAAGTTTTAATAAATTTGACAGTACATGTTCAAAGTTTTCATAAAAACAATAGAGTACCACGGTTACCAAACGAGCAAAAGAACATTTGGCCCCTATTTTCAAATACTACCTGTAAAAAATTTATAATTTGTTTGTTCTTTGCATGTGATCTAGAACTTTTTGGCGCATTGTTTTCCTCTTAGGTTATTCAACTATTTTTATAAAAACGATGTCTCAATGGCTTTACTAATACAAATCTTTAACAATAAATACTTTATCTATACACTGTTTCAATTGTTTATGTGTATTCATGCAAAAACATGTAGCACAAAGCTATTGACCATTCCTATGCCTATGACGTCTACGTTCTTTGTGTCTGAGTTGTTTAGATGCTAGGGATAAAGTGGCCTTAGTTCAATATTCACAACTAGGCTATGTGTTCTTTGCTATTATCCGGTGGGTTGACTTTGCAGGCCTTGATGAGTAGATTTATCGTTTTATAAACAATCCAACTGAAATAATTAAAACAGAAATTCTTCTTCTTCTTCTTCTTCTTCTTCTTCTTCTTCTTCTTCTTCTTCTTCTTCTTCTTCTTCTTCTTCTTCTTCTTCTTCTTCTTCTTCTTCCTTTCCTTGCGTTTTTACCTTCAAGGGTGGGGCTACATTAGCCTCTTCCTATACTTCTTACTCATGGGCGAGGCGTTTAACTCTTTTAAGCTCTTCCCGCTACGAGTAGTCAGCTTTTTAGTATCACCAATCCATTCTAATATTGGTATCCTTCCGTCTAATGGTGCTTCCACGATAAGCTTTCGTCCACTCTCGTTACACGACCAAACCATAGCAATGAACTTCTCTTTACTATCTCCGCAACCGATTCCTTCTAAAACAGATTCTGGTGGTCATGTTTCCTAATAAAAATCATGTTTCTGACTGTCTCTCCTAAAAAAGTCCTAAAATTAAACAATTAAATACTAACATATTTGAGGTTCAATAGGACAGTTCAGTGAAACGAATCTAGTCAACCGTGAGATAAACAAATGTGTAACGAACGCCCATCTTCTCAAGAATTGAGAAAAATTCGACTTTAGAGACAATCGACCCGACGATACACTGCTCCGGTTAGGAGTAGAAGAAATAAAAGATTTATTGTGAATCAGAAGTATCGTCGAACGTATAAACAATGCAACGTTTTTCTTACAAAAATATTCTTTAAAAAATGAACATAAACAATCGATTAAATAGGCCGTGTCTGTAAATATTTTAAGAATGTTACTTGACTAATCGTAGGACTGTAATATTTACAAAGAACAGTTAACTACGGTCGGTAAAAACGTCGGAGTCTCGATTCGTTCCAGCGCATTAACAAAGTAGTTAAAAATAAAACACGGGCGACAACCAGCTGGAGAACGGAGTATTACTTGAACAGAAACACTTATCGACCGGTGATAATTAGCTGTAGACTATACGCACAGCAACAAGTGAAAGCTAAAAATAAACAGTATCACTTTACTGTGCTACAGTTAACTGCACTCGACAATTTATTTCTCGTCACGTTCGCGCGTATGTTTCTTCATTGTTTTGCTGCAAACGGATTGTTTTTATTTTCATTCGCAAAGTGTGTGTATACACAACAACGTCCAGACTAGCCGCGATTTCGTTCGCGCCTGCAATGCTAGAGACTTTCTCAGAAACCGGTCTAATAAAACCGGACGATTGTTTTGTCTCCAAAGGTTCTCCATTATTTTGAACGTAATTTGTTACATTTACGTCAGTTTTAAAAGCTATTTAGAAAGTTATTGTTTTCTTAAAAACAGAACGACTGGTTAGACGATTTGTTATAGTGTTACAACGGTCTCACTGATCGTCGTATGGTACAGTGGAAAACAAAGTACAAGACACCAATGAAGTCACTAATAACCAGCTGTAATTACCATAGAGAACAGTTTATAACCAACTAGTACAATAATTCAAATTAAACTTGGTCACACTCAATAATAATGTCAAGTAGCAGAGTCCCGCACAATTATAACACTTCGCCACAATACTACGAACCTCCCTTGAATAAATCGCCACTTAAACTGACTTCTAAGCGGCAGCTGTCGTTGCTTAAATAGATAGCACAAGTGTTCCAGAATAATCAATAATACGCGTCAACACTACTCGAAACACTAGACCGTAATTGATTGCAGCCTTGAACACAGTGCGTGACCGGTGGAGTATGGAATAGCCTCGATTGTTGACTCATGTGAAGTGTGACGTAATTGTCTTTCTTCTCAAAGTAGCAACACGTACGCTGGGCTCTGCTGGGATAGCCGAGAGACATGTAGAACGTTCTGTGATGGCGTAGCAATAGTTATAGCTATACTATAGATCAATGCTTTCCAGTGGGTGTGTCGCGAGATTCGCTAGGTGTGCCTCGAAACTTACAAGACTTCGTGATACTGCTGATAAAAGTAATTACTATAAATTTACTTAACATTTATTTTCAAAACTTAACAAGACAAAAATATTCAAGACCTTAAACGTAATTATTTTACAATGGATTTATTGGCTTACGCCTTACAGTACAATAAAACATTTGACTTTTTTTGAGAAACTTAAGTTTGTATTTTCTTACACAAAACTTCAATTCGTGGTGCAATTGAAGACAAACACGCGCATTTTCTGTTCAGCTGAGGAAGTATTTCTCGTTTCTAGTGTTTTATGTTTCACAATGCAGAAAAGCCCAGCTCGCACAAGTAGGTTGTACAAAAATGTTGCTGCTTCCATTGCTGTTACTAAGTACTCTTTCCTCCCTCACATCCAAAACCTGAGGAATGATGGTTCATCGTATTTCATTCGGTCTGATCGGAGTGTTCTGCGAGTTGCTCTTCTTTCTCCAGAGGGAGGTCGCTGGTGGATTCTGAGGACACAGCAAAAAACTGCGCACCAGTCATAGGCCTACTTGGCGACAGTGATGGAGAAAAAAAAATGTTTGCCAACTCGTACGCTAGTGTACTGCAGGGATTCACTACAAGTTATAGTGTGCCGTGAACAAAAAAGGTTGAGAACCAATGCTATAGATACATTTATAGCCTCCTATAAAAGACATTATAACTGTACGATAAACATTCCCTAGTCGTAAAAAAAATAATTTTTAGTCGGCTGAATAACTGTGCACATATGTTATCCAGGGGCGTATTTACAGGAGGGTCGAACAGGACCCCCCCCCCCAGAGGGTCGAAACAATTGTTAAATAATGATAACCTCTTAATTTTTAGGCTGTTTTATTTTATTGTTTTCAGCTGTGTACGCTAATATGGGCCTAGTAGTACCTCTTTTTAAAATATACGAACAGGTTTATTACACAGCATTTGGGTATACGGTTGAAATATGAAATACAGGAAACTCAATTCTCTAAATAAGTATCTTTTAACAGTGATTCAATAAGGCGTATTTTTATTGCTATTACAGTTTACCATAATGGGACTAATTTCAGGATGTTATCACGCGTTTTCAGCCACATTAAAGATAACAATGTTGATTAGTCTTAAATTGTTTTTTCTTAAGTATGAAGCCGACCCGATCCCGGACCCCCACCCAAGCCAAATTCTAGATACGTCACTGTTGTTATCTGCAGGTGTCCGCCATGAATCCGACGTCGGACGACTAAGAAAAATCCGACTTTAGAGAGAAACGACCCAACAATATAAAGTTCGAGTTACAAGCAGAAAAGTAAAAGATTTATTATGAATCAAACGTAGTTTATTTTAATCTTAAAACAGTTAGCGTTCGAGCTCAGCAGACTCCTCGGAAGTGTGAGTACACCATAACTGGTAAAAAATTAAGATTGTTTGTTTGAACTACATGCGACCTATTTGGATTGCGTAAAAAAGGGTCAAAAGTTAAATTAACACTGACCTTAACTAATGACTTACAGTAAATTGAATGTCTCTTTTAAAGGAAAATAAAATGAAAACTGTAAGCTAACTTCACCAAAACAAACACATCAAAGGAAAGAGAGTAATCAATATTGAATACTATTAATGGATTACCATTTTTAGTCAAGCGATTACTTCATATACTGTGTAAGTTTTACGAAGAGGTTCTGTATGATCTGAAATGTATTTGACCCCTCTAGATTTTTAACATTGTCTCTTTTAGAGTCACTATAAATTTCGTCAAGTATTGGCCTATCTGACCGCGACTCAAGACCTATCCTTAAATGTCGTTAGACATCATATTTATCTTTATTGTTCTAACATTCCTCTTTACGCATGGGCTTACTATTGTTTTGCACACAGTTAGTACATCTTTGGTCGTGTCAACCCGACGGGGAACAGCGGCAGACACAAGTAACCTTTGGTAGTTCTTCTGTAGAGAGCATCGCATCGTTTCGGTTTTCATTTGCAGCTCTAAATAGCCGACCGGAGCTCAATCCGACGAAACTGTCCCTCAGGTTCCTAAAGCATCTGTCGTCTTCCTACACTTCAATTACCATTCATTCTTTTCCTACATGACTAATCACATAAAATATCATTCTCTCCTTCTTCCCTAAGTACTCCAACCTTACAACATGTATGGCTCCACGTACCGTAGCTCAGCTTTGCTACTGTCGCCGTGTCTTGTGATAACTTTCCTCTGCAAGTCGCTGCTACTTCTCTTCCAATCACCTTCGCATGTCTCATTACAAATTTTCTCTGAAATGCGCCTACTGTATTTTCAACATTTCTGTTTTGGGCCAACTTTTCTGGGATATAACGGACGTCTAATACCGAACTTTCCATGTTTTGTAAACAGAGGCGAATCCTGAGAGCCAGTAATTCAAGCAGCGCTTGCCCCCAAAAATCGGGCAAAAGTAAATAAATGATTACGTAACCAACATTATTATTGTCACCAAAAACTGTTTCACATGCCTTCTTATCTCTTATTTTTAAAAAACGCCGGCGCATTTGTCACATATCTTCCAGTTAAAATGATATTGATGTCTTGACTTGATCAGAATCATAACATCACTTAACTTGCAGTTCTGTGTGCTGATATAACAGCAGACTGACCACTCCGCCCCCAAGGCAATCACTTCAAAAAATGTTTCGGTGCACTAACTATGGGTCGGCCATAATTTCAGAAATCTTAGCATTTATTTAGGATTTTATAACTACGCTTTCATTACCTAGCCTTCTTCTTTACATTAGGCTACAGTTAGAAATACTCAAACTTATAACAATCTAACCTACGCAGTAGCGTATCTAGAATTTGGCCTTGTAGAAGGAGGGGGTCCGGCTCGGCCTTGAGAGCCAGCAGTGTTCCGGCTCGGTGAAAATGCGACCATTTTTATCTCTTTATTATTGTTTTGGTTGTCACAGTTTGAGGTTAGCTTTTGGATTGCAGTTGGTAACGAAAAAGTTTCAAAGAACCGACTCATCCTTAAACGCTGAAATTATGATCAAATTGAAATTCGTTTAAAACTAGGAAGTAGAATCACAGCTTGCTAAACGCCACTGTTTTAATCCTCATACTAATTACACTTGATTAATTTTTTTCACAGCGATACAAAGAAATGCAAACCTGAATATTTTTTAATGATTTTCTAGCACTGGAATTTTATCTAGCCTACATGTGCTTCTATTGTCGTCGCCACCGTTTTCAAGGGGATTCTCTATTCCACTTATACACTTTTGTCGTAACACAAAATAGACTCGTTAACAAGGCCAAGCTTTTATTCCACTTCCATAGCATTTTGACTGGTTACGAATGAAATGAATCTGCAAACGTAAGCTTACTTTATAATTCCAAACACTAATCTACTGGTTGCATCGAATCTATCTAATAAATCGAATCTGAGAATCCAACATAGTTCTTATTAAGTCACTGATTAATAAATCAGCAATATGTGTTAATTTACTGATTACGTTTATGTAGAAATAATGTCTAAGGCCTGATATATTTTTTTAGAGTTCCGCCAATCAATGGCACTGACAAAGTACCATGAGCTTGATACGATCAAACATTAAAGTAAGGCAGGTTTCCCATATCAAATACGAATCACCTTTACCGTATAGCTACGTGGATCTACGTTTCTCCCATCTCACAGCGAAAGTCGACAAGTTTTACAATCCCGCCCTCAATTTACCGCTACAAAATTGTATTTATGCTTGTGGCTTTACGGTGCTTTGAATCTTGATTGCAGTTAAGGTAATCTAATCACATAACATTTTTTGTTAATTTTTGTATTTTTTCATATTTAGCGGGAAACCGCTTTCTTACCTCCCCGTTTCATCATTTCTTTCGTTTTGTAAGTGGGGCAACATACGCACATAACGTCCTCGAAAAACATTTCCGTTTGTTGCAATACTTCCCTTTTATTTCTTCTCTGTCTTTCAATAGAACGTCAGGGCGTCATTCCATAGCATGTTTTGCAATTTCTTTTTTAATCATATGTAGGAAAAAATTAAAAATAAACAAGATCAATTATGTTTCTGTATTTGACAACACAAAATATCCAAATGAAGCAATTATTTTAAGCTTTAAAGTAATTAATAAACAAGCAGTTAAAGGTTTCCAATTCGTTGTTTTAAACGTATCTGTAAAATGTCTGCTTGTTACGATTCGGAGCAAGCAGTGCTTTAAACATTGTTGATTATGGTCCAAGTCACGTTTTTGATAATAAATTACCTTATTTCAAATCCGTCCTGTGACTTCGTTGCGTTGTTTTTGTCGTTACGCGTTTCGGGAACTATGTCCCATCATCAGACGTATCACTCGGGAAGAGATCGTCAAATATTAAAATTCATAAAAGTACATTATTTAAACACACGTGTTCGACTCGGTGCGCACCGTGCAACGTTCGGTCGGATACTGAGTTCTTGGACTTCGAGTTATTGCCAGGTTGTTTATCTCAAGCAAATGCAACGCGGTGTCGTACAGTGGGTTGGATTTAAAAGCAGTGCTTTTCCAAGCCCTTATTTCCTAAGTCTGCACACAAACAGCAGGCTACTGCCATACGGGCCTTTGGTTTTAAACAAAAATTATAACTAGCAAACTATTCGCTAAATCATCTCCTTTTTAAGGGGAAACTTATAAAATATAAACTTGTTATTTGTGAGACACACTGTCGCCTACTTGTTAGTAAGTCAACGATAAGGTTACTCGGTAAGTGAACTAAGAACAAGAGGACAAGAGGGGTACTAAGTAACGTTTCCTTATCAAAAAATTGTTTGTTCTGTTCTGTCCATCCAGTCGGCGTTTAAACTATACTCTATGGGATCGTAGTCAGTCGTCATGCAGGTTCACTGAAGAAATGATTTACGTCATGGCACGGTGTAACGATTCATCTAAATTTACTTCATGTATCCTCAACGTAGATCTCCATGTTCTCAGTACACACACAATGACGATTTGTTGCATATATTCTAACTTTTGTCTTCTACCACGGTTTATCCTCTTTGTTGAGTTTCCATCAGAGCATAATCTTGGTTTCTATGATTGGATCCTGTTGCTCCTATCTCTTCTCTCAGTGATTTCTCAATAAATACGATTTTTATGTCTGCCTTTCCAGAATCTCTTCATTCCTCTTTTATGGAGTCATGTATTTCTTGACAATTTTCTACAAAACTACACTTGAAAAAGTATAGTCATGAGCTATTTGAGCTTTCGTTCTGGAGCCCTCACCCAGCTGTGGCAGTGGTGTTTCTGAAATGCATAAAATACATTTAAATTTTTTTATATAGCCTACATTTTGCGTTTTGCGTCTTTATTGTTACCATATGTCTTATGCAGGATTTTATCTGAAGATTAAAATGGAAAGCAACGGGAAGTGAAGTTAGTAAGGAGGGCATAAATAATTTTCTTTTAAGCTGCCTATTCTTGCGTAAAATTCAGTGAGAAGAAACGTATGTTTCTTGCGTATGTTAAGGGTACGTGGTACGTCCATACAGCCTTTTACTTGCATTCAAGTAAGACCAAGACTTGTATCTTGCTCGTAGCTAGTAACATTGTAACTGACAGATACTCACTCAGTGTAGCTACTCATTATTGTTATTTCACAGCTGTTTATTCATCATATTGCCAAGATAGTATTTGGTAAAAGTTAACACGATCTATGAACCAGCAGAAATTAAACCAACATCATCGTTAGGTCCTTTGACACCTTTCGAACTTGTCGCCGCTGTTTCGAGTCTTCTAAGCCATGAAAACAAGTCGCTCACTAATCTGTTCCTATCACAACCAAGAAGGTTCACTATCAACAATTCCCTCCTCAACCAATTTCCTACATCCTTTCCTGTCTCTCGTTATATCTAGTTAATTGTATAACTTTGAAGTTCCGTAACGTTTTAATACTCCCCACATACTTGGTCCCCTTGCCCCCGCCTTCGCTGGGCCTCTTTGTTTGAGACAGTAAACACTTCATGTACAAAATTACGGATTTGCTCAGGAACCGCTTCTTTAGACGATACTGGTTTACCTACTTATGAAACATGTCTAGATATATTTCATAAACTGTTATCCACAGAAACAAAAGAGTGCGTACGATATTTATGGGAAATTTCACAAAACAATGTAGGCCTACTCGTGATGCCGCTGTCATTACTTTATATCATTACACCAATTATCCGTACTGTCTTCGAGGAAAAATTAATTTTTTTTTGATAATTTGCAATTTAAAACAACACCAATAACAGCGGATTAAATAAATGACATAAAAGAGTTAGGCTTGTAGGGGACTCGTCGACTGATATTTCTCCTTATAGAATAGTTTTCAAGGATGTAGCAAGTCTTGAGACCGAGTTCTGCGGAATCATCTCTCGTCGGAACCATTGTTGTATTTTCAGGCTTTGTTAACTCAGTTTTGTGAACTACTAAGCTATACGAGTTGTGGTTGTATTTGGTTGCAAGGTTGCAATCCTCTGGCTTTCGTCCTTCGTGAGTGGTACTTTCAGGTCAGTTGTAATTGAAGCGTATGACTTTTGGTGTACCATGGGGTATCTTCTCAAGCTTTCAGCACTTATGATTGAAATGTTCGGATGACTTTCAATCGTGTAGGTTTGGCGCGTCCTGATAGCTGGAATCCGTAGGACCATATAGATTTACCATGATTCTGTATAACAATAGTTTATTAATTAATGACAGTTTGGGCTTACGATAAAGGAGTCAGGACATTTGTCTCCAACTTGAGGTCTAGCTAGTTCGTTTGATTTGAATGTGCTTCTGCCAGGTGAGCCGATGAGTCGATGATACTGGTACAGCTGTTTAGGTGGACAGATGTCATGTCAGTTAGTAAACGTAACTCAAGCAGATTTGTGTTGGTGTAATTTTGTATGTCATTTGTTGTACCATTTTGTGAGCAGATTTAAATGTATCTGTAGGTTGTCAGAAGTAACGTGAGGGTTTCCTTGATGGATAGCACAGCAACGTCATCGGCAAAAGATACAATGGTAGTGCGTTTTATTTCAGGTATGTCGACTGTATAGAAAAGGAAAAGTTGGGGTCCAAGGAATATCTGCTTCTACATACTAGGAACTAGATTTGGAATCGTATTTTACTGAAACGTTTCTGTTAGACAGCGACATTAGTAAAAGGTAGTAACCGGAAGACAATGTTTTTTTAATTTGAAGAGTACGTCAGAATACGTTGTTCAAAGTTTGGGAGATGTAAACTGCGTTACAAAATTTATTTTCTTCGAAAGCCTTTGTGGTTTCATTATCTAACCTGCCCATTTGCTGAGTTGTCGAATGTGTTGTCGAATGTTGCTTAAAACACAAGAGTGTTTTAAGCAACTTATAATTTGTGTTAAAGTACGTTATCTTTTATTGAAAATGTAGCTATAAAATCTTATCATTCTTCCGAATTAAAGTAAAGAAACTGCTAATTTACCTGTGCGAAGACGACAGTTCAAACCTTAGAGGTATTAGACTAAAGGAGTCACGACATAGACAGCACTGTAAGGGGAAGTGTGTCTAAGTGAAAAAGAGAAAGATTCGCGTAGATTAACAGGCTCTGTCTTCATGTTCTGGCGCGTGCATAATTGTTTTTTAAGGCTATAAATACGTACGTAATTTACCAAATGTTAAACGATTATCATTATTAAGAGAACCGTATTTCATTAACTTATAACTATTGTAATTCCTTTTATTTCTACAAATATTTGTAAGCGATATTTTAACACACGTATCTGGTTTAGAAATAGGCCTATGTTATGTGGTTACGGAATTTTGCTAAAACTTTTAATACCTCTGGGTGGGGGGTGATCCCCTGATCCTCCTCCCCGCCGTAGTTACGCCACTGGTGGGTAGTTAAAGTTTGTCAAGTCTGTCTACTACTCTCTTGAACTAATTTGAACTTCACAATTTCTAGTACACAAAAGCCTACTAACAGTTTCTTTATGTATAAACAAACATCGTACATTCAAGCTTACATACAAACTACGTATGTATCCGTATAATTTAATCACGAATACATTTTAACCAAATTAAAATCTTCTTCTTCTTCTTCTTCTTCTTCTTCTTCTTCTTCTTCTTCTTCTTCTTCTTCTTCTTCTTCTTCTTCTTCTTCTCCTCCTCCTCCTCCTCCTCCTCCTCCTCCTCCTCCTCCTCCTCCTCCTCCTCCTCCTCCTCCTCCTCCTCCTCCTCCTCCTCCTCCTCCTCCTCCTTCTTCTTCTTCTCTTCAAGGATTATGGTATATAAACCTGTTCCGGCACCCATCTCATCTCCGGACGACCCACGTCTCTTCTACCAACGGCTTTATAGCCTAGTGCCGCTTTCGACAATCGATCCTCTACCATCCTTTGCAGATGATCCCACCATCGTCTTATGTAAACTGAAATAATTTCATTTATGTCCTCTATTTCGAGTTCTGCTCTGATATCCTCATTCCTTATTCTATCTTGCAATGTATAGCTTAAAGTATGTCGAAGAAACTGGATTTCAGCACTTTGAATCTTGCCGCATTCCTTTTTTGTCATGACCCACGCCTCACTCGCATATGTCAATGTAGGTATAAAAGTTGTCTTATAAAATTTTATCCTTGTGCCGTGTCTTGCTTTATTTCTAAGATTTCTATGACACGTACTACAAATATTCCAAAATGTTTTATCTTCTCTTTTATATCATATTCAGATCCATAGCTTACAGCACATCCGAGATATTTAAACCGGCTCACTTGTTCTAAAGTGCTGTTGTTTATAACTATCTTAGTCCTCAGTGGACAATTGCTCTTAAAGGCCATGGTTTTGGTCTTTCTTACTGAAACTGTCAGTGAGTACTCTCTTGCTACGTCTTTTAACTGAAACGTAGCTCTTTGTAAATTATCCTCATGCTCATTCTAAGAACTATGTCATCTGCGTATAGCAGGGAACCCACAAAAATTGATAAAAATTTAAAATAAACTCAACTAAAATAATAAAAAGTTAAAATAAACAAAAAAATTAACAGGTAGACAGTATTTCAGATCATTGGACGAAGCGACGAAGTTAACGAAATACGGAATAGGAATCGATGTGCAAACAATGCAGCGTGCAAAGTATAAGAAATAAAAAAAAATAAAATAAAAGCTTAATAACAACAACAAACAGTGAAGCGCTGCGAAGATACGCTGAATAGACAGTGCGATGTGCAAGAAACGGCTAATGGTTTTGCGTTAGAACACGCAAATCGAATTGCTTAACCGGTAACGAGAAAAACGTGGAAATAATTCGAAAAGGGTTATTATTTGCCGAGAGATTACCAAATAGAAACAATGCCAGGCCACTTTTAATTATGAGTAAATACAGCGAACTGAGGTAGGACAGCTAATTGGTGTGCCAAACTGCTGCACTTGCTGGCAAATATTTGAATGCTCTTTCTGCGCTGGCACACTGCCGCTGCCGCTACCGCTTCGTTTTAAACCCTTTTATGTTTACTCATCTCAGCGTACACTTTTATTTGACTAGTATTAAATACCGGTTGTTATTAATATATAGAATACAAACACTGAAAGTTTTTTTTGTATTTAATTTTTCCCTAATGGCCGATTGGAGCGAGTTTCTATCCTTTTACTGGATTCTGCGAGGATTTATTAACAAGTCAACAGACAGGTTGGAAAAGAAGAAAAATAATAACGCAGTTTTATTGCAAATAGTCAGTTTTACGTTAAGACAACAACCGATTAAGAATAAGGAAGAGGAAGAAAGCAGTTACAGTGATTTCAAATTATGTTTTTGCTGATGGAAACAAAGGTTAGCCTTAATTGTCTCGTCTGTGTATGAAAGCTGACCGAGAGGGTTTGTGTCGCTACACGGCTGAGACAGAAAGCTGATCGGGAGGTTGTTGGATTTCCACACGCGGGGTGTGTACTCGATTTCGCTCTAGGAAAACAATTTAGTGCGACGTTTAGACGTTCACTCTTCTCTCGTGAAGCGATGGAAAACTGGCCAACGGCATCCGTGTCTAGAAATTCATCTCTGTTTAGCCGTTCGGAACTAGCTACAACCTAGATCCATGTCAGAAATTGTTGAACTTACCATATAGAGATCTCGTACGTTACTTGATTGTCTGAAGGTAGAATAAAAGTACAAGTACATAATTATAACCAGCTACCTGAATACGTAAAACTGAAAATGTCTGGAGAAAGGTTTATCAGAGAATATTATGTAGACTGTCTGTACTGTACTGTATGTAGAATGTCTTTGCAAATGTTAGCTACATTAAAAAGGTACTTGAGCATAGATTTCTGTAGCACTACACGTGGAGCTGAAATTAAACAAAATATCAGAGGGAAAAGAAAATCATTTTTTTGCACAAGAAGTATTTGTACCTAAAGTGAATTTATACCAAAATGATGTAAAATGGGCTTTTCCTTAAAGTACATTTTCGAAATTTAGTCTATTACATCTCTCTCTCTATGAGATACCCTCTACCTTTTGTCTCATCCTTAATGAAGGAAAAATCCCGACCTACCTCTTCCCGTGGTGGGCAGAGGGCAACGTCTATGGCGCCTGATGTAGGTGGGGACTGAGTGACTCCCGGGATAAGGAGTCCCCCCTCTTACCAAGTGCCAACGGTCTCTTATGAGGGCGGATGAACGGATAGAGTTTCAGGGGACCTTCTTGCCCTTGGGATGGGAAACTATCCATAATGGCGGGTGAGTCAAAGTGGGTCAATGGCATGGCGATGGTGAAGGCTACAGGATACCACTCCATTTGAGACCTTTGAGATATCCTTAATTGTGCATGGTCAACTGTGCTAGAAATGAATCGGGAGGTAAAATCCTCCCTTGTAGAGGGTGATAAATCTTCGGGAGGGTGCTACATTTACCAGAACCTGTGGAGAGTTTGGAATAAAAATGTATGTAAAGAAGACAAAAAGAGCATAGTCATAAGCAAAATGAGAAGTAGGCCTACTGCATAGATTAAAATATTTAATAAGGAAATTGTACAAGTGACAGTTTTCAAATATCTGGGGCGTTTAGTGAGAGAGAACATGCGTTGTAGTCAAGAGGTGAAATGTAGAATCGCCTTAACTGAGAAGGCCCTTAATAGAAAGACAAGATTACTGTGCTGGCCACTAGACATAAAATTGAGAAAGAGGATGGTGAAGTGTATTGTTTGAAGTATGGTCCTATACACGACAAGAACGTGGACAGTGTGAAAAGAAGAGGAGAGGAAGTTACAGGCCTTCGAGATATGGACATGGAGAAGGATGGAAAGGTTTTCCTGGATAGAGTGGCAAATGAGGGAGTGCTTGGAAGAGTAGGATAGAAAAGGAGAAAAGAGAAATCATCAGTGGCGGGAACAGAGAAATTGATTGGGACACTGTATACGGCAAACACGAGGTAATGCGATTGTGGAAACTCTGGAGGAATGGAAAGCGGAAATGAAGACGGAGGAGAGACTAGATGATAGACGATCTACGGATGCTACAGTATATCAAAAAAGCATGTAAGACCTGACCTTGGGCAGAAAACCCCGACAACTATGAGATGGAATAAGCTTTCAAAATTATCCTCTATTTGTCTTTAACATAAATTTCTGTAAGTCGTCCAACAAGTGCGTAAATTTATTTCAAAAATATTAAAATAGTATTTAAAATATATGTAAAATGTTACTTAATATGTTTCCGCTTATAGGCCTAGTTTACGGAAAACTGAAAGTAAATTACAAAATAATTTTTCTAAGGAAAAAAGACTAGTATTTTTGTTTATAAATTTAGACATTTCTGTGTTGGATAATTTGAACTGTATGAATCTCTACAATTTTACTATACGTTCGTTCTGTGTTTCGTAACATGCTCACGAAAGTGAAATATATTAGAATTTCTTACTTAATTTTATGTATTAACAAAACAAATTATAAGCAAAACCGCCATTTATCAATTTTTCCCTTTCATTTCATATCGTAAAAGGCACAAATATTAAAATTCTTTATATATTTTCATATTAAAACTAATTAGTTCTATTACGCACTTAAGATTACGTTAATTTCCTTTTTTTATACCTTTCGAAAAATCCTTTGACAAGCTAAAAAATTTATAATGAGAAGGTTTAAAAAATTAGAAATCTAGTTTTAAAATACGCAGTATGATATGATAGACAAAGTAAATTAAAACAGTTCAGTTTCGACCACTTACAAAATAATTTAAAGTTTCTAATTTTAGATTCTTAAAATTTCCCGTATTTTATAAATGGAAACCGTTTATTTACTCTAGTATTATTAAAACCTCGGCATATTTTGATTTGAAAATATAATCTGATGAACACTTGCTAATTTTGGTACAAAATTATAAATCCGTTAGTTAATATTACTTAACTAATAATAAGAATATAGCAGTAGTAGTAGTAGTAGTAGTAGAAGTAGTAGTAGTAGTAGTTCAGAGGTGTGCATAGTTGTGCACAGCGTAAAGAAAGGCATCTGTGGTCAGCAGTTTGTGAGGCGCCATGTGTTCCGCTACCGCACTGAAAGGGTTGATTTGCTGCGGCGTCTGTCAAGTGGTCAGACCTTATTGATAAGCATACCGCAGGTGGGCTTTGTTTTACGCCGAGTACGTCCTCCAATCCAACTGTCATCGGTCGCAGCTAAGGTTAACAAATTCACACCCCCTACGGAATATGTGCGCACTACCGAACTGTGAAAAGCTTTTATATATACTTTAGATATGATGACGATCATGGTGGTGATAGTGATGATGATGATGATGGCAATGATAATAGTAAAAGTAATAGTAGTAGTAATAATGATAATAATAATAATAATAACAATAATAAATCGTAAATAATTAATGAATATAATCAATCTCATCATCATACCGACCTTTCAGTCAATTGAGGCACAACAAATTCTCAGGCAAGTATATATCCGAAGTCTTTCCAACCAAATCCGTTAAAATTCTTGCTTTGTAATCACTCGATGATTATTTGTTGTTTAAACCATCGGACAGAAACCATCGTATTATCTTATTTCTTATGATCGTCTTCAGAATAGAAAATGAAAATGACTTACGAAAACGTGTGTATAACTTTAACAAAGCATGCGATAAATATAACATGAAGATAGCGAAAGAGAAGACAAAATCAATTACAATTTCACATGACCCATTAAGGTGTACGCATGTGACAAAAGACAGAATTATAGAACAAGTAATGCAGACAGACTACTTAGGAACAATGCTTACAAGTAACAATAGGGCAGATGAAGAAATAGAACATCAATTGATGAAAGCAAGGAAAATTGCTGGATGTATGAATAACCTTATATGGAATAATAAATACATCATACAAGAAGCAAAAACTAGGGTTTACAAGAGCACAATAAGTCCAGTGAAATCCTATGCATCAGAGACCAAGCCAGATACAGCAACAACTCAAAGAAAACGACAAACTATAGAAATTACTATTTTACGGAGGTACTAGGTACGATAGGTTGCCAAACAATAGTCATTTCTGTGTGTTTTCAATTCTAATGCTGGTTTTTCTATTTGCTTCCTCTGGTTGATCGCCATCAAAAAAAGTTACTTTGACCAATTTATTCCGGCATGAATAAAACTAACCTATATCGTTGTAAACGTTATTTTCCAAAATTTTAGTGACGGAATGTTTACTAGGCCTACCATTACTCGATTCTGGGAAGTGAACGAAGAAGAAGTGATCCCTGTTACTGTAAATGAAGGACGAATACCGACTGGTGACAACTAATTGAGTCCTCTGAGGAGTGTCAATGGTTTAAAGCGGATGAACTTTCACAGGACGTTAGTGGGAGCTGTGACCGAATTAAATGCAGTCAGACCTTATGAAAAAAAAAGAGAACCGATCTCTAGAGTTCCAAAAGACAGTCGGTCTGGGGTCTAGGGTAAAGGAATCCTGAACGAAAATTACCAGGTACTCCGGGTTTGGGATTGGAATGTGGATTGAACTCAGTCTTCTGAAAGAAGTATTTCATTCCATTAGCTTTAAAAAAAAATTGTATTCGAAAAGAAGCCTCCGAGAAGAAATGTGGAACGTGTCTTGAGAATAATTTACGAATAGATAATTTATACATATTTATAGATTACATGAGTAGTACTTATAAGGTTACATAAGCTCATAACTCATAAGGCTCATAAGGTTTATAGGTTATATGAGTGTATTCGCAGAGGAAATTTTCCCGCTTAAAACTAGTATTTGTGACAAAAACCTCTCTGAAAATGTATGAATTACCTTTGTTTACATCTTTATTATGACAATAAGGCAAATTATTAAAAACATTTTAATGTATTCGCCAGTGGGATAATGCCCTTTTCATTTTTCTCGATTAGAATTAAACACACACAACCAAACACAAGAATACAGAAGCATTTATCATAAACAGTAATTTCAAATAAATCACACAGAGGACACGGAACCGCGGTCTGTGGCGGCGGTTATAAAGATATTCATAGAGCGGGTGTGAAGAAGACATTAGTAGTGAGAGCTGTGGAGGGGGAGGGGGGTTGAGATCGTAAATCACTGACGGCAAAGTGTTGCCAGTAAATCTCAGTTTAATTAACCAACCAGTAGCGGCAACGGCAACACAACCACTGCATCATCCCCAGTGCATGACAAGGCACCCCCGATTTATCGTTTATTAATTAAGTCCTGATACAGTGTACAACCGGCCGCAAGAAGTCAAAACTAATTTTAATACTGGTCCATTTATTTTACTAAGGGTTTTGCCGTGTTTATTAGTACAGCGTTTTAAGTGTTACTGTATCCGACATCCGAACACAAGCCTAGAGTTTATTCCACATAACAAGTCAGCAATCACCTGGCAGTAACACCTTTTTACTTGATTTTTTATTTCTCTAGCAGTGAATACGTTTTTTTACTAAGCTGTTCCTCAGAACTTGCTACTGTTAATCGCCCTGGATACTCGGTTATTTCTAGGAATAGGTTATAGGCAGTAACAGTTCTAAACATTAGACAAGATATTAAATAATGTCGGTATGGAGAACTATACATGACTTTCATGTTCCAAGATTTATATTTAAAATCATTTACTTGAATTCGGTTCCATAATTTCTAAAAAGATAGCCCCCACCCTCAAACTATTTTTACTATTGATAGATATTTTTGTTAATATAGCGTAGTCGTTTAATATAATGTATTTTCGAGCCACTTTATCTATAAAAATTAGGTACTTTATTCTTATAAAGAAACTGAACTACGCAGATAATCATCCCTCCTCCTCAACCGATCCCCACCATTAATGATATTTACACTTCCATAGAGTAATAATTTTATCATATGTAATTGCTAAGGTCCTTCAAAGTCAAATACTCGTACCTTACTTGTATCAGCAAAAATCACTCCCTCCCCCTTGAACTACCCTCTCAATTTATAGATATCTCATTTACCATTTTACAGTGGATTAATAAGACTTTATTTTCGAGGAACTTAAGTATCAAAATTAAGTACTTTTGTTAAAACACAAAACAATTCAGGTAAACTACCCCTCTCCCTCAACCGAACAACCCAATTTTTTATATTTACAGTTTTATTGAGTAACAATTTCATTATATGTAATTATTAAGTTATCTTATCCTTCAAAATTAAGTACTTTATTCGACATCAAAAAGGTAGTTTTCAAAAAATTACTCCCTCCCCTTCAACTACCCTTTTCATTTATAGATATTTCATCTACCTTTCTACAGTGGATTATTATGACCTTCTTTTCAGGATACTTTATTTATCAAAATGAATTACTTTACTCTTGTTAAATCGTAAAACGTCCCAGGTAAACTACCCATCCCCCTTAACCGATCTTCACCAAAATGATTCCCCAGTCTTCACCAATCTTACTTTCATGATTCCCCTCCAACTCGGGTACATATGCAAAAAATTATTTGATTCTGTTTGAATTTGCGGCAGTTACCGTTCGCCATAGAAAAAATCACACACACACACACACATTTCGGGAAATGACTTTCTTCATGTTTTGAGGGTAGCACAATCAGAATCAGCTCTTATCTCGAACAGGTTTATTTTCCAGATTACCATACTTCCATTACCTTACAGAACATGGAAGTAACAAGTCAATTTTTCAAACAAGTCAATTTTTTGAGCGTAAATTTATTTTCGCAACTACAATATGGAACATTTTCAGCGACTATTACTATACAGGGAAATAGCTTTTAAAACCAATTTTCAGGGTTTATCCATTAATTTCTAATCGTACTTTCATCGCTCAACGGCAGAGACTTGAACAACACCCATTTAACCTCTAAGAATGTCGAATATGTTAATATTTAATATGTCCGAATGATTTTTTCCAAGGCGGAATACCACCTTATAGCACAATGAAAATGATATATTATGATATATGTTGATATTATTTGATCGATTTAAGTTTTTAAGTTCTGCGGACCAATTTCTTAAAATTCAATACTGCTATTGATAACTTCGTAGAAGCGACAATCTAAATCAGAAATAATCTACCGTCTGTGTTCGATTCACGAGAGAAACAATTTATCGGCAAAGAAAGTGTGCGATACAATATTGCATGTGAGTGTGTATAATTGCATTTTAAATAAAAGTTGCTTCATAATTAAAATTCATCTTTGCAATCAAAGATACTTCAACCGAAACGTCTCAGTGAACATGAAAATATATTTTTACAGTTGATGACAGTAACCTTTTCTGCAATGCTTTTTCAATGATTGATAAAAATTCTTTTATGTCAGAGCTTTTAAGTTTTCATTCGGGGTTAGAAATAACATAATTAAATATGGGTGGCTGCTTGAAAACATTAAAGTTTGTAACTTGCTTCGGATTAGTCAATACTTTTAAAAATCTCAAATTTTACGTGTATTTCCAAATACGTTATGAAAACCATAAAAACATTAAGAATTGTTGTAACTGTTCCCATGACTACTTCGAATCTAAGCGCTGTTCTTCGGTTCTGAAGTTAATTAAATCCTACTAAAGAAACGACTACGGTTTTACGATGGACAGCCTTCGTCTTAGAACCAAACGAGTTTTTATACTTTTAATAATTTATATGGCGGCTCAGTAGACCAGTGGGTATGGCACCTGGCTACTAATCTAGAGGTCCCGGGTTCGATTCCCGGGCCAGCATCATAAAATCAAGGTGCGTTTTTCAGCCCCCAGGTCGACTCAGCCTGTTGAAAATGAGTACCTGGGATAACATCCTGGGGATAATAATGGGCGGCTGAAGCGTAGTGCTGGCCACACTGCCTTCCTTGTATGCCGTACGGCTCGCATAAGGCAGCCTACCCTGCCTGACTCCTAAGCTGCTTCGGTGGTACAAATAGGAGCCATTATTATTATTAATAATTTATATTAACTTTATTGAACGACCGAAGCGATTTCCCAGTTGTGACTCGACCGTTTAGTATATGTCTGTCTATGTATCTATTTGGGTATGTCTCACGACAACTTTTGAACGCATCAACCAATTATCGTAAAACTTGGCACGCGTATCGACAGATTTATTCTACAGCAAACTATTGTTTTTTAGATTGACCCCTCCAAAAATAGTGGGGTGGAAGGAAAAAATCTTGGGGGCAAAATTCTGAAAAAATTGAAACAGCCCATGTTGGGTACCAAATCAATTGGAATTTAAAGCACAATTTGAATATAGTGTTCATTTTAAAAAATTACAAATTTTTGGACGTCAAGGTCCAAAATGTGCGTAACAATTTTGATGAAAACCGAATATTCGTGTATCAAATAAGACAGTTTTAACTAACATCTGAATGTAGTGTTACGTTTAGGAAATTTCAAAATTTTGTGATCTCAGGGGCAAAAAAAAAATATATTTTTGAACAAAATTGTTAAAAGCCCAACAGGGTATCAGGCGAACAGGAACTGTAACCCAAATCCAAATGTTTCGAATTCTTAATGTTTATTCTATGATTGTGTGCTCTACAATAATTGTTATATTACTAAAGAGATCGGGATTTTTTAAAGGTTTCCCACAATTGAGAAAGTATCTAATATCTAAATTTATGTAATAATAAATATACTTCGTTCAAAACAGTGAGCGAATTCTGCAGGCCAGGGAGCTTGCTAGTACTTTTTCAATGTAGTCTGGAAGTTATAGGGCAGTTTAAGGTAAGCTGTAGTATACGTTGGCAATTTTTAGAGATCGCACTCCCTTAAGGTTTAATCACGAGCCGCCAATGGTAAGGACACAGGGATTTAAAAAAATCTTGATCAAGAGAATAATCTGACATCTTTAAAACATAGCCACCTATCAACATGCAGATTGAGGTTACAAGACGGAAGAAGTTATTTTCACAATTAGTGGTTTATAGGGTGAAGTAAACACGTTTCTAGTGTTTGCATTCTATTTGTTTTATCAGTACGCATACATGTTATTTAAGAACACAAAAACAAAATCTACATGAACGTGGCAAATAATACAGAAACTGAAATCTTCGCATCACGGAGCCAAAAAGGCAAGAAAATTCATGTTCTTTTGTTAGGAGTTTACATCTGATTTTAAACGATTCAGTTAACGCAAACGGATTCGGGATTTTGCATTAACATTCTTCAGCATAGTACTTAACACATTCTAAATCGGGAAAAGCAATATGACCTGGGCTAATTCCCTCCCAAAACGCATTCGAGCAACATATTTAGTTTATACGATTTCGAATTTATGTGCTCACGTAAGAGATTGCTAGGTTTTTTAACTTTAATTATGGAAAAATTATTTATTTACTATTAGGCAACAATAAGTTCAATTCCACAGTAGCGTATCTAGAATTTGGCGTATCTAGTAGCGTATCTGGGGGGGGGGGGTCAAGTAGGCTTCATACAAATTGGAAAAATAAGTTAAGATTAATCAACATTATTGTCTTTAAAGTGGTTGAAATACGTGTGTTAACATCCTGAAATCAATCCCATTAAAGTAAATTGTAATAACACAATAAAAATACGCTCTACTGCAACATTGTTTACAAGATACTTATTGACGGAATTGATTTTCCTATATTTCATATTTCAAAGGTATACACAAATGCTGTATAATAAACCTGTTTGTACGCGTATATTTAAAAAAATGTTACTTCTATATTAGTCTACACAGCTAAACAAAAATAATAAAAGAGCCTAAAAATTAATAGATTAACAAATTTCGTCAACTTTTTCGACCATCTGGGAGGGATCCGGTTCCTTTCGTCCCCCCGCCGTAAATACGCCCTTCAATTCTATGCTACATAACTAAAGGATAACACACACTCAATTTTTTTCATTTTATTTTCGAAATTAGGGAGGAACGGTCACAAATAATTTTAACATTTAACTTTGATTTGCTCTTTTCTCAGGGTTTATAAAATAAAATGTAGACTTATTCTTATAAATAGTTTCGATTTATTAACAATTAGTTATGATTGAGTATCATATTTATCATTGACACAAATGCAATCTCTAATCAAAATATAAAAATATTCATTTTTATAAATCTTATTTTTATTACTCATATTAAATGCTCTAATAATTCAAATATTGTAATTCTTATTTTAAAAAAAACTTTTAATGATTTATTTTCTTAAGTTTTAAATACTATAACATAGTTAATTACTGATCTGGATTCATTTAAAATCGGTGCTCATAAATAAATTTAACTTCCATAGCTTCCTGATATTATTTTTTAAGTGAAATTTTATCTTAATTCTTTAATTAATTCGTGTGAGTTCTTTAAGTGAACAGACAGTGGACCTAAGACTAATTATGGCATGATAAGTTTACTTTTGGTATGTATCCAAATCTGGTAGAGGTTTATATGGTGCGGTTCGCATGTTGATCGTCTGGCGTGACGGCGATAATTCCCTCCGGATTAGCAGATTGTATCGTGGAATCCCGTGGAGTCTCACAAGACACAGCACAACACCAAACTTCACACATTCGGAATTAGTTCGCGTTAGTTGTTATTATTGTTATTCGCTTCCACAGACATTATTGATTATTATTTATCAACTGCGTTATGATTGAAACTAATGTTATTTACGAGTTTAGTTCGTCTTGTAATATTACTTGATGATAAAGTTATTGTTACGTATTTGCAAAACTAATTTACAGCGTTACTGAATTATTCATGTTGTATTAATTCACTTGTATATCACTAATAAAATTACAGTTGTTTTACCGAAATTGTTTTAAGTCCGATATTACTTTGCTAACCATCGTACCGAAAATTCTCTAAGTCCAATAATTATGAAATCTCTGTCGCGGACTTACACTCCCGTTTCCGTCAAAATTTTAGTTAGAACCCCCTTGAGCGCGCCTTTCTCACGTCCCTATATGGAATTTAGCATCAGTCCAACTAATTTAATTTCTGATTTTTTCTACGCTGTGTTCTAATTGGTTCTACTTTACCACCCTCCAGATCTAGAGACCACCTATTTTTCCGAAAGCACCTCTCTGATAGGCTTTTGGATTCCCACCAGATTTCTTCCCTAGGTCACTATACTGAGGTCGTCGTCGCTGCTAGATACTGTAGCAATAAATTCTTGACAGTCGCTTTTTTTGGAGTATTCAAAAGCAACCCTTAACTTTCTCGTCAAAGTATTGTTTTCTGCACTTGGTCGTTCTAATGGCATCAACTATTGTCACTCAAGGGCCTCACCAAACTTCCTTTGTATGTCCGTTTTCTTTTCTATGTTTCCATCAAAACATCTTTCCTTGAGTTCGGACATTACACCCGAGCTTTCTCTCTTCTGAGTAAGGTCGAAGTCCTGTCGTTGACAGTTAGAGTCTTTCAATAACGTATACCCTTTTTTGTTTCACTATATGCAGCTGGCATGTATACGTAGTTTGGTCTATTGTTAATACTTACATTTGCTCTTCAAATGGGTTCGTTCACGTTTGTACTTTTTTTTCGAAGGATTTGAGGTAGTTGTCAAAACTAACGTTTCTTAGTATGGAGAGCGATGAACTCTGTCTGCTTTCCTTGAGCGCGTTGGAGCTGTTACATGATTTTATTGCCTGTCAATCACTTCTGCGTATACCCTAGCTTTCACTTCGTTGTGTACAAACTTCTGCTTTTAACACATCAATTCCCTGTCACGGCGCTTAATGATACATCTTAAATCAAAACAAGAAATTTTTTTTAATTTCTGATTTTGGCGTTATATAATTTTATCCGTCAGTCTGCATTACCATCACTTTATGGTTCAGGCATTTGCTAACTCCATAGTCAAGTAATTTACCATATTTCCTTCGGTCGTCCTACATTCCTTACTGGTTTTGCTTTGTCTTGTTTAGGTAGTCTTCGTTACCCATACGTTCTAAGTGCTCTTTCTATTTGTGCCTATGATATTTTATTTTTTCCGTAGTTGCTATGTCTTGATTTGTAGTAATTCTGTCACCTCTTATAACGAAATGTGTTGTTCATTGTAAGTTCGTCTCGGAAGTCTATTTCGTTTTCGATTTCGTGAGCATAATCCTGCCTCACTACAATACAATGTAAGACGGACACCTATATCATAAAATTGAACTGTGTTTCTGGTCGCACTTTATTCTTACGTTTATGTTGATCGTTCCACGTATCATTTGTTTTCCTTTACGTTTTACTATCTACGCCCCACTCTGATAAAGATCATAACTAATAATATTATCCAAGCAGATAAAGTACCTCATAAAATTTTTGGTTGTTAATAATATTATTCTGAATCCGATTAGTTCCTCTCCTTTTAAAGCCATAATCTTAGTTTTATTTGTGGATATTTGTACAGTGTATTCTTCACATATTTATATTTTGTTCCCTGATTAATAACAAATCACAGTAACCTATGAAGTAATTAGCTGGACGACCGTTTTTTTGTTTTGGGGGGGGGGGCTAAAGGCTGGTAATGGGTACCGAACGTAGGATTCGGTTAATGTGCAATGAGTCAGAGCTCGAGTCAGCTCTGCCAGCAATTCCTACTTCCATCGTCCCAGTTCGTGACTCCCGAGTAATGCTATCCGTATCCACAGAGAATATCTGATGGAAGAGGGTGCAATGCGATTTTGCGGCCTGCAATATTTGGTTGCGTGATTATTATCGATGCAACAGAAGGAAATAAAGTAAAATTGCTATTTGAATTGGAATTGGATTGGAATTTTATTTTGTAATCTGTGATATTGTTTATAAAATTTTGATATTCGTTTCTCATCGTCCTTTTGTTTGTGAATTCTATTATTTTAAAGTGTATTCTTTTTGTGGCAATATTACTTGCTATTATGATTCAAGAAACTGCAAGTGTAAGGAAAAATACGCTTAGCCACATTCAGCAAATGTATGCTGAATGACTTTTAAGTTTGCAAGTATATTATTTACACAATAAATACCTTATTGGAGAAACGTTTTGTAATTTTTCAATCAAAATAACTCTAAACAGTTTGTGGTAAACTTAAACTATAAACTGCCATTAAAATAATGGAAAAACACGCTCAGTCTTGGACGCGGCCTGTACATTTAGTTATTAACAAAAACAGTTGAATCTATTGTAAATAATCCTTATTTCACAAATTATACCTTTAATTAATACGCAGATTTAATTTATTTTTTTATGTTACGAACTCTCTTTGAATAAATTAAAACTTTGACGGTTGCGAATCGGCGGAAGCCTTGCCGCCTAGCTTGTGGGATCGGTAATTATGTTTTCCATGATTATCGTTTTGAAGAAACCCTGGGTCGATTTTTGAATACCATGTATCACTACAGTATTCACAAATCCTACCACGTAATTATTTTAATAAACTTAACTTCTATGAATGCCAGAAACAACATAGGCTATATTTGGTTTACATTTCCTGCTTTCCTGTGAATTTCGGATGGTCAGCTTTCTACTTCGAACCAAATTACTTTTCATACTTTTTATAATTGACATTAACTTTATTCTTTTTTAAGTGTAGTCTATAAGTTAAACATAGAGTAGTTGAAGGCAAGCTGTAGTATACGTAGAAAATTTTTGGAGAGGGCTCTCTTTTAAGTTTTATTTACGAGCCACCACTTATTATTATTGTTGTTGTTGTTGTTGTTGTTGTTGTTATTAGTATTATTATTACTACTAGAAACCACTGGAATCAATATCGTAATAGACGAATGTGTGTATTGTAGAGAAGGTAGGCCTACTGCCCAACTACAAGTAGGAAATGTTGTTAGACGGGCTATAAGGCCGTGGCCCAGTTGTTGATTGCAGACGTTTCAGCCGTCATTGACTGAGCCTGATTTAAGCACTGAAGATGGCCGTCGAAGGCACGGCTGAAACGTCTCCAATCAACAACACTGGACCACGGCCTTACATCCCGGCGAACAACAATTTTAATAACATCGTCGCCGGGCGTGAAAGCCTCAGACGAAATACAAATAGGAAATATTTCCTCAGTCTAATATGAACTTAAATTCATTATACGAGGGTCAGTTGAAAAGTTCGCGGAGGGACATCTATAGCTCAGAGGTAGAACTAAAATATTTCGTATGCTGTAAGACGTATATTTCGTGTGAACACTGTTAATTTCCAGATATATCTGTCAATTTATTAACTTTTTACCAGCTTCTTGAAATTTTCCTGTCACGCGTGTTTTTAAAATGCACAAAATCAAACATCGTGCTGTGATGAAATCTCTGTTAAAAAGTTTTAGCGCCAATGGAAAATCAAAACAAAATTGTAAATGTGTTATGAGATGCTGCGCCTTCAGAAACAACGGTAAGTGGGGCACACTCGAGTTTAAACGTGGTCGTACAAGCACTGAAGACTATCCTAGCAGTGGACGTCCAAAAAGTGCAAAAAAACATGGTATTATTGAAAAAATTTCATAGGGTGTTGGAAGACCGCAGATTGAGGAGTGGATGACGTTGCTGAAATCATAGGCATCTTATATGAGCGTGTGCATCATACTTTAGCTCAAGAACTTGGTGTGAAAAAGCGTTGTGCAAGATGGCTGCTGCACCTGAAGTTGTTGCATTTTTTGGGCGTCCAGTGCGACCACGTTTTCAATTATCGTACGACCACGTTTAAACTCAAGTGCCTACTTACAAATCGTTGGTTTTGAAGTCGCAGCATCTCCTGACACATCTACAATTTCGTTTTGAATTTCCGTTGGCGCTAAACAATTTTTAACAAAGAATCATGCCACGATGTTTGATTTTGTCCGTTTTTCAAAACACGCATGACACGTCAATTTCAAACAGCGTCTAAACAATTAATAAATTGATAGATAGATTTGGAAATTAACAGGAGTTTACATAAAATACAAATCTTGTAGCACACGAAAAATTTTGGTTTTACCGCTATGCAACAGTTACAGATTTGTCGAATTTCAGTTAGGACTAGCATTTTATGCTCAAATGGGATAGTTCATAATGGTACAACGTTTTGAATAAGAAATAAGTATATAGAAATATAATATAGCTATTCTGGAGGTTAAGTAGTAATGCTTACTCCATTATAACACGGATGATAGTTTTCACGTGTTACGTTGGCTAACCTGCATAAAACCAAAACAACTGATTAAAACTCAATGTAATTAATATCCTTTTTGAAATATCATCTTAAAAGTGATAGTAGGCTATTTATGTTTAAACATCGACCAGCTGGGAAACTTAAGTTTGAAGTAGATAACCCTCGATGTCATCAGTGGAGTTAGGGTATTATCTTTAATGAAAAACTGTGAATCTATTAGGAACAACAATGATGACTTTTGGAACAGGGAGAATTTCTGCATCCGGAAACTGCATACCAAGATAAGTGTCAACAAAATACACAGATAAATTGGAAAGTAAATAGAAAGCTAACGAGAGAGGGAGGATAGACAGACAGACAGATGGGGGAAGTATGTGTCAGGGCGCGCACAAGTATCACTCACCTTTACTTCATAAGTGTTCGTCATTGTGAGTAGAAAACAAGTTTCTTTATGCGAAAATATTAGTATGTGGACGAAAAGTGTTAATTAGTTTTATGTTAATGCTTATTTTGGACTTGCTCAGGTTTCCACTGTATAAATTGATGTTAAGAAAAACCTTTTATTTTTTTCTCCAATGTAAAAAATAAATTTCATGTGTCATTTTCAGTAATAACCAATCCGATACATGTACTACTAAAAACGTAAAGGCTATTGGAGTAAGAAATTGATTTAAAAATTATAGTGTTACAAACTTTAAATAGGCTCTCCTGTAAAATTTTCCAAAATGGATTTACACCGTTTTCCCCTGAGTATTCTTTTTAGTTTAAGATATCTGATCACGAAAACTATAGAATACAAATAAAAGATAATGGAAAACATATACGCTTGTCTCCTTTTTTTTACTTTGCAGGAGAAATGTCGAAACTTAAAACACGGAAAAAGGATACACGTATAACGACAGAGTAAGATTATCTAGCAGCCAATGGCAAGTTATACCTGTATACAGATTTAATGCAATATAGTATATAGATGTGTAATCCTCTACAGAGGTAGTGGACGTGGACAAGTAAGGAAATCGTCTTACGCTCCCCGCTCGGCAAATCTTGTAATCTGATCGTCGTTTTACGCAAAACTGAACTCAGTTAAATTGAATCGTTTATAGCGACTCGAGACTGTGTACAACTATATTAATAAAAAATGATCAATAGCAGACGGAGTTCGTATCCCCTTCCCTTCACTTTGTCGGTCGGTCGACTACGCAAACTTTGTGACCAAAGCAATTATACGGCTGCGTCGCTCTACCAATCTGGAATTAAATAATTTTCTAGTTAATTGAATTTCGCCAAATAGATTTCCGTTTTCTTAATTTGAATATCTGTTTGTCGTCTCTGAATTTCTTCATCGTGTTGCTTCTCTATCCCTTCTCACTTAGTACTTCTCTCTAAGCCTTCCGCTACTTCTCCGCTTTCCCTTGTTTGAAATCTGAACGAAATACGACGATATCGCTACACTGGAATGTAATCTTTATATAGCACTTGCTTCTCATATTTATGTGTGTGCGTGTGTGTGTGTGTGTGTGTGTGTACGCGCACGCGAGAGTGTGCTTTTGTGTGGTATAACGTTAATTAAATTTATACGTTATTTCGTATATTTTGTACAGCGTGTGGCTAATTAAAACAACCCACTGAGCTCTGTAATGTGACCTTACGTATATAGAAGCATATTAAGTTAATGGATTAATGATAAATTTTGTCCTGTCTGGAGTCAATCCACCTTCAATATGCAGTTCACGCAAACGCTATGAAGGCGGTCTATTTATAAATAGGATCAAGTAAATGATTTCAATCTGTATTTCGTATATTTCCAATCTATAACCATATTGTAAAAACAATTGCGTGGAAAAACAAAATTGTGAGAATCTGGAATGTGAAAACAATTACATAAAATTGTGAGAATCTGGACTAAAGTGAATAGTAATTCCGTGTATGGTGTAGGAACTATGCAGAAATGAAGAGCTTAGAAGAGGACGGACAACGCTTTCAACTAAAAGAAGGAAAGAATACTAAATGTAAGGCAATAATATAGCGAAAGAATAAGAAAAAGTTAAGAAACGTATATGAGATATACAGAATACAATGACGACGAGAGAAAACAGAAGAGAGGGAGAGAGGGAGAGACAGACAGAGACAGGCACACGCAAGGCCATGAAAAATAATAATAGGAACTTTCGAGTTCGAAGAAATAGAATGCTCCAGATATTTAAGCACAAAAGTGAATGGAAAGAATAAAGGGTACAGGACAATCGACTAATCAATACAACCCGATCAAAACCTACAAAGGCCTTCCTACCTGAAAATGAGAATATTTGTGGAGCCGCAAAATTAAAATATAAATCAACAAAAGAGCAATAAATCCGGTTGTGACCTACGCAGTCATGACCTACGACTTCACGAAAAAGAAAGTAGAAAAGGTGAAAAGGCTCGAAAGGAAAATAAAAGAAGACTGTGGTCCACGGAAGTCGGTGAAGGACACATAAACCTAACGAATAGTGAAGTTAACGTAAGTTAAATATTTGTGATCATATGTTTAAGGAGGAGAGCATAGTGACGATTAAGGCGCAAAGGATAAAGTAGTTTAGCCGTGTATACAGGAAACGACAGAAAGGGATTAAACGTTATTGTGTGAAAACCAGAAAGAGTACGAAGGACGACTAGATCAAAGGTAAGACTGAATGATTAAGCTGTGATGGGCATAAGGAGGAAGAGCAGACAGCCGAAAGGAAAATCCCAAGACCAGAAGAAGCGGAATTAAATTAAACACGAACTTTTTGCTCGAATCATTGACGACGAATAAAGAAAGAGTTGAAAGAGGCTGATCTCGTGCAGAAAAGTTCTCGCAAGAACGGCCAAAATAATTTCATGGAACTTACAACCTAGAAAAAATAAAAATTAAAATAATGACGAGAGAACGGAAAAGTTTTGTTGTTTAATCTGTCACATCGCATATAGGAGCGTATTTTCTGGAAGAGGACGAAAGGACCCCCCCTCGAAAAATTTGACGAGGATTTTAGGCTGCTCTATTATTTTTCAGGTGGGAACGCTAATATACTTGTAACTCTTTTTTAAATATGCAGACGGGTTTACTACACAGCATTTGCTTATACGTTTGGAATATGAAATTTGGGAAAATCAATTCAATCAATAAATATCTTGTAAACAATGCTTTAATAGCACGTATTTTAATTGCGTTATTACCGTTTCCTTAAACGGGATTGTTTTCAGAATTGCGGTTACGGCTGGTCCCATTATTGCTGCACGACCCTCAGTCACTTTGAAGATTGTAATATTGATTAGTCTTAACTTGTTTTCCTTTTATATGAAGCCGACACGACCCTCTCCCCAATTCAAAATTCTAGATACGCCACTGTTATCCATAATCTCATGATTCAAATTACAAAAACATTTATTATAATAATTATATAATATATAATTTATTATTATAATATATTTGAGAATATATTTATTAATTATTCTCAAATACTTACACATCCAACAGCATAAACACGTAGATTCTCTTTTATCTATCTCTCTCACCCCAACCCTTTCTCACCTACACATACGTACGTGTATGCCGCTCAAATTACAGTATACACGTCATTAAATTACACGCTGCTCATACGCGTGTTGCGAGCGAGCGAACGGGCGTATTTAATTGTGATTGTTTCTAAAGTCAGGTTAATTTTATACGTAGAGCGACGGTGATTGCACGCTATTGTCGCTGATTGTCACATTGAATGACGTCACTGTGCGGTTACGGCTGGTCCCATTATTGCTGCACGACCCTCTCTACCCTTTCCCGTCCTTAACTACTTGACGCGACTTCCCCGTTCTCGTTACGCGCTCCTCTTTATTAGCGTGTTAAACACGACTTTTATTGCACTTTTTTTAATGCGGACTAATTCCGATTAACTTCGGCATTCATGTCATATCGTCGTCTCGGTTGTCGAACACGTTTTGTTTATGCTTCCGAGTGTTTTACGGTTGGACTTTGTATTCCGTCCGTAAACAAGACATTCGGAACATTCTCCACGACCTTACTGAACCTTGCGACGTATACGTTCCTCCCGACAGTCAACGTAAACGTGAACTTTTATATTGTTTGAAACAATGTTGCTGAACAATATAACGCGATAATACAATTGTTGCATTGTTGTATTGTCTACGCTTATGCATTTCTGTGTTGGCACGCGTCTGAACTGTTATAACCTAGCAATTACATACGTACACGTATTCACAAAAAATTGTGCTTTCTAGCGCGATCGTGTGTGTGTGTGTGTGTGTGTGTGTGTGTGTGTGTGTGTGTGTGTGTGTGTGTGTGTGTGTGTGTGTGCAGTGGCGTACCTAGGGCACTGGAGGCCCGGGGCGGATTTCTTTCTGAGGATCCTCCTCCCATAAGACGGGTTTTTACAATCCAGTTTATCTTTAAGTAATACATATACAACTAATACTTTACCAACAACACTTTACTGTTATATATTTATTGTCTAATTAATGTATTGATAGACATCTAGTTAGGAAACATTATAAGAAGCTGTAGTAATGTTTGAAATAAAAGTCATAAATATAAAATAAAAATAAAGTATGAATATATTTCTAATAACAAACTTACCTTTATAATGTTTTTAATATCTGTAAACACTTTATGAGATAGGGTTGTAAGGTAGATTCCAGAACAATGAAAAATCTTTTGAATCGATCGAGTACGTCTTAAATGAAGAATCCTCTCTAGTGTTGAGTTTTAGGACGTGACAATAGAGACAATAGAAAATTTCGAAATAAATTAAAAAATTTACCATAAAAAACTTAATTTTCCAAATCTAGAGGCACCCTACTAAGTGGGTCCCGGGCCGTCCGCCCCCCTTTAGTCAGCTACTCAGTGTGTGGGGGGTGCGCGCGCGCGTGATTTTGAATGGACAGAAAATCACATAGAACATTCTTCCGGTATCCTAAAATCATAGATTGGTAGGTGACCACACTCTGACCCTCGTGGGTTTCAGCCAGCTCTGCACTTAAAATCCCAAAGCCATTTGATCCAACAACTTTTGTATACCCCTTAGTATTCGGTTATTATCCCATTAAGCTCTATTGAGCATCCAGCCATCGGTAGGCCTATTCCCTTTTGATGGGGTTTCACGCAATCTTCTTTTTTCGCGGATTCTGGCAAAACGTGTATGTCGGGTAAAATCCTAAAACGTCTACTTTAAATCCACAAAAGTTATGATAATACTCTGTTTACTGGTTTCGCTGTTTCAGTCAACACACGTTATCAACACGTTAAAAAATTACAAAATTAATTTATTTATTCGAGATGATAAGAATACTTTTCTACCTTAAAAAATGTAGATACGCTGCGGCGGGAAGCCTTGTGGTCACCGGCGCGCCGCTTACAAATACACACCGGTACTTAAACCAGAGCACAATCAGTTCATAAATTAATACTCCACACACATTTGAGGTCATTTTGCTTAACACTGAAAGCGGAATTGGCGGACGAGGGAATTACAAACATCTACACACTGGACATGTGTCCACTGTAAGAGGGCACAAAAGTGAGATAACTACCGTATGTGGAGAGAATTATAGACCTATGTCATTTCGTGAGTATCATTTTTAGGGGCTAAGAGCAAGGAGCGCTCTGTGAGAGATAAATTATAAGGTTTACTTGAAACTGAGTTTCTTAAAATCCAATCCAACGTAATCTCAAATAGTTTTCCCATAATATGTCTTCATTTTTGTGAAAAACCAGCTATTCTTTTGAGGCATGATTATCCGATAAATTAGTTGTATCCTAATTTTTTATGCGCCATGGGCTATGATCTGAATGTTCTTAATTTCGGAACGTACGTAAGCTCCCCTCCCCCCGCGCGGGGACTCTCTTCGCGCGGCAGGACAGTACTACCATTATTTTTTTAATTATTCCACCGAAATTAGACTGTTAAGGTCGTTGAAAAGAGAGAAGGCAAAATAATATCAACAACCACAGTTAGAACCCGCAGACCGTATGGGGAGTGACAGATTTCCAAAAATGGCTCTCTAACACAGCTCCATAGGGGAACGTTACGTATAAGCACGTACAAGAAGAGTAAGAACACGTTAGAGGTCTAATTAGTATTGACGACGATGACGACATTCAATAGTTTTTTTCTTCGTTAAGACGTAGAGTACTTATACAGACGATTATTAATATAGCAGCCTTCTTGAAAAATTTTTAAATCGGCTATCGAAGTAACTCTTATCAGTCACAAATAATTTTTTAGCTCCACTCCTACTGTCGCGTTGCTGAGACGGTCCTGGATCACTTGAAAAGAAGATGTACACTGTCAGCAAAATGACGACGAAATGATCACGGAAGGTGATAAGCTGCAGTTGCTGAATTCAAATTGTAGCAACGCTGAGACAACGTGGACTGGACAACAAAACGTCGTTGTAGTAACGGGAGATTCAAACAGGCTTTTGATACTATGGACAGACAAACGTTGCTTCAAAGAATAAGACTGTTGGGTATCCCTGGTAAGCTGGTTAAGCTAGTACAAGTCACATTATATGGCTCTAAAGCGGGAGTGTCGTTCAAATAACAAGAACTCACAACTTTGAAATTGGTTATGGTGTAAGGCAGGGCGATGCATTATAAACACTCCGTTTCAATCTCATACTTCATATAGCTGTTTCTAAAGTGAATGTCCATGGAAATGTAATCACTAAAAGCAGGAAAATTGGTGCATACGCTGATGACATAGTTATACACGGCCGTAACAAAAATGCAGTAAGGGAGACATTCATAGAACTTGGAGAACAGATAAAGAAGGCTGGGTTGTTAATAAACCAGGACAAAAAAGTAAATGTGTGTTTCAAGATCAAGACATAATGAAAGAAATTCATTGGATGTTGGAGGCTATAGCTTTGAGCAAGTGGATAATCTTACCTACCTGGGATCACTGGTAAATGAGGACAATTTAAACAGCGAGGAAATCAAATCAAGGATAACAAAGGGAAACAGAGCGTATTTTGCAAACAAGAAACTGTTGTGCTCTAGGATCCTAAGTCATAATTCTAAACTGGAAATTTATACAAGCCTTATAAGACCAGTAGTTACTTACGGCTGTGAGACACGGACGATGCGGAACAAAGATGAAGAAGATCTTAAACGATTTGAGAGGAAAATACTTAGGAGAAATTTTGCGCCAGCAGTGCAACAAGATGTCACTTGGTGGATCCGCATGAATCTTGAACTTGATACATTAATAACAACAAATAAATTACATAACAGCGAAAGCATAGTAAAGTTTATTAAGTCACAGAGAATTACATGGCTAAGACATATTTATAGAATGGAGAAGACCAGAAATACGAGAGCTATCACAGAATGGAAACCCTTGGAGTCTAGGCCCAGAGGAAGACCGGGAAAGAGGTGGATGGAGTGTGTTGAGGAGGACCTGCGAACCATGGGGGATCAGAGGCTGGAACATTGTTGCTGAGAACAGAAGGGAATGGTGTTGGATTGTTGAGGAGGCCAAATCTCATAAAGTATGGTAAAAAAGGTAAAAAATGGATTTTTTAGAAATTTTAGAAATTAAAAAAGCAATAAAAAATAACAAAAATTTAACCAATGAACAAAGTGAATTTTGTGTATCCCCTTTATTAAAATCTGTTATTTAGTTTAGTTTATTTTATATTATTTTGAATGTTCATCATTATTTTAAATTTTGCATTCAGTTTATATTTAGTTCAGTTAATTTTATATTTTGCATTCATGATTGTATTTAGTTTTTAAAGACACCTGACCTTCCCTTGTCTCATGCACACATTCCCCCCCTCGCCATCGCAACACAGATGTTCCAGATACGCCCTAAACAGATGTTCACCACCTACACTCCACTAACTCCTGTGTTCAGTAATTTCATTCACTCTCTCTTTGACAATGGCTTAGTTAGTCGAAACAGCTGTCAGAGTTAATTAAAAAATTTGTGAAACTTACCAAGTGTTTTTATATATTTTACAAAACCTTTGTCTCATAAAGTATGTAGAGCCAGAGAAAGAAGAAGAAGAAGAAGAAGAAGAAGAAGAAGAAGAAGAAGAAGAAACGGAATAATCTGATTGACGAATATGGGCAGTATCACTGTTCTAACAACACATTATCTCATCAAAGCGCTATGCATGTAAATGTTCGGAGAGTGGGAACTGTACACATTAAAGCGGTTTATTAGATTACTTAAGTCGAAAAGTGCGCGCACCCCTGTGTGTAAAGACCTAATGTAGGTAGACGTAAAAAAATGGGAGTTGTTATATACAAACACTTTCAAAAAGTGATATGTGAACGTAAAATGAACGGAATTTTGGTCACCCCACGGAATTTAATCATCACGTTAATGAAGATGACAACCCCAGTCGTTACCGAAATATCGGGTGAGCGTGACAGCAGATCGCGCTTGGAAAACTGACACAGTCCATGACAGTTGAATGCTTCTCTGCTGTTCTGTAGTTTTTACATGAAATGATTTATTCCTACTACAGGGGTAATGAAAATTTACGATGATTAATGAGAAACTATTTACGTACGATATGCTGTTCACTGTTTTTCTGCTGCTAGTTCGTGTCAAAGGTGAGGCGGGGCGGGGCCTCTACGCATTCCTGGTCACACAAATACGTGATTACTTCGGGGTCACGTGGGTACTGTATTGTTAGTTATCAGTTTATCTGGGGTATCAATAGCGTTGCCGCTGTGTTTCCGTTTCTAGCCGGTTATCGTAGATAATCGCAGGGCTGGCGTGACCCAGTGTCACACTTTCCCACAAATATTTTCACCTCTTTACAGAGTTTTACACGATTTTATCCGGACACGCTGAGAGTTATTTGTCGGTTATGTTAATGTTATTGATCGTTTATCGCAATCATAATATCGCGTCGATATGGCGTCAAGGTCGCGCGCTTTACCCTCCTGTTTGTCAACTTTTGACCGTAAATAACGTTGGCTTCTCGCTGAATATCGCCAACACGATGCATGAGAAGACAACTCTGGGAAGAAATTGGCAGTGGTATTACTTAATTTATGAATAACAATGTATTATATACTTGTACTGTAACTTAGGTGAAAGAAGTTATTTTTTTTATTTCTGGAGAACGCGAACAGAAGCCAAGATAAAGTTAGATTTTAAAAAAATTAATTCATTCGCGTGTTGATTGTTAATTGTATGAACACGGTAGTGCTTCGATAAAACGCTCTGCGTATTAAATAGCTTTCCCGTATGTCAGTTGTTACACAAATTAATTCTGTCACCCAGTAACACGAATTCAAGAATGTTTAGTGGCCATCCAATTCGTAGGCAAAAACTTTGTCTAAATTTCTGTTTTAGCAGGACAGAATAGAAATCGAATCTGTACTACTATCTCGTTATTCATATCATCAGAACTATTTTTCGTGATATTTCCGAAGACGAGTAACGGACTGTTCTGAAGACAAGCTCTCCTCAGCCAATGGGTAAAGTCTTTGGGTATTATGGACACCAGTTCAGGCCGGACAATGAATATTTGTGTTTTTGTGTGTGTGTAGCGTGTATGGTTGTGATGGTAGAGAACGTTAGTTGGGGATAATATTGCCGTTGTTGTTGTGTAACTGCGGAGGCGTCGAGTAGCTGGGACGCTAGAGTTGGTGATGTGTGTCAGGGTGTGGCGTCAGGGGCTCGGCGGAAAGGTTAGGTACGCGGAGATACGGAGCATAACATTATATGGTCTAAACAATTGTGGCCAGCATAAGTGTCATGGTGGCGGATTAGGTAGCTCAAGCAAACCAGCAAACGGTTGATTAGGAAATTTTGCCGTTTGTACTTAGTTGCTAATCAGCCGGTTTATGGAGGTCGCAATTTTTAAGGGGAGGAACGGAGCTTCGCTTTTCAGCCGTGCCGATGGTTTAGTTTTTTGAGGAAGCTGTCGATGTCGGGAAAGAGCTTACTGGTATGGGTAAGTCGAGGAAGTAAAGAACACTATTACTGGTATGGGTAACGAGTAGTCAGCGATATATCAGACGGAGTGTCCGCCGTACTGTTTTCCCGTAGGGTTTCAGTCGGGCGGAACCGGCAGTCATCAAGTTCGGATGTGAGTACTTAATTTGGCACGTTGTGTAGACCCTGATGAGGGTCTGGCTGTAGCAGCTGCTACCTCGGCTAAGGATTCGGAGCCGTCAGGGCACATGGTTGGTGACGCGGTTGCGCCAAGTGAGAACCAAGATACACGCTTAGGGGTAATGTTGAAGAGGCCGAAGCAAATTGGAGTTTTGTAGAAATGCTATGTGTGACGGCCTGTTGAATTAATACAGATCTGGATTTTATTCCATTAACAGTGATTCGCCAGGTATTACAGAAAGCGTCGTCAGTATGTCATCAATATACATGCCTCCAACACCTTTTTCTTAGCATTTTCTCAATGATGTTCTCCTTAGCAGTTTCTACATTTATACGTGTTTAGACAAGCGTGCTTGTGTCAGTCTTTGTACAGTAGAGTCCCGCTAATACGGATCGACTTTATAAAAATTTTTTCGTTAAAACGAAAAGCGTTAGGAACTATTTTAAATTATTAATACAGTTCCGTTTCGTGTGCTGTGAAATACAGCAAGTCTTTTATTCTTTAATCGTTTTCACTGTATTGAGAAATTTTTTTATATCATTTTGTTCACATACGTTATTCAGCTACGTACTCACTGTAAATTTATTTTTCGTTTAGTGTAATATTACACTTCTGCTTATTGTTTAAATTAATGTATATTATTATATTACCTATAAAAGCCCCAAGTTGCTGGTGTCAATTTATTATACACCGTAGTCGTACCCGTTAAAGCCCTAAGTTGCTGGTGTCAATCTATTATCTTACTGAAGTTGTGTAATTTTATTTCCCGTTTTAGGCGCCAAATTGTTTTATTTTGAAAACAATTAAAGTTATTCTCCTTATTTAGTTATCCTTCTCACTTATATTAGCTTAGTTCAACTCACCTTTGTCTTGTAGTTTAATTTGAATTTCGTTCCTAAAAAATAGGGGTTACCAACCTCTATTTACTGATAAAAAATTTCACCTTTGCTATATAAAAGAATAAAATGTCATTAACATTAAAATAAATCAAATATACGATTGAAAATAGTCCATACTGTATTATTTCTGTAGTTTTTTATTTCTTTATTTTCTAAACAAATGAAATTTTTTTATAATACAATGTTTGCTCCAGCTCTAATTTTTATTTGTTCAGCGGTTGGCAATAGAACCAGGGCCTTGATAGCTAAAATACAATGTTTTATTTCGTTATTTAAGCTTTGTTGGGTTCTTACGATTACATAAAAATTAACAAAAGATCTTTAGAAAGTACAAAACTTCACATAAAGCATAATTAAATAATATACAGCTTCTTAATAAACTAATTCTTAGGTTATATGATGTGTGTTGGGTCCCAGTTGGTGAATGTAGGTTAACAGTTCGTTTTAAGAGAAGATTACAATGTCCAATACTTTGATCACCATAAATTAACAAGTGAATAATGATATAAACTGATTGTCTCTAGTTTATTCATTAATTGAGTGTTTGAATAAAGTTTATTAGTGAGTGAAAAAGTGTCAATGTGTAGACTAATCTTTTTCTTATTTAGTTTTTAATTCAATTTTATACTTAGCACATTCCTTCACATCTGAGGTTTCACTCCATGTTCATTTTCTTTTATAATTTGTAAGATATAAATATTCTTTTAATTTAAAGTGATTTGGTTTTAAATATTTCTTCTTGTAATACTATTATAAGACATAATATCATTTCAGTTCATTACAATCTCATTTCTATTTTTATTTATTTCTTTTATATAATTATATTGAGCTGCATGGATTTTTTAATCTGCTCTTCTCTGAACCCAATAATGAACTAACGAATTTTTCTGTTAATGTTTGGTTGTCAAGGGAGCAAGCCTATTCCTCCCATTGGTTGAAAAAATTGTTTACATTGTTAGACATTGCTACTGATTTTTTTACAAAATTAACAAATATTTTTAAATTAGTATAATCTTATTATACTACTATTAATTCTCAAGAGAATAACACAATTGCATTGCATTTCCTTCATAAATTAGTTTGAAACCAAACATGAATATTTTCTGTGTAGTATTTACCAAGTTACTAGTTTAACAACTTTGTTTTTATTATTAATTAATTTATAACTAATTCTTTTGGTATACATTATGTGTCTCTAAAGTTATATCATTAAACCTAATAGTATTACCTACATTTTGCCCTTAATTACTACTGTTATAATATCAAATTTTACAAATTTCTGTTTTTTACAATAGGCTTCTTATGCCTAGTCCATCTGATGTTCTTTAGACATTTATTATAACAGATCCCTTTGGTTTTCTGAAACTGAACTATTTTAAACACAAATACAATAAACTAACATATAACATTTGATTATTCATAACCATTTTTAAGACATATTACAACTCTTTTAACATGCTATGCAAACACCAGTCTTCCATACCTAACATACATTCTTACTCACATTAATTATCATTCATTAAGTATTCTGTTTTACCCTTATATATCCTTTTTAACACAAACAAATAACTATAACTATTACTTAACTATTATTTCTTATTTTATAACATAAACATTAATTCTACCTATTTCACTTGTACAGGCTTATCATGCTTTAGTTTTTTCACCGTATACATTTATCATTTTTTCATCAAGCATTATTTATTATTCACTTTACACTTTTTTCCTACTACTGATTTTCAGTTAGTATAACCTTCTTGGTTCTTTTTATACACTTTGGAATTATGTTATTCACTATTTTTCTTCCTATTATTCACTTTGATCTAACCACACAACTCATCTTATCATTAAAATTGTATATTTCTTATATAATAGTTTTATTCCCTTTATATTTTATCATATTGCTTAATATTCCTTATCATTACTCAATCTACATTTATATATTGATAGTTTTGCATTGAACTACGTATAGTTTTATCTATAGATTTGTACTTCCATTATTATATCTACTATTTTATTATTACTGGAAAAGGGGTTGTGTTAAGGTCAAAATGTTATTCATTTTCATTTTTCACTCTGCCAATCCATTGGGTTTTGTCATCGTCATTGTCCTTGTCTAGTTCCTAAGTCAGTATTGTGCTATATTCCAATAATTCTATTCACCAATTCTTTGGTACCTTGGTTTTCTTCATTCCTTCAATGCTGTAACTTATATTTATTTTAAATGGTATTTTCTTCTTTATAGATGGGCTACTTTATGTAATGTTATAATATTTAAACAGTTATTTGAATTGGTTAAAAGGCATTTTGATTAGTTAAAAGGTGTTTTATTTTCATTTTATTCATTCCTTTACTGCTTCCTACATCTGAAAATAGACGTAGGTAAATTTTTGTGTCATTTCAAGTTAATCCGGATTTTCGTCAGTCCGGACTGGGTCCGTTACCGTCAAGTCCGGATTAGCGGGACTCTATTGTACATGTTTTCACCACTTTTCCTTATATATTCTTATTTTCTCATTTACACTACAGACCTCTAACGCATTCCTTATTATATCCTTCTGATTTCCTAGCTATCAGGCCTTGTGCACAGGAACAAAGATCATTTAATAGAGTTTCATCTTCGCTTCGCTCCGTGGAGTGGTACATTCGTTGTTCCAATGTTAACCACCCGCCTATCAAAAGCTTCTTCAAAGTTGATAAAAGCGTGTGAACGTCTCTGTGTTTACTCCATGACTTACCGCAATATACAATTATTGTCGTTACAGGATCTCCCACTTCCGAAACCACTTTTACGTTATTTAGTAACATTAAAAAGTTGATAAACCCTACTGTTTCTTATTAGTGTTATCAATTATTCTGTCAGAAAAAAATAAATAGACTTTTTGTTCGCTAAAATCTACGGACAGTAATGTAACATCTACATGTGTTTCCTCAATACTAGTGGTCTTAATTACCGTCACTGCGATCATCACAGTAAAGGGGGCATTTTTATGATTCTTTTTTTGACAAACTATCTTTATGGTCTTCTTGTACTCCTAGTTTATGGAGCCCAGGATAATATCTTCTCTGATAATTTCTTTTCACGTACAGTACAGGGACCCCTAATTACTGGTATTATTATAATTTTTTTACCTTAATGACATTCTCAGAATTCACGACTATCCAAATGTTCTTTTCTATCGAACAAATTAACTTTTCATATCGACACGTATAGAAATCAACATTACAAATAATAAACCGATACGATCCCAGTGTACCCTATAGTCTAAAGGATATCAGTTAAATGTCAGAAAAACACGATCCTGCACAAATAAATGAGAATACATTAAGAAAATCGCCACCGAAAGCTTAGTCGAACTTTTTTCTTTAACAATAATAGTTAATAGTATAGGCCTATAACAAATCAAAGTAATGGATTGTAAAATATAGCAAAGTAGATACAAAGTAGGCTTTTTTGTGTGATACGTATAGCCGATATGACGTGCTATAAAAATAGGTTTTTATTATTACAATTATAGGTTACATGCCACCGTTTTCAGCGCGTGTACTAAAATTAATGTCCTACGCCTGTGCACAAAACTTGTAAAATTCACATTGATACGTTCATAAATGTAGCTGGCGTAATAAAGAAGAAAGTTTAATACACTTTTTATAAACGTCAGCACTTTCCAATAGGAAATCTTTATGAATTAATAAAAGAAACACATGAATAGAAATAAAACCTTGTAATAAAAGAAATATAAAAAATAATATGTATGCCTTATTTAAATTATTATACGGGCATTTAACAAAGTCATTATTTTGACAAACGATTCGTAAACGTAGCCTACTTAGATCCTTCTAGCTCTTTGTATGAAACCCAAATTTTGTGTTAACCATGCTTACCCTTTTTAAGATAGTTATCATTTTCATTTAATAAAATATTCATCCATAAATTAATTAATTGTAATTTTTAAACAAAAAATTCGAAAATTGAAACAAACTGGAAATATCTGCCTAAATAGCGACCCGTTTCTTCAAACAATGATAAAGTTAATGAGAATTTGTAGGCAGGCATTTGTGTGTCTCCTATAAAGGGTCCAGTTCGAATTCTACTCTAATTTAAATAATCGGTTTTAATTGATCCATTTTGGTCAAATTTATTTCTAAGATGTAAAAACGCCATCTGGTCGACAATAAGATTCTACGCTAGCCATTGTATATCGCTAAGATAAGATAAGACGCTAGCGATTTTTGACAATACATTTCAGTTAAACTACAATTACAGCAACTTCACTTAAACCGTTGCCCATCAGTCTCAAAGCAACTGTTAACTGACCTGTAATTAACAATAAGCGTAATTGTAATTGCACTTATCTCACGTAAGTGTAGTTACTTTGTTGACACGTTACTGCGCATCGTTAAACGGGAATTACAACGACAGCAGAATGGCGACGACACAACGGGTCGGCTCCATCGAAAGTGATAGACTGCAGTTTATGACTACTACTTGTGGCAACGTCGAATCAACGTGAAGTCAAAACTGTAATCTCTTATATTACTAACGGTGCAATCTGATAGGTTCATAGAGATAATGGCGGAGTGCCCCACTGTTAAGAACGCGTTCTTACCTCAAAGGTTTCCGACTGGCATTCCTTTGGCCGAGGCAGTGTTACAAAATGTTGTGAACGGACTCTATCAAAAACATTCGTCTGGTAGACTAGTCGATTTCTCAATTGTTTACTGTGTAAAAGGCAGTGGCCTTTTCTATTCAAAATGTTGTTAACCAAAAATCTCGAATAGTCAGGTTATTAGTTTGTTAAGTAGCTAGTGTATTTTGTGGTTTTTGTAATGTTAAAAAATACAGTTTGTTCATTTTTTTATATCACAATATTAAATGGGAACTTTTCATTTTGTCCAATTATATATTATTTCATAAATTTATGGGTACACCCAGACGCCCTGCTAGAGGGCAGACCTTCTCAATCTTCCAGTTAGTCAATAAGTATACATCCTTATACGTGATGCAAAACAATCTACACAATATGTATTCTTAGTTACCCGTATGTACATAATCTTATAATAATTTGCTACTTTCATCACTATCGTGTGCGTCTATAAATATTATCTGGAAGTGTAAATTGAAGTCAGAATTAATAACCATTCTTCTTCAACTACATTTGGTGTCTATAGCTTTCTGTACAAATCCGTTGTGTGGGCGCACAGATTGTCAAAGATATATGGACCTACGATTTAACCCCTCTGCTTCGAACTGCTACATAAAGTGGTATTACTAGGCAGGAATACTATACGATAGTTTGCCACCGCCTAGGTGGGAACGAATGGCCAATATATATTTTGAGGTAAGGCAGGTATCGTTCGCAAGCGGGGCTTCATCAATTGTGCACTGATCGTTTAACCCGAGTGTCTCTACCAAACGGTAAAGAAATGTTTTCTTACATAGGTCAGTGATGCGAATGAAAACATGAGATGCAACTTTGTTTCGACATTAGTGTTGTAACAGCGATAAAATTGTACAGACGCTAGCGATTTTCACTGCTGCCCGGTGAGTGCAATGGAAAATAAGGGCACTGTCCTCAAGATTTGGCGCGTGCACGATTTTTTACCCGGGTCAAACGTGTTTGTTCGATCGCCATTATTACGTCATGGCAACTTAACCGCTGCATAATTTGTACATTGTGTGTGCGCGCGCGCGCGCGCGCGAGCGCTCGCACAGTCCAGGACAGCATATATTTCCAGTCCAGGACAGCCCGTACGTAATATTTCTAAATATAATTTTTCCGGAATAGTACTAAATTAAGTATTGACCTTCGTCATTTGCTGCATAATGGAAAATAACCCGCAGTGATAGATACTGTGTTCTCGAAGTTTTAGTTACTATGACCGACGAGATCAACGTTGGGTCAACTTGACAACCCTCTGATACGGATTAGTCGCGAGTAATGTTTCCCCGAGATTATTCTTCGTCAAAATTAGTTACAATTATGAAAAAAATACATAAAATTATTTAAAAAATTGTAGTTACAGAATGTCAAAAGAAGACATATTAAATTTAGTTTTATAGTGTTAATTTTACAATTACTGAGAGCATTGGTTTCAAGTCCAGTGTGACGTGTTAGGCCTAATGATAATTTACACTTATATCCCACCAAACCACTCATATCCCAACTAAACAGGATTACGCAAGTGTTCATATTTGATACTCGTCATTTTGACGTTTCTAGGTAATATACATTATAGCGAGCATGGCGTAGGGTGTCTGGCATCGATTACACCACGTGGCTTGGGTTCAGTTTTTTTCTCTGGCTTTTCTCTAGCTTTACTTTATTTTTTACAATCTGTTACGACAACTGAGTGAAATCGAAGAAAATGCATGTCATGTGGAAGGTGATCCACCGAGCGTTCTTCACTTACTATAATCTAAAATAAAGTAAAAAAAGTCTGTTTGGTATGGCCGTTTGTCTGAAGAGTTTTAATCGTCTTGTATATCCTGGATCATCCGGCAGCTTTCTTGTCATCTCGTTGGGTCCGCTGTCTGCTTCTGTACCTCGTGTAATGATGTTTAATTTCTTCTCGAACAGAAGTCACTTTGAGGTATTTCTGTTGACGTTGTTTGGGACACAATACGGGGCAACGACCGTTGCTCTGAGTAATATGTTCTGGAAACATCATCTGTCTGGCATTCTTCGTCTGACTGTGGACTACATCACATCAAGGCTCAGGAGCTCTTCCAAGGCTGAGATTGAAGTAAGAAGTGGACTCTTTCGTGGAACGTTGTTGGCGGTTGGTGCTCCCGCCCTAGCTTGCGCCGGCAGAAAGGTCTTCACGGCTGAAGGTGTAGAAAACTACAGGATCACCTGCAGTGCCGGTCCAGTAACGCCAAGAGTGAAGCCAAGCTAGCTGCGGCCACGTATTAGTGGGTCGTGCGACCGCCTTCAGCGTCCCTTGTTAGGGCCGCGTGGCAGCAGACTCAACTAGTCCGGGTAAATCGGTTGCTTCCGCTTGTGTGCGCGGTAGTTTTCGTGTGCGCGTGTGCGGGTCTCTTGGCGGCAGTAGCCGTTCGCGGTCTGGTGTCGGCTGGTGTGTACCGAGTGTAGTGTGCCTCCCGGTGCTAAAAGGCGGCAAAGTGCAGTGGACCAGTGAAAGTGCTGTGTGGTGTTTGTGGCTTTCGCTAAGCTCCGGACCAGTGGACCTGTTTTGGGATTACTTCGAGGGATCGCTCAAGGTAAGGCCTATTTACTGTTTTTCCCGCGGTTTTTGGTGGCATCGCCCGCTTAGCTTGGCGTAGGCTAAGTTAAGTCCCTGCCGGTAGCGGTCGGTCGCTTCGCCTTGTTGTGTTGCGGCCTCCAATACCGGCGCTAAGCGGGTTAATCATCCCCGTAGGAGGGCTTCGGCCCGGGAAGGACCACTGCACGATCCGACCGAGTCCGGGACAGGGTCAGGGCCTACCGATGAAGCATTGGAGTGGCCCTTAGCAGGACCATTCCGCTGCCCGGCCGCAACGCGACGGTCGCCCATCGCGTTGCGGCCGGGCAGCGAAATGGTCCTTCTAAGGGCCACTCCAATGCTTCATCGGTAGGCCCCGACCCTGTCCCGGACTCGGTCGGATCGTGCAGTGGTCCTTCCCAGGGCCACCAATCGGTCTCGGCCGCGTCCAACTCAGTCAATAGGGGTACTCCTGCCCCGACGTGTACTACGTCCCAGCCTACGCCTGGGTCATCCTTTACAGTAGTCACATCTAAGAAAAAGCGGAAAGCGGAGGAAACTCCGCTCCCCGACGAACCGGAGCTTGATCTGGATGCTCCTTCCCGCAGAAGCCGCTCTCCGCCCTTGTTCGTCAACGGCGTCAAGAACGTCGTTGACTTTTCCAGACGCCTCCGGCTCGGCGTTCGTCTCTCGGCGGACGTACAGATGTCTCTTCGTGGAAGAGACAGTCTGCACGTTAGCTGTGCGACGGACGAGGAGTACCGTGCCGTCTATTTGTTTTTACAGGCAAATGGCCTACAATTTCACACCTTCACCAACGAGAAGGCGGCTCACGTCCGGCTGATTATTCGCGGCCTGGACGAGGACACCGATCCTGACGAGGTGGCGGACGAGCTCCGCCAACTCGGCTTCCCGATTAAGGAGAGCATTAGGCTCTATACCTCTTACGGACCCAGGCGTAAGTTACCCCTCCTCCGGGTGATCATCCTGAAGGGGGAACAGGCAGACACACTGCTGGGCCTGACCAGTCTTTGCGGGCTGAGAATTAAAGTAGAAAGGAGCCGCGAAGCTGGCCACGACCCGCAGTGCCATCATTGCCAACGGTTCGGGCACGGCTCGGACAGCTGCCACAACGCAGAGGCCTGCGTCAGATGCGGGAAGCCGCATCCGACCAAGGCTTGTCAATTGCCGGCTGCGGGGCGTCGCTTTTGCATTAATTGCGGCGACCCTCACTCGGCAAATTACCGAGGATGCTGGGTTTTCCAGCAGCATCTGAGGCAGGCCGCGGACAGGAACAACCCTCCTGCCCGCCAGCAGCTTCCAGTCCTCCCGGATCGTGCTGCCTTTCCCCGTCTCCCGGAGAAGGTCAGCTCATCTGTACCACAACCTCCCGCCCGACCTCGCCCACGTGTTCAGCCACGTGCATCGTCCCCACCTGCTCGGGAAGAGCATGCTACGCCAGCATCGGCCCAAGATCAGCCCGTTCCTATGGACGAGGAACCTGCCCCGGAAGTAGTCGAGCCAGTCCCGGAAAGGTCAGAATCCCCCCCACCTGCGGCTCGCTACAAGCCCAAGCGTAGGAATAAGAAGCAGAAGAAACAGAAAAACGCTGCTCCCGCTCTCCCTGCCCAGAAACCACAAACCAGACCAACGCAGCGCCCCGGCGCTGGGGTTGCTCGGCAGTCCAGAGTAGAGCCCCGTCCTGCAGCTGAAAGGACCGAGCGCCCACCCAAGAACACATCTCGGGTGAATTCAGCCCGCAGCTATGCTGCCGCCGCCCGCAGCGACCCTGCCCCATCTGCTTCGTCGTCGTCCACATCACCCTCAGCTCTAGCCGAGGTAAAGTCTTTCCTCGAGGAATATGACCTCGAAGAAGTGGCCCGATTTTATCGATCCATCCGGGAGCGTCTCCGCACGGCGACCCCGACTGAAAAGTTCCTCCTCCTCGCGGAAGCTGCAGCCGCCATAGGTCTTCTGTAATGCTCCACGCTAACAGGATTACCTCCATCAAGCGCGACCTTTCCATTATAGCGTGGAACGCCAACAGCCTTCTGCCCAAACTCGAGGAACGTAGAGAGTTCCTAGCCCGTCGCAAGCCCGACGTGCTTTTCCTCTCTGAGACCTGGCTTAGGGCCCATGACAACGTGAGATTACCCAACTATGCGTTTTACAGGGACGATAGACCTGGGCGGAACGCGGGGGGTGGCACGGCCATAGCGGTGAAACGTTGCATTGCACATCACCGCGTGGTCTTGCCTCCTCGCCAAAATATCGAGGCCACAGCCGTTGAACTCTCCGGAGTTCTTGGAGGTGTCCTCCTGGTTTCGGCTTATAAACCGCCGACCAAACCAGTTCTAGACGCCGACCTGACTGCAATTTTCAGAGCACATAGGAAGGTAATTCTTGCAGGTGACCTGAACTGCAAACACCCCGACTGGGGTAGTCGGCTGACTACGCCATCCGGGAGGGCGCTTAGCAGGTACCTTCACGACCACCACCTACGAGCCTACGGACCCGGACTACCGACGCACTATCCCCTCCGCCCTGGAGCCCGACCTGACATACTAGACATTGCAGTTGTAAAGGGAGTTGTCAACCAGATTGAAGTATCCGTGTTAACGGAACTGTCCTCTGACCATTGTCCCATCGAGGTGCCCGTACCTACCCGTCACACAATTGGGAGAGCAGCACGACGAGTGGTCGAGTGGGACCGCTTCGGGCCTGCCTTTTGTCGCAGACTTCCCGAGGAGGTTCCGCTTGATACCACTCAGCACATCGACGAGGCGGTCGCCTTGTTCGATGATGCCGTGGTCTCTTCCGTCGGCGTGTGCTCACGGATGAAGCCTAATCTCACGCCCGATTATCACCGGATCCCAGAAGAAGTCCGTCTTCTCGCTTTAGAGAAGAACAGACTTCGGAGACGGTGGCAGCGGACGCGAGATCCGGACGACAAGGCCAGCTTCAATCGGGCGGCCGGCAAGTTACGTCGTGACTTGCAGGCCTTCCGACGAAGCTGCTGGGAATTTGCGGTCGCCAAAATGGCAGACGATACACCGGAGGGCGACTCCTCCGTTTACAGGATACCTACCGCAGATGAACGGGAAGAGGCGCCGTCCACCACTACCGGCCATCAACGGACCTGGTGGACATACCCTTGCCAAGCCGGACGAGAAATCAGAGTTCCTGGCCGGGTACCTGGAGCTTCAATTTGCCCCTAACCCGTCCGGGGACCCAGACTCCGACGAGGAGATAGAAGCCGAAGTTGAGGCTTCTCTCGGCAGCCCGATCACATCCGAACCCGAACCCACTTCGGTGGAAGAGGTAACGGACAGGCTTTTAGCGCTTCGGCCCCGGAAGAGCCCTGGACCGGACGGTGTTACTAACACCGCCCTACAGAGACTTCCGGACCGGGGAGTTCGCTTCCTGGTCGATTTGTTCAATGCCTGCTTCCGATTCGCCTACTTTCCTAAGAAATGGCGTTCGGCTACGGTCACGATGATCCCGAAGCCGGGAAAAGACCACAAGTTCGCCGAGAACCTCCGGCCTATCAGCCTGCTGTCGTCCACTTCGAAGTCTTCGAACGACTAGTCCAGCGGCGGCTAATGGATCACCTTCAACGGTTCGATATTCTGGTCCCCGAGCAATTCGGTTTTCGTGCTGGGCACTCCTCGACGCATCAATTGATGCGTTTCGTGGAGACCGTGGCCGAGGCCGGTTGCTCGCGAGAGCAGACCGTCGCCGTTTTCCTTGATGTCGAGAAGGCTTTCGATCGTGTCTGGCATCCAGGCCTACTTTACAAACTCACGGAGATTCTGCTTCCGGATTGCTACCTTCATCTGATTGCTAGCTTTCTTCGGAACAGAACCTTTCGCGTGAGAGTTGATAACACCCTTTCTTCGGAAAGGGCTATTACTGCTGGTGTACCTCAGGGAAGCGTCTTGGGCCCCCTGCGTTTCTCTGTGTACGTCAACGACGTGCCCAAGTTGCCTGGAACCAGGTTGGCCATGTTCGCCGACGACACGGCAGTGTATGCTGTCGATCGTCGCGCTGAGACGGCCGTTATCTGGCTCCAGGAACATTGGACGAATACGTTGAGTGGGCAGAGAAATGGAGAGTTGCCATCAACGCTGCCAAGAGCACAGCAGTAGTCTTCTCCAGACACTTTAGGCTCCCTGACAGACTCTACGTAGGCGATACACTTCTGCCCTGGTCTCGAGAGGTCAAGTACCTCGGGGTTCACCTCGACCGACGTCTCACCTGGCGGACACACTCCGCGCAAGTAGCCCGAAAGACCGCCCATTGTCTCTATCAACTCCGACCCATATTATGCAGCAACGCCACGACCCGCCGCCTAGGGAAACTTATCGTCTCCGCTTATGTGGCGCCGATGGTTACCTACGCGATGCCCGTTTGGGGCTACTTGGCCAAGACCCATAAGCGAAAGCTTCAGTCTCTCCTCGACCGAGGATTGCGCTGGGCATGCAAAGCCCATTATCTGACATCCAACAAAACTATCCGTGAATCCCTGCGTGTCCGTTCCCTGGACGCCACTATACGGACACTGTCCCGAAAATTCTATCGTCGCTCCTCCCGATTCCAGGGCAACCATCTCATTAGCGCCCTCGGTCGCTACCAATCTGTGCCAGGAGAATCTTGGACCCGGCCTCGGCGAACACTCACCCTCAATTAAGTAATTAATTGATAACCCACGGCCGGTAGCAGGCCACACCCTAAATCCAGATAATCAGTAGTCCCTACGGCAGGAGCTCTTTCTGAAGCTCGGAACGTAGAACACGAGCGGGCGACGGGCAAGCCCTTCGTCCCGCACAGCCATTGAACTTGTGTCATCTGTCTGGATCACGTTCTGTTCATGAGCTCTGTGTGAATTACTTGCTGAATACCGTGCGTCCAGATTGATTTTTGAATAGTCTTATAGAGGAGTTTATTCTCCAAGGACATCTGTGACCTTCTTCCGAGAACGAGTACATACGTCTCAAGATGTGCTGAAACTGTTTATTTTTTGTTACTACTGTTTCACCCCACGTACGACGTATGTCCAGATTAGGGCCGGATTTAGAGTTAGGGTATGGAATACTTCCCAGTAAAACGAGGGGTCAGGTCCCTCCCATGGAAAATTTGAAAAATATATCTTACAGAACTGCAAATAAAATCATTAAGTTTACAAATTAAACTGGTATACACTGTAAACATTAAAATTGTAGATTTTCAATAGTATTTTAAACAATTTAACGGTTTCAAGGTATCTCAATGTACAAAGGCATTCTGGTATATATGGAAATAATAATAAAGGATCGCACTCGTTTTTGTATTACACTTAAAAGACCCTAAACAGAATAAAAATGTAGGAAAAATAAAAACAACTGATTTCCAAAGGAAAGTAATTCAATATCATTGTAATTATCACAAATTAACCATATTTTTACAAATTAGGATATATTTACATTGTACAAATCTATAAGTAAATCATATTTTTTCTGCATCATAAAAAAATTGTAGTACTCTATTATAACTAGGATTTGGTTTGATTTATTGGCACTCGCCTACACTTAATATTAACACATTTACTTATGACATGTTCATAAGATAACTGTTTCAAAATATCACTCTCTAGGCTCGTAAGAGATAAAAAGTTCAGCCTATCTTCTGACATGGTTGTCCGGAGCCTATTATTAATAAGTTTCAACTTCGATCTTTCACCACTACTGTTGGTAACCATAAATACAAATACATTCGAAGAGGCACTTCCACGTTAGGAAAACATTTCTTGGCGTTCTTTTATAGAAAGAGTTTGTACATCCACCGCTCGTGGCTGATGACAGTTTTCTCCTTTTCACCTTCTTCGATGTACTCATTGCAAAGAGACTTTAAATTGGTAAAAATTGTTCAGATATGTTAATAAAGTAAGCAAAATCATTAATAAAATTAATAAAGATGTTTAAAGTTAAATAAAGTTAATTTATTCAAATTAATTTAATTGCAAAATTTTCCCCACCATAAGTGGACTTTACACCACCTATGGGGGGCAAAAGTTCGCAAGTGACACGTTTTTAAAATATATTTATTTACATGTGTTGCAGTAGTTGAAATTATAAAAAGGGGGTCTTAATCGAACCTTAAGGGATTCATTATATTTCTGTCAAAATATAATGAGTCTTAGTGCAATGAGTGCAGTTTTGAGATGAACTTAAGTGCGCACTGTTGCCCCCACTCTACCCTATACACGGTTCATAATACCACCTTTACCTCTATAATAACTTCTACTGTTCTCTCAAACACGAACCAAATAATTTTTATGCAAATTGACTGTTCTTTATTTTCTTTTAGATTTTTGTGAGGACCCCTAGGCTGCAGCCTATGTAGCATATGCTTAAGTCCGGCACTGGTCCAGATGGATGCCGAGGTCTTCTCATCCAGACAATCTTTCTCATTCGCAAGGCTATATAAATCGGCGAGATTTTACCTCTGTCTAGTAAAATATCTTCTCGGCGGTTCGAGCCAACGTTAAAATGGGGCAAAGAAACACACGCACGCACGCACGCGCGCACACGCACACGCACACACACACACACCATGTGAGTACTATGGACATATGCAGAGAAGTCACATGCTCTCGATGTATGTTACCATGAAAATAAGAAATATACAGTATAATATCTTTTCCTCGTAACTTGTGTATATAATATTTATGTAATAAATAACATGAGCATCGGATCCAGAACTAGAATTTTTCAAGGCACAGGGTTTAAAAAAACATGAATTACGAAATCGACCTATGTAAAATTGTACTTCCTGGTTCTGATAGTCTGATCTGATGACTGAATAGTCGCCTGCTGTATGCCAGGAGGCGTTCTTACAATTTAGATGTTGCCATGTATTGCTGTACCGTATATTTTGCTGGTAATTTTAGTTTTAAAGCAAAGACTACATACCAGGTTAGATAGGAAAAGGAACAAACGCATCCGTCATGAGTTAGCTGTCCGACATGACGAGGGAGTATCGATAGAAATGGTTTGATCACGTAGAACGTATGGACCCATAAAAAATATCACACGTAAGTGCAAAGTATATTCCTAAAGGTAGAAGTCTGGGACAGCCGATGAAAAGATGAAGAGTTGAGTTGTAACAACAGACGATGTAATAGGCTTTGAACATGATACTTGCAAAGATTTTTTTTGATGAAGAAGAAGAAGAAGAGAGAACACTGTCGTGAAATGTTAGCAACAAGAAAAATAGAGCACGTGGTAATAAGCGAACAGGAAGATCAAGTGCCAAGGAACTAACTAACAAGGGAACTAACATAATGAACAACAGAAGTCCATGACAGAATGGGATATGTGTGGAAAACATAAAGTATGCTAGAGAGGGTTTGATTTTTTTAAATTATGAATTAGTATGTGCGGTATGGTGAGAGAAAGGCTATGATAATGCCTATTTTAACGAACTGAGGCCTAACCGAATATTATAAATTATAGAGTTGAACGCAATCTGTAAGATGGTGACACAGTATTCGAAGTGAGACTGAAAGTAATACTAGACGCACGGATGCGGAAGTATCAAGCTGAATTCAGGAGAGAGAGAGGGGGAGGAAAGGTTGAAAAGATTTTTATAAAGGAAGAGGTAACAACTTTCCACGAATATTGTTACAATCTCAGCGATAATATTGTTAGTCGACTTTTAAAAGTCGTACAAACAGGCTAGCTTCTGTTTAAAGATCTAGACTGGCGAGAGTTACAGAAAAGTTCAGCGTGCCTCCGAAGCTGATCAGAATAGTGTTCCGAATGACACAAACCACCCACTACACAAGGAGAAAGAACATAAGCAACCACCAAAGAAGTTGTTCCCCACTGTTAGGTGGTCTCCACAAATATCAGGTACTGTATCAAGTTTACCCATGCCTCTATTAAACCATGATAAGAAATTCAAAGAACATGTCTACACTATCTTTATTATTATAACACTGAAAATAGACTAATCTAGTAACGCTACAATACTACGTGCAATCGTATGATAAATTCTATCTCTCTGATCTCCTCTAACAGCTTCAAATAAGGATCTGGATACACTATAAAATTCTAAATATGGTTTATTATCCATATTCCCTGTTTGCAAATGGCAATTTTCTATAGCTGACGGTTTTATATAACTGTCTTTACGTAAGCCTCTGTATAACGTATTCTGTATCCAATATTTAGTCTTCATCGCTGCTTCGAGTGGTTCACAACAGTACTGCATAAAAAACCCTTCTACATTGCCGAATTCCTCTGCCTCTTTGTACCTCCTTTATCGAGTAAGGATTTCTGCAGATCAAATAAAGTGGCCATTAACCGTTAACACTACATCAACGGGCTGACTGTCTTGCTACGAACTACTACTTACTACTTGCAAGTCTTCCACCAGTACCTGGAATCCTTTTCTGCCAACACGTCAGCAGTCTTATACACTTTCAGATCGTTGTAATTGTCCTGAAACCAGTCCTCTGTCAATGAGGTAAACGATTCGTCTTTCGTCTGTAGGGTTAATACTCGACTGCGGATAGCCATTCGTTCAACCGTATTGCGAGCGTTTGCGAACAGTCCGTCGAACGTGCCGTTTCAGATCGTCTTTCGTGAATGTTACACCAACAGCGACAGACGTTTCTGTATGTTGTACAATCGTGGACGAGGCGCCAGTGGTACCTATTTCTCGGGCAGATCGTGTTCACATACGACAAGGATAGGCCAGGACGATTTTCTAATTGGACAACTTCTGATTGCAGCGGCATGTTTCTGCTGAACGTCGTCAAAAGCGTCGTTAATTTCTCCGCGTACGTCGACGACGAGTTGATGTCTGGTAGACTCTTCAGCCAGTCGATCAAGGTGTGATTGTGATTCGTCTGGAATGGCGAACCGATAACTCTAGTATGTCTGTCAACACTGTTCCAAGTGCAGACTTCATTACCGTCTTAAGCGATTTGTCCGTAATGTAATTGTTGAACTCTGACCAGTGAAGGAACAGTACAGTCGACATCTCTATGATGGACATTACGGTCACTTCGGCTGTTGATGAGTCTTTGGTGCGTTTCGGTTGGTCCGTTCTGTGATCCGTTACTTCTTCTTGGCAGGCTTCTTGGCAGCGGGAGGTGTTATCACTACTTCCTCCTCTTCTGTTCTACTTCGTCTATCCATTAAGGATTCATGAACACAGCAAGGATTCTATAGAGGACAAGGATACAAGGATAAGGAGTCTATACAACAGAAACACAATTCAGTAAGTAGTGATCGAATTGGGTTCGTGAGAACAGTTTATAAACAAAAACTCATACAGTGTGCATGTGCGTGCGGCACAAAAGTATCGTGTGTGCCACGGGTGCGACCAAGGCCTCACTATACTACCTTGTATAGTGAGGCCTTGCCTTGGTGCGAACCAAAACTGTCGTGTGTGTGCGACACAAAACTATCGTGTGTGCTACACAAAACTATCGTGTGTGCGACAGTGTCGGAAAGCGACACCATTCATCGTAATGTACCTATCAGCGTACCAAATTCTTCCTCCATTTTTACAGGTTCGCACCGCATAGCTGAACCAACCATAAAAGTTGATTTGCATGTTTGTATAGCCCTATTGGTTTTCAAAAACGTGTTTAAAAACAATTGTATACATTGCTAGCAGTTATGTACATCTGAGAAAAGTATTACATTTACGCCTATAGATGTCTGTGGAAATACACATAAACTTAAAATCTAGGCTAAATTATTTGTCATTTAGGTATTGATTAAAATTTAACTACAAATCCAATGCAATCGTTCAGAACTTTTAGTATTTAGTGTATCTCTGTCTGGTTACAACAAAATTCGTAGAGCAGTCCGGGGTTTTCTAACTTAATAACTCATCTAACTTAATTATAAATGTACTTCTGTTACTCAGGGAGCTTATTATTTAATTACTGTTAATACCTGTATATGCCTTTTGCTGAAGTAGCCGATCTGAAACAATGAATCACAATTTTTCAAAAATTAACACTTGTTATTAAAGTTTGTATTCACAACATTGTGATCCATTCTCTCTGGTTAATTGTTCAGCGTCAGATGTGTACTTTGTCGCTTTCAGTTTTATACAAGCTTCCGAACGAGCTCCTACAAACATAATAAATCTACTATGGATATTATACATCGATCATTATAAATCGTTTACTCCTTAGTATTGAAAAATCTAATTTCGAAGAATTTATTTATAGACCTATTGATATCATGTTCCATCTCACAAACCGTCTAGTGTGCTACTGAAAATCGTTCCGCATGCCGCGGGTTGCCAATCCCTGGTCTAAAATTGAATATCACTATTGCGATGTAATGCTTAAAATTAAGTGTCTAGTTTTTTTTTTAACGATATGCGTTAACTTCTAGCATCGTGTTTCGCAGAATTTCACATCGTGCGGTTGGGATGGTCGCCTTTTATCCGCGTACAAAAACTCGTGCACAGGGGTGAGTTGTAAGGGGTTAAAGGGTTAGGGTGAGAGGCGCTGCTGGTAAACCCGCTTAGTTAAACATCGTTAATTCCACAACTGATGAATAATTTGTTAAACTCCTGTGCATCCATTGTTTGAGCGTGTGTCTTTAATAATATCAGCATTTGTATCCATTGTTCATTTAATGTGTAGACTGTGTGTGTGTGTGTGTGCGCGCGCGCGCGCGTGCGTGTGAGAGAGAGGGTTAAAGGAGGAGGGCGGCGATTCGGGGAAAAGTCCAATTAGCCTAAGTGATACCGTCCGGCGCTTGAAACAATATAGTGTTCCACTTGTTATCAAAACATGAAAAAATTTATTGTTGGTACCGTATTACATAAATGTAACTGTCTGGCTTCTGCAAAATATTCCCAACGGCCTGTTTACTTTTAAGTAGTTTTCGTTGAATTCGTAATAAACGCTATGTCATCTACGGTACGTGTGAAGTGTATAACTTTACAGATAGAGACGTAGGCCTATAAGATATTTTATTCAAGAGTCACATTTTCCAGTTAATCGTCATTATTTATTAAACACGTTAACAAACGCGTGTATCAGTTATACCTGTTATAAGAAAATAATAATTTTCTTCTTCTAAATATTGTTACGACGGTGGCATGGATCGCCGTGATGTAACAGAATGACTGACACTAGATGAAGTCCCTAATTACAACCTCAGTTAGAAATAAACGAAGGCGCTCATACATACTTCTTCAAACTAAAAACTGTGAAACACACAGTAATGTAACAAACGATAAAAGTCACCTTATTACAGATGTCGTACTAAGTAATACACCAATAATCACATTACACTAAAACGCAAGTCAGAGTAACGATAATTCCGAAACGCACTCTAATATCGCAGGTCCCAAACTAAAATCGTAGCTTGTAGTTGGTGGGGGACGGGACGCAAGACCCCCCTGCATGGTAGAAGCGTACAGAGTGACTCCTGCGATGACTGCAAGAATCAGGCTCTCTCGAGGTCGTTAGGTTTTTTCAAGGGCGTGTGGTAGTGGATCGGTGTGCTCCTATCGTTTTTGTCGGAAAGGGCGAGAATGACGAGCCCGAGTAACAGCGGAGATACCTCCTGGTCCTTTTAAGGGCCAGGTGGTTCAACGCTGCTAGCCTCCGCCGCGCACTCCCTAACTGCTTAGTGGTGGTTTGCCCACAACAGCTCGTGTATCCGGGGCGGGCGCAAGACCTTGCACAACTGATAGAAGACAGCACCGCCGAGACCACGAGGGGATAGGACAGCAATTCAAGACAGTTTGGGTTCGGTGTTGCGTTTAGTGGTATAGGATTGTGTGGTTGGAAGTGGAAAAGGTCCCTACGTAGGAGACTATGGGGAGTCGTTTTACGATGAGACATGGGGGGACCTTCGTCCCTGGTCAGGTCACGTAGGTGTGGGCGGGTTGGGCGTGCCGCGCAGAAGAAAAGGAGCACAGAAAGTCTGAAGACGAACACTTCTACCGTTGACAGACGGAGACTCGTCCGGATGGCTTGGTTACAATCAAACCAGGACGAGTTGGAAAGGATTCGGACAGAACTGTTCCAACTTACGTTTTGCACTGTTGGAAAGAAGTGACCACCACTCTAGGGCTGCGTTAAGTGAGTACTGATCTCAGTAGCAGAATTTGAGAATTGATCCTTGGGGAACGTCAGCGTCTATTTGACTGCTAGAAACTCAGTGTTTCGGAAGCGGTATCTTTATAGTTCGCCTGTATGTTTAAATAGAACTGGATGCCGGTAGAATAATCGACAGATGTGTGGAAAAGTCGAGATCGTTTTACGTGTAGTCACAGCTCATGTGTCACGTAGTATACAGGGTGTTTATCGTAAGGGTAACAATATGTTAACAATATATAATATTCATTGACATCATATATAATATTCATTTATATATGATGTATATGAACATATATATAGGAATATATGAATATACACACATGCACGCAATATATAAATATACGAGGGTCATTCAGTAAGTTATGAGACAAATTGCTCTAGCTCAAAAACTACTTGATAAATCAATACGATACTTTCAGAAGTACAAGCTGGCATCCTTGTAATGACTTCTGATCAGCTGTTTAATAAAATTTCGAAAACATAACCTCTAATTTACTCAGTCAACAATGGCGAGTCCGCTTGATAATTGCGCCGCGGAAGAACAACGTTCAGTGATTAGATTTTTAGTCGCAGAAGGTGTCAAACCTTCTGAAATTCTTGAAAGGATGTTAAAAGTGTACGGAAATCATTGTTGGACCGTTCGAACATTTACAAATGGGTAGAACAGTTTAAAAGTGGCTGTGCAAATGTCAGCGATGAGCAGCGGCGTGGCCGACCGGTCGAAGTTTCAACTCCGTCGCTTGAAATCCGCATTGACGCGCTTATTCCGGCTAACAGGCGTATAACTGTTGAAATGATTGCTGAAGAAGTCTCAGTAAGTGTTGGTACTGTCCATACAATTATTCAGAATAAGCTGCAATATAAGAAAACCTGCGCGAGAAGGGTCCCAAGACAACTTACGGATGCCCACAAAGAAACCAGGATTCAAATCTGTAGACAGTTGAAAGCACGTGGTTTAACTGAAAAGGAATCATTTTTTGAAAGAATTGTTACGTGCGATGAAACCTGGATCCACCATTTTCAGCCGGAATCGAAAAGACAATGCCTTGAATGGAAGCACATCAGCTCCAGCTCTTACACCAGCTGTAAGAAATGCTTACAAAATTTGGCTGGGAGGTCCTGCCACATCCACCTTATAGCCCAGATCTCGCTCCATCAGACTTTTTGTTTGTTTGGACCCCTTAAGGAGTCACTACGCGTGAAAAAATTCGGTTCCAATGAAGAGGTCAAAATTCATGTACAAAACTGGCTTCGTCAGCAACCCACAGAATTTTATGCCAGGGGCATTCGGAATTAGAAAAACGATGGGATAAGTGTATTACAGTTGGGGGGGGGGGATTATGTTGAAAAGTAACCATCACTTTGTATTGATTAAATAAACAAGTTTTAGGCTAGAGCAACTTGTCTCGTTACTTATTGAATGACCCTCGTACATGTCAGGGATACTATCTCTCTTTTGTATGATTTTACTGTATTTATTTATTCTCTATTTGTCAGTTTACAATCAACTCATAGATACAGACGGAGCGCTACTAAGTTTGCTGAACGATATAATGTCATCAGTACAGTAATCATCCAACGACGATTGTTTTGAAGAAACTATTGCCCGGATAGATGGCTTCCATTTGTTTGATCTACAAGCCGTAGATCAGGCCAGAATTCAGACTCTTTGTAAAGTTAGACGAAGTGCTCTTTCTGCAACAAGTATGTTTTCATGTCCCGGTATACACTGGTAGTAAAATAGTAAAAGACTTCATGTTTATTCAGAAAAAAATGTGGAACGTGTAGGTAATTATGGAGTATAAAGTTGGAAACATATCAAGATGTGTTAGTTATTGATCGAAATATTTCGATTGGGATCTTTGGAAATTTTCTTTAGTTAGACGGCTCAGTACAATCCCACAACTGTATGGGCCCATATAGGTTTTAATATGCACTTGTATAAGAATTTTGTTTTCTACAGATAATTTGGATTTTCTACTCTACACCCAGAGCATTTCTCGTAGCTGTAAGTTTAGTTGTTGATGTCTTGTTTCAACACATTTCAACCTTATTAATTTTTTGTTTACTAATCACGTGGTATAAACCTCAATATTTAACTTCAGTTTGGAATAGAATTTTCATACCACTGAAGTTAGCCTATGAACACATTTTATGTATAGGTTTAAGTCACTTGTTCTGATTTAATTTGATTTAATATGACTCTCCATTTGTTAAACCTTCGTTAGTACTTTTATTATTACTATTCCGTTTTTTTACTACTGCTATCACCACCACAACCACCACTACTACTATTACTACTGCTACTGCTACTACTACTACTACTACTACTACTACTACTACTACTACTACTACTACTACTACCACTGCTACTACTACTACTACTACTACTACTACTACTGCTACTGCTACTATTGCTACTACCACTGCTGCTGCTACTACTACTACTACTACTACTACTACTACTACTACTACTACTACTACTACTATTACTAAACAAACAAGCATATAATAAACACTAAACAAACCAAACTATGCTTTGATTTTTTAGATAAATTTGTCACCACAATGCTTAAATGACAAATAATTTTAAGTTTATTTTCGTTTCCACAGACATGTGTAGGTGTAGAGCTACTAATTCTATCGTTCATACTGTGTATCCCCAACTCGGCCCTCATTCCTAATTTGATCGCGGAGGAACAACTTTTTATTAGTCTCAAGAGCGGATGTATACGCTGAGTATTTTGTTTGCGTACCGCCCACGTCTCGCACCCATAGGTTAGTACGGGTGCTGCCATTGCATTATAAAATTTCAACTTTGTCTCTCTTGTTGCTTTGTTACGTACCTTGCGGTGTATGGTACATCGGTTGGTATTTATGAAGTATACTGGCAATGTCAATCGCAGTCTCATAACTGACGTCACATCCTAGAAAGCCGTTCTATAGGTTTCCCATCACTGACCACTGTCTTCGGACGCACTGGCTACTTTCCTTTCGAAGCCATGACCTTTCTTTTGTTTTCAGTTATTGGCAAATTATAATTTTTACATATGAGGTTCAAGCGGTGTGTAGAAAATTGTAGGTCATCCTCTGTGTTTTTTAAAATTACCTGGTCGTCAGCAAACGACATTATGTTTGTACATTTAGGGGTGGGGGCTAATCTAATTTCGGGAATAACAACATTCTTCCACTGTCGTACAACGTTGTCAGTGTGTGTATAGGCTATATATAAGTTTGGTGATACGCTACACCCTTGTCCCATTCCTCTGTTGATGACAAATAGTCTTGTTCCTGTCACTCCCGGCATTAACAACTATTTAAGAAATTGCCTTTGCCTACAGCGTTACACGTGAGCTTTGCCTCGCTTCTGTTACACTTTGATAATTCTCACCGGGCGCGTCCAAGGCGCGCGGGTGGTGCCAACATATGAGTCGGTGGCTAAGTTCCCGCTGGGGACCCAGTTCAGCGCTGTTCCCTGTCCAGGGATACGGACGAAGACTATAATGGAGGTGAAGACAGAGAAGAGAATCTTCAGTACGGTGGTTCCGGCGGAAGCGACACCACTGGATTTTAGGCTTTGTATAGAAGGTTTAGGTAGACAACCCCGACAGAAAAATCAGGAGGGCCAGGACACGTTAAGGTGGCATCACCTGTATGCTTAGCTAAATACTGGTACTCTTTAATAGGGAAATTAATTACTCCCCGTAATCTTCAGTTTCGGACGGATTCTTAAGTTTCTGTGAAGAAAAATAAGTTTAAGGGGCTCAGTAAACCTGTGCATGTGGCGTCTGCCTACTGATATAGACATCCCTAGTTCGATTCCTCGACACACCATAAAATCAAGGTGCATTTTTTCAGCACCAGGTCAACTCAGAATATGGAAATGGTTTACTGGGAAAACCTCTTGGGCGTACTAAAGGGCAGTTCTAACGTAGTGCTGGCCACACTGCCTTCCTTGAATGCTGAACGGCCAGAGGGAACCGTTATTAATTAATTTACAGATAAGTTTATATGTATGCCCGAAAATCAGCCTTTATGTTGTATATAGCTCTGTGTGTCTGTCTACTACCCATCTGCTCTTGATAGAGTCATCCCACCTTACCTGCCAGCGACCCAGGCCAGGCTTTCTTGACAATTTGGTCCACTGATTTAGCTGATAAAGTTTCTGTCGGTCTGGTTTGTTTATGGGAATTCTTTACTACGAGTCTCTAGCATTAAAACGCTTCCCAATAGACGTAGGCTACGGGGTGCTCGGTGACGGCACAAGACGTAACCATTAAAATTCGGCAGACCAAGAATACAGCAGCGTGCATGACAAACGCTTTGCAAACGTATTCCTTGACCTTCACTCCACGCAGAACCATTGCGAATGTAATTAATGGAAGAGAACATTCAGTTAAATTGTTCAATTAAATTTTCTAATTTATAAAACTGCATGGAGAGGATCCCGGTTGAGCCTTAACAGAAATTTATATAAAGTCACATAACGCGCAAAAAAAAAGTTTTCAGAAAATAAAAATCGAATATAATAAACAGTGTTTAACTGATAAAAGAAAGCGGCAATAATCACATGCACGTGTTTACGGTAAAACTAACCTCCAGGCGATAAACACGGGCCAGTAATAAACACTTTTTTATGTGCCTGTAAACGCGATAATACTTATATCGCGGACAACAATAAAATTATTTATGCTACCTTTGTACGCGTAGATTTATGTCTCTTTTTTTATTTCACTGCCAAATTGACAAATTAATCGCTGTGAGAACTGAGTATAAAAGATTAACCTAATTGAAACAAAAATTAAAGCTGATATTTATTATTATTTCCAAGTACATATTAACGTAAGACATAAGAAAGTAATAATTTTCTTTCCGCACATGAGTAGTAACGTTTGCTTTAATCGAATCAAGAAGTTGACATAAAAAATGTGTCTGTACGAGAGAAATTGGGAGATATGTAGACTATAAATCTGCCAGACTCTCGACCTCAGTAAACATATCGATTGGAACGTTTTTTGTTACTGTAGCCTTGTCTATACGTATTGTGAGTCGCTTTTTCCATACAACGCATCGACACGACTTTTCTACGACACGTAAAGAATAACGAACGCGCAAAACACGTAATTTCTAATTCAAACGTTACGAAATATAGTAGCATGCTAATGTGATACTTAGGTAGATCAAGACAATGGTTGGTTGAGGTTTATAAGGAGCTAAACAAAAATTCCGCTGGAATGGACTGAGTGAAAGTATCAGAAAAACTAAATAGGCCTACATGCTGATTTCTGCAACAGAAAGGAGAAGAAATGAAGAAATGTGTATAATTGATGCACAGAGGACAATTCATTTGATGCGGTTAACAGGTTCAGATACCTGGGTAACATGAAGAGTCTATCAACACGACGATATATGACAGGATACAAATAGGAAATGGGGCATACTATGCTAACAGTAGACCATTGAGAGGCAAACTCGTTTGTCACAACACAAAAATAAAAATATATAAGACACTTATGAGACCGGCTGTTACTTATGGAAATGAGGTGTGGACATTAGGAAAATGAGGTGTGGACATTAGGAAAATGAGGTGTGGACATTAGGAAATGAAGTGTGGACATTAGGAAATGAGGTGTGGACATTAGGAAATGAGGTGTGGACATTAGGAAATGAGGTGTGGACATTAGGAAACACTGAAAAGGTTTGAAAGAAAGATTGTACGACGTGTTTATGGCCCGGTTAAAGAAGATAACGAATGTAGAATATGAAATAACCATGATACAGATGAGCTATTGAAGCATGAAGACACTGTAAGATTCGTGAAAGGCTTAACGAATACAAAAGCTAGGTCACCTAGAGCGGATGGATGAGATCAGTGTATGCCAAGAAAATACTGAGGCACAGGCGTATAAAAGCAGAAAGAGGGGTCGACCTAGGATAAGATGATTGGGTGATGTGCTGGAAGATCTAAGAATAGATATAAGGGGTTACCCTGAGATGGCAACGGATAGAAGACATTGGAGAAGATTGGTGTTGGAAGCCAGGGCCAAAATTGGGATGTAGTGCTAAAAGAAGAAGAAGGAGGAGGAGGAGGAGGAGACGACGACGACGAAGATACTACAATCCCGGTAACCTCAGTATATCGAAATTTTGGAATACCGTGACGTAAGCGAAAATCCGAACATCGATGTATTAGGAAAACATAGGTTATAGTTACAGCGATCAATACGTCCTTTATTGTACATGACAATTTTTTATTTCATGCTTTAGATTTATTTTTTTTCAGATTCGATTTTACATTATTACGAACAAATCTTTTGTTATTAGTTTTCTAACGTGTAATGTAATAATGAATGATGTTTACGACCTTAAAACCTAAAGTAAACTCCAGCCCTGTACACCTCTGAAATACGGTCATCACAATAACATACTTGCAAATACCATATAATTCCGACATACGAACAAGACAGCTTGATAGAAGTAACACGTTATATAAATTAGACAAATGCATGTATATCAGAACTAGGGTGCATAAAGTGCAACAACACGATGACCATGGGTCAAAAATAACATTAAAAAGACCAGTTAAAAAAAATTACTTGAATTATATATTATAAAAGTAAAAATTTATAGTATTACAACTATTATTAATTGCTATTTTAGTAATTGCTAGGTGAGCTGTGTGAGTTCCACACATTTGGAAGTAAAGCATTAAAATATGTATTTTGCATTTCGTTAATTATCTGTGTTGCATAACATTTTTTAATTAAAATTACTCAGATTAGCTCTACGTTGCTTTTTATAATTTCTAAACTTTGAGAAATGTAAATCAAGGATTAGTTCCAATAGGACTGAACCCGTTTCAAAAAATAAGAAAACTGCAAGAAGAAGATTTTGTAATGTAAGCACTTACAATCTGGTCTGAAAACACGTCAAAGCGAATCCCTAAAATGTTCAGGTTTTACATTCGGTTTCCTGAGAAATACAAGTATACTGAAGTATGGTAATGTCAAATACAGTTTAGAGCAGTGGTTTCCAATGAAAAGCGCTTGAGGGCCACACTTAAACTCAGGAAGCTACAGGCTGGACGCATCGTAAGCAATCAATTTTCGACAAGTAACGTACAAACAAAATATGGGAATATTAAAATCGAAATAAGTAAAAATAAGTAATTTACACATTTAGCATATATTACTGCATATCTTTAACGGTACTATATTACCGTAACGGCATATCTTTATTACGTCAGTATGATAATGGCGATAAAAAAAATCGGTATGGAGAACCATACATGACTTCCATATTCTAAGATTTATATTTTAAATCAGTTACATGAATTCGGTTCGATAATTTCTTTAAAAAAATATCCCCTACCCTCACACTATTTTCACTATTTATAGATAGGTACTTTTGTTATTATGGGGTAATTGTTTAATATAATGTTACTTTCGAGTCACTTCATCTATAAAAATTTGGTACTTTAATCTTATAAAGAAACTGAACTACGCAGATAATCATCCCTCCTTCTCAACTGATTCCCACTATTAATGATATTTACACTTCCGTAGAGTAATAGTTTTATCATATATAATTTCTAAGGTATTTACAGTTTTATTGAATAACAGTTTTATTATATGTAATTATTAAGGTACTTTATCCTTCAAAATGAAGTACTTTATTCGACATAAATAAGGTAGTTATCGACAAATTACCCCCTCCCCTTCAACTACCCTTTTTGTTTATAGATATTGCATCTAGCTTTCGACAGTGGATTATTAAGACCGTCTTTTCAGGATAAGTTATTTATCAAAATTAAATACTTTACACTTGTTAAAACGTGAAATGTTGCAGGTAAACTATCCCTCCCCTTAACCGATTTTCACCAAAATCAATAGGCCTTGAGTACTCTACAACTCGGGGACATATGCAAAGATTATTTAATTCTGTTTGGATTTGCGGCAGATATCGTTCGCCATAGACAAAATTCTACATACAGAACACGATTTTTTTCGCGATCATCATACTTCCATTTACTTACGGAACATGGAAGTAAATAAATTAAACGTTGTATATTTACATAAAATCTTCAATGTGAAAACTAAGATCGATCTGCTGCAGCCACAAAAACAGGGATGTCTATATCTAGCTGAAAACGCTGAAAGGTAACTCTGAATAACAGATGCGACCGTTTACGAATCAAGGACGAACCAGAGGATAATCACGTCTATTCTGTATAGCGGAGGGATGGAAGGAAGTATACTGGGTCTAGTAATATGATGAAAACAAAAAAGGAGTAGAGAAAATACACATTCCATTGAACACATATAGTGAAATCTATTGAATGTTTATTAGTGACCCAGTGAAACAACTGTCCATAGGTTTATTCTGCAAGACCATTCTCAGTTAAAATAATACTTTATTATTCATTTACTTATTAAAGTAAATGGGCTACAGTAATTATTAAATTGGTTTTCCAATGTAAGGTCGCAGGTCGCATAAAAAGGTGTCACGGGCCGCCATTTGGAAACCGCGGGTTTAGACCCTGCTTGAAAACAGAGAATGCACATTTCATCCTCTCCTTCGGCTAGTGGGTAACGTTGTTGCCCGTTTGCCAAAACTGGGAACCTGAACAGGCACTTGGACATAAATACAGTTGGGGAATAGGCAACCCACTTCCCATCTGTTGAACGAATCCCCACATAGTTGGGGGTTACGGGTCACGCTCAAATCAAACGCCCAATGGTCGTTTTTTATTCAAATAAGCAATAATTTTTAGCGTATACTATGTCTGAAAAGACGTAATAGCATGGAATACATATCAAACTCTGTATTAACAACTTAGATTTGAAATAAATAAATTCAGACCTATTGTAGCCTAAAGAGATTTTTTATTAGAACCGGCTTGGACAACTTATTTTCAACTCAAACGTTTTGTACAAATGTGAAGCCTGCATTATCGTGGCTATTCGGCCTGGGGGGCGTAGTGGTTGGTCAGCACACTCGCTTCCGAATCAGAACATTGCGGTTTAGAATCCATCTTATGGTACAGATCGTTTATCATAAGTCCAGACGGACCCAAGGTCTGTCCCATCCTACAGGTCCCTGCCTTATCAGCTGAGGACATTAAGGAATATAATATCCTAAGGACATTTAGGAATATTGCTCAACACATTACCTTGTGTCAGTGGCGTATCTAGAATTTGGGCTTGGAGGGAGTCCGGTCGAGTCGGCTTCATACAGAAGAAGAAACAAGTTAATACTAATCAACATTACTATCTTTAAAGTGGTTGAAAAACGTATCATCTTGAAATCAATCCCATTAAAGTAAACTGTAATAACACTATAGAAATACGCGTTATTGAAACACTGTTTAGAAGATAGTTTACTGACTGAATTGATTTTCCTATATTTCATATTTCAAACGTATACGCAAATTCTGTGTAATAAACATGTTTGTACGTACATTTAAACAAGTTCGATAGTGTACTCATTTAAAATACGCCTGTTTACATTTGACTTGCTCATTAAATTACAATGACTTGCGATTGTAGGCCGTTTTTTGTATTTTATCTTCTTCTTCTTCTTCTTCACTACATGTCTTGGGCTATAATTTACAAAAGATTATTGTAAATATTTTAGAATAGCTTCAAGTTTGGATCCCCTCATTTTCCTCATGAAAATGATAAATTAGGATTCTTACCATACAATTTTATAAATATTCGATTATAATTCATGTCTGTACATACACACAAAGTATTATTTTTCTGTCCAAAAGTCAGTAAAGTTGATTAATTATTTCATAAATTATTCAAATTTTTAAAAACTTTGAACCTAACCTAAAAAACACTAAGACACACTGTCAAACATTTGCAGCCTTCAATTTGTTTGATACAGTGAACATTTCTTTAGCAGATATGATCAGGAATGAAATTTTTACTGCACCAGATTATACCAAATTTCTTTTTACCAAATTATAACAAACTGCCATCATTACTAATCAAACTGTATCCTCAGAAATTCTACACTGGGAAAGCAAATGAAACATTTCATACGAGAAAGCTTTACCTTATTAATGGTCAACACATACCAGCTCTCAAGGTCATTTAACTCCCGGTGTGATTGTGGTGTGGCAGTTTACTTACGACCTGATCCTTTTCCCACTTGTTTGACGGTGTGGCAAAACAGACGTTTTTCTAGACACTAAAACGGTGTGGCAATAAACATTCAGTCTAGCCGCCCTCGCCAGTGTTGTAACTAGGAACTGCTCCTGTGTGGCTAGGGATTAGACTAGCTTCTGGGAGAAAAAGAGAATTGCACCGGGGGGGGGGGGGGTGAGACTAGCTTGAAGGTTGGACTTCCTATTTTTCTCGGAAGAAATAAGAAATTCATGATTTTTCCCATGTAATTCTATAAATACATTTTATAAATTCTATGCATCTCAAAGAAGTTTTTGAGTTTTTGACGTGAAGTTTTTTACAAATATATGTCCGTTTTTTAGTAAATGTTCAGTGATTGTCGTTATTAAGAAAACTATTTAACTTTATTTTATTAATTTTCAAATGTTCAAAATTCTTATTATTTTTACAGTTATTTCTAGCCTCATTTTAACACACGCAACTGGATAAGAAACAGGCCTACATTAAGTGGGCCTTTCAGAGGAATTTCGATTAAATTTTTAATAACTCTGGAAGGGTGGAGAGGATTGGCCCCTAGTAGTTACGCCACTGGCCCTCGCCAACCACAGGGTTCCTACAAAGTGACTATCACGTTACAGTCGGCCGGCGGTTAGTGAAGTGATTAATTGTGGGAAAATTGAGGTCAGGGGTATCGGAAACATTTTAGCAACTTTTTAACATGGATTACGCGGTTGGAATGCATATGCCCTGAAGCGACTTATACGATACCGTATCATTCATAATACAATTTTTGTGCTTTCAAGTATTAAGTCTTATCAGAAACGTAAATTTGTAATAAAATTTTCTTAATTACTAAAATGAATGACGAAATGTGTGCGCGTGTGTCCAAATATGCCTTTATAAGTTCATCATCACTAGATAAATTATAGCTGAGTTGAGGAAAAAAGAAACTATAAAAATTGTATTAATCAAATCAGCTTTACAGAAACTCTTTGACACAAAAGATTTGTTGAGAATTACCTGGGTTTTTTTATAAGGATTTGAGCTAAGAAAAACGAGCTTTCTGCGATTAACTTATTTTTCTCCTCTATTGACTTCTCCTAGTATTTGAGACAATTTACTAAATTGGAGACTCGGAAAACATGTTGTAGATGGTATACATTTGTTAAATAAAATCTGCAAAGACTCTGGATTACAAATATCCACACTTAAGGCCAAGGTGATGGCTTTTCGTGGAACTGATCCCGTACGGCAAAACTTGTTACAAATGTTATAGATGTCCTGGAAAAAGTCAGCAATTCTGAATACCTGGGTTACACAGTATCTTATAACACAAGCAACGACGTTGTGAATAAGTTCCATAAGTTCAACCTTATGTGCGGGACCATCAGGTGAACCCTTAAGTCAGCAAGTAAAGAAACTCGCCTAAAATTGTACAAGGTAATGGCCCTTCCCACACTTCTCTGTGGGTCTGAGAATTGGATGAAAGGACCAGTCGTATCCAACCGGCTGAAATGAGATTTCCCAGGCACGTGGCAGGGTATACTCTCTATGGTCACAGAAGAAACAGATATACGGCAGGAACTGAATACTTTGAGTATACTGGACAGGATTGCCCAGTATCGGCTCAATAGGTGGGAACATCTTTGCCGAATGGATGACTGCCGCTTCCCCATACAACAATGGAACTACAAGCCGAAAGGACGGAGAGGGATGGGACGTCCGAGGAAGCGCTGGAGTGATCACCTCTCGACTTTGCCTGTTTGAGACCGGAACAAACTATCCTTGGTTTAATCCTTGCAGATGAAGATGATGATGATGATGCTCCTAGTATCCTGTACAACTTTTACTGTAGGATTCCTTCATAAATCGTTTCCAGCAAACAAAAGTCTGTTGGTTATAGGATGGTTCAAATTTTTATCCTAGTTTTTGTGTTCCCTTGGCGAGTAATAAGAGGTAAGACGTAAGAGGTAGCCTTCGAATATTTCCTCAGCCCCACAGTGTATCCAACCCGTTTTGCGATATTTATAGTGCAGTAATTTGTTTTGTTCTATAGCAACTTACACAATTTGTATATGTGTTGAATAGTTTTTTTTAACTTGTTATTCGAATCTTATATAGATGCGCCTGTAGGTTTTAGATGCGTATTTAATATTTTTTTGTATTTTTTAACTTTGTTCTTGATTACCGTTAAATCAACCATATAATTTTGAAACGAGTCCGAAAATTGAGTACAAGTATGAAAAATTTCATTTTATGATAGTTGGAATATGCCACATAAAGTTGCCTAGACAAATTTCCGTTTCCTAATCATGTTCAAACCCAAATCTCAACAAACCAGACTAATTGTTATTTAAAATTTTACAATTGATAATATTTGTTACTTTTCTTACATTAGATTGTTACATTAGTGTATAATATTAATCATTACAGTGCGTAATTTAATAGCATTAAAATGTTCGAAACCTAATTAGTTTATGAAAAATTACTGTCAAATGATTATATTACTAACATCAGCGGAATACGGCTTAGTAAACAGATTTTGTCCAGGTGTCTTTCAACACCTGGAAAGACTGTGTGTACATACTATCGCTTACTAAAATTTCGCCGACGGTGTTCGGTGAAGCGTTCATATTGCTGCGCAGTTGTAGCAATGAGAATATTGCTTTAGACAAAAACGCTGCAATAAAATAGCATGGCGTCACACAAATTGAATCTATTGCATTAGGCCTATGTGGAAATTAGTAGAGGATTTCCAAGTTCGAAGAGGAGTAAAACAAAGGAATGTCTTGTCTAACCTCCTTTTCAATATAGGCCTATGCCTAGAAAAAGTAAAAGTAGTAAGGCAGCTACCAATAAACCCTGGTGGCACAATTATGAATAGAAGGTCGCAGTGCATTGCATAAGCTGACGATATTGTTCTCGTGACAAGAAACGAACAGGCACTGGAAGAGACGTGCACCTCTCTGGAGCATGCTTCGACCAACCTAGGGCTGCAAGTGAACAGCCAAAAGACAAAATATATGCCGATGAAGAAGGATGTCCGAGAAGAAAGAATCTCAAAAATTAATTTTAATGGCAGTGAATTTGAGAGGGTAGACAGTTTTAGATATCTTGGGTCCCTCTTGACGTCAAAAAATCAGATGGCAATGGAAATTCAAGACAAACTAGCCGTGGGAAATAGGTGCTATTTTTCTTTGCTGTCTATCATAAAGTCCAGAAATCCAGAAACGTTTCTAGAACTTCCAAGGTCCAGATTTACAAATTACAAGTTACAGCATTACAAGCTGTTAGAATGCCAAAAGCACACTCAACTTTTTGTCGGCTTCTTGACAATCTGTAATTAAAAATATGCTTAGCTTTATCCAGTGTTTTCTTTGGATATGGTTTCATAATATATGGCAAAAGAGGGTATGCCTCATCACCTACGAGGACATAAGGAGCTTTCATCAATGTTTTAGGTAGCTCTGTTGGTGGTGGAATATTTAATTGATTGTTTTCCAGCATTGTAAATAGGTTTGAACTTCTGAAAATCCCCCCATCACTTTGTCGACCCTTTGAGCCAATGTCGATAGCTATAAATTTACAGTTTGAATCTGCTACAGATTGAAGAACAATAGAGCAAAAACTCTTATAATTAAAATAATCTGATCCACTATTTTTAAGACACTTTAATCGAATATGTTTCCCATCGATGCTACCAATACAGTTTGGAAAACTTGTTTTTACGTAATAATCATCTGCAATTTTACGCCACATTTCTTCGTTAGGAATTCACAAATATTCCTCTCGTAGCAACACCCATATTGTGTCAGTAGTTTCTTTTACTATGGAAGACACTGTGGTTTTTCCCATTCGAAAAGCAAAAGACAATGATCGAAATGAAACACCAGTAGCAAGAAATCTGAAAAAATGTTTACATAGTTTAATATTTTTAACCATGCCATGTATTTCAACTATATTGTTGTGTGTGTGTGTGTGTGTGCGCGCGCGCGCGCACGAGTGCTATTAAAATATTTATAGAGTTTACAAGCTTCAAAGGGTAGTCAATTTACTGGACTCTGGGTGTATCTGTTTGTTTTAGATGCTCTTGTGAAGAATAAATGAAAGGTGCTAAAAGATTATTATAGAACAGAGTTAATGAAACTTGAAAAACCAAAATCTGGATCACCGGGGACTCATAAAAAGATATCCAGTTGGCCTTATTTTGAGCATATGGGCTTCGTCAAGAAAACGTTGGGGATAACTAAACGCCCTTGTAGCCTCGAGACTGACACTGAGATCATGGTGGAACCACAAGAAGGTAATAATACTGCTACAGATACAGACAGTGTTGTTAAGTGAAAAAATTACGTCTATAGACGATCAATCGACACAGAGGAAGACACGGGATACAACGAGTACCCAACATAGTCAAGAAAAACGGAGAAAACTTCGTAAACGGACAGCTGGTGACACCTTTAGAGATATATATTTGCAACATGAAAAGAAAAAACTGGAGCTTTTGCAGAAATCAATGGAAGACGACGACGACATGCACTTTTTCCAAAGTTTATTACCGGACGTCAAATCTCTTCCAAGATCAGAAAAGCTAATGCTTAGGATAGAGATGCAACGCCTCGTGTATAATGCAGTCACCAGAAACGAGATGAAAATGAACGCATCACATGTACCATCTTCTTCTGCAAATTCACAACCACCATCTTCTTCTGCGAGTTCACCTCTCAGTGCAGATTATAACGTAAATTATCAGGACACATATACGACACCTATGTCTACAAGTCGCAGTGAGCTGTCTGTGGCTACAGAAATTTGTGTAGAAAAAGAGCAAGAAAATTTGTTAGTGGACTTTACCTCATTTCTGCCATAATGTACAAAATACCAGTTACATATTAATACATTATTTTTTAAATCAGATTGTACAATTAAATATTAAAATAAAGACTAAAAAATTTTGTTAAAAATGTTCTAATTTTCCTTCCAATTATGAATGTTTATTTTAAATATAATTTTAATTTTATTTTAATTTTTTTTCGGGCTGTTGTATTACTGTAGCACCACTTTATACAAATCTGTAATCTGATTTAAGTTTATAGATTCATTTTATAAATTATTAACTTATTCAAAGATCTTACAAAAACGTACACGTCTATATTGTGCACCTACCTTAGGGTAACTACAAGTCTCTCCACTGGTTGAATACTTTCTCGATAATTAGTGTCCATTTTTTGTATCTTAAGATGCAGTTTTTCTAAAAGTAAATCAAAAGTTCCAACAGACATGCGTAAATACTCGAAAAACCTTTGTTTGTCGTTCCGTAATTCATGATAGAGATGATGAAATTCACTAAGTTCCTTCCGTCGTACATTTATTGGGTGCGTCCATGCTCTTTGATTGTGTGTTTCTACTAAAAAAGGGGAAGTTTCACTTAAAAGTAGTAATTTCTCAAACCGAGACAGAACAGGCGGCATGACTGTATCATGCGACTGCTAGCAGGTGACCGCTTTCTGTGTGGCCACAGCACCAGCTCAGCTCAAAGCTGCTCTACTGCTTAAAACTGCTCAATGCTCAAGCCTGCTTGAAACTGCTTGCAGTCTGGCCTTACCGAAGAGTCGTACAGGATAGAGAGGAGTGGAGGCATGTCGTTCTGGAGCTGCAGCGCCGCAGAATAGTAGTAGTAGTAGTAGTAGTAGTAGTAGTAGTAGTAGTAGTAGTAGTAGTAGTAGTAGTAGTATGTGGAGGAACTGTACGATACTCTCGTGTAAATTTCATTTCACCATTGTAACCACTTACAATTTCGGTTTGTTACAGTCTGGGCTGTGGAGAGAAAAATTTGTGTTAGAGTCCTATTGTTTTTGAGATTGATCCCTCCAAAAATAGGAGGGGGAGGCAAAAATGTGGGGGTCAAAATTGTGAAAAACCGCAAAAGCCTGCGTGGGGTATCAAATTAAAGAGGAGTTTAACAAATATTTTAATGTAGTATTATGTTCTGAAATTTCAAAAATTTGGGACCCCAGAGCCCAAAAAAGGAAATCAAAAATTTCAAACTCCAACAGAGTGTCAGACTAAAAGGAACTGTAACCCATATCCGTTTTCAATGTGTAATGTTTAACGTTTAATTGTGTGCTCTACATGTTATATTATTACTACAGAAATCGTAAAGAAATCGGGATTTTTGTAAATGCCGAAATTTGTCATAATAAAAATACTTCCTTCTGCGATTTATGCAGCTCAGGAAGCATTTTAGTACAATTATAATATAAACATTAATAAACGAAACTAAATTATGTATTAATATTTTTAAAAATCCAGTAGTGCGATTCCGTCAGTCTCCATCAACCATAGTTACTTGATTTTTGTTTCGGGGGATAGATGCAGTCTATCTGATACTAAACTGTAGATCACAGATTTTTGTTGACATAGGTCGCTCCTCTGGAAAACAAATGGCTCTTGCAGTCCCTTCATTGAAGTACAGACGCTGGTAAGTGCAGACGGTTCTTCACTATTCAGCCTTTGGGATGCGGTCCTCTTCCGCCTTTACAAAAATCTTGACCATCTTCTCCTATAACCCTGGACAGGAGCCCTTACAAGATGCTACCAGCCGGGCCAGCAGGACTAACAATTTTTAAAGAAAGAAATAAGGAAAAGAAAAGATTTTAATAGACAAGAAAGAAGCAAAATCATCTTTGGGTCCAAGCAAGTCGAAGGACAATATAGATTGAGAAGCGAGAGAGGCGATTAATTTTATAGTCAGATAGACAAGAGTACAGTCACTTATGCGGAAAAGAAGAACAATGTTCTACGGACACCTGAAGATAATGGTTTCCAATAGAGTAACTAAACCAAATCATTGACATCTCTGATCAGCGGCCTAAAACAAACTCGAAATAGTTCCAAGAGATTAACAAGGACGTACAGTTAATGGATATAAATCAAGACCCAATAATAGACAGATGTTTATTTAGGGACTCAGTAGTCAGCTTCTAGGGTTTTCAGGACAAGGTTAGCGCCAAAAAGAACTGGTCAGCAGAAAGGTGGGAAGCTGTAAGACAAATAATGCTGCAATACTGGGAGAACAAGAAGTCCAGTCATTAAGTTAATTTACGAAGTCCTAAGATGACCCTAAGAACAACAACAAAAATCCAATAGGAAGTTCATTTAAAGTAATGTAAAGTAAAATATAACTTAACGTAAGGAACACAAATAATGTTACAAGAATTAATTTAATTTTTTTTTGTAACACTGGTTGAAATTTGGACATAAGAAAAACTATAAATGCCTACATCAAATTCTAAACGTGCAACTATTTTAACGTGACCTTCCATTAGAGAGTCAAATGATTTTTTCCGAACTCAACAAAAATTCCTTAGCCTTTCCTGACCGACTGATGATCGGAAACAGGGGCGAACCTAGGGGGGTATAGGGGATATATCCCCCTCCGAAATCTCCCCGAAAATTAGAAAATGTTAGAGCAAACATTTTTAACTGGTTGCGTGTTTTTTAAATGTAATTAATTGACATCCAAGTTTTGTCGATTTTAAAAATTTACTATTTAGGTCAATGACAAGTTTAAATAATTTACAATAAAAGACCTTATACTCAATAATAAGTATAACAGGTGTTCAAAGAAATGGTGAAAAATGAAAAGAAGTCGACTTGAAAGATAATAGGAGAACACGATTTTCCGCTGGTTACAAGCAACTTGAAATATATGATTCATGTGACTACGTGCTTTACATTATGCTTGAGCCGTTTCAGCTGATTTATTTAATTCCTCAACGAAGGAACTGTTCGCTTTTACCCGCTAGTTGGCCGTAACCGAAACCTACGAAAAAACAGGCGATGGCGCGTACGACGATTTTTGCAATCATGTGACGTTAGAAGTCGAACAGTTCCAGTGTTATCCTATGTACTCGGGTAATTAACGCGCTTTATTTAACAAAATTTACTTGAATATTTCAAATTTTCTTTAATTAAACATGCAAAATTACAGCTATTATTTTCCAATTAATTTTAATTTGTTGGTACGACTTTCATTATAATATGAGAAAAATAATAGGCTACTCTAAGAAAATGTGGTTGAAAAAATCCATCCCCCCAAATGAAATCCTAGGTTCGCCCCTGATCGGAAATATTATTTAACCAATTCAAGCTGACTACTAATGCAGTTGTTATGGGGTCCGTACAGGCTGTTTCTTTCTGCAGCTCAGCTGTGTAAAAGAACTGCAGGAAAAACCAAACTGATTGTTACCAGGCACAGCATAGATCTGTTCATCAGACTGTCAGTTTTAGTCAGTCCCAGTAGCACAGCAAGGGAGGGGGGTTGATGATTAAACACCGCCCCATAGGGACAAAAAAAAGTAAATGTCAAAACGTTTTGAAGGTAAAAATGTAACCGAAGCTGAATTAAATAATTAGGCTAATTAGTTATGCGAATACGAACTTTTTAATTGTGATAAGTTATAGTCATCTCGCGGTTAAGGGATGATTCAAACTCTTATCCTCTAGTTTTTGAGTTCTTTTAGGAAAGAGGTAGTAGCCTTCGAACGTTCATTCAGGCCATATTGTGTTCAACCCGGCTTACGATATTTATTATAGCAACTTAAAAATTGCTGTATCAGTGTATATATTAAACAGTTTTTTGCTTGCAATTCGAACCTTACGCAGGTGTGCCTATGGTGACAAGATTTTAAATTTGAAAAAGCGGAACACTTCCTCTAACCCCCCCCCCCCCCAAACCATTATTAATCCCTCCTCAAAACAACACACTGCTCCCTGTTCAACTGTTCCGACACCAACTGCGAAAGAATATACAGTAAGCCCGCTTATAACGGAAGCTTTAAGAAACACGGAATGTTGAAAAAACAAAGACAATCAGGCTCAAAAATGACGCTTAGCAACGCTGCATAATGTGAGCAAAGTAAAAGACCACTTGGAAGTTGTGATTGAATGTGTTCAGCAATTAAAAGGGATACCTCACAGCCCCTATTAGTCCGTTATAACGGGAGATTACTGTAGTTAAAATTAACAACTAACATTTTTTAAGAAAGTAATTGAGAAGAAAGAAATTAACATTATTTGTAATAAAAATTAAAGCAATATGAATTTTATAAATTACCTAGAAAAATTTCTAGGCTGTTCCATCTCGGACGTGTATGTTATGTAATAGATATATCAGATCTTACAACGTGTTCAGTACTGATAACACTTTTAGAAATCGAACACAGTAACTCATTTGTTTCTTCCTGTTCTGGTAAGAACGGAAAGTCTTTTTTCAGTTCAGCGTTAAGATAAAACTTTCTTTTAGGCACTGTTATTGCTGAAAGTACAGTCACAGTTCTCACTACTCACAAAACACTACCTATGCAACAACGTAAACTAGCTGAGGTTTACGCTTACGGTAATCAGTGAGATTATGTTCATGAGCATCACCATGGCCGGCTCTGGTAGACGGGCGGAACATTAAACGTGGCAACGTTGCGTCTGAGGCCTATAAGCATAGTGTAATAAAAAAACTAAAGTGAACATGTTATATTTTGATTTACTTTCATAGCATTACTAAAATCATGAGTACGCCTATTTATAACTAAATCTAAATCATAGGTCTGTGCACACTTAGTACTATACGTTTAAGTTGAAGAAATTAGTGATTTAGTGTTAGGCCTAATGAATTAATTTTGTTTGAATATTGAATTCGTGTCATCTGAATGAGTTAATTATTATATTTCTCAAATAATATAACAGTATTTTACATAATAAACTTTTAATTTGCAAAAAGTGAAGAATTATAAAACTGCTGTTAACCGGCAATTAAAAATGACGCGATTTAATTATTGAAACAAATTATGGTTCCAGTGTTGCCACGTTTAATGTTCCGGCCATGGCAGTTCCTACTAGAGCCGTCCATGGCATCACCCATCGACCAGCGATTGAAATCGATGATGTAGAGATACGTGATGTGGAAATGCTAGATTCATTATGCGTTATAACTAGAACCCCCTCTCAAGAACACGGAACAAACCTTCAGGTTGACAGGTTGCAAAACACTCTAATTGTTTTTAAAACATATTTTTGTGCAGATTTTAAAATTTTGGGGAGAAGTTAAAGGCTTCTTGACAAACCGGGACACTTTGCGTCCCTTTAACTTTTTTCTGGGACAACGGGACAAAGTACACGAAGACGGGACTCCGGTCACCCTACTATAGTAGTACATGGTTTTTCGATAGTAGGCCTATCTAATAATTTTTGTATTTTTAAAAATTCAGTCCTTAATTACAATTTCGGAAATAAACGATTAAAACGTTTAAACCTGTCCGTTATTCTACACATATGTGAACCTAAGTCCGAAGGAAAAGTTCAAAACATCAGAATACACCAACCACATATATGCGTATTACATAGCGGGATTTTTGACGTCCTGTTTCTTTTTCTGGTCTTGCAGTGTCCATTTTATGAAAAGCCTTTTATTCCTTTCTATAGCAAAACAAGTTAACTTAATTCCACTTGCTGTAAATATTTGCAAACATGTACTGACTGAGGTGAAATTTTAAACATTCATACAAAACATTTAACACAATCAGCGACTGCTGGAATATTTGTGACAGTTTTCGTTTATTTAATTATAATTTAATGTAAGATGACAACTTTATTGTTTCATGGTTTTGGTAAAGTGCAGATAGGCCGATCTACTTACGTAACCGTTATGTTGCACATTATACTTAATTACTTGAATACAACAAAATAAACAGTAAATAACGAGTTATTTTTCTTTCAATGTTTGTAGTTTTAAGGCTCCCCCCACACAGAGCCGATACGCAAATCGGGACGATATCTTATTAGGTAAATGAAGGCCACCACACACACTTGCGGGATACCGAGGAGCGTGATATTTTTTACTCGGTATATCGCTTCGGTATTTCGATCTATTGAACAAGGTTGGTAGACCGCTCGGCAGGTAGCAAGGATTCGCCTTTTTATAAATAAGTTCTACTTTTGTCACTCATTCCTGATAAAAAAGGAAATTTGTTTACCTTTTCTTCTTTATAGAATAATAGATTTTTAGATTTTACAATTAATAAATACTTTTAAGCAAATAAAGATTTTACAAAGTCATTATTAAGTTCCATTTGGTTCATGTTGATACACTGTTGCCAGATCTAAATTTTTTTTTTTTTGAAGACAACGTAAAAATTTCGGAAATTGTTTTGATAAATCACAAAAAAACTGTAATAGCTTGAACGAATAAGTTAATATACCTTATAATTACTATGGAAAAAAATGTTCACTCACCAACGTTGTGTTATATTCTCTTTTCTTCTCCTTCTTCCTCGCCAGTAATGTAAGAACTGTTGTTCAACAAATCGGTAGACTCCGCATCAACTTTGAATTGTAGCAGTATGCAGATTTTATATTTCTTTTGGAACGCAGAAGTCCTGAGATCGTTTGAGTGCTCAACTTATTTGTAATTTTAGTTTTCTTACTGGTATAGTAAAAAAATAACCTCTCACCACTGGACGATGAATGGGATAAACACAAAAGTGACATCGTCAGATTTTACAGCAAATAAAATAACTGATAATTGAAAAGTGCCTAATACGTCATTGTGTTTAGGTGGTCATAATTGTTTGTTACAGTAGGAAGAAACTATAAACGTTTATTGAAAATAGTGATAACCATGGTTGTAAACACCAGATTTGATGTCATATACGAAAAGAGCTTCTAGAAATGTAATATACCACTGTAAATGACGTAGGAAAAAATTCGGAAGATTGATGCCAAATTCGTATTTCTAGAACATAAAAAATATTCAGATCTTGGGAAATTTCGGAGTACTTACTTGTTTACTCTATACGTGATCGGTTGGGACGGTATACGGTACTCAGTACACCACGTATGAGTCAAGGCCAGCTGTGTTTCTGACTTACCAAATATACCGAGTGTCGAGCTAATATAAGCAGTCCTCTCGGTAAGCAGCGATAATCTTACCGAGTGTACTGTACCGACTTGAGTATCGCGTCTGTGTGGGGGAGCCTTTATTCAAAACCTTCAAACCACCCACTGAGGAAAGATTCCTGGGAGCGCCCCTGGTCACTTCTGCTTGTGTTCTCCTGCGTGAAAGATGACTGTGATTTTCTCTTTACTGGTCACATCAGCTATAATGTTTGCAGAAAAGAAAGTAAAAAACGTGGAAAGAATCTTACGTCCGCTAAATTTCAGTTTAAATAAAGGTCTGCGTCATCAAAATGATCAAGAAGAACATACCAAGAAAATAAAAGCGTTTTGTTCACAGCTTAAGTAGAGGCGGATCCAGCAAGTAAATTTTTTGGGGGGGGGCCTAATAAGTTGGGCCATAGTTAAAAGCTTAAAGTATAAATGACAGTAATGAGTGAAAATAAGAAGACAGTGTGTTATTATCAACACAATAAGTTCATTAACGGACAAGTATAAAATCATATCTGTTTGTTAGTTCATTGTTCTTTTAATAATATTCATTTACAGTTTAAAATAACATATTACTCACTTAAGGTATGTAGCCTATCACACAAAAATCAACATGCTGGTAAGGTAGGCCTACAGTTACAATTTAAACTAATTTTAGAGTAAAATCATGAACCTAAATAACGTGATATCAATTTGTGTCATATTCACAGTCACAAAACGACAAAAAAAATTCGTCTGAAGTGACCATCCCTGGGCAGGGGCGGGGAGGATTTCCCCTTCCGTAGATCCATGCCTGCGCTTAAGTAACTTAACAACAGTATAAGTAAGCAGGCATTAAAACTGCATCCACGGGAGTCAAGGAAAGTAGGGAGGCCAGTCACATAACTACGGGAGAGGGTGAATCCCCCAACTATTAAAAAGTTCGTGAAATTCGATAATCACTTAACTTAGGCATATTTCTAGGCCAGCTGTGTGTGTTAAAATAAGGCTTATAAATAATTACATGGGAAGATTCTTGAATATTTCTTTTGTCATGAGGAAAGTGGGGAGTCAAACTTTCAAGCTAGATCCCCCCCCCCAGGAGTAGCTCCTATTTACGTCATTCACGGAGGCTAGGGGCACAGTGGAAAAGGAGCCCAAGGACAAGCGTAAGAGCTGGAGAAAAGCAAAGGCTTTGACCATGAATCGCGTTGGAGGACCTTCATGGACACTTTATATTGTCAAAGGAATGAAGTCAACTATGAAAGAAGATAGAAACCAAAAAGTTTTTGTTGGAACAGTTCGCTACATACTCTGCTCCCACGTATGCGCTGTATCACTCTTGTAAATATTACATCAGCTGCCTAAACTCAGTAAATGCCTATTGGCAAGGCATCTTGTGTGCTACACTAACCGAAATCTAGGACAACAAAAGCGTTTTCAACTTTATGGTATCAATTAATTAGCAGTAAATCATCTGACAGCATCATATCATGTAAGAAACTCAATATGTTCATACAACATTGAAGGCCTACTCTATTTAGTAACGTGTTCATTGACCCCAAATCCGTTAACGGTCAGTAACGGAAAGCTTAAGCTTAACCATAAACGTTAAGTGACAATTAACTGCGTCCACAAAGGGTTTACTATGAAATGATGAAAAGCCTGGCCTGGATACTTGATCAGTGGTTTGCTCTGTTGAACATGACTGTTCCATAAAACTATTACGCTTCTCGAATTTATTGCGTTGTTTCCCGTCAACACCTATCAGGTGATTAAAAGAGTAACACCACAGGGACCCTTTTATTATTCGACTGCATAAAACAGTGTTTAATTTCAACAGTGTGCATAACTCAACCTGTATAGGCTATTTCGTCAATGTTATTTAAATATTCACATAAAAAATTAAAATTTTTATTTTTTAATTTATGATCTTTATCTGGATATGCCATTAAATTCCACTCAAAAAACTGAAAAGTGGTGAATAAAATAAGGCAAATTATTATCGGTGTTATTACCGACATTGGTTGATATTTTTACACTTAGTCTCTGTAATCTATTGGGTGTTAACTGTTTTGTAAAATAAGAAGATTAAGAATGGCCTGAGTGACGATTTTAATACAGTATTCGTTTCACTGCATAAGGAGCAACAGATTTCTAGCTACAAGGGGATAGAAGCTAATGATCATTCGTTGCCTGCACAAACCAGACGACACCACAAGGCGGCGGCTTCCCCACGTTTGACTAACCCAGCGTCTGGTTCTGTTTAGCATCAGACGGATGATACGCTGCGTCCGTGCCCAAGATTACACGCATGCAAGTCTCTTCTTATGGAAACTTACAGCCTCGTAATACCAGCACAACGTTCCGACCAATTGGCAATGGGGTCCTCAACAGTACGGCTTTAAGCTCCTGTGGGTGAATCTTTAGGGAAGACATGGCGGCGTACTACAGACACGGAACCAGGTCGGGGCACAAAAATTAATACTGTACATATATAAAAAAGTAAACAATGTATTATTTCAACAGCGTCAGAGCATTTATTGTACGACTTACCTGCTTTATGCTAAAATATCGGTATGGAGAACCATAAATGCCTTCCATGTTATAAGATTTATATTTAATCATTTACTTGAATTCGATTCAATAATTTCTAAAAAAATATCCTCCACCCTCAAACTATTTTCACTATTTATAGATATTTTTGTTATTATGGGGTGGCCATTTAATATGTTATTTTCGAGTCACTTTATCTATTAAAATTAGGTACTTTATTCTTATAAAGAAACTGAACTATTGTCAGATTCATGAAGTCAGTATTAGTTAAATGGGTGTTCGCTCTCTTTGTTTTACTTACGTCCTTTGAGTAATAGGTTTGTCCTTTTCTAACAGCCCAATGTTGTAGCATTCTGCTTGTCTTACGCCTACCTTTTTCAATTGACTGTACTGAATGGAAATGTTTATCCTTCATAGCTGGAGTCGCAAATCAACAAATGACTAACTCTTATATTTTTTACCTACAAAGTAATCAACTCTTGAACGCGCTGAGATATTGAAAAAATGATTGCATATTTGAAACCTACGTAAAAATTTGGGTACAGTGTAAAATTTTCATTGATATCGGTTGGTTTTTACTTATTATTTAAAATTAAGAATTTTTACTTTCAGTTTTCTAGGCCTACTTGTATAAATGGTAAAAATTACAGTACTCGTGTATTATTTAGGCCTAATACTAAGCCAGTATATACTATTTACAATTAATCTGACAAATCTACAGCTGCCAGTACTAGATAAATTTACTAACAAAAGAAATAATACAAATAAAAAAGTAAATTATAAATTAATTAACAATGAAGTAAACTATGAATTATGAACAGTAGTAATTTGACTTACCAACTGTAGTAGTCACACAAGATGGTTGAAAATATTGTCTTCATAAAATACACATGGTTTATTTTTTAATTCTTATAAATTAAAATAATCGTTATTTATATTCTTGCGTTTACACTAATCACTGTCTAGGAAGGTAGCGGCTCGATTCCTGGAATAAATTTTGTAGTACCTGATGTTCCAGCTTCTATGTTGACTTCCATGGACCCCTCAGAACACTCTTCAAAAGATGATGCGGAAGATGAAGATAAATTTATTACAAGTTGGTCTACATCATCCAGTAAACAATCTGCTTCCCACATTCGCAGTTCTATCTCTTTTACGTGCTTTATGTAATTAGACCAGTTTGATGGGGAAATTAGTTCGTAACCCTTCGTAATTAGTTTTAAAACTTCGTCTTTTTTAAATGTCGTGTTATTCATTTTTATAAAATGTTTCAACTGACTCCATACCATTTCGATTGGGTTTAGCTCGCAATGGTAAGGCGGGAGCGTTAATAACTGTAACCTTGCTTTTCGGACCATTTCATCAATTACGTTTTTCAAATACTTTTCTTTGTTTTCATTTACTATGTGTAGTAACTCTCTTTTAAGAAGATCGTCAGAAACAGATATGCCGTGATCGATAACCCACTTCATTACATCTGCTTTTCGCCAAGAAGAAGTAGGTATCGGTTCGACTCTTCTTGTGTGGTACGATGCGTTGTCTAAAACAATCACCGCGTTTTTTGGGCAGTTAGGAAGCAACTGTTCAGAAAACCATTTCTCATATTTATCTCCATCCATTTCATCATGTACATCAGCTGTGTTCTTTCTGCATAAGAATGTGAGTTCCGCACCGGGGACAAACCCTTGTTCACTACCAGCGTGTACAAGAGCAAACAGAGGTCCTCGATTTAAGGAAGTGGTAACACCAGTACTTAAACCACTTAAAAACGCCTGTTTTGCACTTTTTACATTGTTGTCTTTCCATACCTTACTTGGTGAATGACCGACATTAACCCAAGATTCATCTGTATAAACAATAACTTTACTATCACTTCTCGCTTTTTTTATTTTTCTAAGGTAGTCATGCCGCCATCTTATGATATCATCTTTTTCTATGCAAAGGCCCCTATTTCCCCTTTTTTCATAAACAAATCCGATATCATGCAAAAGCCGCAGTAAAGTTGATTTCGTTATATTCGGTAATTCCTTATTTTTGTTCATTTCATGCATTACGGCTAACACAGTTGGAGGTATATTTTTTTTAAAAAACGCATGCATTGTTTTTCTTAGGACTGATACATAGAAATTATCGTACTTAAAACTTCTGGCGCCTTTTCGAACTTTTCCAGTTTTCTTCATTTTAGTAGGGGTTTTCAAAGGACCTTCCCTACTTTGTTTATAATACCGATATACTGATCTTTCACATATCCCACAAATATTGCTGGCTTTTTTCACACCTGATGACACATTGTCATTCTCACGTAAGAAGTTGTTTAGTACATTGATAATAATTTGTTTTTCTCGATTCCTTGTCCTCTCTCCTTGTTTCTTTTTTCTAATGGTGGACTCCATGTTTTTTGTTATTTATTAAATAGCAATTAGAATTTTATCACCACTATTTAAGTTCGGTAAATAAAATGAAAGTGTTCAATAAAATATTTATCCACTTACACTGTTACAACTAAAATAAAAAGGAAAGTGTCCAATAAACTATTTTACCACTAAAACTATTACAATTAAAATAATGAATTAACCGAACCATAGACAAACGATATACTGAGTCACTGGCAAATACGGTAATGAAAAAAGTTTTGTTCGCCAGTGTTCTGTCTGAGCACTGTCAGAACACCAGTTCGCTACACGTGTTGTTTATCTTATCTGAACTGCGTACAGTCTGAGACCGCAAGCTTCATCTACATATAACATGTGACAACACTGTACTGCATCTAAGCAATACTAACTTTTCGAATAAGTCGCTAGTTTTAAAGCATCCGCCATTTTCCTGGTGAACAGACCAGTCGCGTTATAGCTCAACTCGGCTTTGCAAGCTTCTTTTTAGTTTTCGTCTTTATTTAAATATAGTCTAACCTCATCAGAGACCTCACTTCATCCACAGTACCTACAGGACACAGTAGTAAAATAGTAGTAAAATGGATATACGAAAGTTTTTTAAAGGTAAATTAGCCATTAAATTTTTATGTCGATTTCTAAAATTTCAGGATATTTCTACAACGTTGAATAGTATTAAAATATATTGGCCACGTAATAGTATTTATAATTATACCTATAGTGGTTACGTTATTTTGTTTGTCTCAAAAAAGTCAAGACTACAGAACTCTCCCTGAGTGAAGAAAGTTAGGTTAAGTTTCGATTATTCGGACGCTTCCAATTTCCAAAACTAAAATTTCGGATACACTAATTAAAAGCAGATGTGTATTTTATGATTTCGAAATACCTCTCGCAATAACAAGATATAAAAAAAGGAAAAAAATTACATTTTGATCGGCCATTTCGTCTCGTTCCACTTTGCGAATATTCACTTACTTGGCGTAATAACCAGGGTTGTGAAATTTTCGAAAAAAGATGGCGGATATAATTTTTGTAGAGCGGTCGTTTAGTACGTTGCGGAGAGTAAAGACCTGGCTTAGGTCGACGATGGCAGGGGAGCGTCTCAATGGACATATGCTTAATGAGTATCCACAGAAAAACTGCTTTAGAAAAAAAGGAGCAATTGGAGAAGGAAGTGCTGAAAAGGTTTTCTGATAATCCAAGAAAACTTATTTTAGTTTAACATTTTTTAGTTTTTTGATTTAGTTTTTATTTTAGTTTAACTTATTTTAGTAAGTTATTTTAGTAACATGTTTTAGTTGAATACTTTGTGATAATATAGCCTATCCTTTGCTAGTTTGCATACGAAAAACTAATATTGTTTAAAAATATATAATTGTATAAAATTATACTGTACTATACTAATTTTATATCATAACTTACTATAAAACTTTAATTTTTTCATTCATCACGGTATTTGTACGTAATTCTGTTTTTTCATTGTTGCCACGTTTTAATTAAAATCACATTATTATTTGTGACTTTTGGTGATTATTTAACACTTAAAAAGCATCTTGGGGTCTCAGACACCCCAGAACATCTTTTCTTGGATCAAGTAATACCCCTTGAATTAAAATATTTTTGAACTTCTTGCGGTATATATTGACAATATAGGGTACCCTCTTAACGACCAAATAGAAGTAATCGCCCAAGAATATAACAGTGCCTAGTACAGCCACGAAAGTAAAATACGTATATCAAAACTAAGTGTGCACTACTATGGTTAAATCTAAAACATTTCTTCGTAGTATTCTTCATCCCAGAGAAAAATTCCTAAAGTTTTTAAATAAAGGAAAAATTTAATTTTTAACTCGATAACGGTGCGTGTTACTAAAAAGTAGCTAATAAAAAAAAATTTTATGTGAGAGGTAACTCACAAATAAAGTAACATAAAAGTCTTTTAAATAGATCCGACAATCACTGCTTTGGATCAATAGAGTAAAACTTTTTTAAATTCCCTTTTGGATTAATTTTAAAAATTTCTTTTTAGCTTAGATTCCTATAATAGGTATGCCATAGTTATACTGTCGAGCCTTAATAACATACCGAGACGAAACAATTTGCTTATTCCCCCGCCCCCGGCGCTTTTTAGGTAACCCTTTGTCCTCTGCCCCCCCTATCCAAAATCCTGGCTACGTCCATGCCCAGATGATCATCCCTCCTCCTCAACGGATCCCCACCATTAATGATACACGTATTTACACTTTCATAGAGTAATAGTTTATCATATATAATTGTACATTTTGATGTCTTATACTTCAAAATTAAATACTCATACATTAGCGTGCAAATTAATCCGAACACAGGGACATATCTGTTTAACGCAGGGAAATTTCAGTTTATTTGTTCACGGTGGTAACACTGTTTAACCAAAACACATTCTCTTAGTTGTCTTCATGTTGTTTAGTATTTGAGGTTTTGTTCTTGGAGTTTTGAGTTTATTGTGTTGTGAATAAAATACTTTGAGTAAGTTTTGTTATTGCTTCTTCTGAAATTAGAATTTTAAAGTTTCTATACTTTGTTTAGTGTAGTGTAGTGCATTTGTAGTAATGGAAATAACTCCGAGAAAACACTACAAGATTGTTGCTCTTTCTGAGCACACCAATATGACACAGCGTCAAATAGCTATTGAGTGTGGTGTATGCCTAGGAACTGTGAATGCTCTTGTAAAGCAGTTCAAAGAAACTGGTTCGGTTTCACCACGAAGAAAGGGAAGTTGTGGCTGAAAAAAGAAAACTACTTCATCACAAGATCGGTTGTTGGTGAGAAAAAGTAAAATTAATCCTACACTTTCTGCTGTGGATTTGAACCGAGAGTTAGCAGCTAGTGGAACAAATGTCCATGTGACAACAGTCCGACGCAGACTGCTTGCAGCTGGACGAAAAGCTCGCCGACCAATTAAAAACAACTTTTAACCACCGCAATGTGCAAAAAAAGGCTAGTGTGGGCCAAAGCACATGCAAACTGGACAATAGAAGACTGGAAAAATGTAATGTTTTCCGATAAGACACATTTTTTTGTTCAGGGACAAAAAGTGCCTTACGTTAGAAAAGCAGCTAATGAAAAAACGTTACCAGCGCACCTCCAGCAATCTGTTAAGCACCCCGAAAAAAAATGTTTTGGGGTAACTTTACTTCTAAAGGCCCTGGATCATTGGTTTCAATGAATGGTATGCTAAGAAGTGATGAATACATCAACATTCTGCAAACAAGAGTCATTACACAACTTCAGGACCTGTTCCCAGAAGGCAACGGAGTGTTCCAGCAAGATTTAGCACCATGCCATACTGCCAAAAAAGTAAAAGCTGTTTTACAACACAAAATTTCTGTTTTAAATTTGCCTGGCAGTTCCCCGGATTTGAATCCAATAGAAAACTTATGGGCTATCGCACAGCGGAGAGTGGAAAAAATGAACTGTACCACAAAAAATGCACTGATTGAAGCTATCATAAAGGTTCTGCAACACGCTTGTCGAATCGATGCTGAAACGTGTCTCTGACCTCATTAAGAACAAAGGAGGACATATCAGCTACTAGTTATTTTTCTAAATGTACTTGTGTGGTTTTGTTTGTGAATAAAGTAGCTTTTTATGAAAAAACATTGAAACGTTACTGTGAACATGTGTATTAATTTAATATGTATATAAACACATAAAATAATAAATCAACTATTAATGGTAACTATAACAATATATAATAATATAAAGCATTGAAATGTAAGTAAAATATAAATGAAAATTTGAATCAAAAGAGGCTCGACTATGCGACAGTCAGACGCCGACAAAATAAGTTACAATAGACCCAAAACACCCTTACATGTCATAAAAGCATAAAATGTTTTGTAGAGTAAATCCAGCAAAAAACGCCCATGTACCGTTAGGTTAACGGTACTGTGTCCTTCAAGAGACAATAGATGACACGCCAATAAGTATGACTATTTTAGAAAGTAGCGTCACTTTTTAGGAGTCTAACGAACGTCCGCGTAAGTTTATCACCCGCTCTCTGGCAACCAATCACGGATAGCGTCGGTAGTGAACGCGAAAAAGATACAGCACCGGAATGGGTACGTTTGAATTTACCGGCAATTATTTCAAAGTCAAGCCAATGGGAGTATGATCAACAAGAGATGTAGTGAAGGAAGGACTCGGAAAACTATAAAAAACAAGTGAAGCAAACAAAAAGGGGAAGTCTAAGTTTAATTTTCACGCAAAACACGGAAAACCTGCGTCACTCGATGTGATCATTTTAATACTATAATTCTCAGTTCAAATCAATAGATTATCTCGGTTAAATAGTTGAGAAAGAATTACAGTCATCAAGAAGTTTATTTTATATGTGTGCGCGATAGTACGTACGGACCAGAATATGTTTAACTTGTGCGCATAGATTGCAGCAGGAAGTATACTTATTTATACGTGCGCGACGTCTAGTACTAACGCGAACGAGTGAAGTAAATAAAGAAGGTTTAATCAAGCGTGATTAGTGCAAAGTGTAGTGCGATGTTCAACGCAGGATTACAGTTCGCCATTCTTTTACTTGGAATCCAGCAACAAGTAACAGTATATCATTTATGATTCACAACTCAATAAATTAACATAGAATTTGCATCTCAAAAATAACTCATCTCATTCTCAAAAGACCCACGAGTTCAGATACTAACTATTACAATTTATGCTATATGACATGTTTGGAGAGTTATTGTATAGTAAAGTAAGGAAACAAGTTATAATAATTATAGAAATGGTAAGGAAGTTGAATAATTGAATCTATTGAAGATTATAGAATTTCATAGTAGTTAAGAAATTATGATACATATACGTTTTGATTAATATTGAAGATTTACATGTGTTAAGGGAGTAAATTTGAATCTACTGATTGCTCATTTGAATAATACTTGATTATTATGATTTTGAAGAATCCGTAAGCTAGAGATATTAATATTTTTTTTTGTTATTAATTATAAAGAATAGTAATGAGTATAGATTTGAAAGATGATATTAATGATTAATTTTCAGATGTATTATGTAATAAGAAGATAACAATATAAATCTTAGTATCTGAACGAAGTGTTATTATTTCATAACAATCCTGAGATACTCTGCTCTGGCGCCCAAGTAAATTAATCAATACTACAAAAATGAGTAGAAGTATTCAGTAATAAATATATCTAAATATAATTGGTAACACAATAAATCAATGTAATTACTGATTACATGCAAGTCGAAAATTACTGATTATTTATTCAACAGTCGAAAATTACGCGCGCTTAACGTATAGTTATATTAGTCGCCATCAACGTGGTGCAGTTTAGAATAATTATAACATCTGTGTTCGGATTAATTTGCACGCTACTGTACTTTATTTGATATCAGCAAAGTAATTTTCAAAAAAATCACCCCTTCCCCCTTCAACTACCCTCTTCATTTATAGATATCTCATTTACCATTTTACAGTGGATTAATATGACTTTATTTTGGGGGCACTTACCAAAATTAAGTACTTTACTCTTGTTAAAATACAAAACATTGCCGGTAAACTACCCCTCCCCCTCAATCGAACAACCCCATTTTTGATAGTTTTATTGAGAAACTGTTTCATTATATGTAATTATTAAGTTATTTCATCCTTCGAAATAAAGTACTTTATTCGAAATCTATAAGGTAGATGTCAAAAAATTACCCCTCCCCCTTCAACTACCCTTTTCATTTATAGATATAGATATTTCATCTACCTTTCTGCAGTGGATTAAAATGACCCTTTCAGGATACTTTATCAAAATTAAGTACTGGTACTTTACTGCTGTTAAAACATAAAACATTGCAGATAAACTACCCCTTCCCATTAACCGATCTTTACCAAAATCAATAGGGCTTGAGTCCTCTACAACTCGGGCACATGTGCAAAAAAATATTTGATTCTGTTTGCAGCAGTTGTCGTTTGCCACAGAAAAAATTCTACACACACACATTTTCAGAAAATGACCTTTTTTCATGTTTTGAGGGTGTAGAATGAGAATCAGCTTTTTTTTGTGGTAACCACACTTGAACACAATTATTTTGTGGTCACCATACTTCCATTTCCTTATGGAACATGGAGTAAAATATCGGTATGGAGAACCATACATGCCTTTAATGTTCTAAGATTTATATTTTAAATCATACACTTGAATTTGGTTCGATAATTTCTAAAAAAATATCCCCCCCTCAAATAAATATTTTCACTATTTATAGATATTTTTTTATTATGGGGTAGTCGTTTAATATGTTATTTTCGAGTCACTTTATCTATAAAAATTAGGTACTTTATTCTTAGACTAGTGACCGCTACTAGTATTTGTCGATAGGCATTCTGAATACGGGTGCTCTGAGCATGGAGCCACAAAACCTTACGTTCCTTCCAACGAAGACATGACTGCATAATTTTATATTTGACAAGAAGCAGTTAGATACAATGACAAAACATCAAATAAATGGATGCTTGAGTTCTGAAGAAATGACGTATTAGCTAAAATGGCACCCCCATGTCAGGTGGGTGAAGACTATCCCCAACCTTCGTCAGGAAGGGCTGTACTTTTGGATAAAATGTTTGTAGGTCGAACGAAGACCTGACCAAAGGGAGCTGCGATCTGATTCCTGTAATGGATTTGGACTCTTGCTGCGCATTAATCAGCCGAGGGTGAATGATGTCTGTAGTATCATCAGTCTTTTCTGTCTAGCCTTTCTACTAGTCATTTTTCTTTGTTAAAATTGAGTCCTTCTTTTCACTCGTCTTCTCATTTCCTGAGCAACGATACTGTTTATCTGTATAATTAGAAAATTTATCTGAAAAACATTAGTTTCTTAATACGTTTGTGTCTTCTGTTTGTTTAACACTTACCATTCCAATCCATGTCATAATGCAGGCTAATGTATTTTTTACATTCCACACAGGCTGGTCAATAACTAAGTATCAGGGAAGTCAAAATATTTTCCATAAACACGTGCAGTTACACTGGCCAGTGATCCACAGGAAGCAAAGCTCTGTCCACGCTGGACACCTTTTCGGATTGCACGCGTTGTGTTGGTGTAGGTTTCAGCACTTTCCATTTAAAAAGCATACGTAAGAAAATAAACATGAGTGAGGCAAGAAATAAAGCGAATTGTGTGTGTGTGCCCTGCCTACCTTTTGATTGCAGTAATCACAATAATAAAACTTTGGAAACATAAACATTACATAATGGAGATATTCTTCTTGCCTGCCAGGAACGATACATCTTCACGCATAGATGACATAATTAAAAAAAAAAAAATATTATAATATCATTGGCTGGCAACAAAATTAATTTATTTTAAACAATTACCATAGATTGAAAAAGTTTAAACCCATTTTTATTAAATTTCATTAAACTTATTAAATTAATATCTGTTAAACTTTGTACCTTTTATTAACTACATATGTAAACAAAGTCTTCACAAATCGACATATTACTTGGTACCCAGTACTATTTACAATTGATTGAACCTATCAAATTCATCCGCAGCCCACACTTTCCCATAATACAGGAGACAAAATTGGGATTCATCCTCGCTGATAACCTGCCTTTTAATGTCGACATGACAAACCTGTTTCATCATTTATAGCGTGCGAAGATAACAATGCCATTTCATCGTAATTGAAAGACTTCTGGCAATTGGAGGACGTTGCAGTCCGTACTCCCTCAGTTGAGGACTCAGAATGCGAAAGTCATTTTATCGCTAACACTTTCCGCAATAATAGTGGTAGATTTGTGGTGTCCCTACCTCGCAAGGGATACAACTCTAATTTGGGCGATTCTCTTCCCGGAGCTATTCGCAGATTTCAATCACTGGAACTTAAGTTCAAGCAGAACCCTGCTCTTCATAAAGACTATAGTAAATTCATGCAGGAATATTTAACTCTGGGTCACATGTCTTTGCTTGATTCTTACGATTTGTCAGTCAATAAGTAAGGGCTCTAGTATAACCACCAAATTGCGAGTTGTTTTCGACGGCTCTGCCAAAACAACAAATAATTTGTCCTTAAACGACACATTGATGGTTGGTCCCACGGTCCAGCACGATCTTTTTTCGATTATGTCTCGGTTTAGAACGCACCGATACGTCCTCATTTCGGACATTGAAAAAATGTACCGTCAAATTTTAGTTACTCCCAGAGATTCTAATTTGCAACGAATTGTTTGGCGCGACGCCCCCCATAGGGAACTTCAACACTACGCCTTGATGACAGTCACATATGGGACTGCAAGCGCTTCATTTCTGGCCACAAGATGTTTGTCACAAATAGCCCAGGAAAACAAAACTAAACACCCTATAGACTGTTCTGCTATCGCAAACGATTTCTATGTGGACGATCTCATGACCGGCTCAAATAACCCACACATTTTATCACAAATGAAGTCCGACAATACAAATTTATTAAGTCAATACGGGTTTACTTTACACAAGTGGTTTTCCAATGATCAAACCATTATAACTTCACACGCCAACTGTTCCCTTGACTTTAACAAGAATCAAACTATACGTACTTTGGGTTTTCAATGGGACATTAACGATGATAGTTTCATATATAGTTTTCAAAGAAATTTCGAAGTGGAGGTATTTAACAAGAGAAGGGTATTATCCGTTATCGCCGGAATTTACGGCCCATTAGGACTTATTGGCCCGGTTACATTTTGGTGCAAACATTTCATGCAGATACTGTGGTTAACGGGAACAAGTTGGTACGACCGCCTGGCAGACTCATTATCTAATCAATGGGTAGAACTTTATGCTCAGTTGATATCAGACACTTATTTTAAGATTCCAAGATCCGTAAAGAATTTAAATAATTCCCAAATCATTGCATTCCAGCTCCATGGGTTTGCCGACGCTTCAGTAAAGGGTTACGCGTGCTGCATTTATGTCGAACGGTGTATTAAAACCACAGCATTTCATCAAACTTATTATGCTCTAAATCTAGAGTCGCCCCCCTTAAAGCAGGTAACATTACCCCGACTTGAACTTTGCGCCTGTCTCTTATTGGCGCAGTTGGTTTCCAAGGTTGTAAACGCTGTTGAGTTATTAATTTGACGAATTGTATTGTTACTCCGACTCAATGATCGCCTTACACTGGATTCACCAGCAGTCTTCCAGATGGAAAGTATTTGTCTCCAACCGCGTTGCGGATCTCCGCAAAGGGTACCTGGCATCATGTCTCCTCACATGACAACCCTGCTGACATCGTATCGCGTGGTTGTCTACCCCGTTTCTTACACTGTCACCCACAATGATGGTATGGTCCATCCTGGTTGTCCAATGAGTCATCATCATGGCCCACCAGTGCTTTCGATGCCCATTCACCCTACAATCATCCCGATCTTGATCAAGAAAAACGTAAACAAGTCCAAACCACACTGGTTGCCACTTCATCTACACCTAATTACTTTGAAAACTACTCTTCGCTTTCAAAACTTCTTCGTGTATTTTCTTACTGCCTTCGATTCATTCGGAACTCTTGACTTCCCATGGCTGACAGAAACACTTCTTTTTTAACTTCCCATGAGCAACATGGTACACTTTTGATTTTTATTCGCCAGTCCCAGCGATCGCACTTTAATATCGAAATCAAGGAACTTGAGGCACAACGCTCTATCCCTAATAATAGCAAAATTCTTTCACTTAACCCCTTTCTGGACAATACGGGGATATTACGCGTGGGCGGACGCCTTCAGCACTCCCAGCTCATCTATGATAGCAAACACCAAATCATACTCCACCCGCATTCTCATCTCAGCAAACTAATCATAGAAGGCAAGCATCTTCGTCTACTCCATGCAGGGGTACAGTTGACGCAGTACTCTCTACGTCAGAAATACTGGATAATCAATGATAAATCGTACATACGTTCAGTAATACACAAATGCATCACTTGTTTTCGATTCCGTGCAGGGGGCTCAAGCCAATTATTAGGACAATTGCCCTCTTCCCGATTTACTCCTGCTAAGCCATTTTCTCAATGTGCAGTCGACTACGCCGGTCCTGTATTTATACGTCAGGGCGGGCAGCGTTCCAAATCGATTTCAAAGGCTTATATTTCTCTATTTATATGCATGGCCACTAAGGCCATTCACCTTGAATTAGTTTCAGATCTCACCTCAAACGCTTTCATAGCAGCCTTAAGACGTTTTATAGCTTCAAGAGGCATCCCTTCACAGATATTTTCTGACAATGGTACCAATTTTCGTCGTGCTAGCAGTACACTTCACGACTTATACAAACTTCTCCAATCAAACGAATTTGAACAGACTACCCAGGACTTCACCAATGCCCAAGGAATCAAATGGTCCTTTATTCCCCCGTCAGCACCTCATTTTGGTGGCCTGTGGGAGAGTGGAGTCAAGAGCGTCAAGTTTCATTTGCGGCGCGTTGTCGGCAGAACCATTCTCACGTTTGAAGAATATTACACCATTTTAACTCAAATAGAGTCCTGCCTCAACTCACGCCCCTTGTTCGCCATCTCAAATGACTCTAGGGATCCCGAGCCTTTGACTCCAGCGCACTTCTTGGTTGGTTCTCCACTCACTTCACTCCCGGAACCTGACTATTCCGAAGTCAAAATTGGTCGTTTGGGTAGATGGCAGCTGATGCAAAGATTCACCCACTCTATATGGAAGAGGTGGTCAAGGGATTATTTGCACCAGTTGCAACGACGCTACAGATGGCGTCTCCAGTCAAAAAATTTGGCTCCCGGACAACTCGTCCTTATTTTGCAAGATAATTCCCCCCCCCCTGCAGTGGAAACGTGGTGTAGTCACTCAGGTCCATTTGGGTCAGGATTCCCTAGTGCGCGTAGCGGATGCTCGCACCGCAAACGGCATCCTACGTAGGCCCATTCACAAATTATACCCACTTCAAGTGGCCTCAGATTAATCCCCTACACCGTTAAAATGACATGTACTATTGACTTAAACATTTATCGCATTCTCGTGCTTCATGCCCGGGACATATCCCGGGCGATCGCATGCTTTCCAATTGTTATTCTTATTATATTATTATTATGCCTTTTTATTATTATATTATTATTTCTTTCGTATTATCATATTATTATGTATTATTGAATTTTGGGGTTATTATTCTATTATTATGTACTGTCAATTATTAAGTCTTTCGTATTATCATAATATTATGTATTATTGAATTTTGGGGTTATTATTCTATTATTATGTACTGTGTAGCGTGACAGATAATTCACTAATAATTAATTGAATTAAGATTATAAAAATAATTAAATTACATATACTCAAAGAATATCAAATGAAATTCAATTACACTTCAAAGGAAAACACCACTATAAAAGAAAAACAATAATTAAATAATAAAAATGCAACCATAAAATTCAAAGAAAATAAATTAAAGGAAACTCATATTAAAAAATCAGGAGATTAGGAGCAGGTGATAAACAAGATACCCTGAAACCAAGAAAGAAGAGTAAAGATTAGGAGCAGGTGATAAAGAAAATACCCCAAACAGAAAAAGAAAGAAGAGTAAAGTTAGTATCAGGTGATAAACAAAATACCCCAAACACAAGAAGAAAGAAGAGTAAAGCCAGTATCAGGTGATAAAGAAAAACCCCAAACAGAAGAAGAAAGAAGAGTAGAGTTAGTATCAGGTGATAAAGAAGATACTCCAAACCCAAGAAGGAAGAAGAAATTTAGAAACAGATAATAAAGAAGATACCCCGAACCAACCATCGGACAAAATAACTAAGACAAAGTACCTTGGTTTACCCAAGAAGGAAGAAGAGAAGAAAGGAAAATATATAGTATGGAAGAACCACAATAAAAACCTATTATTAACTGCCATTAACCCCAAACCAAATGTTAATACCATTAAAGAAAGTATAACACCCCAAAACCTTATGAAATTGTAAATAATTATAGACAAAAGTATTGAGTAGTATGATAAGAAGTGCACAAACTAAAGTTATTATATGGTAAAAAATAAACAAATCTTCACAGTCCATTATGACTAAAGGTCTGGTCTGAGAATAATCAAACTCAAATATAAGTCAGAACCAACAGTGAGTGTGTACCAGTGGAAGTGTTTTTAAATGTAATAAACTTCAAGTTGTAGTGTAACTATAACTTAAACAAGGTGCTATAAAATAACTTTTATATTTTATAATTAACAGGTAATGAAATATATTTCCTATATTTCATAAATAAGGTCACTTTGTTATCTCAAGACATTCATGGTAATGCCAATAATAAAGAAAGTATGTGGGGAAATGTTTACTGTACAAGGGGATTTTAGATAATAATACAATATAATCAGAAAGGACTGAAAATAGATTAAGTTTTGATAAAGTTAAGAAATTAAATGGCTAATAATGTTCAAAGCCATGAACTCCATTTTAAAAAGAGTTCCTATAGAATAAGGTTTATATTTAGAGTAAGATGTTTTAGTTATATAACAGCATGCCTACAAATTAAAATGTTTAGGTGTGGATGCTGCATTAATTTATAAAATGTTTTAAATGTATGTTCAAAATAGTTCCAGCAAACATGTCTAACTTTGAAGACTGCTAACTAATGTCAAATATTATTTTTTGTAACTGTAGCATGAATTAGATGCTACACATATCAATATTTATGTAAACAATTTTATTTCATGTTATGTTAACTTTTAAGAGTCAGAGGAGGTGTAGAATTAACTTTATTTGAAAAAACCATATATGTAAAATACTAAACTCTAGGCCAAATAATGAATTCACAAAAATAAATATAAACTAGTTAATTCACCAAGGAACCATGTAAACTAACAAGATTTATGTAAGGTGAATCAATACCTAACTACTGTAAATGATCCTATGATTTAAAAGAGTAATATAGAAAAATATCTTAAATTATTAAAAATTTTCGAAATATAAAAAATAACTATTTCAGAGGAGGAATAGTAAATTAATAAATTATCACTAAAAGACAGTTCAAATGTTAAATTTATAAGAATTAAGGAAAGCGAAAGATTTGTGACCATCTGAAATTTATTAAAATTATATTTAGAACACCTACAATGGCAGGAATTGTGTACAAGAACGGAAACAGGTTTTTGGGCCTAGATTTCCAAAAAGACAGAAATATGGTAATTTTAACAAAAATCTCAACAAATATGGACTATGACATATCCAATTAAACAGAATGAGATAAATAAACCAATTATGTGGTTAATAGTTCATGAAAGCGAACAACAAACTAAAAATATTCCATATATAATGTACCATATAATTATGTACATAGGAAATGAAAATTATTTTAACAATACTTTTCCAATATTAACTTGGCAAGATATTTCCTAAGACGAAGGAAGTAAGTTAGTTCTTTGTTAACATTCATCGAGAACGGTTGATGCGGAATCGCGTTCTAAAACCGTATAACGGAGTGTAATGGAGTAAAGGTTGAATATTAAGTGAAAACGAGAGTTACCTAATTTGACACTTTTTGACTTTACATCAGTGAAATACTATACTACAATAGTGGAAACAAACAATACGCTACACAATACCAGTGAATTAAACCGTTCAAACAACCTAACATTAATAATTCACTCCGTAACAACTTTTCGATTTTTCATCATAACCAGCAAAGACAGAATACATATAAAATAAGACAATTGACACCAGTGAACACTGAACACTTATCCAGGATACCTCGAACAACATAATAGACAGTATACACTATTACGGAGATCCATAAAACAGTTTTAAAGGTGAATTTATTGTTAGAATTTCCAACGACCAGTTATTTGTTAACCTCATCAATTCAGCTAGCCGCCATTGTGAGTTTCCCGTGATGCAAATTACCAACCAGCACGAGAACATCTAGACACCTATTGGGTATAAATTGTATACTACAAAACATTATATATTATTAACAGATTGTCATTTTTACTTATTAAGACTTATATTTTTGTACATGTTATACTTTCTAGGCCTACCCTTCTCTGACTATATAAATATAATCGTTATAAAAACCTTTTTCAATATTTTATATAAAAAAAACCTGTAATCGCAAATCGATATCCCTGTGAAAGAGTCGACTATTTGCTCAGCATCGATTTTAAAGAACTATTATCAATAAATCAAATTATTTCAATGATCTGGACTTTATAATTATTTCACATTTTAAATTAAGAATTAACTAACAATAGGACTTACTGGAAGACGATAAATCTTGACTGAAAGAGATATACTGGAGCAGCGCTGAAACTCACTAATCGATTACAGCAAGAAGATAATCTGATTAACTCCAGATTTAGTTAAGATCTACCAGAAGTGTAAAATTAACCAAAAGAAGCTTACAGAATTTTAAAATTTTAAACAAAACACAGAACCAGGATTATTTATCAATTACTACAATAACAAACAAACATAATTTTTTTTTTAGCAAAATTTTTTTTAAATAAAATTTTTTTTTAATCTTTTCTTTGTACCATACGAAGAACTTTTATTTGTAACCAGTACAAACAGGGACAAGCGTTACAAATTGGCGTCCAACTAGAGGGCTTAATTAATTTAAGCTTGGCAGCGATTATACAGTAGAGAAGGAGGCAAAATGCAACGACGAGCTACTTCTAAGAAGAGGGCGGCAGAGGCCGAAAAGGAAGTCGACATGGGGGATAAGGAGGCAACACCCGTGGAGGATCCAGAAGTGTTAGTAACCCCGGCGGAACATAAACAACCTGCACCACCAGAGGAACAACCTGAGAAACCCTCACAAACAGAGAATGTGGCAATACAAGAGATGTTTAGGCGAATGATGGAAGAAATCAAATCCACGAAGGAAGACTTGCATAAGGAAATGGATTCTACGAACGAAGAGTCGAATAAGAAAATGGAAGGAGCAAATAAAAACATAGAATCCAAAATGGAGGAGAACGGGAAGAAATTAGAAGAATTAAAGGAAGACTTGAATAAGAAACTGGATTCTACAAAAGAAGAATTGAGTAAGGAAAGGAAAGAAGACAACGACTCCTTAAATAAAAAGTTAGAAGATCTGAAGGAAGACAACCGATCCACAAAGGAAGAATTGGACCGTCAGATAGAAAATACCAACAAGAGAATTGAGGAAACCAGTAAGAAGGTGGAAAAGAAAATGGAAGAAAATAATAAGAATTTGGAAGAAAAGATGGAAGAAACCAGTAAGAAAATAGAAAGTGATAACCAACAATTAAAGAAAGAATTAAGAGAAAATAACAACAAAAATGGAAGATACAATGGGGGAAAGGTTGGAAGAATTGAGAGAGGATAACCAACTACTGAGAGAAGAGTTAAGGGAAGTCAACCAGGAGAACATGAACAAGGTAGACGAGAGAATCGAGTTAGCGAAGGAAGAGTTGAATAGAAAAATAAACGACACTAAGAAATCCATAGTTAAAAAATTGGAACAGGAGGTAGTCATCGTAAACCAACAGATTAGGGAAGTGGACGAAAGATGTCGTCAGACGGAGTGTGAAGTACTGGAAGTCGGGGAGGTAATAGATAAGGAAATTACCCAGGTCAAGGAACACCAGAAAATTAAATGGGAAGAAAACCAAAAGGTAACACAAGAAGAAATAAATAAGGTACGAACACATGTCACAGAAAGGTGCGACGGTATGGAAGCGGCGATGACAAATATCACTGGACAAGTGCGACAGAGCCAGGAAGAAATGGAGGTAATCAGAAACCGGCCGACCAGCTTCACTAATTTCCCAATAAACGAACATAGAGAATGGTTAAACTTCAGACAATATAAACGAAAGCCAATGGAGTTCTTGGCCCGAATTGAAGAATACATGGACAAACATAGAGGAAACAGATGGGTCCAAAACCGAGAACTTTTAGACGAGTCTTTTCGGGAAATGAGCGATCATTGGTGGATGGCTAACCGAAGTGACATAGAGAACTACCAGCAATTTAAAAGCCTCTTCAAGGCAAAGTATTGGTCTGAAACGACCCAAAACCTAATACGTGACAACATATGCCACGGACATTATAAACCACAAGTGGGTAGCTCTACGACGGCGTACTTCCTTGGCAAAGTATGTATGGCCAAACATTTGGAACCAGCCATACCTGAGGAATGCCTAATCAACAAATTGTCGTATCATTATGACGAGGAGGTGATTCGAGCGAGGAGAGGCAGCCAAATTAAGACCATACAGGCCATGACAGAACTCCTCGAGAGTTACGAAAACGAGGAATACTACCGACAAAGCCGGAGAAGAAATGATCGGCCAGAAAATAGAACATATCCAAATAACAACCATGGTACGACCAACAACAAGACCTACCAAGGAAATCGAGCCTATCCACAAACCAACAACAACAACAACAACAACAACAACAATAATAATAATAATCAAGTTCAGAATAATACGAACAATAATCGACCCAATAATGGTTATCAGGGTAACCGAAACCAATACTACCCAAACCCTAATAGTCAGAGAAGCCCCAATTATAATAACGATCGTTACTATAATAATAATAGTCGTGGTAATCCACAGAATAGTAACCCCAACAATAATAGGTTTTCTCGACCGCGAGTAAATTTCATCAGAGCGGAAGATGGTCGCCAACGTAGATACTACCACCAGAGAAGAAACAGCTATCACGAATACGAAGATAGGCGGAGGAGCCGAGAACGTGACCAACCAAGGTACATTCCTGCAAGACGGAGTACCAGTTTAGATAACACCGAACGGCTGACCAACAACGAACAACCGGTAGATCACCGAACAGAGCGGCAGGGACCCACCCTAGGTCTCCCGAATGATGCATCCACCAGCGCGACACACCATAACAATGATGTCGAGCATTTAAACGGGAGGAGGCAGTAATAAATCACCGAAACCCGTTGCTGCTCCTAAAACCTGGGTATTTAAATGAGTTGACAAATAAAAATGAAAATAATCGTATCACTATAATCGGTTGTAACTACCTGAAGAACATCCGACATGAATTATTGGAAGAGGACGATACTAGTCCCACCAATAACACTAATAATGAAATAATACACATAAATGCGGAGGTAGAAGGAATCCCCGCCAATTTAATGATCGATACTGGTTCCAACGTATCCATAATAAGTACTACTGAGTTGGAGAGAATACAAAGAGAATGCGGACGAACATTACCGACGTTGCCGTTAAACAATATTATTTTGTTAGGTGCAATCGGCCGCCAAAATAAAACAATACGAAGGCAAGTCTCCGCCAGTGTGATGAGCTGCGGTATAGCTATCGAAATGGAATTCTTAGTGGCGAGCGGGCTGCCATTTAACATATTGGTAGGGTGTGATGTGCTCAGGTGGAACTCCGCCATAATTGATTTACGAACAGAGAAATTGTCACTATTTACAAACGGACACACTTGGACGGCTAACTTGGTTGGTAGCGACCAAGTAATTCCTAACAATATCCACCAACAGATTCGTAAGATCAATTATATACATCCAACTTCTATTATTGAACAGAAGATAGACGATAACGCTAATGATGACTTATGGTCCCAAAAGATCCAAGAAATCAGGGATTTCCGGAGCGGTATAACAGGTGAAAGATTGCAACAACACCAAGCAAACAAATTGATTAACATATACGAACAGTATAAATCAGTATTTTCTGACGAGCCCGGTAAAGTAAAAAGCTTCCAGTGTACTCTACAGTTCCGAGGCACAGTGGACTTTAACCGGAAGTCATAGCCCATCGCGCAATCACGAAAGGAAGCAGTAAGAGCTGAAATAACAAAGATGATTAACCGTGACATTATAGAGAGTAGCCAATCCCCATACACAAGTCCTATCGTGGCTATTCCTAAGAAAAACGGACAAGTCCGTTTGTGCCTAGATGCGCGGGAGATTAATAAAATGATTATTAATGACAGGACTTCGCCCGGTGAGATTGAAGAGATTTTGAAACGGTTCCACGGTACCAAGTACTTTAGTACCTGGGACACGGTGTGTGGCTATTGGCAGGTGGAATTACATCCACAGAGTCGCCAGTATCTGGCCTTTATATTCGAAGGGCGGAACTACCAGTTTAAAAGATTGCCCTTCGGACTAGTGAATTCTGTCGCAGTCTTTGTACACTGCATGGACCAGATACTTGGCCAGGAAGCACTACAGTTCACCACCGTGTACGTAGATGACTTGCTAGTGTCCTCAGAAACTTGGGAGGAACACTGCTACCGTGTGGAACATGTGTTAAGGAAATTAGCTGCGAATAACATCACGCTGAAGCGTGAAAAATCTCATTTCATAGCCAAGGAAATTCAATTCTTGGGATTTATATTGAACGACCAGGGAATCTCACCGTCGGCTGAAAAAGTAGAAGCGATTCAAAACTTTCCAACACCGAAGAATCGAAGGCAATTACAGTCATTCCTGGGACTCTGTAATTACTACCGCAAGTTCCAGGAAAAGTATTCTGAATTGACCGCCAGATTTCAGCCGCAACTGTCATCCAAGAATAAATGGATATGGGGTATAGAACAGAATGAGACCTTAACGCTGATTAAACAAAAGTTCCTAGAACCCATCATACTTCGCCATCCGGATTTCCGTAAACCATTCTACCTGAATTGCGATGCCAGCGACATTAGCCTCGGCACAACATTGTATCAAGAGGATGAGGAGGGCGAACATCTCGTGATTTGCTTTGCCAGTAGAGCATTAAATCAGTGCGAGAAGAATTATCACGTCACTGAAAAAGAGTTGTTAAGTGTAGTGTTCGCGTGTGGAAAATTCCGCACATACATCCTTGGTTACCCCGTTACCGTCCGGACAGACCATAAGTCCATATCGTTCTTAAGGAGATGCAAACTAAGTCACGGAAGGTTGACACGGTGGATACTGTTACTACAAGAGTATGATCTTACGTGGGAGTACATCCCCGGAAAGAAGAATGTCGTTGCGGACGTGTTGTCTCGAATAGACATTAATAAACAAACGTTCGAGGGGGAGAAGGAAAGTATACTTAAGGTATACCACATTCTTAGTAACAGAGCCGATCTAGAATCATTATTGGAAAACCTGAGCACCCTCCAACAAGCAGACCCGAAGTTACAATCCATTAAGACAAGATTGGAAGCAGGGGACGAGACTATCACCCAATATTATAAAATACACAACAATATATTGTTCATACAACCATCTTTGAAGAAGGAAAAATGGAAGGTTATCATTCCAACCCATATCGAAAAGGAGATAGTAAATAACTATCATGTTCGATATGGTCATATGGGCGCCTTAAAGGTGATAAAGGCCCTGGAAGAGAGCTGCCACTTTAAAGATATTAATCGGAAGGTCCGAAAATATATAAAGAGCTGCTGCATTTGCCAACTCGTGAAATCAAATAACGAGAAAAACGAAGGGCAAATGATTCCAATAACATCTCAGGCGAAGCTAGAAAAAGTATTTTTGGACATATGCGGGCCATTTCCCCGCAGTGGGGGTCGTCACAGATACAAGTATCTAGTCATCGTGATGGACCATTTCACGAAGTTCATCAAGCTATAGCCAGCAAATCGGGCGACTACAAATAAAATTCTCGACATCTTAACCAACCGGTACTTCCCAGACGTCGGAAAACCAGTTTCGATCATCACCGACCACGGAACACAGTTCAAGGGGAAAAAATGGCGGGATACCCTACTGTCGATGGGGGTTCATACTTATAAAACCTCGGTATACCACCCGAGCAGTAACCCGGCAGAGAGAGTATTGCGAGAGGTGGGGCGAATCTTACGAACTTATTGCCACGATCAACAGAGGAGATGGCAAGAATATCTAAAGGCCACAGAAGAATTCCTCAACATGGCATACCACCCAGCCATAGGAATTACCCCATACTCCGCCATGTACGAAAGGCAACCCCAAAGGGAGATCGAAGAAATATTGGAGCTCCCGAGGGAAAATAAATATATTTTTGATAAAATTATATTTTATAACAAGGTGGCCGAAGACCAGGAGAAACGGCGAATTAAATATCATAAAAGTATGGGTAAAACAATTACCTATGTATACCATTGGTGAAAAAGTTTTATTAAAAAATAGGGAGTTACCAAGTTCACTGGAAGGTATAACTAAGAAATTATTACTCTTATACACTGGACCCTATACAGTCTCCAAAGACAAAAATAATAACACCTATGAAATCAAGGAGATGGGTTCTGGTAAAATTAAGGGTGTCTATAACCAGGCATCCATGAAGAAGTATCATGAAGAGTGAAACAGAAAGAAGTTTCAAATTATTTATAAAAAACTTTATGGAATAAACAATAAACATAAAAATTCACCAGTGCTTTCGATGCCCATTCACCCTACAATCATCCCGATCTTGATCAAGAAAAACGTAAACAAGTCCAAACCACACTAGTTGCCACTTCATCTACACCTAATTACTTTGAAAACTACTCTTCGCTTTCAAAACTTCTTCGTGTATTTTCTTACTGCCTTCGATTCATTCGGAACTCTAGACTTCCCATGGCTGACAGAAACACTTCTTTTTTAACTTCCCATGAGCTACATGGTACACTTTTGATTTTTATTCGCCAGTCCCAGCGATCGCACTTTAATATCGAAATCAAGGAACTTGAGGCACAACGCTCTATCCCTAATAATAGCAAAATTCTTTCACTTAACCCCTTTCTGGACAATACGGGGATATTACGCGTGGGCGGACGCCTTCAGCACTCCCAGCTCATCTATGATAGCAAACACCAAATCATACTCCACCCGCATTCTCATCTCAGCAAACTAATCATAGAAGGCAAGCATCTTCGTCTACTCCATGCAGGGGTACAATTGACGCCGTACACTCTACGTCAGAAATACTGGATAATCAATGATAAATCGTACATACGTTCAGTAATACACAAATGCATCACTTGTTTTCGATTCCGTGCAGGGGGCTCAAGCCAGTTATCAGGACAATTGCCCTCTTCCCGAGTTACTCCTGCTAAGCCATTTTCTCAACGTGCAGTCGGCTACGCCGGTCCTGTATTTATACGTCAGGGCGGGCAGCGTTCCAAATCGATGTCAAAGGCTTATATTTCTCTATTTATATGCATGGCCACTAAGGCCATTCACCTTGAATTAGTTTCAGATCTCACCTCAAACGCTTTCATAGCAGCCTTAAGACGTTTTATAGCTTCAAGAGGCATCCCTTCACAGATATTTTCTGACAATGGTACCAATTTTCGTCGTGCTAGCAATACACTTCACGACTTATACAAACTTCTCCAATCAAACGAATTTGAACAGACTACCCAGGACTTCACCAGTGCCCAAGGAATCAAATGGTCCTTTATTCCCCCGTCAGCACCTCATTTCGGTGGCCTGTGGCAGAGTGGAGTCAAGAGCGTCAAGTTTCATTTGCGGCGCGTTGTCGGCAGAACCATTCTCACGTTTGAAGAATATTACACCATTTTAACTCAAATAGAGTCCTGCCTCAACTCACGCCCCTTGTTCGCCATCTCAAATGACTCTAGGTATCCCGAGCCTTTGACTCCAGCGCACTTCTTGGTTGGTTCTCCACTCACTTCACTCCCGGAACCTGACTATTCCGAAGTCAAAATTGGTCGTTTGGGTAGATGGCAGCTGCTGCAAAGATTCACCCACCCTATATGGAAGAGGTGGTCAAGGGATTATTTGCACCAGTTGCAACAACGCTACAGATGGCGTCTCCAGTCAAAAAATTTGGCTCCCGGACAACTCGTCCTTATTTTGCAAGATACTCCCCCCCCTTGCAGTGGAAACGTGGTGTAGTCACTCAGGTCCATTTGGGTCAGGATTCCCTAGTGCGCGTAGCGGATGTTCGCACCGCAAACGGCATCCTACGTAGGCCAATTCACAAATTATGCCCACTTCCAGTGGCCTATTAATCCCACTACAACGTTAAAATGACATGTACTATTGACTTAAACATTTATCGCATTCTCGTGCTTCATGCCCGGGACATATCCCGGGCGATCGCATGCTTTCCATTTGTTATTCTTATTATATTATTATTATCCTTTTTATAACTGTATTATTATTTCTTTCGTATTATCATATTATTATGTATTATTGAATTTTGGGGTTATTATTCTATTATTATGCACTGTCAATTATTAAGTCTTTCGTATAATCATATTATTATGTATTATTGAATTTTGGGGTCATTATTATATTATTATGTACTGGCAATTATTATGTCTTTCGCATTATCATATTATTATGTATTATTGAATTTTGAGGTTATTATTCCATTATTATGTAATATCAATTATTATGTCTTTCGTATTATAATATTATTATGTGTTATTGAATTTTGGGGTCATTATTATTATTATTATTATTATGTACTGTCAATTATTATGTCTTTCTTATTATCATATTATTATGTATTATTGAATTTTTGGGTGTCATTCTATTATTATGTAATGTCAATTATTATGTCTTTTTTATTCTCATATTATCATGTATTATTATGTCTTGACACTTATGATGCACTATTCATATAATAACTCAAACTGCAAAATCGCCCGATTTTGTGCGGGCAGCATGTGAAACTTTGTACCTTTTAATAACTGCATATGTAAACAGCGGGCTCGTGCAGTGACATCATCCCCCCCGCTAAACTGCTACCAGCGTGTCCCATTACGCTCGTCGCAGTCAAGTTAGTTAACTGTTAAACTCTGAACAGACAACAGCCTTTATCGCCGCGGCTATGTAATTCTTTCAAATCGGAATATTCCACTTCAATTTATTCTTATGCTTTTCAGTACTTAATTCATTCCTACTTTGGCAATGTATGCCACGCTACACTGCACGGGCCATGCAATCATTTGCACATAAATTTAAATAAACAGTTAATTCAAAAAATACAGTCCATTACGTTATTTCATATCTTACCAGCCTCACAGCCTCACGTTGTAAGACCAACTCAAGAAATTTTCGAGAGCGTCGAAGACGTAACATTTGGTCCTCCGGTCCGGATCTATATTTCATTTAATAGGCCCAAATAACATTTTGGTCAATCCCGAATCTTCTTAAACGTAAAATTGCTGGCCGTGAGCATACATTCATTACTTTCAAAAAAATAAAAAACTTCATACTTGGCCGTACAAGCTTCTACAGGACATCATTTCTAAGACCGCAAGATATTCCAATTCATCGTCACTTGTCATTCATCAGTGAAAATCAGAACTTCAAGCCTGCACAGAGAGCTACAACTTCAATCATCACCCGACAAGCGGAAACAAGACTTGCGCCACCAATCCAAGGCCAGCCGGACAGGATCGCCAAGGAAACGACAGGCAACGGAGCCATCTTAAACCTGCAGAAGACTCTCGTAATTCAAGTGACTATGAACTTGTATTTCTCCTAGTTTCTCACTTATATAATTTTATATACAGTAAAAATGAGTAATATTCGCAAAATAATTTTTATATAAACAGAAATCAGTTTCAAGTGACTATAGATCTGTATTTTCACATACATTTTCACTTATACAATTTTACAAGAAATCAGTCAGAAACTGAAAAAATGTGATGAAGCTATATGTATATTTTTACTTTAAATGAGTCATATTTTCAAATAATTTTCATATAACTATTTAAAAAAAAAGTACCTATTATAATAAGGAATTAGATTAAGATATACCGATCACTGGCTGCCGCATTATATCATAATTGGATAAAGTACGCAAATTGCATTAATTGTTCACCTGTTCTGTATTTATTTATCTGTTTCGGATCACAGCTTGCAGTTCAATCATGACTGATGTGAAAGCTTTAATTAAAAAACGTGGCACAATTAAGACCTCTATATCCCGTATAAACTCCTTCGCGGACAATTTCTATCCTGAATTAAATGATCACCATGCTTTAAAAATTAAACTTCGTCACTTGATGGAGTTGTCCGCGAAGTATGATGAAATTCAGACCCAAATTGAGGCTGATGAATCTGATTTCAAATCGGTAAGTGACAGGGTTCAGACAGAGGATGATCTCTGTACTATTGAGTGTAAGCTGCACAATTTATTAGAACGTGTAGAAGAGGTTAGCAAAAAACCATTAAATCAAGCGGAAGTTACGCCAATTAAAGCATCCCCTATTCAGTTAGAGCCAATTAAATTGCCCTGCTTCTCAGGCAACATTATTGATTGGCAGCACTATTACAACATGTTCTTGGAGTTAGTACACGTCAGAACGGACCTGACGGACATCCAGAAATTGCATTATTTACATTCTTCACTAAGGGACGAGGCTTTAAATGTAATAAAGTCTCTCCCAATTACCCATAATAATTATGCGGTAGCCATTGAGCTATTGAAGGCCAGGTATGATAGTAAATTAATTATCTCAGCGTATCATGTAGGGAATGTCTTGGGCATGAAGTCCATTCAGGAAGAGTCCATGGTTGGCATTTCAGAATTTATTGACGAAATCACCGCAAATATAAACGCTTTGCATTCATTGAGTTTACCTGTAAATACTTTTGAAATTATTTTTGTTCAATATTTAACTCAGAAACTCGATAACCAGACATGTCGACTATGGAAGGAAAGTCTATCCGACGAGCGATTCCCTAATTTCAACAATTTCATTAAATTTTTAAATGGTAGAAGGCAATTAACGCAAAACGTTGGCGCATCAACCAGTTCAGCAAACAGAACACAAGTTAGCGATAAGATTCCCTATCGCAAGACTATTAAACCCGTTGAGCTCACAAGGTCAACATTTCATACTAATATCAACAATAACATTTGTCAGCTGTGTCGCGGTAAACATAGACTGTCTGAATGCCCACAGTAGAGGGAAACTGTCGGTTCTGAGCCACAAAGAATGCCGCCTTTCTTAAAAAACTATGAAAAACGATAAAAAACATGATCTAAGAGATGACGCCGCCACCGCTGGACCCGCAGCATCCCAATGGACCACAGCATCCGCGAATGTCCGCGAATAAATTTTTTTAATTTGGTTTTTTAATTTTTTAATTAAATTGATTTGCATACCAAGGGGTGGGATGAAGTTCAATGGACCACCTGCATCCGTGAATATAATTTTTTATTTTTTTAATAAAGCTGATTTGCATATCAGGGGGTGGTGGTGGGTGGGAGGTTTTTTTTATTTTTTTAATAAAGCTGATTTGCATATCAGTGGGTGGTGGTGGGTGGGAGGTTCCAACTTGATGCATTATAGTGTATATTAAAATATATGATCAGAGTTACCAACCTTTGCATGAGTTCAAATTTGTCGTGTGTTATAATGTATATTAAATCTATATGATCAGGTGTACCAACCTTTGTATTATTATTATAGTGTATAGATATTTTATATGAGCAGGTTTGTCAACATTTTCTGTGGCGGTGTGGAGGGAAATTCAAATATGTGTTATATAGTGTATATATTAAAATATATGATCAGGGTTACCAATCTTACATTATTGTGTATAGAGCAGGTCTGCCAACATTTTTTTTTCTCTTCTGTGGTGGGAAATTCAAACTATATGATCATGATTGGTACTCTCTCTCTCTCTCTCACATTTGAATGTAAGTAAAACTATCTCTCTCTCTCTAGTTGTCAAAACGTTATGTCCAAACCGTTTCTCCTCTCTCACATTTGAATGTAGGTAAAACTCTCTCTCTCTCTCTCTCTCTCTCTCTCTCTCTCTCTCTCTCTCTCTCTCTCTCTCTCTCTCTCTCTCTCTCTCTCTCTCTTGTTGTCAAACGTGTGATACATTATTAGCAACACGTTATAATGTATATATATACCTATATGTGTGTGCGGTTAGTCGACTGTGACGACGACGAAATCAAGGCGAAAAATTCAAACATTAAGCGGTCTCCCTAAATCATATGTTATGTTCAAACCGTTTCTCCTCTCTCACATTTGAATGTAAGTAAAACTATCTCTCTCTCTCTCTCTCTCTCACTCTCTCTTGTTGTCAAACGTTATGTTCAAACCGTTTCGCCTCTCTCTCTCTCTCTCTCTCACTGTGTACATTGAGTAGAGTAGTCGGTGTGATGATGAAATAATTTTAGCGCACAGTCTCTCTCTCTCTCTCGTTGTCAAACGTTATGTTCAAACCGTGTCTCCTCTCTGTGGTCATTACCGTTCATGTATATGACTTTAGAAAGTTTATATATATTCGACAAATATTAACTGTGTACGTACTTACAACGCTCTCTCTCTCACTCGTCGTCAAAAACACCGTCTTCATTTTTCAATGTATTAAATAATTAATTAATAGTTTTATAATGCAGTCGGTGTGATTGATCCTTGTTAGAGAGGTCTGTATATGATTTTAGAAATATATATATTTGGCAAATATTAACTATGTATGTGTGTTGTTGTCAATGAACTACTTACATGTGTACCTGTGCGTGTGCCGTTACAGATGACAAATCCATACGTTAACGGCTTAGCAATCTTCAATACGCTCTTCTTCATGTGGTACAATACTTCTGTTTAATGGTCGCAGTTTACACACATAGGTTCAGTGGTGTATAGCGAAATAAATTAAAATTATACACACATGAAAACGGTGGTTGAAATTCATACAAATCTTCTGATCTTGTTAGGGAGGTCTGTATATGATTTTAGAAATATATATATTTGGCAAATATTAACTATGTATGTGTGTTGTTGTCAATGAACTACTTACAGGTGTCTACTCTCTGCGTCCATTGTATGTATATCGTTACAAATGACGAGTAGAAATCCAATAAATCGCTGTCGGACAATGTACACACTGCTCACACACACATTGTGTATGTCTCTCTCTCGCTGCAAACGTTGACAAGAATGCTATTATTCAACACTCTCACTCTCTTTCTCGCTCGCTCGCAGACGTCAGAAGAAATTCCTACTTTATAATGTAATTACCTGTGTGTGTGCTGTTACAGATGACAAATCCATACGTTAACGGCTTAACAAACTCTCTCTCTCTCTCTCTCTCTCTCTCTCTCTCTCTCTCTCTCTCTCTCTCTCTCTCTCTCTCTCTCTCTCTCTCACACACACACACACACACACACACACACACATTTAGCATGAACAGACGCGTCTTCGTTAGTAAAATGTACAAATCACATGACTTTATGTGAACGTCGAAGGGTTCAAATAAAAATATGTAAAACAAAAAAAAATACAGAATATATGATTTGCTATATTTACACATTATTAAATCAACACCACTGTATAGAAAGATTAACTATGTGCACGCGCGCACACGCACACACACACACACACACACACACACACACACATACACACACACAACGATACAGAAGTATTCACTAACTTAAGCCAAGGTCATTGATTCGGTGACCTTGATGGTAAAACCTTACTTTCTAATCCTTGATGGTAAAACCTAAGACAAAAAACATACAATCAGTAGTAATAATACAAAATCATTGTTTTATTAATTTAAAATACTGTATGAAAGAGTGGTGTGTAATTTTCATCCAAAATATGTAAAACAAAAATACAGATTATATGATAAGTAAATTGTATGTATATATCACTGAATAATAATAATAATATAATCGTTCTAGTGTTAACGTTTGCTGCAACAGGTAACGCAGTTTACAAATAATTACATATAGGTTCAGAGGCGTATAGTGAAATAAATTAAAAATAGAAATTAATTTCCTCATAAGTTAATGTCCTTTCAAATATTATTCATCAAAACTTTGTAAATTAGAATCTGCACTACAGTCAAACATACGCACACACACAGTGATAAAAATTGTTTATTAAAAGTAGTTTGTTACCTTAACAAGGTACTATTTCCACCTACGCTGTTTGGTTCCTCATGCGTCGAAACACGAAATGTAGGTCGCTGGGGTTTTATAAATTGTTTATCAATTCTTTTATAAATGGTCTTATAGTCGAGCTTGGCCTGTTGACTATTGCTTTTAATTTCACAATTTCTCCAGGTGTTAACCTTTTCGGCGAAAAAAACCATTTATGGAGAAGACGGTCCTCCTCCTCCTGTTTTGATGACATGTTTATTCTATTCCATCAAAGCCGTTGATAGAAGTAGGCGTTAACGGTTCAAAAACAGCTGTAAATGTGTTCTATGTAAAATCAAATACGGTTTAAAAATAACATAGGAAAGACTTATAACAAAAACAAATTAATTTTTTGAATAGAGAAATGTAAAACACATTATACCTTATAATAATACATATATTAAAAATGATATAAAAAGAACACACTTATTTTACAGGTAACCAAAACAGGACAGCGTATTATCTATATAACGTTCTGTTTCAGATAATAATAGTTTGAATATAAAATGAAAGGGTACGTTGTATTTTGTTATGAGAAAATGCATTTCTAAATTTTGTTACATTTGTAAATTACAGAATTGTTCTCTAACTACAGCCACAATCGTTCAGTTTCATTAACATTTGAAAATTGATGGATTTGGTACTCGATATATTCTACTCTCACAGTATTTTCATTGATACATTTCAGAAACTGAGTACAGAATAAATCTACAATCACCCAGGCGGAATCATTAAGTTTTACAAAAGATCTTATTGATCAGACGTATGAGTAATGTGCCGGCCCGATTCGGGCCGTCGAGAATTGAATTGTGGAATATTTAATTATAATATAACGCGAGAGCAAGGGGGCGGGTGTACTGAACTTTGTACCATCTGTTAAGGCTGCGCGCGCAACGCGTAGTAAGGGTCGGCTTGTGCAGCCGGTGTCAGCGGTATTCTACTCACCGCCTGGCTCAGAGAATCAACCGACTTCCGGCTTCCGAACAGTTACTGCGTAGTTTCTCTTTAACTATTATGGCTTGCTGAAACTTAAGCGACTCCCGGTAAGATATTTTATTATTGTATGCATTCAAAAGTAATTAAAATTAAATAAATAATTAATAACAAGGTGTATGCAACCGTATAAAAAGACGTATGCATGTGAGTGCGACCCGACAATTCTATACTAAAAGAAAATTTACTTAATGTTCAGTATATAGCCCATGTTCCTTTTATTATTACTATAATAGTGTGGGAGGTACTGTAATTGTCATTGTCATGATAAATGTGTAGAATGTTAAAAGTTAATGGCTAAAAGTTAGTGCGTAGTTAGGTAGTGAACTATGCTCATTCATGCATCAGATTGTCGGTGTGCTCTTTAATTAACTTTACAGTAAAGAAATTACTTGTGAGAACATCTGTAGAGGAAACATTATTAATGTTAAAACATTATTAATAATGTGAGTGCTTTGAAGTTGATCTTTTTTGGACAAATAGCGATTATCGTGTCACCACGTGGCTGCCTAACCTGTTAATTTTTGTTGAGGCGTGTATAGATTGTGCTGATGATTTTTACACTACGCCAATTTTAATAAAGTCTTTTTATTTTTAAAATTAATTATTCCATGGCAGACTTTTCTACTCTTTAAGCAGGTTGCAAAGACTTTATTACTGAAACTTTGTGCATTTATCTAGAGTTGGTTGAAGGCCCGTTCTGAGGTTAATTACCTGAACTTGGGTGTACATTTTTTGTGAACATCTTTCTAATTTATATGAATTAACAGGGTTCTCGATTAAGACGGAGATTTGGCTTTGCTGATTGCCTTCCATCTGCATCAGCCATGGACCATTAGACACGATCCTGTTCGGAGAAGGAGTCGGTGACCAGATCGAGATGTAACACTGAGTCAGCACAATTAAGGTGATATGCACTCTTTTATTTTCCTTTTGGGGCCGGGCCGGCAGTGCACCTGTTTTACTGTAAAAATCTTTTGAATCCATGTGTCCACGTGGCCGGACAGTCTGCTATAAAGGGGGTCAGCTGATCATCATTCTGAACATTATGAGTTAATTTCAAAGAACTCTTTAATAACTGAATTACCTAACACTAAGTGCAGTGCTTGTAATTGTGTGCTGCACTGGGGGAGCGTGCCAGAGATATTTGTACACTTAGACATTTTACAGTTTGCATATATTCATCATCTTAAGCTTTACAAAATTTATATGACATGTTAGGAATTCTCTTCCGGCTGGAACAGAATTGAGTAAATATTAAATTCACCTTGGGTTTAACATTTAAGGGCTGGGGTTTTTTTTGTTTTCTTTTGGCTGTTTTCTGGGGTATAAAAAGGGACATAGTTTTTGCCTGGCACATGTTGGTGCAGCCTGAGGCAGGTTAGATTCCTGTCAAACTTTGTTAACCACATGCTGGCGCGCTCCCACAGCTGCTAGGGCACAACCGTTCTTATTGTAATTTCATTTTATATTTATTTACATAGCCATCCGGGTTTTAATAGAAAAGAATTTGCACACTTTTCTGGGCATATACTAATTAAATTTGTATCTTACAAAGGTCTATACTGATTGTTTTTTTTTTACTTGTAAAACACATATTGATTAACTCTTTCACTTGTAAAGCATCTCCTGATTAATTTGTTTACTTGTAAAACACATACTGATTAATTTTTTTTAAATCTGTAAAGCATCGACTGATTAATTTTCCTACTGGTAAAGTATATACTGATTTATTGAATCCTTCTGAATGTGTAAAATAAATTAACATTTTAGAATTGTATAACAATTGGTTGAAATCAGGTGATGTAGTTTCTTTAAAATTTTTATTTAATGCTGTTGAAGGAACTTAAAGTTTCATATGCTCATGACGGGTCATTTCTCAGTGGAATTCTATACATATAGGCGGTCCGGTCATGCTTATGGGTTATGAGTAATTATCATCCTTTCTGGGGTTTTCGCTTTTATGTCGTTCAATAGAAACAGGTTGCTGATGGGCAAACATTTATCACTGCTGGTTTCTGGGCATGGTAGTAACACTGCCTGCTAGGCAGATGCATTCCAGGGGCATTCGTGTTTAGAATATTGGTGTATAATTGTGAGTATATGTACCTTATGTTTCTGTACGTGTTGTTATGTTTTGTCTATGTTAAGCTAGTCACAAAATGGGGGAGAATTATATATATTTACTGGACATTATTCTATACACACACATATATATATATATATATATATATATATATATATATATATAAATACTTGTTGCGTTATACAGATCTTGTATTTCTACACTGTTAAAACATGGGGATTATTTATTTATGATATATTTGTGATTCATGGGTAATAATTATGTGATAGAGTTTTATCTACATGTAGCAAATGATGGGATACAATAAAACTGTTATTGTTATATTACAGCCGAGTTTCATTGCAAGTCCCGTCATACTGGACCCAGCACAATTTTGGCTTCTCTAGGCTCCGGCCTAGTCTTAATTAACTTGTGGCTTCTCTTTCAACAAAAAAAAAAAAATTAAAATAAAGGAAGGTTGTTTTATACTCATAAAAAGACATAAAAGGAAAGAGGGGTTACAGTAATTATATTAATCTTTATGTAGCAAATACGCACGCATTCATAAAATACAGCACTCAGGTGTAGGGCAATTAATCCTTTTTGTGTTGAACGTATTTAAGTAGGCCTACTCGTGATATCAGTAAATTCTGTCTAAACGTCAACTCAAATGTCTAGTACATAAACGTACCTGGTAATCGCTTCTTGAGTCGTAGTCATTATTAAACTCGACATAACTACTTGTGTTACGCGATTGATGTTCATGTTAAACGATTGATGACTCATGTAATGATACAGATTAACCTCGTATAATAATAATTACAGGACAGCGTATTTAGAACACTTAAAATCGGAAATCTACAAACACATCAAAAATATCTGTCAAACCCCTATCAAACAAAAACCCCGTTCTTATCGAGAGACAACAGTAACTGACCTAAGCACATGTGCTTCATTAGGCAACAGACCAAAAAATCAAAATAGACGACTATAAGCTCAATTTAAATAAAATCTGAATATTCAATAAAATTATGTTTACTTATTAACATATGCAAATCTTTTACTTACCTCTTAAATGTTGTTGTTATACACACACACACAATAGTCGATTGTACGATGAGTGTCTCATACAAATGAGAAATAGTGACATTTCGTCTTGTGTGTATATATATATATCATACGGCGGTAGGGTAGCACGCGTACACGTTTGAAAGTTGATGCACATTAAATTGTCTCTCTCTCTCGCACTCTCTCTCTCTCTCTCTCTCTCTCTCTCTCTCTCTCTCTCTCTCTCTCTCTCTCTCTCTCTCTCTCTCTCTCTCTCTCTCTCTCTCTCTCACACACATTTCTGATTACTATACAAATAATTGCATGTATGTTCAGAGGTTTGGTGTCTAAATCGATGATTCTACTTTCACTTTCTAATTTGACACATGGCTTACTTTCATACAGAAATAGCTATCGTCCGCGTCCGTCTACAAGTTTTGCTAAACGAAATTAACAATGCTGTAATACATAACGTCCTGTGAAATAGATATGGTATGTTTTTAGGACAGCCAATGTCATTAAGATTTATTACATGATGATGGATTATTTTCGAGAGCGGAGTCGCCACCAATTAATTTGTCACGTATCCGATAATGACTGTACGCAAGTGCATCACAACCATTGTCTAGTACATAGCGCTTATCATCATACGGTGACAACGCTTGCTTTCGAAGCGTGTAGGTCCGTCTGCATACAAGTCAGGTGTTTGAATACTATACATCAGACCGTCTGTATCTGTCATTAGCAATCTAACGTTACGACCGTACTTGCCGACAGCATAACGATAATACATTTGTCAACGAGAGAGAGAGAGAGAGAGAGAGAGAGAGAGGAGAAACGGTTTGAACATAACGTTTGACATTGTATATTGCAAGCATGAAATTATTATTTTTTAAATCTGTTATCTGCTTTGTATGGAAGTCATCTATAAATATCAGGTCAGTGCGACACAACATGTAACAAACGTAATTGGATTTGCTTTCAACCCAAACGTGTGCGCTCGTTGTGTGTGCGTGCGCGTCGGATCATGACATAGTATTCGTAATGACCGAGGCACGTCCTTTATTGCATGAGGATATTCAGGTAGAGCAGATCAGATCCGTTTACGCAATATCAAGTGCACACACACGACACAGCCTACACACACACACACAAGAATCAGATTTTTTGTATACGTTCTAGGTGAAAAACTACTGGGGTGTCTCTGACTTTAGTTGGAAATAAATAACATTACAGATATTGATATGGTACTATGAGTTGCCTATACGTGAATACTATACATCAGACTGCATGTATCTGTCATTAGCAATCTAACGTTACGACGGCAGCATAACGATAATGAAAGTCATACATTATCGTTTTGCTAACGTTTGTATTTTGTCTAAGCTATGTTAACTTCACACACACACACACACACACACACACACACGGAAATGGAGGAAGAACTAGCATAGGAAGTACAATTAAGTGTAACGATAAAAGAAGTGATTGGAAAGCCAACTGTGGGTGTCGAGACAAAACTCTTGCTTGTTCCTGAGTTGATAGAAGCGCCTGAGGGCAAAGTGGCTGAAGATGAAGTTACGCAAGAGGTTGTTGACGAGAACCAAACAAATTTGGATCAGCCAGTAGTGTTTAGGTCATCAGTACATGACGCAACGGGAGTGATAGGTCCAATTAGGTATGTTACACGTTGTGTCGGACTGACCTGATATTTATAGATGACCTCCATACAAATACAACAGCATAAAAATCATGTTAAATATCAAATTATCACATACACACACGCGCACACACACACACACACACACACACACACACACACACGACACAGCCTACACACATGTTAGGTTAAAATGCAGTCCACTTACGTTTCACGTTAGGTTAAAATGCAGTCCACGTACGTTTCACGTTAGGTTAAAATGCAAACACACACACACACACACACACACACACACACACACACACACACCACGTGTATGTTATTTAAATTATTATTTAAATAACATACACACGTGTTAGGTTGCAACCTAACACGTGTGTGTGTGTGTGGGTGTGTGTTTGCATTTTAACCTAACGTGAAACTGTGACGATTTCATTAATAAAAATATGTTAATTAATTAAGTTGATAATATATAAGCGGAGAAATTTTAAATTCTTAATAAAATCTCACATTGTAAACTAAATCTTATGGCAATCATTTAATAATAATAATATTTAATATAAGTCTAATAATAAAATTAAATGGGAATTGAATTGTACAGAAAGGGTAAAGCTTATTAATAATTCCTGCATAAACAGGAACTGACCAGAATTAACTTGTTTTCTGACCCCTAAATAAACTAAGGATTATTGTAAATTTGTTATTATTTAAATAATTAAGTAAGACCATTGTTACGTACTTTGATAACTTCTGCAACTAAGAATATCACGATTTAATTATTTAATCAACAGTAGTCCTTTAATTAAAATTAGAAAAACGGAACTACTTTTATGTTGCCTAGTAATTGTCTTGAGATTACTACGCTTCCCTTAACTATTTTCTGCCACTTGGAATGGAGCGCTCACGCCGTAAGCAGCGTAAAGCGTTGTTTCGCTACGCGTATATAAAAATGTGAAAATCTTGATACAATGACTCGTTAAATAAGTAAAGTTGTGTGGTGATGACATCTCTCTATATTATAAAATAACGGACCATGTAAATAATACAGTATTACAACCAAGAAGGTGATAGTAAAATAATCTATCATCATGTGAAGTGTATAACAGTGAAACAAACTTTCTATCTATGTGTTCTAACTACAAGAATTACTAAGAATAACTACAGTCGCCTGAGATGAATGTACCACACCAGGGATGATTTCACATACTTCTAGAACTTCACCACCAAAGTATGATAATGTAACGACTGAACTTCAAGAAACACACAGGTGACATGGAGGCTTGTCTTCCATGGTTAAGAGTTACAAAATTATAAACCCCAAAAGACAATTTAAATTATCATATTAAAGACTTTAAAAAATTATGCTTTAAATGTAATAACATTAAAGACTTTAGAAAACTGACATTATAGGTAACATGTAATCTAATATTTGTTGTTTTAGAAGATTAATAAAAAAAACCATTCTTCAAATGGTTAGAGTTTCAATACTGTACATGGCAAGGTGACCATTATTCATTTAATATATTTGACCCCGGATCCGTGGAATTAATTAAAAAGGATGTACATCATATTTTGAGGCCCCTTTGTAAAGTTGTAATTTATATATTTAATCATGTAGTAAACTATATTGTTTGAGAACTTTCAATAGAGAACTTAATCACCAAATGTTATAAAGAGATGTCATGGTCCAAAAAGGTGAGTGAATAAATCTACAAACCCCTCTCAATATTCCTCAATTCACGGGATCCTATTTAACTTTTGTTTACTTTCCAGTTATTTATGATTTTGTAAAGATAATGGCAGCCTGTTTAATTGACCTGAGCCAATTAACCAGGTTCCCGAATTGTAACGTTATGCGAAACGTCACAAATGCGCACTCTGCTTAATTAATGAATAAATGATAATTAGCAAGATAAAATGCCCTGTGTTTGTCATTTAATATGTGGTAGAATTATTCACTCTAAGAATGTTAATTTAAAATACGCAAAAGGAAGAATTGAAGTAAGTAAATTCAGAATTAGGATAGTGTGTTTTTATAATCATTATGTGGTGTAATAACATAATATAATATAATAACCATGATATATAAGGTAAGGATATTTAAATATAATATAATAATTATTTAAACATTGTAAGCCTAGGGTAAAACCTGTTTAAAAATGAATTCCCCAACTTGTCTGTTTAACGACAATCTCAGACAAGAAAATGACCTGTTCCCGCTTGTACCAAACTACCCCTTTGTTACGCTCTGCCACCTCAAGTAGACAATACATCACCTCCCCCTATTGTATTACAAAGTGTGTGACCCCTTGCCCAGTAACAAAAGATTTCAGACACATGTTGAAAATTAAATCGAATAAAAAAAAAAAACAAGTAAATAATTTTATTATTAAAATGCGCCACTGTTTTTTTGTTTGTTTTTTTGTAAATGGTTAGTGTACTTAGTGTCAATTATAAAATACTCTATTCTGTATATCTATGCACTCAGTTAGGAAATTGTATGTAAAAGTAGTATATTGTAATTACATTGTACTTAGAGGAAATTGTACTTAGCCTTTTTCTAAGTAGCATATATGAATAATATTGACGATATTTATAAGTGTATAAATATAAGTGTATATTTTGTGTGAGATTACGCACATACTCGTATATGATTATACGGGAAAAGATTAGATTGTATTATACCAATTCATGTATGTACGTGTAAAAGTATTAAGTCTCTAACACGTCAATTTTGCGACAATTTAAGACCTGTAGTTTTCCAGTACAAGCCTGCATAAATGTGTAATTCGTGTTTCTATTGACACGATGAGTTATATGAACTACTGACTAAATAAAACGAGTGTACTAATTAATTTTATGGAATGATGCTTCCCGAAGTAAACAAACGAGTTCGAAACAAAAAAGAAACCGTCTCTTAAATCAGACCAAAGTAATAATAATAAATAATAAGTAATTTAAAATAAAAAGTTTAATAATATCGTAAATTATTATAACATGTTAGTATAATTATAATTATAAAAGTGTAACAAAACTCAGCTTAGTAACGGGCCGTAACATTGCGTACGCATCGCTCACTCCACCCCTTTTTTTTTAAGCAAGCCAGTGCAAGTTAATAAGCTGTCCACTAGCTATTGTTAAATGGAACAATAGAGATATTCTCTCCCTCGAGTTAACTCCCCCCTTTGTACGCATAAACTGTGCCATTGTTTGAAGAAAACTAGTTTGACCCACATTCCACAGTAACAGCTGATCGTTGAAAGTAAAGTGTTTGTCTCCTTTTGTTTATGTATTACAGCTGATCATTTAAAAACAAAAATTATTATCTTCGTGAAATTCCGATTCTCTCAGTAGCATAAGAAATTAGGGATAAAAATATTAAGAAAATATGGAATGAAGCGCGCGCTAATTTACGAACAAACTTAGCGAAATCAAGGAAATATCACGTGCGAAATAATAATAATGAAGTAAAGTACCAAATCGGTAACTTAGTTATGTGTAAAACACATCCTACGAGTAGTGCAATCGATAAGACCACTTCCAAGCTATCATACCGATGGTGCGGTCCTTATCAAATTCGCAAATATTTAACTCCAGTAACCGTAGCACTGTATGAACCCTCTACTCAAAAATATGTACGAAGGACACATATTTCTCAGATAAAACATTATCACGAAGAAGGTAATGGTAGAGTGCAAGTTAAATAAATGTAAAGAAAAAGAAAGGTATATGTTTTGTACTCAACTGCAAAGGAGTACTAGAGTAACGTTTAGCTAGCTAATGGTATAAATAGGTACGAGGCCTGATCACCCTTGAATCCTATTCTTCGAAAGTATAGCAAAGTAAGAAGTCAGCTGACAGCAAATATGAGGAATAATTAAGTAACAAATTACTTAATGAGTAATTCTATTACTAGAATAACTCCCAACTAAAGAAAAACCCGGTAGTAGTCATAAGTAGTAGTGTTAAGAAAATTTAGAATGTTAACTATATGTTTTACAATGTGTGAATTTTATGTTCTATTAGAATTAGTCTGTAAAGTATGATATGTAGATAGTAAGAATAAACAATTCGAGACTGACGTGTGTAACTCATAATTACATACAGAGAGAAACTGGTGAGAGAAATTACACACGGAAATCCCTAAACATACTCTCGGTATAAAAAAAAAAAAAAAAAAAAATTATACCGGAGTCTGTGGCTAAAGCGGCGGAGTATGTGACGATTTCATTAATAAAAATATGTTAATTAATTAAGTTGATAATATATAAGCGGAGAAATTTTAAATTCTTAATAAAATCTCACATTGTAAACTAAATCTTATGGCAATCATTTAATAATAATAATATTTAATATAAGTCTAATAATAAAATTAAATGGGAATTGAATTGTACAGAAAGGGTAAAGCTTATTAATAATTCCTGCATAAACAGGAACTGACCAGAATTAACTTGTTTTCTGACCCCTAAATAAACTAAGGATTATTGTAAATTTGTTATTATTTAAATAATTAAGTAAGACCATTGTTACGTACTTTGATAACTTCTGCAACTAAGAATATCACGATTTAATTATTTAATCAACAGTAGTCCTTTAATTAAAATTAGAAAAACGGAACTACTTTTATGTTGCCTAGTAATTGTCTTGAGATTACTACGCTTCCCTTAACTATTTTCTGCCACTTGGAATGGAGCGCTCACGCCGTAAGCAGCGTAAAGCGTTGTTTCGCTACGCGTATATAAAAATGTGAAAATCTTGATACAATGACTCGTTAAATAAGTAAAGTTGTGTGGTGATGACATCTCTCTATATTATAAAATAACGGACCATGTAAATAATACAGTATTACAACCAAGAAGGTGATAGTAAAATAATCTATCATCATGTGAAGTGTATAACAGTGAAACAAACTTTCTATCTATGTGTTCTAACTACAAGAATTACTAAGAATAACTACAGTCGCCTGAGATGAATGTACCACACCAGGGATGATTTCACATACTTCTAGAACTTCACCACCAAAGTATGATAATGTAACGACTGAACTTCAAGAAACACACAGGTGACATGGAGGCTTGTCTTCCATGGTTAAGAGTTACAAAATTATAAACCCCAAAAGACAATTTAAATTATCATATTAAAGACTTTAAAAAATTATGCTTTAAATGTAATAACATTAAAGACTTTAGAAAACTGACATTATAGGTAACATGTAATCTAATATTTGTTGTTTTAGAAGATTAATAAAAAAAACCATTCTTCAAATGGTTAGAGTTTCAATACTGTACATGGCAAGGTGACCATTATTCATTTAATATATTTGATCCCGGATCCGTGGAATTAATTAAAAAGGATGTACATCATATTTTGAGGCCCCTTTGTAAAGTTGTAATTTATATATTTAATCATGTAGTAAACTATATTGTTTGAGAACTTTCAATAGAGAACTTAATCACCAAATGTAATAAAGAGATGTCATGGTCCAAAAAGGTGAGTGAATAAATCTACAAACCCCTGTCAATATTCCTCAATTCACGGGATCCTATTTAACTTTTGTTTACTTTCCAGTTATTTATGATTTTGTAAAGATAATGGCAGCCTGTTTAATTGACCTGAGCCAATTAACCAGGTTCCCGAATTGTAACGTTATGCGAAACGCTACAAAACGTACGTGGACTGCATTTTAACCTAACGTGAAACGTAAGTGGACTGCATTTTAACCTAACATGTGTGTAGGCTGTGTCGTGTGTGTGTGTGTGTGTGTGTGTGTGTGTGTGTGTGTGTGCGCGTGTGTGTATGTGATAATTTGATATTTAACATGATTTTTATGCTGTTGTATTTGTATGGAGGTCATCTATAAATATCAGGTCAGTCCGACACAACGTGTAACATACCTAATTGGACCTATCACTCCCGTTGCGTCATGTACTGATGACCTAAACACTACTGGCTGATCCAAATTTGTTTGGTTCTCGTCAACAACCTCTTGCGTAACTTCATCTTCAGCCACTTTGCCCTCAGGCGCTTCTATCAACTCAGGAACAAGCAAGAGTTTTGTCTCGACACCCACAGTTGGCTTTCCAATCACTTCTTTTATCGTTACACTTAATTGTACTTCCTATGCTAGTTCTTCCTCCATTTCCGTGTGTGTGTGTGTGTGAAGTTAACATAGCTTAGACAAAATACAAACGTTAGCAAAACGATAATGTATGACTTTCATTATCGTTATGCTGCCGTCGTAACGTTAGATTGCTAATGACAGATACATGCAGTCTGATGTATAGTATTCACGTATAGGCAACTCATAGTACCATATCAATATCTGTAATGTTATTTATTTCCAACTAAAGTCAGAGACACCCCAGTAGTTTTTCACCTAGAACGTATACAAAAAATCTGATTCTTGTGTGTGTGTGTGTAGGCTGTGTCGTGTGTGTGCACTTGATATTGCGTAAACGGATCTGCTCTGCTCTACATGAATATCCTCATGCAATAAAGGACGTGCCTCGGTCATTACGAATACTATGTCATGATCCGACGCGCACGCACACACAACGAGCGCACACGTTTGGGTTGAAAGCAAATCCAATTACGTTTGTTACATGTTGTGTCGCACTGACCTGATATTTATAGATGACTTCCATACAAAGCAGATAACAGATTTAAAAAATAATAATTTCATGCTTGCAATATACAATGTCAAACGTTATGTTCAAACCGTTTCTCTCTCTCTCTCTCTCTCTCTCTCTCTCTCTCTCTCTCGTTGTCAAACGTATTATCGTTATGCTGTCGGCAAGTACGGTCGTAACGTTAGATTGCTAATGACAGATACAGACGGTCTGATGTATAGTATTCAAACACCTGACTTGTATGCAGACGGACCTACACGCTTCGAAAGCAAGCGTTGTCACCGTATGATGATAAGCGCTATATACTAGACAATGGTTGTGATACACTTGCGTACAGTCATTATCGAATACGTGACAAATTAATTGGTGGCGACTCCGCTCTCGAAAATAATCCATCATCATATAATAAATCTTAATGACATTGGCTGTCCTAAAAACATACCATATCTATTTCACAGGACGTTATGTATTACAGCATTGTTAATTTCGTTTAGCAAAACTTGTAGACGGACGCGGACGATAGCTATTTCTGTATGAAAGTAAGCCATGTGTCAAATTAGAAAGTGAAAGTAGAATCATCGATTTAGACACCAAACCTCTGAACATACATGCAATTATTTGTATAGTAATCAGAAATGTGTGTGTGAGAGAGAGAGAGAGAGAGAGAGAGAGAGAGAGAGAGAGAGAGAGAGAGAGAGAGAGAGAGAGAGAGAGAGAGAGAGAGTGCGAGAGAGAGAGACAATTTAATGTGCATCAACTTTCAAACGTGTACGCGTGCTACCCTACCGCCGTATGATATATATATATATACACACAAGACGACATGTCACTATTTCTCATTTGTATGAGACACTCATCGTACAATCGACTATTGTGTGTGTGTGTATAACAACAACATTTAAGAGGTAAGTAAAAGATTTGCATATGTTAATAAGTAAACATAATTTTATTGAATATTCAGATTTTATTTAAATTGAGCTTATAGTCGTCTATTTTGATTTTTTGGTCTGTTGCCTAATGAAGCACATGTGCTTAGGTCAGTTACTGTTGTCTCTCGATAAGAACGGGGTTTTTGTTTGATAGGGCTTTAACAGATATTTTTGATGTGTTTGTAGATTTCCAATTTTAAGTGTTCTAAATACGCTGTCCTGTAATTATTATTATACGAGGTTAATCTGTATTATTACATGAGTCATCAATCGTTTAACATGAACATCAATCGCGTAACACAAGTAGTTATGTCGAGTTTAATAATGACTACGACTCAAGAAGCGATTACCAGGTACGTTTATGTACTAGACATTTGAGTTGACGTTTAGACAGAGTTTACTGATATCACGAGTAGGCCTACTTAAATACGTTCAATACAAAAAGGATTAATTGCCCTACACCTGAGTGCTGTATTTTATGAGTGCGTGCGTATTTGCTACATAAAGATTAATATAATTACTCATACGTCTGATCAATAAGATCTTTTGTAAAACTTAATGATTCCGCCTGGGTGATTGTAGATTTATTCTGTACTCAGTTTCTGAAATGTATCAATGAAAATACTGTGAGAGTAGAATATATCGAGTACCAAATCCATCAATTTTCAAATGTTAATGAAACTGAACGATTGTGGCTCAAATAACAGCTATATCGATATATCCGATATATTACGATATATCGGTAAATTTAGAACACCTCTTGGATCTTATGACTTTCAATGCTCCATTGTTTATTTGTCTACCTTTTCATAACTTCATGTTCATCATTCTTTTATGGAGACGTTTATGTGAAGAGTATGAGATTCATTTTAGGTAAACTGGTTAAATGACCCCTAAAATGATTTCAAAATAAACGGTTTGCAGTTTCGTAAGTATGTATGGCTTGTGAACTTTATACATACGTAGTACTGTAACTAATGTTTAGTCTTGTTTTGTAGACTAAACATGAACACAACACTTGCCATTGTTTTGTAATTTTGTAACCAGTGACTTATCGAGTTGTATCTGTTGCAATGTTTCTCCAAAGTCGAGCCTAGACATCAACAATCGTATATTTTGGAATGTCTACACTTTGTGTACATGTTACGATTCACGAAAAAGCGTAGTAGTATATGGTTGACCCCGGTCAACGAAAATTCATTTATTTCAGGTTTCGTTTCTCTGAATATTTACCTAAAACTTTTTTTAAAAAACACAAATTCCTTTCAGGTACATAAACATACATCAATCCAGAAGACAAAGATAATAAGGTGTATCCCACAATCCAAGCATTATCATAATCAAGAACAAAAAATCCTTCCAACATCAGGCTTGACTGCCTGAGGAAGGGGACTGTTAGATCCTCGAAACATGTAGCGATATTGCAACTTTAAGAATAATTTTTTTAAATAGACTGATAATTGTTATAAATTTTATAAATTGATTTTAATTTTTAAAAAATATATTCAATAAATGTTTTTAATAATTTTTGTTTTTTAAATTTTTAAATTTTAACCTGCTGGATGAACCAAAAAAATACAAATATAAAATTTCCTCTTCGTTGCGATACTTTAATAAGGCTACCTTCAGACTTGGATTTTTCCGGATTTTTCAGACTAAACTTTTAATAAGAAATACCCCACTATTCTCCTTTTAACAGAATGAGTTTTTCCTAATTATTGTCAGTTCCCGTCTTTCAGTTACTTCAGTGTTATTCTAAAGTTAGCACGCGACGCACTTTTGTGAATTTCCAAAGTGATTTACGTGATCGCGCTTTGAATAAGTTGTGTTCAGTTTATTAACTGAAATTTAATCGCTCTTGGGAGAACAGAGGCTCAGAAAGAAAACGAAGGAAGAGGAAAGAAGGCATGTAATATGTAAGTGTGCGGGTACTGCATGCTGACTTGATCTGAGTCAGCACACAGCACAAGAGAAGAAGGAGAAAAGACGAAAGGGTCTTATCAATGGCACCGTCTGAGTTCTGACCTCCCAAGGCCTCCCAAAACCAAACTGAGACCCCAAACTAATACCCTTCTCAGGACAACCACTACCCCCCCTTTTCTCACAGGCCAGGAAAATCTCAACGCCAATGCAACCATCCCCACGCGACCCTCTCCGCCAGGCCAACCCCACAGGTCCGCCCCAACACGTCACACTCTCTGGTGACCACCACATACTCCTCCTGCTGCCACTCACGTACGCGTCCGAAGACCAAAACAAGGTAACTAATACCTTGGTATGTGAGTGCCCATAACACGACTGTCCACATCTGGACTAACCAGCCATATGCTGCAAAACAAGGCATCAAAAATCCTTGACCTATGTAACTGGTTTAAAAAAAAAATCCCTATACTAGGGCGGACGGCCCCAATTAGCCGGACAGAGAACCGCATAGAGGGCACGCGAACATCAATCCCATCATTTACTCTTCAATACTGCATGACTATCAAGGGGGGGTTTTACTTCAGTACGGCAACGTCGAAAAACCTACACTTTATCAAAATTACCTACCACAGAAATCAACTAGGGAATGCGGCATGGCCAGTGCCCTACAATTATCAACAACAAGCTACAACAAAGAAAAATGAAAACGACCCTAAACTCACTACCCACGTAGTCACAACTCTTCCAACTAACTTCTTTTATAACTCCTCTCGGATATTTTTTTTTCCTTTTCTAATTTTTTTTTTTTTGCTTTTTCCTTTCTAATTTTTATTTGTTTTCTGGTTTTTATTTTGTTTTCTGAGGGGAGGGGTAGGAAAATTGGGAAGATGAAAAGGGCAAGAATCATTGAAAGTTCAACAGCTAGGACTAAGGATCAGGACATGGTTCCCTCCGAAAATAAGGATGGGTGGAGAAAACCAAGGCTCGCGGAGGCAGGGGCGCAACCTGAAGTAGATGAACACCACTGGGAGTGTGGGGAACATCTACCGCTACCCGTTAACCGCTACTTCTCACCTTTTTATGGCGAACTTTAGGAAGTCGTTCCTTTTGGACACCTCTCTCTGAGAAACTATCTCGTGTTAAGCTGTAAGGATTTATTTCTTCCGAAATATAATCCAGGTAACTCACCTGACTACTTTTACCCCGATTTGGATTATCCTCAACCTCTAACTCCTCTGCTTCTATCTTCTTCTCTTCTACTATTTCTTCCACCTCTTCCTTTTTCTCCTCTACATAATCCAAATCACCATCACGACACTGCACATCTTCATCCTCTAGTTGCTCTCCTGATCCGCCCGAAACTTCTTTCCATTCCTCGGAATCCTCAACACTACTTACAGAAAGCGTCTGCACATCTTCACACACTACATCATTCTCACGCACAAACTCCACAACGCTGCCTCCCAGTTTCTCCTCAACCTCTACTTCATCTACTTCTACCACACTTGCAGCCTGGACATCCCCTAGTCCATCCGGAACCTCAGAAACACTTGCAGCCTCCCTAACACTTACACTTATACTCCCCTGCGTACCATGTGCAGACCACTCTTCTGCCTCCTCCTTCGATTCCTCTTCTTCACCACTCTCAGCAACTACAACTTCCTCAACCTTACCCAACCTGGAATCCCGCTGTCCAGGTCCATGTGCAATGTCTAAATTAAATTCTACTAACGATGGTAAAGCTCCACCATCAAGTGACTTCTCATCTTCCGGCGTAGGCGATGATGATGGTACCGGATCTGGATCCGTCACGAATAATACCGGAACAAATACTGCGACCTCTGGAACCTTCAAAGTTACCTTACTCTCAAAATAGGAATAGCTTGCTACCGGCTCCCTACTTGCCGATGTTGGTTTACTCAAGTAACTTCTTCTTTCCCTGTTCGTTTCATATTTATTTATTTTATCTGCTGTAACCGTAGCTACAGTCTTCTCACTTGCCACCCCCTTGTAGCCTCCATTGCCTCCGGGGTATTCAGTTTTTCTCCAACCGCCATGTTGGTCGTTCTTGGCTCTTCCCCGGTACTCGTCCCTTGCTCGGACAGTATTCGAAACAACACAAAACCGGGCCAGATCCGCGAAACAACGTGGACGTCCTGCAAATATTAAACGGGATCTCTCTTGGGGATTCAGTCCTTCCATAATTACATCTATGACTTCGGTCTCGGGCAACCTTAATCTTAATACCCGGGCAGCTTTCCGTATGTCCTGCATGTAGTCCCCCAACGTCTCTCCGTTGGCCTGTAAACGATAGAATGAATCCCACTTAAGCTGGGAACGTCGTTGAAGTGGTATGAAGTAATCCAACACTTCCCCATGAAAAGTGTCGACCGTGCCGCCCCGACGCCAAGTGTTGGTGACCAACCCTGCCAACGAACCCCGGCAATACGGGTATATAAGGGACAAGACCTCCCCATCGGATACACCCGGATAATCTGCCAACTGCAGGACAAGATCCAAGAAAACCAGTAGCTGGTCCTCATCAAAGGCATCTACCACCGAAAGTTTCTGGAGAACTCCTGAAAGAGGGTGGGGCAATTTCTGAAAGCATAGCGCCGCCAGAATTACACAATTCGAAATACACAATCAACAAAACATAACTCCCACAAAAACACCTAACACCTACAACAATAATGACAATAATAAGACAGGAATAAGAAAAACTCAAGTACTATATCTTCCATCAAGTAGACTGCGGGTCCACCTACCGTTGCGAGAAACTAGCCCACTAACTGAACTGCTCTCTCTCTATTACACTAGACATATGGAACGCGACACACACACAACACACACAACACGACAAAAAAACACCGACCAACGAAAATTTATTTAAACAATTTCTCATGTTACTTCGGCTACCATTTATCGGAAGAAACCGGCTGCCGATCGGGCCATACCGCATAATTAAAAAAAACAACACCTCCCCAAAAATGGGCAAGGTAATACTCCAACCAGGCACCGAACTGCGATAAGTCCCCTTTCCCCAGGGATTTCCCCTTCTAAAATTTCTCACCACGTGGCACTATCAACTATTCAAGGCGGGCAAGTACATATACATATATCTCAAAACCTTAAACCTAACAAAAATATTTTCAACTTTAGATATAGGGCCTTTTGAAAATTTTCCTAAGTTCCATTAGAACTCAACATTTTGGGAGTTCCAAAATGTTTCCTAAGTTTGCAAGCCCCGTCACACCCACAGGACCCACGGGTTGACCCTAATCTCAACCACGCTCTGCTACCAAATGTAACCCCTCTTTGACTTAAGCGGTAAAAAAAAAGATTATTTTTTTTTGAAAAATGTTTTGAAATTTTTTTTTTGTAAAGAGGGGCCACAAGTTAATTATAACTAGGCTAAAGCCTAGAGAAGCCAAAAATGCGCTGGATCCAGTGAGACGGGACTTGCAATGAAAACTCATGAATTAAACAATTAACAAATCCCTTTTATTATTCTATCTCAGTAAACAAGTTAATAAAAATAATAAATAAACCCAACAGTCATAATCTATAATTCCCTTAAATAGTAAATTAAATAAAGTATACTTTCTCAACAAGGCCACCTGAAAATATTTATTAATACCAAGAAAAGAATTTGCTATGTCACTCTACCAATGAATTGAAATTTAAAACCATAACTAACCTTGAAATAAAGTTTCCATGAAAATATTAATAAAATATAAAATTTATTTTATATGTTCCTTGTAGAATGCTCCATTGAACTTAATGAAGATAAATGGTATAGATTCCTTGCTAATATTAATTATATTAATAATTACTCAAACAAATTAAATAAATTTTAAAGGGTGACAATTCATATACTTGTTATAAGGTTAAATAAAATAAATTATTTTCTTAAAGAAATGATCAGCAATGATTAATTGAGATAGAATACCTGTTATAAAAAAAATGAAAAGGATATATCTACATGATTCCATGTATTAACTTTCTTGTATAAAAAGACAAACGAACAAACCATATATCTAAAGTCCCCACCAAAAATACACTAAATGCACGGTACTTATAACCCCCAAAATGCACACACAAATATACAAACATAACATGTTCCACAATACAAATACATTATACAATAGTATACAATACAATATACATAAGGATCTCCTGCCACGCCCCTTTTTATATTACCCCCATGGTGTATATAAATTCTTACTTCTTTTATAATTATCCCTGTTAGGATTGCAATTTACTTTTATATTACCCCCCATGGTGTTGGTTGATTACACATCACGTGTATTAGATAATGCCTAAGCATTCAGTACTCCCCAGGACATAATAACTTTCAAAATTTTGGCTAAGTGCCTAATGCTGTTATCTAATTCTGCCCTACTGGGCTCTATTACTGTGAGAAATACAAAATATTTAAAACAATGAACACCCCCCAGTTATCATAAATAATTTAAAGAATTTATATATACTGAAACATTGCCAAGTAATAAAAATAGAAATATTGCATAATATTAAAACCCTATGAAAAATACACTTGGCCCAGAGACCGACATGTTAATAGCCAGTTGATTCATCTTTCAACTTGTCTCAACAAACAAGTTCAAAACTGTATCAACATGCATTCCTTCTGGTTGAAACTTGTGGAAAATGCACCTACCTACCCCAGTAAATTTTTATACAATATGAATTAAACTGATTTTTAAATTAAGAAAATGTATATATATATATATATATATATACTACTGAATTGAACACGATAAATTACTAATAGAAAGAATTACTTAAAATCTATAAAGAAACCCATACAATGAAATAAGGGGAAAATCTATGTTGAATGTTGCACTGTAGGCATGCCAGTCTCTGAGCTGACAATTTTACCAGAAATTTACTGAAATTTACAATTAATTTTGCACCCAGTCCACACACTAAACTGTCCCATCAATTGGGGATCCAATTAAATGTTTAAAACTTGAAATGTTGTAGTTGATAGATATATATATAACTGGTCACTGGGCATTATTGAGTGCTGACTCTATGTGTAATTAATAATTGGTTTTGTATCACCTGATTTCGTCCATGAGGGGTTTTTTTATTAAGGTGCCAATCTCGTGGTCGACATTTTAGGTGTTGGTGTGGTCCTCCAAATTCCTCCGGTATTGAAGAGTCGAGCTTAGGATGTTAATCGTTCAGCCATGTAGTAGGTCTTGTTCTCGTCTATTGCGGTGAACCCTAATTACACACCGTTATATATATTAGCCAGAGTACACAACACATTGCCCCACTAAAGTTTGCACACCCCCCCAAAATACATATATAAAGTTAACGTAGCTATAGAGCTACTCAAATTTACTTTGACAAATTTGTATGGCCAACATGCCTTATTTGAAAATCTTTATAACAGTAATTCTTCATAATATTAACTTCACCTAATGTGAGTTACCCTGTTTGCAATTTGACAATTAATTATGGCTTTGTACCATTTCATAAACTTTATACATAGTGTGAATATGTAGATACCACGTGGTCAAGAAGTTGTTTCAAATACATAGTTTTTACTATAGAAAATAATATGAATTGGACATTATTTACTCTCAAAACGTGCCTGAGTAAGTTCCACGATATTAATAAAGTCTTACTGTTAATTGTAGCAAAACTTGTATGCTATCTAAACCAACTACGCCTTGTGCAATAACCTAAATAAACGTAACACGAATCTCGTTACATCGATGTTAGATAAATTTTAAACTTAAATATTTGTATTTAAATGTACTTTACTTTTCAGTGCCGAAATTCTGACACGTGAATGGAATGTTTTATAAAGTTTTAAACACTTTTACCTTCAAAACTATATTGCACAACCGCATGGTTGCATACAGGTGAACAGAAATCAACCTACTCAGGCTTATTAAAAAAAAAAACAGTTTTCCCCAGTGAAATTTTACAGTCTATTAATAAGAAAGTAAGTGAGACTTACCGCAGCCGTGTAGAGATTTATCTAGACATAGTATGAAGGCTTGCAGTTGTTGAAAATATTCATTTTCTACCGGAGTAAAAATGGAGTCGACCTTCGACCATGTAGTATTTTGTGAGACGAAGTTAATCGAAGTACCAGCTTCTTCTTCGTTTGCCTACTGCACTTGTCGCCAGAAAGCAGCACCTGGAGTTTTCATACGGCGGAAAGGCGGCAGGTGCCGACACCGACCAACACAGTCTAGACTAGAAATCGGTAGGGCTTATCTTCACGGAAAGAGTGCAGCACGAATTACACTACTGCAATTCCGTACTGCCTATAACTACAGGCCGTATATTCAGTGCTTTTGCTCTGTCCCTCCGCTAGAGATCAGTCCAACCTCCAATAGTTAATTACTGAATTTTCGCTGAATCTTCGTGACTCAGCACACCCTCACCCCAAAAGGGCAACATAGTTGCCCCAAGGCTAACTCACAGCCTCTTGGCTAGTCCTCGGAAATCTCAGAAATTTAATCGCTCTTGGGAGAACAGAGGCTCAGAAAGAAAACGAAGGAAGAGGAAAGAAGGCATGTAATATGTAAGTGTGCGGGTACTGCATGCTGACTTGATCAGAGACAGCACACAGCACAAGAGAAGAAGGAGAAAAGACGAAAGGGTCTTATCAATGGCACCGTCTGAGTTCTGACCTCCCAAGGCCTCCCAAAACCAAACTGAGACCCCAAACTAATACCCTTCTCAGGACAACCACTACCCCCCCTTTTCTCACAGGCCAGGAAAATCTCAACGCCAATGCAACCATCCCCACGCGACCCTCTCCGCCAGGCAACCCCACAGGACCGCCCCAACACGTCACAATCTCTGGTGACCACCACCTACTCCTCCTGCTGCCACTCACATACGCGTCCGAAGACCAAAACAAGGTAACTAATACCTTGGTATGTGAGTGCCCATAACACGACTGTCCACATCTGGACTAACCAGCCATATGCTGCAAAACAAGGCATCACAAATCCTTGACCTATGTAACTGGTTTAAAAAAAAACATCCCTATACTAGGGCGGACGGCCCCAATTAGCCGGACAGAGAACCGCATAGAGGGCACGCGAACATCAATCCGATCATTTACTCTTCAATACTGCATGACTATCAAGGGGGGTTTTTACTTCAGTACGGCAACGTCGAACAACCTACACTTTATCAAAATTACCTACCACAGAAATCAACTAGGGAATGCGGCATGGCCAGTGCCCTACAATTATCAACAACAAGCTACAACAAAGAAAAATGAAAACGAACCTAAACTCACTACCCACGTAGTCACAACTCTTCCAACTATCTTCTTTTATAACTCCTCTCGGATATTTTTTTTTTCCTTTTCTAATTTTTTTTTTTTGCTTTTTCCTTTCTAATTTTTATTTGTTTTTTGGTTTTTATTTTGTTTTCTGAGGGGAGGGGTAGGAAAATTGGGAAGATGAAAAGGCAAGGATCATTGAAAGTTCAACAGCCAGGACTAAGGATCAGGACATGGTTCCCTCCGAAAATAAGGATGGGTGGAGAAAACCAAGGCTCGCGGAGGCAGGGGCGCAACCCTGAAGTAGATGAACACCACTGGGATTGTGGGGAACATCTACCCGCCACCCGTTAACCGCTACTTCTCACCTTTTTATGGCGAACTTTAGGAAGTCGTTCCTTTTGGACACCTCTCTCTGAAAACTATCTCGTGTTAAGCTGTACGGATTTATTTCTTCCGAAATATAATCCAGGTAACTCACCTGACTACTTTTACCCCGATTTGGATTATCCTTATCCTCTAACTCCTCTGCTTCTACCTTCTTCTCTTCTACTATTTCTTCCACCTCTTCCTTTTTCTCCTCTACATAATCCAAATCACCATCACGACACTGCACATCTTCATCCTCTAGTTGCTCACCTGATCCGCCCGAAACTTCTTTCCATTCCTCGGAATCCTCAACACTACTTACAGAAAGCGTCTGCACATCTTCACACACTACATCATTCTCACCCACAAACTCCACAACGCTGCCTCCCAGTTTCTCCTCAACTTCTACTTCATCTACTTCTACCACACTTGCAGCCTGGACATCCCCTAGTCCATCCGGAACCTCAGAAACACTTGCAGCCTCCCTAACACTTACACTTATACTCCCCTGCGTACCATGTGCAGACCACTCTTCTGCCTCCTCCTTCGATTCCTCTTCTTCACCACTCTCAGCAACTACAACTTCCTCAACCTTACCCAACCTGGAATCCCGCTGTCCAGGTCCATGTGCAATGTCTAAATTAAATTCTACTAACGATGGTAAAGCTCCACCATCAAGTGACTTCTCATCTTCCGGCGTAGGCGATGATGATGGTACCGGATCTGGATCCGTCACGAATAATACCGGAACAAATACTGCGACCTCTGGAACCTTCAAAGTTACCTTACTCTCAAAATAGGAATAGCTTGCTACCGGCTCCCTACTTGCCGATGTTGGTTTACTCAAGTAACTTCTTCTTTCCCTGTTCGTTTCATATTTATTTATTTTATCTGCTGTAACCGTAGCTACAGTCTTCTCACTTGCCACCCCCTTGTAGCCTCCATTGCCTCCGGGGTATTCAGTTTTTCTCCAACCGCCATGTTGGTCGTTCTTGGCTCTTCCCCGGTACTCGTCCCTTGCTCGGACAGTATTCGAAACAACACAAAACCGGGCCAGATCCGCGAAACAACGTGGACGTCCTGCAAATATTAAACGGGATCTCTCTTGGGGATTCAGTCCTTCCATAATTACATCTATGACTTCGGTCTCGGGCAACCTTAATCTTAATACCCGGGCAGCTTTCCGTATGTCCTGCATGTAGTCCCCCAACGTCTCTCCGTTGGCCTGTAAACGATAGAATGAATCCCACTTAAGCTGGGAACGTCGTTGAAGTGGTATGAAGTAATCCAACACTTCCCCATGAAAAGTGTCGACCGTGCCGCCCCGACGCCAAGTGTTGGTGACCAACCCTGCCAACGAACCCCGGCAATACGGGTATATAAGGGACAAGACCTCCCCATCGGATACACCCGGATAATCTGCCAACTGCAGGACAAGATCCAAGAAAACCAGTAGCTGGTCCTCATCAAAGGCATCTACCACCGAAAGTTTCTGGAGAACTCCTGAAAGAGGGTGGGGCAATTTCTGAAAGCATAGCGCCGCCAGAATTACACAATTCGAAATACACAATCAACAAAACATAACTCCCACAAAAACACCTAACACCTACAACAATAATGACAATAATAAGACAGGAATAAGAAAAACTCAAGTACTATATCTTCCATCAAGTAGACTGCGGGTCCACCTACCGTTGCGAGAAACTAGCCCACTAACTGAACTGCTCTCTCTCTATTACACTAGACATATGGAACGCGACACACACACAACACACACAACACGACAAAAAAACACCGACCAACGAAAATTTATTTAAACAATTTCTCATGTTACTTCGGCTACCATTTATCGGAAGAAACCGGCTGCCGATCGGGCCATACTGCATAATTAAAAAAAACAACACCTCCCCAAATATGGGCAAGGTAATACTCCAACCAGGCACCGAACTGCGATAAGTCCCCTTTCCCCAGGGATTTCCCCTTCTAAAATTTCTCACCACGTGGCACTATCAACTATTCAAGGCGGGCAAGTACATATACATATATCTCAAAACCTTAAACCTAACAAAAATATTTTCAACTTTAGATATAGGGCCTTTTGAAAATTTTCCTAAGTTCCATTAGAACTCAACATTTTGGGAGTTCCAAAATGTTTCCTAAGTTTGCAAGCCCCGTCACACCCACAGGACCCACGGGTTGACCCTAATCTCAACCACGCTCTGCTACCAAATGTAACCCCTCTTTGACTTAAGCGGTAAAAAAAAAGATTATTTTTTTTTGAAAAATGTTTTGAAATTTTTTTTTTGTAAAGAGGGGCCACAAGTTAATTATAACTAGGCTAAAGCCTAGAGAAGCCAAAAATGCGCTGGATCCAGTGAGACGGGACTTGCAATGAAAACTCATGAATTAAACAATTAACAAATCCCTTTTATTATTCTATCTCAGTAAACAAATTAATAAAAATAATAAATAAACCCAACAGTCATAATCTATAATTCCCTTAAATAGTAAATTAAATAAAGTATACTTTCTCAACAAGGCCACCTGAAAATATTTATTAATACCAAGAAAAGAATTTGCTATGTCACTCTACCAATGAATTGAAATTTAAAACCATAACTAACCTTGAAATAAAGTTTCCATGAAAATATTAATAAAATATAAAATTTATTTTATATGTTCCTTGTAGAATGCTCCATTGAACTTAATGAAGATAAATGGTATAGATTCCTTGCTAATATTAATTATATTAATAATTACTCAAACAAATTAAATAAATTTTAAAGGGTGACAATTCATATACTTGTTATAAGGTTAAATAAAATAAATTATTTTCTTAAAGAAATGATCAGCAATGATTAATTGAGATAGAATACCTGTTATAAAAAAAATGAAAAGGATATATCTACATGATTCCATGTATTAACTTTCTTGTATAAAAAGACAAACGAACAAACCATATATCTAAAGTCCCCACCAAAAATACACTAAATGCACGGTACTTATAACCCCCAAAATGCACACACAAATATACAAACATAACATGTTCCACAATACAAATACATTATACAATAGTATACAATACAATATACATAAGGATCTCCTGCCACGCCCCTTTTTATATTACCCCCATGGTGTATATAAATTCTTACTTCTTTTATAATTATCCCTGTTAGGATTGCAATTTACTTTTATATTACCCCCCATGGTGTTGGTTGATTACACATCACGTGTATTAGATAATGCCTAAGCATTCAGTAGTCCCCAGGACATAATAACTTTCAAAATTTTGGCTAAGTGCCTAATGCTGTTATCTAATTCTGCCCTACTGGGCTCTATTACTGTGAGAAATACAAAATATTTAAAACAATGAACACCCCCCAGTTATCATAAATAATTTAAAGAATTTATATATACTGAAACATTGCCAAGTAATAAAAATAGAAATATTGCATAATATTAAAACCCTATGAAAAATACACTTGGCCCAGAGACCGACATGTTAATAGCCAGTTGATTCATCTTTCAACTTGTCTCAACAAACAAGTTCAAAACTGTATCAACATGCATTCCTTCTGGTTGAAACTTGTGGAAAATGCACCTACCTACCCCAGTAAATTTTTATACAATATGAATTAAACTGATTTTTAAATTAAGAAAATGTATATATATATATATATACTACTGAATTGAACACGATAAATTACTAACAGAAAGAATTACTTAAAATCTATAAAGAAACCCATATAATGAAATAAGGGGAAAATCTATGTTGAATGTTGCACTGTAGGCATGCCAGTCTCTGAGCTGACAATTTTACCAGAAATTTACTGAAATTTACAATTAATTTTGCACCCAGTCCACACACTAAACTGTCCCATCAATTGGGGATCCAATTAAATGTTTAAAACTTGAAATGTTGTAGTTGATAGATATATATATAACTGGTCACTGGGCATTATTGAGTGCTGACTCTATGTGTAATTAATAATTGGTTTTGTATCACCTGATTTCGTCCATGAGGGGTTTTTTTATTAAGGTGCCAATCTCGTGGTCGACATTTTAGGTGTTGGTGTGGTCCTCCAAATTCCTCCGGTATTGAAGAGTCGAGCTTAGGATGTTAATCGTTCAGCCATGTAGTAGGTCTTGTTCTCGTCTATTGCGGTGAACCCTAATTACACACCGTTATATATATTAGCCAGAGTACACAACACATTGCCCCACTAAAGTTTGCACACCCCCCCAAAATACATATATAAAGTTAACGTAGCTATAGAGCTACTCAAATTTACTTTGACAAATTTGTATGGCCAACATGCCTTATTTGAAAATCTTTATAACAGTAATTCTTCATAATATTAACTTCACCTAATGTGAGTTACCCTGTTTGCAATTTGACAATTAATTATGGCTTTGTACCATTTCATAAACTTTATACATAGTGTGAATATGTAGATACCACGTGGTCAAGAAGTTGTTTCAAATACATAGTTTTTACTATAGAAAATAATATGAATTGGACATTATTTACTCTCAAAACGTGCCTGAGTAAGTTCCACGATATTAATAAAGTCTTACTGTTAATTGTAGCAAAACTTGTATGCTATCTAAACCAACTACGCCTTGTGCAATAACCTAAATAAACGTAACACGAATCTCGTTACATCGATGTTAGATAAATTTTAAACTTAAATATTTGTATTTAAATGTACTTTACTTTTCAGTGCCGAAATTCTGACACGTGAATGGAATGTTTTATAAAGTTTTAAACACTTTTACCTTCAAAACTATATTGCACAACCGCATGGTTGCATACAGGTGAACAGAAATCAACCTACTCAGGCTTATTAAAAAAAAAAACAGTTTTCCCCAGTGAAATTTTACAGTCTATTAATAAGAAAGTAAGTGAGACTTACCGCAGCCGTGTAGAGATTTATCTAGACATAGTATGAAGGCTTGCAGTTGTTGAAAATATTCATTTTCTACCGGAGTAAAAATGGAGTCGACCTTCGACCATGTAGTATTTTGTGAGACGAAGTTAATCGGAAGTACCAGCTTCTTCTTCGTTTGCCTACTGCACTTGTCGCCAGAAAGCAGCACCTGGAGTTTTCATACGGCGGAAAGGCGGCAGGTGCCGACACCGACCAACACAGTCTAGACTAGAAATCGGTAGGGCTTATCTTCACGGAAAGAGTGCAGCACGAATTACACTACTGCAATTCCGTACTGCCTATAACTACAGGCCGTATATTCAGTGCTTTTGCTCTGTCCCTCCGCTAGAGATCAGTCCAACCTCCAATAGTTAATTACTGAATTTTCGCTGAATCTTCGTGACTCAGCACACCCTCACCCCAAAAGGGCAACATAGTTGCCCCAAGGCTAACTCACAGCCTCTTGGCTAGTCCTCGGAAATCTCAGAAATTTAATCGCTCTTGGGAGAACAGAGGCTCAGAAAGAAAACGAAGGAAGAGGAAAGAAGGCATGTAATGTGTAAGTGTGCGGGTACTGCATGCTGACTTGATCAGAGTCAGCACACAGCACAAGAGAAGAAGGAGAAAAGACGAAAGGGTCTTATCAATGGCACCGTCTGAGTTCTGACCTCCCAAGGCCTCCCAAAACCAAACTGAGACCCCAAACTAATACCCTTCTCAGGACAACCACTACCCCCCCTTTTCTCACAGGCCAGGAAAATCTCAACGCCAATGCAACCATCCCCACACGACCCTCTCCGCCAGGCCAACCCCACAGGACCGACCCAACACGTCACAATCTCTGGTGACCACCACCTACTCCTCCTGCTGCCACTCACATACGCGTCCGAAGACCAAAACAAGGTAACTAATACCTTGGTATGTGAGTGCCCATAACACGACTGTCCACATCTGGACTAACCAGCCATATGCTGCAAAACAAGGCATCACAAATCCTTGACCTATGTAACTGGTTTAAAAAAAAACATCCCTATACTAGGGCGGACGGCCCCAATTAGCCGGACAGAGAACCGCATAGAGGGCACGCGAACATCAATCCGATCATTTACTCTTCAATACTGCATGACTATCAAGGGGGGTTTTTACTTCAGTACGGCAACGTCGAACAACCTACACTTTATCAAAATTACCTACCACAGAAATCAACTAGGGAATGCGGCATGGCCAGTGCCCTACAATTATCAACAACAAGCTACAACAAAGAAAAATGAAAACGAACCTAAACTCACTACCCACGTAGTCACAACTCTTCCAACTATCTTCTTTTATAACTCCTCTCGGATATTTTTTTTTTCCTTTTCTAATTTTTTTTTTTTGCTTTTTCCTTTCTAATTTTTATTTGTTTTTTGGTTTTTATTTTGTTTTCTGAGGGGAGGGGTAGGAAAATTGGGAAGATGAAAAGGGCAAGGATCATTGAAAGTTCAACAGCCAGGACTAAGGATCAGGACATGGTTCCCTCCGAAAATAAGGATGGGTGGAGAAAACCAAGGCTCGCGGAGGCAGGGGCGCAACCCTGAAGTAGATGAACACCACTGGGATTGTGGGGAACATCTACCCGCCACCCGTTAACCGCTACTTCTCACCTTTTTATGGCGAACTTTAGGAAGTCGTTCCTTTTGGACACCTCTCTCTGAAAACTATCTCGTGTTAAGCTGTACGGATTTATTTCTTCCGAAATATAATCCAGGTAACTAACCTGACTACTTTTACCCCGATTTGGATTATCCTTATCCTCTAAATCCTCTGCTTCTACCTTCTTCTCTTCTACTATTTCTTCCACCTCTTCCTTTTTCTCCTCTACATAATCCAAATCACCATCACGACACTGCACATCTTCATCCTCTAGTTGCTCACCTGATCCGATCCGCCCGAAACTTCTTTCCATTCCTCGGAATCCCTCAACACTACTTACAGAAAGCGTCTGCACATCTTCACACACTACATCATTCTCACCCACAAACTCCACAACGCTGCTCCAGTTTCTCCTCAACTTCTACTTCATCTACTTCTACCACACTTGCAGCCTGGACATCCCCTAGTCCATCCGGAACCTCAGAAACACTTGCAGCCTCCCTAACACTTACACTTATACTCCCCTGCGTAGCATGTGCAGACCACTCTTCTGCCTCCTCCTTCGATTCCTCTTCTTCACCACTCTCAGCAACTACAACTTCCTCAACCTTACCCAACCTGGAATCCCGCTGTCCAGGTCCATGTGCAATGTCTAAATTAAATTCTACTAACGATGTAAAGCTCCACCATCAAGTGACTTCTCATCTTCCGGCGTAGGCGATGATGATGGTACCGGATCTGGATCCGTCACGAATAATACCGGAACAAATACTGCGACCTCTGGAACCTTCAAAGTTACCTTACTCTCAAAATAGGAATAGCTTGCTACCGGCTCCCTACTTGCCGATGTTGGTTTACTCAAGTAACTTCTTCTTTCCCTGTTCGTTTCATATTATTTATTTTATCTGCTGTAACCGTAGCTACAGTCTTCTCACTTGCCACCCCCTTGTAGCCTCCATTGCCTCCGGGGTATTCAGTTTTTCTCCAACCGCCATGTTGGTCGTTCTTGGCTCTTCCCCGGTACTCGTCCCTTGCTCGGACAGTATTCGAAACAACACAAAAACCGGGCCAGATCCGCGAAACAACGTGGACGTCCTGCAAATATTAAACGGGATCTCTCTTGGGGATTCAGTCCTTCCATAATTACATCTATGACTTCGGTCTCGGGCAACCTTAATCTTATACCCGGGCAGCTTTCCGTATGTCCTGCACGTAGTCCCCAACGTCTCTCCGTTGGCCTGTAAACGATAGAATGAATCCACTTAAGCTGGGAACGTCGTTGAAGTGGTATGAAGTAATCCAACACATCCCCATGAAAAGTGTCGACCGTGCCGCCCCGACGCCAAGTGTTGGTGACCAACCCTGCCAACGAACCCCGGCAATACGGGTATATAAGGGACAAGACCTCCCCATCGGATACACCCGGATAATCTGCCAACTGCAGGACAAGATCCAAGAAAACCAGTAGCTGGTCCTCATCAAAGGCATCTACCACCGAAAGTTTCTGGAGAACTCCTGAAAGAGGGTGGGGCAATTTCTGAAAGCATAGCGCCGCCAGAATTACACAATTCGAAATACACAATCAACAAAACATAACTCCCACAAAAACACCTAACACCTACAACAATAATGACAATAATAAGACAGGAATAAGAAAAACTCAAGTACTATATCTTCCATCAAGTAGACTGCGGGTCCACCTACCGTTGCGAGAAACTAGCCCACTAACTGAACTGCTCTCTCTCTATTACACTAGACATATGGAACGCGACACACACACAACACACACAACACGACAAAAAAACACCGACCAACGAAAATTTATTTAAACAATTTCTCATGTTACTTCGGCTACCATTTATCGGAAGAAACCGACTGCCGATCGGGCCATACCGCATAATTAAAAAAAACAACACCTCCCCAAATATGGGCAAGGTAATACTCCAACCAGGCACCGAACTGCGATAAGTCCCCTTTCCCCAGGGATTTCCCTTTCTAAAATTTCTCACCACGTGGCACTATCAACTATTCAAGGCGGGCAAGTACATATACATATATCTCAAAACCTTAAACCTAACAAAAATATTTTCAACTTTAGATATAGGGCCTTTTGAAAATTTTCCTAAGTTCCATTGGAACTCAACATTTTGGGAGTTCCAAAATGTTTCCTAAGTTTGCAAGCCCCGTCACACCCACAGGACCCACGGGTTGACCCTAATCTCAACCACGCTCTGCTACCAAATGTAACCCCTCTTTGACTTAAGAGGTAAAAAAAAAGATTATTTTTTTTTTGAAAAATTTTTTGAAATTTTTTTTTTGTAAAAGGGGCCACAAGTTAATTATAACTAGGCTAAAGCCTAGAGAAGCCAAAAATGCGCTGGATCCAGTGAGACGGGACTTGCAATGAAAACTCAAGAATTAAACAATTAACAAATCCCTTTTATTATTCTATCTCAGTAAACAAATTAATAAAAATAATAAATAAACCCAACAGTCATAATCTATAATTCCCTTAAATAGTAAATTAAATAAAGTATACTTTCTCAACAAGGCCACCTGAAAATATTTATTAATACCAAGAAAAGAATTTGCTATGTCACTCTACCAATAAATTGAAATTTAAAACCATAACTAACCTTGAAATAAAGTTTCCATGAAAATATTAATAAAATATAAAATTTATTTTATATGTTCCTTGTAGAATGCTCCATTGAACTTAATGAAGATAAATGGTATAGATTCCTTGCTAATATTAATTATAATAATAATTACTCAAACAAATTAAATAAATTTTAAAGTGTGACAATTCATATACTTGTTATAAGGTTAAATAAAATAAATTATTTTCTTAAAGAAATGATCAGCAATGATTAATTGAGATAGAATACCTGTTATAAAAAAAATGAAAAGGATATATCTACATGATTCCATGTATTAACTTTCTTGTATAAAAAGACAAACGAACAAACCCTATATCTAAAGTCCCCACCAAAAATACACTAAATGCCCGGTATTTATAACCCCCAAAATGCACACACAAATATACAAACATAACATGTTCCACAATACAAATACATTATACAATAGTATACAATACAATATACATAAGGATCTCCTGCCACGCCCCTTTTTATATTACCCCCATGGTGTATATAAATTCTTACTTCTTTTATAATTATCCCTGTTAGGATTGCAATTTACTTTTATATTACCCCCCATGGTGTTGGTTGATTACACATCACGTGTATTAGATAATGCCTAAGCATTCAGTAGTCCCCAGGACATAATAACTTTCAAAATTTTGGCTAAGTGCCTAATGCTGTTATCTAATTCTGCCCTACTGGGCTCTATTACTGTGAGAAATACAAAATATTTAAAACAATGAACACCCCCCAGTTATCATAAATAATTTAAAGAATTTATATATACTGAAACATTGCCAAGTAATAAAAATAGAAATATTGCATAATATTAAAACCCTATGAAAAATACACTTGGCCCAGAGACCGGCATGTTAATAGCCAGTTAATTCATCTTTCAACTTGTCTCAACAAACAAGTTCAAAACTGTATCAACATGCATTCCTTCTGGTTGAAACTTGTGGAAAATGCACCTACCTACCCCAGTAAATTTTTATACAATATGAATTAAACTGATTTTTAAATTAAGAAAATGTATATATATATATATATATATATTACTGAATTGAACACGATAAATTACTAATAGAAAGAATTACTTAAAATCTATAAAGAAACCCATATAATGAAATAAGGGGAAAATCTATGTTGAATGTTGCACTGTAGGCATGCCAGTCTCTGAGCTGACAATTTTACCAGAAATTTACTGAAATTTACAATTAATTTTGCACCCAGTCCACACACTAAACTGTCCCATCAATTGGGGATCCAATTAAATGTTTAAAACTTGAAATGTTGTAGTTGATAGATATATATATAACTGGTCACTGTGCATTATTGAGTGCTGACTCTATGTGTAATTAATAATTGGTTTTGTATCACCTGATTTCGTCCATGAGGGTTTTTTTTATTAAGGTGCCAATCTCGTGGTCGACATTTTAGGTGTTGGTGTGGTCCTCCAAATTCCTCCGGTATTGAAGAGTCGAGCTTAGGATGTTAATCGTTCAGCCATGTAGTAGGTCTTGTTCTCGTCTATTGCGGTGAACCCTAATTACACACCGTTATATATATTAGCCAGAGTACACAACACAATGCCCCACTAAAGTTTGCACACCCCCCCAAAATACATATATAAAGTTAACATAGCTATAGAGCTACTCAAATTTAACTTGACAAATTTGTATGGCCAACATGCCTTATTTGAAAATCTTTATAACAGTAATTCTTCATAATATTAACTTCACCTAATGTGAGTTACCCTGTTTGCAATTTGACAATTAATTATGGCTTTGTACCATTTCATAAACTTTATACATAGTGTGAATATGTAGGTACCACGTGGTCAAGAAGTTGTTTCAAATACATAGTTTTTACTATAGAAAATAATATGAATTGGACATTATTTACTCTCAAAACGTGCCTGAGTAAGTTCCCCGATATTAATAAAGTCTTACTGTTAATTGTAGCAAAACTTGTATGCTATCTAAACCAACTACGCCTTGTGCAATAACCTAAATGAACGTAACACGAATCTCGTTACATCGATGTTAGATAAATTTAAATTTAAATATTTGTATTTAAATGTACTTTACTTTTCAGTGCCGAAATTCTGACACGTGAATGGAATGTTTTATAAAGTTTTAAACACTTTTACCTTCAAAACTATATTGCACAACCGCATGGTTGCATACAGGTGAACAGAAATCAACCTACTCAGGCTTATTAAAAAAAAACAGTTTTCCCCAGTGAAATTTTACAGTCTATTAATATGAAAGTAAGTGAGACTTACCGCAGCCGTGTAGAGATTTATCTAGACATAGTATGAAGGCTTGCAGTTGTTGAAAATATTCATTTTCTACCGGAGTAAAAATGGAGTCGACCTTCGACCATGGAGTATTTTGTGAGACGAAATTAATCAGAAGTACCAGCTTCTTCTTCGTTTGCCTACTGCACTTGTCGCCAGAAAGCAGCACCTGGAGTTTTCATACGGCGGAAAGGCGGCAGGTGCCGACACCGACCAACACAGTCTAGACTAGAAATCGGTAGGGCTTATCTTCACGGAAAGAGTGCAGCACGAATTACACTACTGCAATTCCGTACTGCCTATAACTACAGGCCGTATATTCAGTGCTTTTGCTCTGTCCCTCCGCTAGAGATTAGTCCAACCTCCAATAGTTAATTACTGAATTTTCGCTGAATTTTCGTGACTCAGCACACCCTCACCCCAAAAGGGCAACATAGTTGCCCCAAGGCTAACTCACAGCCTCTTGGCTAGTCCTCGGAAATCTCAGAAATTTAATCGCTCTTGGGAGAACAGAGGCTCAGAAAGAAAACGAAGGAAGAGGAAAGAAGGCATGTAATATGTAAGTGTGCGGGTACTGCATGCTAACTTGATCAGAGTCAGCACACAGCACAAGAGAATAAGGAGAAAAGACGAAAGGGTCTTATCAATGGCACCGTCTGAGTTCTGACCTCCCAAGGCCTCCCAAAACCAAACTGAGACCCCAAACTAATACCCTTCTCAGGACAACCACTACCCCCCCCTTTTCTCACAGGCCAGAAAAATCTCAACGCCAATGCAACCATCCCCACGCGACCCTCTCCGCCAGGCCAACCCCACAGGACCGCCCCAACACGTCACACTCTCTGGTGACCACCACCTACTCCTCCTGCTGCCACTCACATACGCGTCCGAAGACCAAAACAAGGTAACTAATACCTTGGTATGTGAGTGCCCATAACACGACTGTCCACATCTGGACTAACCAGCCATATGCTGCAAAACAAGGCATCACAAATCCTTGACCTATGTAACTGGTTTAAAAAAAAACATCCCTATACTAGGGCGGACGGCCCCAATTAGCCGGACAGAGAACCGCATAGAGGGCACGCGAACATCAATCCCATCATTTACTCTTCAATACTGCATGACTATCAAGGGGGGGTTTTACTTCAGTACGGCAACGTCGAACAACCTACACTTTATCAAAATTACCTACCACAGAAATCAACTAGGGAATGCGGCATGGCCAGTGCCCTACAATTATCAACAACAAGCTACAACAAAGAAAAATGAAAACGACCCTAAACTCACTACCCACGTAGTCACAACTCTTCCAACTATCTTCTTTTATAACTCCTCTCGGATATTTTTTTTCCTTTTCTAATTTTTTTTTTTTTGCTTTTTCCTTTCTAATTTTTATTTGTTTTTTGGTTTTTATTTTGTTTTCTGAGGGGAGGGGTAGGAAAATTGGGAAGACGAAAAGGGCAAGGATCATTGAAAGTTTAACAGCTAGGACTAAGGATCAGGACATGGTTCCCTCCGAAAATAAGGATGGGTGGAGAAAACCAAGACTCGCGGAGGCAGGGGCGCAACCCTGAAGTAGATGAACACCACTGGGATTGTGGGGAACATCTACCCGCCACCCGTTAACCGCTACTTCTCACCTTTTTATGGCGAACCTTAGGAAGTCGTTCCTTTTGGACACCTCTCTCTGAGAAACTATCTCGTGTTAAACTGTACGGATTTATTTCTTCCGAAATATAATCCAGGTAACTCACCTGACTACTTTTACCCCGATTTGGATTATCCTTAACCTCTAACTCCTCTGCTTCTACCTTCTTCTCTTCTACTATTTCTTCCACCTCTTCCTTTTTCTCCTCTACATAATCCAAATCACCATCACGACACTGCACATCTTCATCCTCTAGTTGCTCACCTGATCCGCCCGAAACTTCTTTCCATTCCTCGGAATCCTCAACACTACTTACAGAAAGCGTCTGCACATCTTCACACACTACATCATTCTCACCCACAAACTCCACAACGCTGCCTCCCAGTTTCTCCTCAACTTCTACTTCATCTACTTCTACCACACTTGCAGCCTGGACATCCCCTAGTCCATCCGGAACCTCAGAAACACTTGCAGCCTCCCTAACACTTACACTTATACTCCCCTGCGTAGCATGTGCAGACCACTCTTCTGCCTCCTCCTTCGATTCCTCTTCTTCACCACTCTCAGCAACTACAACTTCCTCAACCTTACCCAACCTGGAATCCCGCTGTCCAGGTCCATGTGCAATGTCTAAATTAAATTCTACTAACGATGGTAAAGCTCCACCATCAAGTGACTTCTCATCTTCCGGCGTAGGCGATGATGATGGTACCGGATCTGGATCCGTCACGAATAATACCGGAACAAATACTGCGACCTCTGGAACCTTCAAAGTTACCTTACTCTCAAAATAGGAATAGCTTGCTACCGGCTCCCTACTTGCCGATGTTGGTTTACTCAAGTAACTTCTTCTTTCCCTGTTCGTTTCATATTTATTTATTTTATCTGCTGTAACCGTAGCTACAGTCTTCTCACTTGCCACCCCCTTGTAGCCTCCATTGCCTCCGGGGTATTCAGTTTTTCTCCAACCGCCATGTTGGTCGTTCTTGGCTCTTCCCCGGTACTCGTCCCTTGCTCGGACAGTATTCGAAACAACACAAAACCGGGCCAGATCCGCGAAACAACGTGGACGTCCTGCAAATATTAAACGGGATCTCTCTTGGGGATTCAGTCCTTCCATAATTACATCTATGACTTCGGTCTCGGGCAACCTTAATCTTAATACCCGGGCAGCTTTCCGTATGTCCTGCACGTAGTCCCCCAACGTCTCTCCGTTGGCCTGTAAACGATAGAATGAATCCCACTTAAGCTGGGAACGTCGTTGAAGTGGTATGAAGTAATCCAACACATCCCCATGAAAAGTGTCGACCGTGCCGCCCCGACGCCAAGTGTTGGTGACCAACCCTGCCAACGAACCCCGGCAATACGGGTATATAAGGGACAAGACCTCCCCATCGGATACACCCGGATAATCTGCCAACTGCAGGACAAGATCCAAGAAAACCAGTAGCTGGTCCTCATCAAAGGCATCTACCACCGAAAGTTTCTGGAGAACTCCTGAAAGAGGGTGGGGCAATTTCTGAAAGCATAGCGCCGCCAGAATTACACAATTCGAAATACACAATCAACAAAACATAACTCCCACAAAAACACCTAACACCTACAACAATAATGACAATAATAAGACAGGAATAAGAAAAACTCAAGTACTATATCTTCCATCAAGTAGACTGCGGGTCCACCTACCGTTGCGAGAAACTAGCCCACTAACTGAACTGCTCTCTCTCTATTACACTAGACATATGGAACGCGACACACACACAACACACACAACACGACAAAAAAACACCGACCAACGAAAATTTATTTAAACAATTTCTCATGTTACTTCGGCTACCATTTATCGGAAGAAACCGACTGCCGATCGGGCCATACCGCATAATTAAAAAAAACAACACCTCCCCAAATATGGGCAAGGTAATACTCCAACCAGGCACCGAACTGCGATAAGTCCCCTTTCCCCAGGGATTTCCCTTTCTAAAATTTCTCACCACGTGGCACTATCAACTATTCAAGGCGGGCAAGTACATATACATATATCTCAAAACCTTAAACCTAACAAAAATATTTTCAACTTTAGATATAGGGCCTTTTGAAAATTTTCCTAAGTTCCATTGGAACTCAACATTTTGGGAGTTCCAAAATGTTTCCTAAGTTTGCAAGCCCCGTCACACCCACAGGACCCACGGGTTGACCCTAATCTCAACCACGCTCTGCTACCAAATGTAACCCCTCTTTGACTTAAGAGGTAAAAAAAAAGATTATTTTTTTTTTGAAAAATTTTTTGAAATTTTTTTTTTGTAAAAGGGGCCACAAGTTAATTATAACTAGGCTAAAGCCTAGAGAAGCCAAAAATGCGCTGGATCCAGTGAGACGGGACTTGCAATGAAAACTCAAGAATTAAACAATTAACAAATCCCTTTTATTATTCTATCTCAGTAAACAAATTAATAAAAATAATAAATAAACCCAACAGTCATAATCTATAATTCCCTTAAATAGTAAATTAAATAAAGTATACTTTCTCAACAAGGCCACCTGAAAATATTTATTAATACCAAGAAAAGAATTTGCTATGTCACTCTACCAATAAATTGAAATTTAAAACCATAACTAACCTTGAAATAAAGTTTCCATGAAAATATTAATAAAATATAAAATTTATTTTATATGTTCCTTGTAGAATGCTCCATTGAACTTAATGAAGATAAATGGTATAGATTCCTTGCTAATATTAATTATAATAATAATTACTCAAACAAATTAAATAAATTTTAAAGTGTGACAATTCATATACTTGTTATAAGGTTAAATAAAATAAATTATTTTCTTAAAGAAATGATCAGCAATGATTAATTGAGATAGAATACCTGTTATAAAAAAAATGAAAAGGATATATCTACATGATTCCATGTATTAACTTTCTTGTATAAAAAGACAAACGAACAAACCCTATATCTAAAGTCCCCACCAAAAATACACTAAATGCCCGGTATTTATAACCCCCAAAATGCACACACAAATATACAAACATAACATGTTCCACAATACAAATACATTATACAATAGTATACAATACAATATACATAAGGATCTCCTGCCACGCCCCTTTTTATATTACCCCCATGGTGTATATAAATTCTTACTTCTTTTATAATTATCCCTGTTAGGATTGCAATTTACTTTTATATTACCCCCCATGGTGTTGGTTGATTACACATCACGTGTATTAGATAATGCCTAAGCATTCAGTAGTCCCCAGGACATAATAACTTTCAAAATTTTGGCTAAGTGCCTAATGCTGTTATCTAATTCTGCCCTACTGGGCTCTATTACTGTGAGAAATACAAAATATTTAAAACAATGAACACCCCCCAGTTATCATAAATAATTTAAAGAATTTATATATACTGAAACATTGCCAAGTAATAAAAATAGAAATATTGCATAATATTAAAACCCTATGAAAAATACACTTGGCCCAGAGACCGGCATGTTAATAGCCAGTTAATTCATCTTTCAACTTGTCTCAACAAACAAGTTCAAAACTGTATCAACATGCATTCCTTCTGGTTGAAACTTGTGGAAAATGCACCTACCTACCCCAGTAAATTTTTATACAATATGAATTAAACTGATTTTTAAATTAAGAAAATGTATATATATATATATATATATTACTGAATTGAACACGATAAATTACTAATAGAAAGAATTACTTAAAATCTATAAAGAAACCCATATAATGAAATAAGGGGAAAATCTATGTTGAATGTTGCACTGTAGGCATGCCAGTCTCTGAGCTGACAATTTTACCAGAAATTTACTGAAATTTACAATTAATTTTGCACCCAGTCCACACACTAAACTGTCCCATCAATTGGGGATCCAATTAAATGTTTAAAACTTGAAATGTTGTAGTTGATAGATATATATATAACTGGTCACTGTGCATTATTGAGTGCTGACTCTATGTGTAATTAATAATTGGTTTTGTATCACCTGATTTCGTCCATGAGGGTTTTTTTTATTAAGGTGCCAATCTCGTGGTCGACATTTTAGGTGTTGGTGTGGTCCTCCAAATTCCTCCGGTATTGAAGAGTCGAGCTTAGGATGTTAATCGTTCAGCCATGTAGTAGGTCTTGTTCTCGTCTATTGCGGTGAACCCTAATTACACACCGTTATATATATTAGCCAGAGTACACAACACAATGCCCCACTAAAGTTTGCACACCCCCCCAAAATACATATATAAAGTTAACATAGCTATAGAGCTACTCAAATTTAACTTGACAAATTTGTATGGCCAACATGCCTTATTTGAAAATCTTTATAACAGTAATTCTTCATAATATTAACTTCACCTAATGTGAGTTACCCTGTTTGCAATTTGACAATTAATTATGGCTTTGTACCATTTCATAAACTTTATACATAGTGTGAATATGTAGGTACCACGTGGTCAAGAAGTTGTTTCAAATACATAGTTTTTACTATAGAAAATAATATGAATTGGACATTATTTACTCTCAAAACGTGCCTGAGTAAGTTCCCCGATATTAATAAAGTCTTACTGTTAATTGTAGCAAAACTTGTATGCTATCTAAACCAACTACGCCTTGTGCAATAACCTAAATGAACGTAACACGAATCTCGTTACATCGATGTTAGATAAATTTAAATTTAAATATTTGTATTTAAATGTACTTTACTTTTCAGTGCCGAAATTCTGACACGTGAATGGAATGTTTTATAAAGTTTTAAACACTTTTACCTTCAAAACTATATTGCACAACCGCATGGTTGCATACAGGTGAACAGAAATCAACCTACTCAGGCTTATTAAAAAAAAACAGTTTTCCCCAGTGAAATTTTACAGTCTATTAATATGAAAGTAAGTGAGACTTACCGCAGCCGTGTAGAGATTTATCTAGACATAGTATGAAGGCTTGCAGTTGTTGAAAATATTCATTTTCTACCGGAGTAAAAATGGAGTCGACCTTCGACCATGGAGTATTTTGTGAGACGAAATTAATCAGAAGTACCAGCTTCTTCTTCGTTTGCCTACTGCACTTGTCGCCAGAAAGCAGCACCTGGAGTTTTCATACGGCGGAAAGGCGGCAGGTGCCGACACCGACCAACACAGTCTAGACTAGAAATCGGTAGGGCTTATCTTCACGGAAAGAGTGCAGCACGAATTACACTACTGCAATTCCGTACTGCCTATAACTACAGGCCGTATATTCAGTGCTTTTGCTCTGTCCCTCCGCTAGAGATTAGTCCAACCTCCAATAGTTAATTACTGAATTTTCGCTGAATTTTCGTGACTCAGCACACCCTCACCCCAAAAGGGCAACATAGTTGCCCCAAGGCTAACTCACAGCCTCTTGGCTAGTCCTCGGAAATCTCAGAAATTTAATCGCTCTTGGGAGAACAGAGGCTCAGAAAGAAAACGAAGGAAGAGGAAAGAAGGCATGTAATATGTAAGTGTGCGGGTACTGCATGCTAACTTGATCAGAGTCAGCACACAGCACAAGAGAATAAGGAGAAAAGACGAAAGGGTCTTATCAATGGCACCGTCTGAGTTCTGACCTCCCAAGGCCTCCCAAAACCAAACTGAGACCCCAAACTAATACCCTTCTCAGGACAACCACTACCCCCCCCTTTTCTCACAGGCCAGAAAAATCTCAACGCCAATGCAACCATCCCCACGCGACCCTCTCCGCCAGGCCAACCCCACAGGACCGCCCCAACACGTCACACTCTCTGGTGACCACCACCTACTCCTCCTGCTGCCACTCACATACGCGTCCGAAGACCAAAACAAGGTAACTAATACCTTGGTATGTGAGTGCCCATAACACGACTGTCCACATCTGGACTAACCAGCCATATGCTGCAAAACAAGGCATCACAAATCCTTGACCTATGTAACTGGTTTAAAAAAAAACATCCCTATACTAGGGCGGACGGCCCCAATTAGCCGGACAGAGAACCGCATAGAGGGCACGCGAACATCAATCCCATCATTTACTCTTCAATACTGCATGACTATCAAGGGGGGGTTTTACTTCAGTACGGCAACGTCGAACAACCTACACTTTATCAAAATTACCTACCACAGAAATCAACTAGGGAATGCGGCATGGCCAGTGCCCTACAATTATCAACAACAAGCTACAACAAAGAAAAATGAAAACGACCCTAAACTCACTACCCACGTAGTCACAACTCTTCCAACTATCTTCTTTTATAACTCCTCTCGGATATTTTTTTTCCTTTTCTAATTTTTTTTTTTTTTTTGCTTTTTCCTTTCTAATTTTTATTTGTTTTTTGGTTTTTATTTTGTTTTCTGAGGGGAGGGGTAGGAAAATTGGGAAGATGAAAAGGGCAAGGATCATTGAAAGTTCAACAGCTAGGACTAAGGATCAGGACATGGTTCCCTCCGAAAATAAGGATGGGTGGAGAAAACCAAGACTCGCGGAGGCAGGGGCGCAACCCTGAAGTAGATGAACACCACTGGGATTGTGGGGAACATCTACCCGCCACCCGTTAACCGCTACTTCTCACCTTTTTATGGCGAACCTTAGGAAGTCGTTCCTTTTGGACACCTCTCTCTGAGAAACTATCTCGTGTTAAACTGTACGGATTTATTTCTTCCGAAATATAATCCAGGTAACTCACCTGACTACTTTTACCCCGATTTGGATTATCCTTAACCTCTAACTCCTCTGCTTCTACCTTCTTCTCTTCTACTATTTCTTCCACCTCTTCCTTTTTCTCCTCTACATAATCCAAATCACCATCACGACACTGCACATCTTCATCCTCTAGTTGCTCACCTGATCCGCCCGAAACTTCTTTCCATTCCTCGGAATCCTCAACACTACTTACAGAAAGCGTCTGCACATCTTCACACACTACATCATTCTCACCCACAAACTCCACAACGCTGCCTCCCAGTTTCTCCTCAACTTCTACTTCATCTACTTCTACCACACTTGCAGCCTGGACATCCCCTAGTCCATCCGGAACCTCAGAAACACTTGCAGCCTCCCTAACACTTACACTTATACTCCCCTGCGTAGCATGTGCAGACCACTCTTCTGCCTCCTCCTTCGATTCCTCTTCTTCACCACTCTCAGCAACTACAACTTCCTCAACCTTACCCAACCTGGAATCCCGCTGTCCAGGTCCATGTGCAATGTCTAAATTAAATTCTACTAACGATGGTAAAGCTCCACCATCAAGTGACTTCTCATCTTCCGGCGTAGGCGATGATGATGGTACCGGATCTGGATCCGTCACGAATAATACCGGAACAAATACTGCGACCTCTGGAACCTTCAAAGTTACCTTACTCTCAAAATAGGAATAGCTTGCTACCGGCTCCCTACTTGCCGATGTTGGTTTACTCAAGTAACTTCTTCTTTCCCTGTTCGTTTCATATTTATTTATTTTATCTGCTGTAACCGTAGCTACAGTCTTCTCACTTGCCACCCCCTTGTAGCCTCCATTGCCTCCGGGGTATTCAGTTTTTCTCCAACCGCCATGTTGGTCGTTCTTGGCTCTTCCCCGGTACTCGTCCCTTGCTCGGACAGTATTCGAAACAACACAAAACCGGGCCAGATCCGCGAAACAACGTGGACGTCCTGCAAATATTAAACGGGATCTCTCTTGGGGATTCAGTCCTTCCATAATTACATATATGACTTCGGTCTCGGGCAACCTTAATCTTAATACCCGGGCAGCTTTCCGTATGTCCTGCACGTAGTCCCCCAACGTCTCTCCGTTGGCCTGTAAACGATAGAATGAATCCCACTTAAGCTGGGAACGTCGTTGAAGTGGTATGAAGTAATCCAACACATCCCCATGAAAAGTGTCGACCGTGCCGCCCCGACGCCAAGTGTTGGTGACCAACCCTGCCAACGAACCCCGGCAATACGGGTATATAAGGGACAAGACCTCCCCATCGGATACACCCGGATAATCTGCCAACTGCAGGACAAGATCCAAGAAAACCAGTAGCTGGTCCTCATCAAAGGCATCTACCACCGAAAGTTTCTGGAGAACTCCTGAAAGAGGGTGGGGCAATTTCTGAAAGCATAGCGCCGCCAGAATTACACAATTCGAAATACACAATCAACAAAACATAACTCCCACAAAAACACCTAACACCTACAACAATAATGACAATAATAAGACAGGAATAAGAAAAACTCAAGTACTATATCTTCCATCAAGTAGACTGCGGGTCCACCTACCGTTGCGAGAAACTAGCCCACTAACTGAACTGCTCTCTCTCTATTACACTAGACATATGGAACGCGACACACACACAACACGACAAAAAAACACCGACCAACGAAAATTTATTTAAACAATTTCTCATGTTACTTCGGCTACCATTTATCGGAAGAAACCGACTGCCGATCGGGCCATACCGCATAATTAAAAAAAACAACACCTCCCCAAATATGGGCAAGGTAATACTCCAACCAGGCACCGAACTGCGATAAGTCCCCTTTCCCCAGGGATTTCCCTTTCTAAAATTTCTCACCACGTGGCACTATCAACTATTCAAGGCGGGCAAGTACATATACATATATCTCAAAACCTTAAACCTAACAAAAATATTTTCAACTTTAGATATAGGGCCTTTTGAAAATTTTCCTAAGTTCCATTGGAACTCAACATTTTGGGAGTTCCAAAATGTTTCCTAAGTTTGCAAGCCCCGTCACACCCACAGGACCCACGGGTTGACCCTAATCTCAACCACGCTCTGCTACCAAATGTAACCCCTCTTTGACTTAAGAGGTAAAAAAAAAGATTTTTTTTTTGAAAAATTTTTTGAAATTTTTTTTTTTGTAAAGAGGGGCCACAAGTTAATTATAACTAGGCTAAAGCCTAGAGAAGCCAAAAATGCGCTGGATCCAGTGAGACGGGACTTGCAATGAAAACTCAAGAATTAAACAATTAACAAATCCCTTTTATTATTCTATCTCAGTAAACAAATTAATAAAAATAATAAATAAACCCAACAGTCATAATCTATAATTCCCTTAAATAGTAAATTAAATAAAGTATACTTTCTCAACAAGGCCACCTGAAAATATTTATTAATACCAAGAAAAGAATTTGCTATGTCACTCTACCAATGAATTGAAATTTAAAACCATAACTAACCTTGAAATAAAGTTTCCATGAAAATATTAATAAAATATAAAATTTATTTTATATGTTCCTTGTAGAATGCTCTATTGAACTTAATGAAGATAAATGGTATAGATTCCTTGCTAATATTAATTATAATAATAATTACTCAAACAAATTAAATAAATTTTAAAGTGTGACAATTCATATACTTGTTATAAGGTTAAATAAAATAAATTATTTTCTTAAAGAAATGATCAGCAATGATTAATTGAGATAGAATACCTGTTATAAAAAAAATGAAAAGGATATATCTACATGATTCCATGTATTAACTTTCTTGTATAAAAAGACAAACGAACAAACCCTATATCTAAAGTCCCCACCAAAAATACACTAAATGCCCGGTATTTATAACCCCCAAAATGCACACACAAATATACAAACATAACATGTTCCACAATACAAATACATTATACAATAGTATACAATACAATATACATAAGGATCTCCTGCCACGCCCCTTTTTATATTACCCCCATGGTGTATATAAATTCTTACTTCTTTTATAATTATCCCTGTTAGGATTGCAATTTACTTTTATATTACCCCCATGGTGTTGGTTGATTACACATCACGTGTATTAGATAATGCCTAAGCATTCAGTAGTCCCCAGGACATAATAACTTTCAAAATTTTGGCTAAGTGCCTAATGCTGTTATCTAATTCTGCCCTACTGGGCTCTATTACTGTGAGAAATACAAAATATTTAAAACAATGAACACCCCCCAGTTATCATAAATAATTTAAAGAATTTATATATACTGAAACATTGCCAAGTAATAAAAATAGAAATATTGCATAATATTAAAACCCTATGAAAAATACACTTGGCCCAGAGACCGGCATGTTAATAGCCAGTTAATTCATCTTTCAACTTGTCTCAACAAACAAGTTCAAAACTGTATCAACATGCATTCCTTCTGGTTGAAACTTGTGGAAAATGCACCTACCTACCCCAGTAAATTTTTATACAATATGAATTAAACTGATTTTTAAATTAAGAAAATGTATATATATATATATATATATTACTGAATTGAACACGATAAATTACTAATAGAAAGAATTACTTAAAATCTATAAAGAAACCCATATAATGAAATAAGGGGAAAATCTATGTTGAATGTTGCACTGTAGGCATGCCAGTCTCTAAGCTGACAATTTTACCAGAAATTTACTGAAATTTACAATTAATTTTGCACCCAGTCCACACACTAAACTGTCCCATCAATTGGGGATCCAATTAAATGTTTAAAACTTGAAATGTTGTAGTTGATAGATATATATATAACTGGTCACTGGGCATTATTGAGTGCTGACTCTATGTGTAATTAATAATTGGTTTTGTATCACCTGATTTCGTCCATGAGGGGTTTTTTTATTAAGGTGCCAATCTCGTGGTCGACATTTTAGGTGTTGGTGTGGTCCTCCAAATTCCTCCGGTATTGAAGAGTCGAGCTTAGGATGTTAATCGTTCAGCCATGTAGTAGGTCTTGTTCTCGTCTATTGCGGTGAACCCTAATTACACACCGTTATATATATTAGCCAGAGTACACAACACAATGCCCCACTAAAGTTTGCACACCCCCCCAAAATACATATATAAAGTTAACATAGCTATAGAGCTACTCAAATTTAACTTGACAAATTTGTATGGCCAACATGCCTTATTTGAAAATCTTTATAACAGTAATTCTTCATAATATTAACTTCACCTAATGTGAGTTACCCTGTTTGCAATTTGACAATTAATTATGGCTTTGTACCATTTCATAAACTTTATACATAGTGTGAATATGTAGATACCACGTGGTCAAGAAGTTGTTTCAAATACATAGTTTTTACTATAGAAAATAATATGAATTGGACATTATTTACTCTCAAAACGTGCCTGAGTAAGTTCCCCGATATTAATAAAGTCTTACTGTTAATTGTAGCAAAACTTGTATGCTATCTAAACCAACTACGCCTTGTGCAATAACCTAAATGAACGTAACACGAATCTCGTTACATCGATGTTAGATAAATTTAAATTTAAATATTTGTATTTAAATGTACTTTACTTTTCAGTGCCGAAATTCTGACACGTGAATGGAATGTTTTATAAAGTTTTAAACACTTTTACCTTCAAAACTATATTGCACAACCGCATGGTTGCATACAGGTGAACAGAAATCAACCTACTCAGGCTTATTAAAAAAAAACAGTTTTCCCCAGTGAAATTTTACAGTCTATTAATATGAAAGTAAGTGAGACTTACCGCAGCCGTGTAGAGATTTATCTAGACATAGTATGAAGGCTTGCAGTTGTTGAAAATATTCATTTTCTACCGGAGTAAAAATGGAGTCGACCTTCGACCATGGAGTATTTTGTGAGACGAAATTAATCAGAAGTACCAGCTTCTTCTTCGTTTGCCTACTGCACTTGTCGCCAGAAAGCAGCACCTGGAGTTTTCATACGGCGGAAAGGCGGCAGGTGCCGACACCGACCAACACAGTCTAGACTAGAAATCGGTAGGGCTTATCTTCACGGAAAGAGTGCAGCACGAATTACACTACTGCAATTCCGTACTGCCTATAACTACAGGCCGTATATTCAGTGCTTTTGCTCTGTCCCTCCGCTAGAGATTAGTCCAACCTCCAATAGCTAATTACTGAATTTTCGCTGAATTTTCGTGACTCAGCACACCCTCACCCCAAAAGGGCAACATAGTTGCCCCAAGGCTAACTCACAGCCTCTTGGCTAGTCCTCGGAAATCTCAGAAATTTAATCGCTCTTGGGAGAACAGAGGCTCAGAAAGAAAACGAAGGAAGAGGAAAGAAGGCATGTAATATGTAAGTGTGCGGGTACTGCATGCTAACTTGATCAGAGTCAGCACACAGCACAAGAGAATAAGGAGAAAAGACGAAAGGGTCTTATCAATGGCACCGTCTGAGTTCTGACCTCCCAAGGCCTCCCAAAACCAAACTGAGACCCCAAACTAATACCCTTCTCAGGACAACCACTACCCCCCCCTTTTCTCACAGGCCAGAAAAATCTCAACGCCAATGCAACCATCCCCACGCGACCCTCTCCGCCAGGCCAACCCCACAGGACCGCACCAACACGTCACACTCTCTGGTGACCACCACCTACTCCTCCTGCTGCCACTCACATACGCGTCCGAAGACCAAACAAGGTAACTAATACCTTGGTATGTGAGTGCCCATAACACGACTTTCCACATCTGGACTAACCAGCCATATGCTGCAAAACAAGGCATCACAAATCCTTGACCTATGTAACTGGTTTAAAAAAAAACATCCCTATACTAGGGCGGACGGCCCCAATTAGCCGGACAGAGAACCGCATAGAGGGCACGCGAACATCAATCCCATCATTTACTCTTCAATACTGCATGACTATCAAGGGGGGGTTTTACTTCAGTACGGCAACGTCGAACAACCTACACTTTATCAAAATTACCTACCACAGAAATCAACTAGGGAATGCGGCATGGCCAGTGCCCTACAATTATCAACAACAAGCTACAACAAAGAAAAATGAAAACGACCCTAAACTCACTACCCACGTAGTCACAACTCTTCCAACTATCTTCTTTTATAACTCCTCTCGGATATTTTTTTTCCTTTTCTAATTTTTTTTTTTTGCTTTTTCCTTTCTAATTTTTATTTGTTTTTTGGTTTTTATTTTGTTTTCTGAGGGGAGGGGTAGGAAAATTGGGAAGATGAAAAGGGCAAGGATCATTGAAAGTTCAACAGCTAGGACTAAGGATCAGGACATGGTTCCCTCCGAAAATAAGGATGGGTGGAGAAAACCAAGACTCGCGGAGGCAGGGGCGCAACCCTGAAGTAGATGAACACCACTGGGATTGTGGGGAACATCTACCCGCCACCCGTTAACCGCTACTTCTCACCTTTTTATGGCGAACCTTAGGAAGTCGTTCCTTTTGGACACCTCTCTCTGAGAAACTATCTCGTGTTAAACTGTACGGATTTATTTCTTCCGAAATATAATCCAGGTAACTCACCTGACTACTTTTACCCCGATTTGGATTATCCTTAACCTCTAACTCCTCTGCTTCTACCTTCTTCTCTTCTACTATTTCTTCCACCTCTTCCTTTTTCTCCTCTACATAATCCAAATCACCATCACGACACTGCACATCTTCATCCTCTAGTTGCTCACCTGATACGCCCGAAACTTCTTTCCATTCCTCGGAATCCTCAACACTACTTACAGAAAGCGTCTGCACATCTTCACACACTACATCATTCTCACCCACAAACTCCACAACGCTGCCTCCCAGTTTCTCCTCAACTTCTACTTCATCTACTTCTACCACACTTGCAGCCTGGACATCCCCTAGTCCATCCGGAACCTCAGAAACACTTGCAGCCTCCCTAACACTTACACTTATACTCCCCTGCGTAGCATGTGCAGACCACTCTTCTGCCTCCTCCTTCGATTCCTCTTCTTCACCACTCTCAGCAACTACAACTTCCTCAACCTTACCCAACCTGGAATCCCGCTGTCCAGGTCCATGTGCAATGTCTAAATTAAATTCTACTAACGATGGTAAAGCTCCACCATCAAGTGACTTCTCATCTTCCGGCGTAGGCGATGATGATGGTACCGGATCTGGATCCGTCACGAATAATACCGGAACAAATACTGCGACCTCTGGAACCTTCAAAGTTACCTTACTCTCAAAATAGGAATAGCTTGCTACCGGCTCCCTACTTGCCGATGTTGGTTTACTCAAGTAACTTCTTCTTTCCCTGTTCGTTTCATATTTATTTATTTTATCTGCTGTAACCGTAGCTACAGTCTTCTCACTTGCCACCCCCTTGTAGCCTCCATTGCCTCCGGAGTATTCAGTTTTTCTCCAACCGCCATGTTGGTCGTTCTTGGCTCTTCCCCGGTACTCGTCCCTTGCTCGGACAGTATTCGAAACAACACAAAACCGGGCCAGATCCGCGAAACAACGTGGACGTCCTGCAAATATTAAACGGGATCTCTCTTGGGGATTCAGTCCTTCCATAATTACATATATGACTTCGGTCTCGGGCAACCTTAATCTTAATACCCGGGCAGCTTTCCGTATGTCCTGCACGTAGTCCCCCAACGTCTCTCCGTTGGCCTGTAAACGATAGAATGAATCCCACTTAAGCTGGGAACGTCGTTGAAGTGGTATGAAGTAATCCAACACATCCCCATAAAAAGTGTCGACCGTGCCGCCCCGACGCCAAGTGTTGGTGACCAACCCTGCCAACGAACCCCGGCAATACGGGTATATAAGGGACAAGACCTCCCCATCGGATACACCCGGATAATCTGCCAACTGCAGGACAAGATCCAAGAAAACCAGTAGCTGGTCCTCATCAAAGGCATCTACCACCGAAAGTTTCTGGAGAACTCCTGAAAGAGGGTGGGGCAATTTCTGAAAGCATAGCGCCGCCAGAATTACACAATTCGAAATACACAATCAACAAAACATAACTCCCACAAAAACACCTAACACCTACAACAATAATGACAATAATAAGACAGGAATAAGAAAAACTCAAGTACTATATCTTCCATCAAGTAGACTGCGGGTCCACCTACCGTTGCGAGAAACTAGCCCACTAACTGAACTGCTCTCTCTCTATTACACTAGACATATGGAACGCGACACACACACAACACACACAACACGACAAAAAAACACCGACCAACGAAAATTTATTTAAACAATTTCTCATGTTACTTCGGCTACCATTTATCGGAAGAAACCGACTGCCGATCGGGCCATACCGCATAATTAAAAAAAACAACACCTCCCCAAATATGGGCAAGGTAATACTCCAACCAGGCACCGAACTGCGATAAGTCCCCTTTCCCCAGGGATTTCCCTTTCTAAAATTTCTCACCACGTGGCACTATCAACTATTCAAGGCGGGCAAGTACATATACATATATCTCAAAACCTTAAACCTAACAAAAATATTTTCAACTTTAGATATAGGGCCTTTTGAAAATTTTCCTAAGTTCCATTGGAACTCAACATTTTGGGAGTTCCAAAATGTTTCCTAAGTTTGCAAGCCCCGTCACACCCACAGGACCCACGGGTTGACCCTAATCTCAACCACGCTCTGCTACCAAATGTAACCCCTCTTTGACTTAAGAGGTAAAAAAAAAGATTATTTTTTTTTTGAAAATTTTTTTGAAATTTTTTTTTTTGTAAAGAGGGGCCACAAGTTAATTATAACTAGGCTAAAGCCTAGAGAAGCCAAAAATGCGCTGGATCCAGTGAGACGGGACTTGCAATGAAAACTCAAGAATTAAACAATTAACAAATCCCTTTTATTATTCTATCTCAGTAAACAAATTAATAAAAATAATAAATAAACCCAACAGTCATAATCTATAATTCCCTTAAATAGTAAATTAAATAAAGTATACTTTCTCAACAAGGCCACCTGAAAATATTTATTAATACCAAGAAAAGAATTTGCTATGTCACTCTACCAATGAATTGAAATTTAAAACCATAACTAACCTTGAAATAAAGTTTCCATGAAAATATTAATAAAATATAAAATTTATTTTATATGTTCCTTGTAGAATGCTCCATTGAACTTAATGAAGATAAATGGTATAGATTCCTTGCTAATATTAATTATAATAATAATTACTCAAACAAATTAAATAAATTTTAAAGTGTGACAATTCATATACTTGTTATAAGGTTAAATAAAATAAATTATTTTCTTAAAGAAATGATCAGCAATGATTAATTGAGATAGAATACCTGTTATAAAAAAAATGAAAAGGATATATCTACATGATTCCATGTATTAACTTTCTTGTATAAAAAGACAAACGAACAAACCCTATATCTAAAGTCCCCACCAAAAATACACTAAATGCACGGTACTTATAACCCCCAAAATGCACACACAAATATACAAACATAACATGTTCCACAATACAAATACATTATACAATAGTATACAATACAATATACATAAGGATCTCTTGCCATGCCCCTTTTTATATTACCCCCATGGTGTATATAAATTCTTACTTCTTTTATAATTATCCCTGTTAGGATTGCAATTTACTTTTATATTACCCCCCATGGTGTTGGTTGATTACACATCACGTGTATTAGATAATGCCTAAGCATTCAGTACTCCCCAGGACATAATAACTTTCAAAATTTTGGCTAAGTGCCTAATGCTGTTATCTAATTCTGCCCTACTGGGCTCTATTACTGTGAGAAATACGAAATATTTAAATCAATGAACACCCCCCAGTTATCATAAATAATTTAAAGAATTTATATATACTGAAACATTGCCAAGTAATAAAAATAGAAATATTGCATAATATTATAACCCTATGAAAAATACACTTGGCCCAGAAACCGACATGTTAATAGCCAGTTGATTCATCTTTCAACTTGTCTCAACAAACAAGTTCAAAACTGTATCAACATGCATTCCTTCTGGTTGAAACTTGTGGAAAATGCACCTACCTACCCCAGTAAATTTTTATACAATATGAATTAAACTGATTTTTAAATTAAGAAAATATATATATATACTACTGAATTGAACACGATAAATTACTAATAGAAAGAATTACTTAAAATCTACAAAGAAACCCATATAATGAAATAAGGGGAACATCTACGTTGAATGTTGCACTGTAGGCATGCCAGTCTCTGAGCTGACAATTTTACCAGAAATTTACTGAAATTTACAATTAATTTTGCACCCAGTCCACACACTAAACTGTCCCATCAATTGGGGATCCAATTAAATGTTTAAAACTTGAAATGTTGTAGTTGATAGATATATATATAACTGGTCACTGGGCATTATTGAGTGCTGACTCTATGTGTAATTAATAATTGGTTTTGTATCACCTGATTTCGTCCATGAGGGGTTTTTTTATTAAGGTGCCAATCTCGTGGTCGACATTTTAGGTGTTGATGTGGTCCTCCAAATTCCTCCGGTATTGAAGAGTAGAGCTTAGGATGTTAATCGTTCAGCCATGTAGTAGGTCTTGTTCTCGTCTATTGCGGTGAACCCTAATTACACACCGTTATATATATTAGCCAGAGTACACAACACAATGCCCCACTAAAGTTTGCACACCCCCCCCAAAATACATATATAAAGTTAACATAGCTATAGAGCTACTCAAATTTAACTTGACAAATTTGTATGGCCAACATGCCTTATTTGAAAATCTTTATAACAGTAATTCTTCATAATATTAACTTCACCTAATGTGAGTTACCCTGTTTGCAATTTGACAATTAATTATGGCTTTGTACCATTTCATAAACTTTATACATAGTGTGAATATGTAGATACCACGTGGTCAAGAAGTTGTTTCAAATACATAGTTTTTACTATAGAAAATAATATGAATTGGACATTATTTACTCTCAAAACGTGCCTGAGTAAGTTCCCCGATATTAATAAAGTCTTACTGTTAATTGAAGCAAACCTTGTATGCTATCTAAACCAACTACGCCTTGTGCAATAACCTAAATGGACGTAACACGAATCTCGTTACATCGATGTTAGATAAATTTTAAACTTAAATATTTGTATTTAAATGTACTTTACTTTTCAGTGCCGAAATTCTGACACGTGAATGGAATGTTTTATAAAGTTTTAAACACTTTTACCTTCAAAAGTATATTGCACAACCGCATGGTTGCATACAGGTGAACAGAAATCAACCTACTCAGGCTTATTAAAAAAAAACAGTTTTCCCCAGTGAAATTTTACAGTCTATTAATATGAAAGTAAGTGAGACTTACCGCAGCCGTGTAGAGATTTATCTAGACATAGTATGAAGGCTTGCAGTTGTTGAAAATATTCATTTTCTACCGGAGTAAAAATGGAGTCGACCTTCGACCATGGAGTATTTTGTGAGACGAAGTTAATCAGAAGTACCAGCTTCTTCTTCGTTTGCTTACTGCACTTGTCGCCAGAAAGCAACACCTGGAGTTTTCATACGGCGGAAAGGCGGCAGGTGCCGACACCGATCAACACAGTCAAGACTAGAAATCGGTAGGGCTTATCTTCACGGAAAGAGTGCAGCACGAATTACACTACTGCAATTCCGTACTGCCTATAACTACAGGCCGTATATTCAGAGCTTTTGCTCTGTGTCTCCGCTAGAGATCAGTCCAACCTCCAATAGTTAATTACTGAATTTTCGCTGAATCTTCGTGACTCAGCACACCCTCACCCCAAAAGGGCAACATAGTTGCCCCAAGGCTAACTCACAGCCTCTTGGCTAGTCCTCGGAAATCTCAGAAATTTAATCGCTCTTGGGAGAACAGAGGCTCAGAAAGAAAACGAAGGAAGAGGAAAGAAGGCATGTAATATGTAAGTGTGCGGGTACTGCATGCTGACTTGATCAGAGTCAGCACACAGCACAAGAGAAGAAGGAGAAAAGACGAAAGGGTCTTATCAATGGCACCGTCTGGGTTCTGACCTCCCAAGGCCTCCCAAAACCAAACTGAGACCCCAAACTAATACCCTTCTCAGGACAACCAGTACCCCCCCTTTTCCCACAGGCCAGGAAAATCTCAACGCCAATGCAACCATCCCCAAGCGACCCTCTCCGCCAGGCCAACACCACAGGACCGCCCCAACACGCCGCACTCTCTGGTGACCACCACCTACTCCTCCTGCTGCCACTCACATACGCGTCCGAAGACCAAAACAAGGTAACTAATACCTTGGTATGTGAGTGCCCATAACACGACTGTCCACATCTGGACTAACCAGCCATATGCTGCAAAACAAGGCATCACAAATCCTTGACCTATGTAACTGGTTTAAAAAAAACATCCCTATACTAGGGCGGACGGCCCCAATTAGCCGGACAGAGAACCGCATAGAGGGCACGCGAACATCAATCCCATCATTTACTCTTCAATACTGCATGACTATCAAGGGGGGTTTTTACTTCAGTACGGCAACGTCGAACAACCTACACTTTATCAAAATTACCTACCACAGAAATCAACTAGGGAATGCGGCATGGCCAGTGCCCTAAAATTATAAACAACAAGCTACAACAAAGAAAAATGAAAACGACCCTAAACTCACTACCCACGTAGTCACAACTCTTCCAACTATCTTCTTTTATAACTCCTCTCGGATATTTTTTTTTCTTTTCTAATTTTTTTTTTTTTTGCTTTTTCCTTTCTAATTTTTATTTATTTTTTGGTTTTTATTTTGTTTTCTGAGGGGAGGGGTAGGAAAATTGGGAAGATGAAAAGGGCAAGGATCATTGAAAGTTCAACCGCTAGGACTAAGGATCAGGACATGGTTCCCTCCGAAAATAAGGATGGGTGGAGAAAACCAAGGCTCGCGGAGGCAGGGGCGCAACCCTGAAGTAAATGAACACCACTGGGAGTGTGGGGAACATCTACCCCCTACCCGTTAACCGCTACTTCTCACCTTTTTATGGCGAATTTTAGGAAGTCGTTCCTTTTGGACACCTCTCTCTGAGAAACTATCTCGTGTTAAGCTGTACGGATTTATTTCTTCCGAAATAGAAATCCAGGTAACTCACCTGACTACTTTTACCCCGATTTGGATTATCCTCAACCTCTAACTCCTCTGCTTCTACCTTCTTCTCTTCTACTATTTCTTCCACCTCTTCCTTTTTCTCCTCTACATAATCCAAATCACCATCACGACACTGCACATCTTCATCCTCTAGTTGCTCACTTGATCCGCCCGAAACTTCTTTCCATTCCTCTGAATCCTCAACACTACTTACAGAAAGCGTCTGCACATCTTCACACACTACATCATTCTCACCCACAAACTCCACAACGCTGCCTCCCAGTTTCTCCTCAACTTCTACTTCATCTACTTCTACCACACTTGCAGCCTGGACATCCCCTAGTCCATCCGGAACCTCAGAAACACTTGCAGCCTCCCTAACACTTACACTTATACTCCCCTGCGTAGCATGTGCAGACCACTCTTCTGCCTCCTCCTTCGATTCCTCTTCTTCACCACTCTCAGCAACTACAACTTCCTCAACCTTACCCAACCCGGAATCCCGCTGTCCAGGTCCATGTGCAATGTCTAAATTAAATTCTACTAACGATGGTAAAGCTCCACCATCAAGTGACTTCTCATCTTCCGGCGTAGGCGATGATGATGGTACCGGATCTGGATCCGTCACGAATAATACCGGAACAAATACTGCGACCTCTGGAACCTTCAAAGTTACCTTACTCTCAAAATAGGAATAGCTTGCTACCGGCTCACTACTTGCCGATGTTGGTTTACTCAAGTAAATTCTTCTTCTTTCCCTGTTCGTTTCATATTTATTTATTTTATCTGCTGTAACCGTAGCTACAGTCTTCTCACTTGCCTTGTAGCCTCCATTGCCACCGGGGTATTCAGTTTTTCTCCAACCGCCATGTTGGGTGTTCTTGGCTCTTCCCCGGTACTCGTCCCTTGCTCGGACAGTATTCGAAACAACACAAAACCGGCCCAGATCCGCGAAACAACGTGGACGTCCTGCAAATATTAAACGGGATCTCTCTTGGGGATTCAGTCCTTCCATAATTACATCTATGACTTCGGTCTCGGGCAACCTTAATCTTAATACCCGGGCAGCATTCCGTATGTCCTGCACGTAGTCCCCCACCGTCTCTCCGTTGGCCTGTAAACGATAGAATGAATCCCACTTAAGCTGGGAACGTCGTTGAAGTGGTATGAAGTAATCCAACACTTCCCCATGAAAAGTGTCGACCGTGCCGCCCCGACGCTAAGTGTTGGTGACCAACCCTGCCAACGAACCCCGGCAATACGGGTATATAAGGGACAAGACCTCCCCATCGGATACACCCGGATAATCTGCCAACTGCAGAACAAGATCCAAGAAAACCAGTAGCTGGTCCTCATCAAAGGCATCTACCACCGAAAGTTTCTGGAGAACTCCTGAAAGAGGGTGGGGCAATTTCTGAAAGCATAGCGCCGCCAGAATTACACAATTCGAAATACACAATCAACAAAACATAACTCCCACAGAAACAACTAACACCTACAACAATAATGACAATAATAAGACAGGAATAAGAAAAACTCAAGTACTATATCTTCCATCAAGTAGACTGCGGGTCCACCTACCGTTGCGAGAAACTAGCCCACTAACTGAACTGCTCTCTCTCTATTACACTAGACATATGGAACGCGACACACACACAACACGACAAAAAAACACCGACCAACGAAAATTTATTTAAACAATTTCTCATGTTACTTCGGCTACCATTTATCGGAAGAAAGCGACTGCCGATCGGGCCATACCGCATAATTAAAAAAAACAACACCTCCCCAAATATGGGCAAGGTAATACTCCAACCAGGCACCGAACTGCGATAAGTCCCTTTTCCCCAGGGATTTCCCCTTCTAAAATTTCTCACCACGTGGCACTATCAACTATTCAAGGCGGGCAAGTACATATACATATATCTCAAAACCTTAAACCTAACAAAAATATTTTCAACTTTAGATATAGGGCCTTTTGAAAATTTTCCTAAGTTCCATTAGAACTCAACATTTTGGGAGTTCCAAAATGTTTCCTAAGTTTGCAAGCCCCGTCACACCCACAGGACCCACGGGTTGACCCTAATCTCAACCACGCTCTGCTACCAAATGTAACCCCTCTTTGACTTAAGCGGTAAAAAAAAAGATTATTTTTTTTTGAAAAAATTTTTGAAATTTTTTTTTTGTAAAGAGGGGCCACAAGTTAATTATAACTAGGCTAAAGCCTAGAGAAGCCAAAAATGCGCTGGATCCAGTGAGACGGGACTTGCAATGAAAACTCATGAATTAAACAATTAAAAAATCCCTTTTTATTATTCTATCTCAGTAAACAAATTAATAAAAATAATAAATAAACCCAACAGTCATAATCTATAATTCCCTTAAATAGTAAATTAAATAAAGTATACTTTCTCAACAAGGCCACCTGAAAATATTTATTAATACCAAGAAAAGAATTTGCTATGTCACTCTACCAATGAATTGAAATTTAAAACCATAACTAACCTTGAAATAAAGTTTCCATGAAAATATTAATAAAATATAAAATTTATTTTATATGTTCCTTGTAGAATGCTCCATTGAACTTAATGAAGATAAATGGTATAGATTCCTTGCTAATATTAATTATAATAATAATTACTCAAACAAATTAAATAAATTTTAAAGGGTGACAATTCATATACTTGTTATAAGGTTAAATAAAATAAATTATTTTCTTAAAGAAATGATCAGCAATGATTAATTGAGATAGAATACCTGTTATAAAAAAAATGAAAAGGATATATCTACATGATTCCATGTATTAACTTTCTTGTATAAAAAGACAAACGAACAAACCCTATATCTAAAGTCCCCACCAAAAATACACTAAATGCACAGTACTTATAACCCCCAAAATGCACACACAAATATACAAACATAACATGTTCCACAACACAAATACATTATACAATAGTATACAATACAATATACATAAGGATCTCTTGCCATGCCCCTTTTTATATTACCCCCATGGTGTATATAAATTCTTACTTCTTTTATAATTATCCCTGTTAGGATTGCAATTTACTTTTATATTACCCCCCATGGTGTTGGTTGATTACACATCACGTGTATTAGATAATGCCTAAGCATTCAGTACTCCCCAGGACATAATAACTTTCAAAATTTTGGCTAAGTGCCTAATGCTGTTATCTAATTCTGCCCTACTGGGCTCTATTACTGTGAGAAATACAAAATATTTAAAACAATGAACACCCCCCAGTTATCATAAATAATTTAAAGAATTTATATATACTGAAACATTGCCAAGTAATAAAAATAGAAATATTGCATAATATTATAACCCTATGAAAAATACACTTGGCCCAGAGACCGACATGTTAATAGCCAGTTGATTCATCTTTCAACTTGTCTCAACAAACAAGTTCAAAACTGTATCAACATGCATTCCTTCTGGTTGAAACTTGTGGAAAATGCACCTACCTACCCCAGTAAATTTTTATACAATATGAATTAAACTGATTTTTAAATTAAGAAAATGTATATATATATATATATATATATACTACTGAATTGAACACGATAAACTACTAATAGAAAGAATTACTTAAAATCTATAAAGAAACCCATATAATGAAATAAGGGGAAAATCTATGTTGAATGTTGCACTGTAGGCATGCCAGTCTCTGAGCTGACAATTTTACCAGAAATTTACTGAAATTTACAATTAATTTTGCACCCAGTCCACACACTAAACTGTCCCATCAATTGGGGATCCAATTAAATGTTTAAAACTTGAAATGTTGTAGTTGATAGATATATATATAACTGGTCACTGGGCATTATTGAGTGCTGACTCTATGTGTAATTAATAATTGGTTTTGTATCACCTGATTTCGTCCATGAGGGGTTTTTTTTATTAAGGTGCCAATCTCGTGGTCGACATTTTAGGTGTTGGTGTGGTCCTCCAAATTCCTCCGGTATTGAAGAGTACAGCTTAGGATGTTAATCGTTCAGCCATGTAGTAGGTCTTGTTCTCGTCTATTGCGGTGAACCCTAATTACACACCGTTATATATATTAGCCAGAGTACACAACACAATGCCCCACTAAAGTTTGCATACCCCCCCAAAATACATATATAAAGTTAACATAGCTATAGAGCTACTCAAATTTAACTTGACAAATTTGTATGGCCAACATGCCTTATTTGAAAATCTTTATAACAGTAATTCTTCATAATATTAACTTCACCTAATGTGAGTTACCCTGTTTGCAATTTGACAATTAATTATGGCTTTGTACCATTTCATAAACTTTATACATAGTGTGAATATGTAGATACCACGTGGTCAAGAAGTTGTTTCAAATACATAGTTTTTACTATAGAAAATAATATGAATTGGACATTATTTACTCTCAAAACGTGCCTGAGTAAGTTCCCCGATATTAATAAAGTCTTACTGCTAATTGAAGCAAACCTTGTATGCTATCTAAACCAACTACGCCTTGTGCAATAACCTAAATGGACGTAACACGAATCTCGTTACATCGATGTTAGATAAATTTTAAACTTAAATATTTGTATTTAAATGTACTTTACTTTTCAGTGCCGAAATTCTGACACGTGAATGGAATGTTTTATAAAGTTTTAAACACTTTTACCTTCAAAAGTATATTGCACAACCGCATGGTTGCATACAGGTGAACAGAAATCAACCTACTCAGGCTTATTAAAAAAAAACAGTTTTCCCCAGTGAAATTTTACAGTCTATTAATATGAAAGTAAGTGAGACTTACCGCAGCCGTGTAGAGATTTATCTAGACATAGTATGAAGGCTTGCAGTTGTTGAAAATATTCATTTTCTACCGGAGTAAAAATGGAGTCGACCTTCGACCACGGAGTATTTTGTGAGATGAAGTTAATCAGAAGTACCAGCTTCTTCTTCGTTTGCCTACTGCACTTGTCGCCAGAAAGCAGCACCTGGAGTTTTCATACGGCGGAAAGGCGGCAGGTGCCGACACCGATCAACACAGTCTAGACTAGAAATCGGTAGGGCTTATCTTCACGGAAAGAGTGCAGCACGAATTATACTACTGCAATTCCGTACTGCCTATAACTACAGGCCGTATATTCAGTGCTTTTGCTCTGTCTCTCCGCTAGAGATCAGTCCAACCTCCAATAGTTAATTACTGAATTTTCGCTGAATCTTCGTGACTCAGCACAGTAGGACGCACCGAATCAATGACCTTGGCTTAAGTTAGTGAATACTTCTGTATCGTTGTGTGTGTGTGTGTGTATGTTTGTGTGTGTGTGTGTGTGTGCGTGCGTGCACATAGTTAATCTTTCTATACAGTGGTGTTGATTTAATAATGTGTAAATATAGCAATTCATATATTCTGTATTTTTTTTTTGTTTTACATATTTTTATTTGAACCCTTCGACGTTCACATAAAGTCATGTGATTTGTACATTTTACTAACGAAGACGCGTCTGTTCATGCTAAATGTGTGCGTGTGTGTGTGTGTGTGTGTGTGTGAGTTTGTTAAGCCGTTAACGTATGGATTTGTCATCTGTAACAGCACACACACAGGTAATTACATTATAAAGTAGGAATTTCTTCTGACGTCTGCGAGCGAGCGAGAAAGAGAGTGAGAGTGTTGAATAATAGCATTCTTGTCAACGTTTGCAGCGAGAGAGAGACATACACAATGTGTGTGTGAGCAGTGTGTACATTGTCCGACAGCGATTTATTGGATTTCTACTCGTCATTTGTAACGATATACATACAATGGACGCAGAGAGTAGACACCTGTAAGTAGTTCATTGACAACAACACACATACATAGTTAATATTTGCCAAATATATATATTTCTAAAATCATATACAGACCTCCCTAACAAGATCAGAAGATTTGTATGAATTTCAACCACCGTTTTCATGTGTGTATAATTTTAATTTATTTCGCTATACACCACTGAACCTATGTGTGTAAACTGCGACCATTAAACAGAAGTATTGTACCACATGAAGAAGAGCGTATTGAAGATTGCTAAGCCGTTAACGTATGGATTTGTCATCTGTAACGGCTCACGCACAGGTACACATGTAAGTAGTTCATTGACAACAACACACATACATAGTTAATATTTGCCAAATATATATATTTCTAAAATCATATACAGACCTCTCTAACAAGGATCAATCACACCGACTGCATTATAAAACTATTAATTAATTATTTAATACATTGAAAAATGAAGAAGGTGTTTTTGACAACGAGAGAGAGAGAGAGAGAGAGAAAATTATTTACTCATTACACCGACTACTCAATGTACACGGTAAGAGAGAGGAGAAACGGTATGAAACCTTGCACAGTTGAAACCTGCTCTACAAACGCTTCACACGGAGCGTTATGTTAAGAGAGAGAGAACACGCATGTAAGTAGTTGACAACACACACGCACACATAGTTAGTATTTGTTAATTATTTAATACAATGAAAAATGAATACTGCGTTTTGACGACGAGTGAGAGAGAGAGCGTTGTAAGTACGTACACAGTTAATATTTGTCGAATATATATAAACTTTCTAAAGTCATATACAGTAGAAATCGGTTAACACGAAATGACGGGGACCAGTTATTTTTTTCGTGTAAACCGAATTTCGCGTTAAGCGAACAAAAAGTGAAACAAAATGAGGAAGTGAACAAATAGTGTACTGTAGATTATTTACTGTACTGTCTAGTAAAATGCAACAAATACAACCTTTTATTTATCCACATGGTTTATTATTGTTAATTTTTCTTAAAATTATTATTAGCTATTCTAAATTTAGTCCTATGATTTAGGTTTTCTTATAGACTACTGTATGTCTTTCAACTTTACCGTAGTTTTCGTGTTTATCTTTTTTTTTTAAATAATCCGTTATTTTCTTTTGCACACAATTTTGCACTATTTTATATTCAACAAATTGTTCTAATTTATCAACGTGTTCAAACATTTCAC